>CM043020.1:64509142-64713800 GCA_023690525.1 Holotrichia oblita
ACATATATTTACCTTGTATGAGTTTATATCAAATATTTGTTACAAAATGTGATGTTGATAAAAAAACTTATTAATGTGTCAAGTTATTACCAGAAATTGTATGAGAAGTGTAAACATGGAATTTGAAACAATAATAAAGACAAATGAAGTCATATGTGTTGAAGTTTAATTTAGATATAATGCTAGTAGTCTAATCATTAATGTGTAATTGCATTTCGGTAGTTTAATTTTTTTGTTGTTTTTTAAAATACTTATTTGTATTCTTGTAAAAACAATATTTAGTGTGTTATTTCCTTTTATAAGAGACAAAAGTCAAATTGTTGTTATGAGGAGACTCCAAAGGATTGATCTCCTCATAATAAAGCAGAACAGATGTACAGTAATGTGCTTTAGTACTGATTCACCCTTAGAGGGCAGTGGGTTATCTACTATCGTACATAAGGATTATATTTATAAAGTTTTATGGCACCTTCAGTCAATATTAAAGCACATCACTGTACGTCTATATACAAAATAAAAGTAAAATTAAGAAATATACTAACAAATCCCAATAAGGGGTCACCAGAAGATTATCGACGTATTAAAAAGATTATGTACAGTAATGTGCCTTAGTATTGACTCGACTCGTCCCTTAAGGGCAGTCGACTATCTATCGTCGTACATAAGGTTTATATTTATAAAGTTTTATGTGACTTTGGGTTTGGTACTAAAGCATATCACTGTACATGTTATTTTTTTTGTCGATTTTTTATTATTTTTGTAGCTAACTCTGTAATATATGACTGTACGTGCTTAGTTATTTATTAATATCTTAATTAAAATGTTAAAAAGGCGTCATTAGTCTGATTAAGTTTACATTTCTTTTTGATTTAATAATTTTTAGGAATATAGTTCACTTATAATATTTTCAAGTAAAAATAAAACAATTATAAAAATGAAAATAGTTATATTTTTCAAATTGAGATTAGCACTAATTGAATACATAGAATATTGAATGGAAACAAAGAATATGTTTATTATTTTCCTTATTTACATATTTCAGTATTTTTTCTTCATTATTGTTGCTGTATATAATGGTAAGCTTGTTTGTTGTGGATTCTTATATTGCCGGATAAAAATATATCTGTAAAAAAAAGTTTGTTATTATTTGAAATAGTTGTCGGTAGATTTCCTCTCCACCTTTGCTTATTTCATAAGCATGAGGTACTACCATTGGAGCGTTAAGTTTTGTTATTTATATATGGGACTTTTCGCCGATAGCCATATCATACCCATATTAAATAGTGCACGAAAGATAATCGTTACCAATATTGAAAAAATTTTCATAATTTCGTTTTTTTACGTAATACTGTATGGAAACAGCTAAACCAAATACTTTTTCATGCGTATTAGGACGTTTGTATGTACTTATATTGCATTTATTTATTTATCACACTTATAGAGTAGTGATTACCAGTTTCTTTCTGGTATATTTCTTTGTATATGCTTGTACAATTTGTCCTTTGTTTACATTTCATTAGTATTGGTCGTCGGAATCCAACAGTAGAAAAAATAAATATTATTCTAGTTTATCTTAGATACTTTGAAGTAATACATTTATATTACTTCGATTATATTTATTTCTCTTGCACTATTTGTTATTAAGATGGTAATTGGTAATAGTCATTAAATATTTACCGTAAATAATCTTTAATGTTTGTAATAATTTTAAATAGATACTTTCTCAATATAATTAACTCTTAATATGTAATAAAGTTTCATCCAATTTTATTTAATTTTTCGATTTACTTTAAATTTATCTTGCATATACTTAGTAGTATTTGATTGTTATAAGCATTATATCCAATAGTGTACGAAATATAATTTATATAGTATATGTCAAGAGGTGTATTATTTCACAGACAGATGTGGTGGCCTTTTATTTTGGCTTACACTTTCTATTTAGTCTTGATCATGTGTTATATACATACATATACATTTTAACAACTTGAACTACGAAAGTCTATTGATAGGAGAGGGTGGTGAGAATTAAAATTAAATGTATCCATTTTAGTATTGTCAATTTTTTATATGACAGGAATATCAATGTCAATTACTTTACGAAAGCATCAAACTTTCTCCGAAGTGTTATTAAAACGTTACTGGTTGTTTATTTATCTACTTATATGTTTTTGAATATAAACGTGTAAAATGTGTTAAAGAAACCAATTTATAATTTGCACATTTTCATTAATTGTGTATTTCATTAGAACAAAGTTTGGTAAGGTATTTGACATAACCATTGACATTCCTGTCATATAAACAGTTGATAATACTAAAATTGACACATTTAATACTTCCCAGTACCTTTTTCTATTAATAATAGGCTGTCGTAGTTCAAGTTATTATCTTGTATATGTATATATATTTTCGACTGTATTGACATTTCATTAACATTTTCAAAAATTTTTACGAAAAAATCTTTCAATTGAGTAGATCTATTGCTATTTTTCAAGTTTGTAAAATAAATAAAGTTTTTCGCGTTATATTTATGTTAAATAGTGCACGAAAAACAATCTTCATCAATATTGAATAAAAAATTCATTACAATTACGCTTTTTTACGCAATACTGTATGGAAAGAGCTAAACCAAATACCTTTTCATGCGTATTAGGACGTTTGTATGTACTTATATTGCATTTATTCATTTATCACACTTATAGAGTTGTGATTGCCAGTTTTTTTTCTGGTATATTTCTTTGTATATGCTTGTACAATTTGTCCTTTTTTTTACATTTCATTAGTATTGGTCGTTGGAATCCAACAGTAGCAATAAATAAATATTATTCTAGTTTATATCTTAGATACCTTGAAGTAATATATTTACATAAGGTATAACATTGATTTTGATTGATTTTCTTTGCATTATTTGTTATCAAGACGTTAACATTAATTAAACATTTACCGTAACTAATTTTTAAAATTTGTGGCAATATTATATAGTTACATTTTCAATATGAATAATTTTTAACATTTAATTCGATTTTGTTCTTTAATTTTTAGATTTATCTTAAGTTTATCTCGTATGATGAAGTAATTGACATAATTTATTATGTTATTAGTAGTATTTAATTTTTATAAAGATTATATTCAATACTGTATGAAATAAAATATTTTTTATGTATATTTTCGATCGTACGATCTTATAACAGTCAATAAAGGATTTTATAAGCATAAAATACTACCTTAGGACCGTTAAATTTTCTTATTTATGTATGAAATTTTTCGCTGGTTGTAATCCTAATTATACCTATGTAAAATAATGTATAAAAAACCATATTCATGAATTGTGAAAATGTTTTTACTGAAATTGAAACAATTGAATTAAGTATTTTTTCATTGAACACACTTATAGACTTGTGATTACCAGTTTTTTTTTTCTGGCATTTTTCTTTGTATATGCTTGTACAATTTGTCTTTTCTTACATTTCATTAATATAGGTCGTCGGAATCCAACAGTAGCAATAAATAAATATTATTCTAGTTTATATCTTAGAGACTTTGAAATAATATATTTCCATAAGGTATTACATTGATTTCGGTTGGTTTTCTTTGCACTATTTGTTATTAAGACGATAATATTAATTAAACATTTACCGTAATTAATTTTTAAAATTTGTGGCAATATTATATAGTTACATTTTCAATATGAATAATTTTTAACATTTAATAAAGTTTAATTCTATTTTGTTCTTTAATTTTTATATTTATCTTAAGTTTATCTCGTATGATGAAGTAATTGACATAATTTATTATGTTATTAGTAGTATTTAATTTTTATAAAGATTATATTCAATATTGTATGAAATAAAATATTTTTTATGTATATTTTCGATCGTACGATCTTATAACAGTCAATAAAGGGTTTTAGAAGCATAAAATAGTACTTTAGGAACGTTAAATTTTCTTATTTGTATATGAAATTTTTCGCTGGTTGCAATCCTAATTATACCTACGTAAAATAATGCATGAAAAACTATCTTCATGAATATTGAAAATGTTTTTACTGAAATTGAAACAATTGAATCAAGTATTTTTTCATTGAACACACTTATAGAGTTGTAATTATCAATTTTTCTTTCTGGTATATTTTTTTGTATATGTTTGTACAAATTTTTCTTTTTTTTACATTTCATTAGTATTGGTTCGAATCTAACAGTCGGAAAAAATAAAAATTTTACGTTATATATTATTTACATAGATACTTTAAAATAGTAAATTTACATAAAGTATTACACAGTTTTTCTTGCATTATTTGTTATTTAAAAATTCTATATATTAATTGTATGAATATTTCAATAATATTTTTAACAGTTATTTTGAAGAAAATCTTTAAACACCGATAAATTGAATAAATCTATAGGTATGAATACATAGGTATTTTTTTTAATTTGTTAAATATTCATCGCTTTAAATATTGTTGTACTTACAATATGTTGAAATCTGTGTGTATGTGTGTATATATAGCTTCGTAGACGTATTTTCTGTTTATTTTATAGATATAGATATTCTATCTATAAAACTTCTTCGTATACAATATTTTTTGTATACACTCGTTCATCTCCGCGTATCCTGCCTTGGTTATTGGTATCCGCAACGTGAATAAACAGTTGTCGTATCGATCGTGCTCTGGAACATGCTACGTACAATTGTCCGTGGTCGAAAACTTCGTTGGGTAAGTAAACTCCAACGGAATCGTAGGATTGTCCTTGGCTCTTGTTAATCGTCAAACAGTAAGATAATCTTATTGGAAATTGCCTTCTTCTCATCACAAATGGTAAATTCGATGTTTGATTCGTTGTGAAATCGATACGCGGAATGAACACTCGTTGGTTGGAGGGTTGACCGTTGAATAGAATAATCTCAGCGTCAATGTAGAGTTCGCCTAAACGTCGCACCAGCAGTCTAGTTCCGTTGCATAGATTTGCTCGTACGTTAAGATTTCGTAGCAGCATAATCATGCATCCTTCTTTCAATTTCAACGTATGTTGAGGAAAACCGCTCGGCGTCAGAGAATTCAAAAATTCGACTGGGTACAGGTTTCTCGTCTCTGGATCGTCGCTGATCACATCGCTTATACTGTGATAAACAGTTTCTGGGTTTTCCATGTTGTTCAGTATACGTTCGTTGATCAAGTGGCAATTTTCATTTAGCGGTGTCAAAATGGCTTTATTAATAACTTGTCCGGCTCGCAAATTACCGAAGATGTTCTCTATTAAGTCCTCTAGTGTTTCGGTAACGCATTCTCGGGGAATCTCTATCAAATTCGGACGAAGACGATCGTTCAGTGTTGGTAATCTGTTATTTCCTAATCGTTCTAGCCACCTGATGAAATCTTGTTCTTCAGGTCGAACGCGCATGTTCGTTTCTAAACGGTGGTGATTGAATAAATTCCACAAATGACTGCTTTTTATGCATGCTTGTGCGACGGCGGCGCGATTTCCATTCTGTACTATAGGTAGGCATTGTTTGAAATCGCCTCCGATTATGACGACTTTTCCTCCGAACGGTCGTTCGTTGTTGCATAGGAAACGTATAGTCCTATCCACCAATTCAAATGTCAGTCGGTTTGACATGCTGACTTCGTCCCAGATTAAAAATTTGGCATCTCTGATGAACGTCGCATCCTCCGATTCTCGTGTTATGCGTGAGGTGGAATTTTCGAAGACTGGCACCGGAAGTTGAAATCTGGAATGCACGGTTCTACCTTGTTTCAATAACGCGGCGGCGATGCCCGTGCTGGCTACAGATATCACTTTAATTTCTAATACGTTTAGTCTGGTTATTATACAATTGTATAAGAAGGATTTTCCAACTCCGCCAGATCCGGAAATATAAAATAATCTTTGCGGTTCGTCATCGTTTTGAACCGCTCTGATAATCATCTCGAATATATTTCCTTGTTCGTTATTCAACTGATTGATGAGGATATCAGCTTCTTGACGTTCGGCATCGATATCGATACGATCTTCTATCATATTCATATGTTCTGGTGGATCATCGATACCGAAGTCTGACAATGTTCTACCGTTTACTCGTAGAATAAATTGTATACGCTGTAAGGCAGCGATTTCGGCTTCGTCTTCGTTCATGTGTTGGCGTCGAACAAAATCTTCTATCAAATAATTACGGAATTGTCTCCATAATGCGGGCACGTCGTCGACGATTCCAAATACCAGAATAAAAGCGAACATTTGTCGCAATTGATTTGGCATTTCTCTGGCGCTTGCTTCGGTTAAGCTGCGAATCCATTCTCTATCTTCTGCGAGAAGATTTCGTTCTAGGCAAGTTTCTCGAAAGGTTTCATAGATCGTTTCGTTAAACGTTCTGAGGTCTATGAAAGAGGTTGCTCCTCGAACATGTAGTAATAACAATCTAAGGTAGTATAGTTCTCCATTTCGCAATGAAACGTTTACTAACCTTGGCACAACTGGTTTGATTAATCTTTGCCTTCTATTCCACTGACCATTTCTCCACACGTAATGCAGCGGAATTTCTGTATACAGCCATTGGCGGGCGAATTCGTCTTGGCGATTTAGATTAAACCATGATAATAGTTGGGAGCGTGCGTTATTATTGGCAACCTCTTGTTCTTCACCATCTCGAAATAGTACTTGTTGACGCCCGGGTAGATGGAATTGAAGACGTTCCACGTGATGCGAACATCCGTGAAAATCGAATTGCAAAATGTGCCAACTGCTTTCTGGTGGCGTTAGATAACGGCCGTTCAAATAAGATCTGATTTCATCGTATCGTATCTCTCGTTCGTTCTGCACATTTTGGTTTTGTTCGTTTTGATTATTTTCGTCTTGGTTCTCTTCGTTTTGGTTCTGCTCGTTTAGTGGTCTTTGGATTACTTCCATCGTAATTTGATCGGAGTTTTTGAAAAAGTATTTATACAAATACTTGACCGTCGAAATGTTAAAACATGCTTCTACGTTAATATGCGTTCTATATTTTAATAATAGATACGGATTGTACGGTACGACGAAGGAGTTATCGACTTGATAACGTGCGTTTCCGCGACGTACTTCTATGGTTCTATTATTCTGTCTGCGTCGGTAATTGATGATTCCATCTCGAATCGTGGTATTGTTATACCAGAACTTGGGGAAACGTCTTGTGCATCTGTCGTTTTCCATGCAAACGCTGGCGGGATTGTGAGGTCCGCATGGACCGTGTATCATATGTTGTCCGACCAATTCGTGCAACGTTGGTTCTGTATCTGGATCCGGTATTTCAGCGTTGATCAATTGATCGACGCGAATCGTATCTCGAAACTTGTCTTCGTTTCTCAGCGTAATTAGTATATGTGCGTGAGGTAGTCCACGTTTTTGGAATTCTATCACGTACAAATAAGCTATACAAACCCCCATTATAAACTGTTTCGTTAAATCGTTCAGAAGTTCGTTCAATTTCATATTGAACACTCTACAGATTAGTAACGGATGATTGTTTGCTTCATCCCCTTGCGGTATATTTTGTACTATTTCTTGCCATTTCGGATTGCACGTGAAAGTGATAAATAAACTTGGGTAGCCCACGATTGAAACAATTGACATGGCATCTTGGAACCTTTGCATTTGATGTCGTGGTGACATAACATATGATGAGGGCAGGATTACCATTCGTCCGATAGGTATATTGTCACGTTCTCCTTGATTGTGTACGTAATCTACTAAACCGTAGTATTCGGCGGCCCGTAATCTATCTTGATTATTGCGAAGATAATTAATACGGTTGGCTTCGATTTTGATGAATGCCGAAACTATGAATTTCTGAGTTAATCGTCCGCCATTTCTGAATATGTCGAATAATTCTTCGCCGACGTAATCGCGAAACGCCAAACGATAATTGTAGTATTGACATAAAGTGACGCGTTGTCTACCTCTCTCTCCGCGTACGTTTCTTAAAGGTATATTCATGCTCCATCCTTGGTCGCCATTAGGGAAAAGTAATGGATACAATAATGGATCTGAATGGGAACTTTGGTGATCGACCGTTCTAAAACCGGCATCTCTATCTGTTAGGAACACTCGCATTTGTGGATTTGGTGGCATCTCTTCGTTATATTGTACTACAGCTGCGATTTCTGGTATGGCTGGAAGGTCGTGTTCGCGCATATTCGCATTTCGTCTCTGACCAACAAATTCAATATAAACTCGAGGTATTTGCGGCGGGTTGTCTTCATTTAGAGCTCTAACGCGTTGCTCGTCATAAATTTGGTGAAGATGTCTATAAACTTGTGCATACGGGTTTATATTCCGTAGTTGGTCTTCGATCAATCTGATAAGTTCCGGATTCACGTTCATTTCGCCTGCGTTTTCTACTCTTTGTTGTATAGCTTCTTCTGGATCTAAGTAATATATTGGACCAAAACTTTGCCGTTCGCGATTAACGTTTATATCGGTGTAATGGTGATATATTTGTCCTTGTATTGCGTATACGTAGGGGCCGTGTCCAGGAATCTCACGTAAATTTGCTTGTACGCTAGCGAATTGAAAACAATTGTTGTATATGTTTATATTTCGTTTGAATTCTCTCGACAGTCTATGCTCTCCAGTAAATAATCGTCGTAATTCTTGGGGATGTCGGGTAAGAGGTTCTAAAACTATATTTCCTCCGGAACAACATTTGTTATATGTTCCTCTACTATTTCTTTCTAGTATGAAAAATTTAGCATCGCAATGTATACAACTTTGGTCCATATATCCACAATTGTGTGTTTCAATATTGTTCCTGGTCGTTGCCAGTAAATAATTTTCTCCTTCTGCTTGGTTTGGGATTACTGGAGGAAAATTTTCGATGTCGATATTAGCGGCTGCTTGAGGCGGATTATCATCAGGAGTATTAAAGTGCATTACGTCTAAAATTTCCGATAAACTGTCGTTAAACGGATCTACGACGATTTCATCAACAGCGAGAGTTTCATGGAGCGGGCATCTCCGACTCGCTGGTCCAGGTTCGTAACAAATACATCCATCTGGGACATTATCGTCGGCCATTGTGTTCGTGTCATCTCTCCCAACATCGTGTAATGGACAGCGTGTTGTTGATGAACCTGGTTGGTTACATATACACTTTGGCCGTGGTCGCTTTGGAGATGACGCTGTCCAAGAATCTATATATAAAGAATTATACGTCGTATTAATGAAATATCGTGGAAATTATTTAATTTATCGGTTTCTAAACTGAAAAACTAATGATTACTTTTTCAGTTTTTTTGATTTTTTTTAAAGTTTAAGAATTTAAAAATTATGTAAAAAAACTTTTTTGAAATTTCGAATGTGTATATTGTTTTCTAGAATTTATAAAATGGAAAACTTAATTTGTAAACTTTAATTCTTCAAAATCTTTTAACTATTCATTAATTATTTAAACTTATAAACAAAATGTCAAAAATTTTTAAAAAGTTTTTAAATTTTGGAAAATTTTCAAATTTGATAATTTGTGGAACCTTGAATATTTTGGTAAATTTTCTAAATATAAATTTTGTGTAGATTTTAAAATATTGAGATTTCAATATTTTTTTCCAAAAAATATGAAGCAGCGGACAATGCATCACTGCCTACTTTTGAAGAATAAGTTAGACAAAAATTATATGTCGAAAAACTTGTTTGAAATTTCAAATTTGTAAATTTTTTTCTAGAATTTATAAAATGGAAAAGGATTTGCAAACTTTAATTTTTCAAAATTCTTTAAAATTTTGGTAAATTTTCAAAATATACATTTTGTGTAGTTATAAATGATTTTAAAAAATTGAAGTTTCAATTTTTTTTTTCAAATTTAGGTAAAAATATTTTGGAAATTTTGAAATATATTTTTTTTTTGTAAGGAATAATTTACCCAAAAACTTTATTTTTCATGTTTAAAGTTAATGATGACTCGTTTGAGATACACTGGATCCTTGTCTATATCAGCGGTTGCGAAACGTAAATAGTCACTCATATCCTCTCAAGAGGGGTCCCCACTCTTATCGTGATAATAATCAATCATATCAAGTTTTTTAGATCTTTAAAATGCTTATAAATTTTTCAAATCTGCATAAGTATCTGGTATGTTTTTGTTTTATTTTTGTTATATTTAGTATAAAATTTGCAATATTTGAATATTTTTATCAGTAAGTATATAATTTTTATAAGGATATAGAGAGTGAAGAATTAGTTTGTCAAAAGTCAATATATGCATTATTATAGAAGTTCATATTTCATCAAGAAAATGTTAAATATCTAAAAAATTAATTATTTTAAGTATGTATACAGAGTGGGGCACCACATTCGCATCGATTGATATATTGTTGGAGCATATGTAGGGCCATTGGGAGCACGTTATAAAATTATTTTGAAGTATTCAAGGTGTTCCAAAAGAAAGTTATATATCAAAATTATCAAAATTTAAATGAAACACCATGTATATTATTGAAAGTACACATAAGAAAAATAATCTAAATTTGGAATATTATATAGTGCTCATTGAAGAAAATGTATGTTCGTTTAAGCAATATGAAACATCCTATACATATGAAGATAATTTTAAAATGTATAGTTTAAAGCTGTTTATGATTTTCGTGTATTAAGGTGGGTTAAGTCAGCTATAGTCACAGTAACGCTAAACGGTAGCGGTAGCCGGTACATTAGCGCCATTGAAACAGCAGAGTGTTTATATAGAACACTTTAATGTAACAGTATGCAGATGTGATGCAATTATGTTTGACATATAATAACCGGTCAAATTAAACTAATTTGTGCTTCAATTTTGTATATTTTTCTGACGGATCGATATCAGAATTTTCTAATAACGGTCACATTATTGTTTGCATCAAGTGGAGTTGCCCTTTTACTTTGTAAAGAATGTCAAGGGAATCAGTTTAGAAAAATTACCTAATTTTTCACGTTCAACCGTAAGTAGCAGTAACGGTAAAAGTTCAATTTTACGAATATTTCAAGGTTACGTACTACTTGCATACTATATATCTTACCATTACGGTCTGGATTAAACGCAACCATTTAATTATAAGTAGCCAAATATGTATAATACCGTTACGGTTATTTCTTAGCGTTACTGTTACTGTGGCTGACTAAATCTACGTTTAGTTTTTTTTTTTATATTTTCTTTAATAATGAATATATTGATCTTTAATGCAATAATGTTTCTTCACCCTATATGTGTATATTTTTAGTTATCGTCTTTATTTGATTATTACGATCGAAGTAATAGTATTTTAAATTTATAAATTATATTAACTAAAGTCCACTCTATGAAAGCGATAAGTGATGACCAAGGTACGAATGTATGAAGCTTGTAAATAATTCATTTGGTTATAAATTATGATAAATGGAAATAAATAGAGTACGTTTATTGAATTGAAATTTACCTGGTATAGTGTTGGGAATTTGCGTCGTTCTGTTAGATGCCTGGGTGACCTGCGTTGCGTTCGTGTCACCTCTCCCAACATCGTGCAATGGACAGCGTGTTGTCAATGAATCTGGTTGATCGACATCATGTGTTGGGCAGTTTCTATTCGATTTATTCGTCTGGATACAATGACACTTTGGCCGTGGTCGCTTTGGAGACAACGCTGTCCAAGAATCTATATATAAAGAATGATACGTCGTATTAGTGATATATCGTGGAAATTATTTAATTTAACGGTTTCTAAACTGAAAAATTAATGATTACATTTTCAGTTTTTCAGATTTTTTTTTAAAGTTGAAGAATTTAAAAATTATGTCAAAAAACATTTTGAAATTTCGAATTTGTAAACTTTTTTCTAGAATTTATAAAATGGAAAAGGATTTGTAAACTTTAATTCTTCAAAATCTTTTAACTATTCATTAATTATTTAAACTTATAAACAAAATGTCAAAATTTTTTTAAGTTTTTAAATTTTGAAAAATTTTCAAATTTGATAATTTGTGGAACCTTGAAAATTTTGGTAAATTTTCCAAATATAAACTTTGTGTAGATTTTAAAATATTGTGCTTTCAATATTTTTTTCAAAAAAATATGAAGCAGCGGTCAATGAACACTGCCTATTTTTGAAAAATAAGTTAGACAAAAATTATATCTGGAATTCATGTCATAACGTTAAAGCTATCTTGATATAACCAAATTTTTAGTACATAATCGCTAATTAACTGATTTTTATAAAAAAACTATAAGAGATAACGTTTAAAAGAGAAATAAAATTAAAATCGAATGACCATGTTAGATGCAGAGTGTTCCATTTAAAATACGTAAATCATTGAGCATTACTGGTAGTTATACTTAGAGGTAAGATTTTAACCGCCCTGTATAATTTTTAGAAAACATCTTTATTTTGGCATTAAATGTAATGGTTATATTAATGAAATAATACAACTTGAAACATATAAGTTAAATACGTATACCAAGTACTCTTTCTAAATATTGATCTAATTTTCAAAAATTGTTAAATATCTCAGAAATGGTTGAATCTAAGTATAGGGCATATAATAATAACTTGCTTTTATTTAATCTTTGTCATCTAAATATGCAATAATATACATGTGTTCCATTTAAATTTTGATAATTTTGTTGTGTAATTTTCTTTTGGAACACCCTGTATATTTCAAAATAATTTTAGAATGTGCTTCAAATAGACCCAAAATATGTGATCATTTTTTTGTATATCAACCGAGGCGAATGTGGTGCCCTACCCTGTATATGTATGTTTTATAATATATATGATTAATAAAAATGAAAGTGCATATGGTGTTATATATAATATAAACTACAGCATTATTCATATAAAAGAGTAAGTAATACATTTATATTTTGAATTACTCTGTATACAGCTTTTGCAATATTATGCTTTGTTTCACTGTGTAACACTGATCAGTGAACAAAATTGGTTATGTTGTGTATGAATCATTCGAACAAAACCGGTTTTGTTCGTTGATCATTGTTAAATAGAAATTACCTATGATGTATGTGATACTGGCCAAATTTGTTTACCTTTTACGTATAAAGGTCTCAATATTTATACTGTCTGTATGAGGAGCAAAATTAATGTATATTATATAATTATTTATGCATCTAAATTATTTTAAGCTGCGTAAACCGAGTTTTGGCGCGGTATTTGAACTATTCCTTTTTATTCTGAAACAAAGTATAGAAAAACCATTTTATTATAAAACTAAAATAACATCAAAAATTTATACCAATAAAAAAATTCATTTAAGCTGTTTCGTAATAAATTTTCGATAAAATTTACCATAATTTTTGAAATACACTGTATAATTCACTAAAACCTTAACTTGAAAGTATAAGAAAGTTAATCTAAATTTGGAATATTACATAGTGCATATAAAAAAAATGTATGTTCATTTAGGCAATATGAAACATCCTGTACATATGAGGATAATTTTAAAATGTGTAGTTTAAAGTTGCTTATGATTTTCGTGTATTACTTTTTTTTTGTATTTTCTTTAATAATAATGGATGTATTGAGCTTTAATGCAATAATGTTTCTTCGCTCTGTCTCTATTTGATTATTGCTATCGAAATAGTAATATGTTAAATTTATGAATCATATTAACTGAAGTCCACTCTATGAAAACGATAGGCGATGACCAAGGTACGAATATATGAAGCTTGTAAATAATTCATTTAGTTATAAGTTATGATAAATGGAAATAAATAGAGTACGCTCATTGAAACGAAATTTACCTGGTATAGTGTTGGGAATCTGTGTCGTTCTGTCAGATGCCTGAGTGATCTGCGATGTATTCGTAGATGTAGAAACGCTTCGATTGCTCTGCCCTGAACACTGCCCTGTTGCCGTATTGTGTCTCTTTCCTTTGCGCTTCGTGAATTTTGGTTTCTTAGGCATCTAAATGAAATAAGAAAACGATATATTTTTCGTTGTAATGTATAGATTGTCAATACATGCGTATTGCAACACAATACATCTTACAGTTATTGAAATAAATATTAAAAGAAATAATAAAAAAAAAATTATTAATTTTTTTTCAAAATCAAAACTATATTAAATACATTAAACATATCCAATAAGGTATAAGACGCAACGTTATTTATAATAGAATTAAATATAATTTACACAATATAGAAATAGTTTAATGCACAATTTTTTAGATGACCCTGTATACTTAAAATAATTTTTAAATCTGTTTTTAGCAAATTTAAGATGTAAAAAGTATATTATTGTTTATAAATCTAAAGGATAGAGAATATTGCATCTTTTAAAATACGATAAAACATTTTTATTATTTTAAGAATAAATGTAAATTATTAAACGAACATAAAAAAATTTCAAACGGAAAATTTAGGGATATTTGAAAGATATATCCATCTTATTTAAATCTAATAAGAGAAACTGAATTAAAGATAATTAGTTACGTTTATTTGGGGAAAAAAATTGAAGTTGGTATTTTTTAGTATGATGTATTCAATCAAAGATACTATTTTCGGTTACGCGAGTGAAATATGAGTTTATTCTCTACGATGTTTCACGATAATACCCGAATAGATTTTATCTTGATGGAATAATTTTATAAAATATCGCAAAGTTCAATTGAAATCAAAAATATTACAGTATACGAATCTCTGTTATTATATAAAGTATTTACAGATTACATATTTTAAAGAGGAAACAAAAAAATCTACGTTAATATTAAGATGGTAAAACTTACCTTTGTAGTAGTTGGTTGTACACAAACCTTAAACTTCAAAAATAAAAAGTTGTACACTAAATCACCAACACAGAACAGTAATTGTAAGTATGAAACAGTAATATATATACTACAGTAATATATATCACATAAAAACCTTAATAAGAAAATTATTGCTGCAAGGTACGCACAATAATTTTACTGATATTAAAATGGCGTCTCGATATACTTCCGGCTATTATAATGGCGATTTCCGCCCGCTTATATGTTTGAACTAATGAATGCAATCTACGTTATCGACTTTAATTTTTAAGAGAATGAATATAGTCTTGTAGAATGTAATAATGAATTATTTGTTGTGAATATTACAATAAAAATGTATAAAAAGTAAAAGACGAATTCTGGCCTTATATTTTTTTTTCAAACAGATACAGAGAAACTTTGGAACAGATTTCTGTAATACAAATTACAACTTACAGGTGAAATGAATTTTACGCGGTACACTTAAATCGTAATGGTTGTCTAAAATATAAAATCGTATTAAACTAAATAATGGTATATGTCATTTTTGCAGATACATTCACAATTAAGATATTAAGAGAAATTAAAATAATAAGTGTTGTTATTGTCGTCACATAATTCACACATAACATGTTTTGCTCTCATGTGCACCTATCAACATAATTTGTAACCTGTAAATAAGAAATTTAAAAAGAATTAATCTTCATTGCAAACTGGTCCTTACAATGCAATTACGATATAAATAATGTTAAAATATTTGACAATTAGTAATAATATAATTATAAATTGGTTCATATGTACGTTAGGTATTATTGTTAACGGGCATGCGTCGGGTGTATAAACCAATCACACACGTCGAATGAAGTGCAATATATGTGTCATTTGATCATTTCCTTTACCTCGTTAATATGGTGAGTACGCATATTTTGTTTCTAGATAAATTTCATTACTAATTGATATTTATATACCTATATTTCAGCCAGAAACATATAACTTAGTAAAGGTGAGTTATCTGTTTCTTTACTATTCATATAGTATATTTTTATTATATTCTCTCTGGTATATATATTTAAAAAAAATAAGACGGACGTTGTAATGGCGGGATTTTTTTTTTCGTGTTCAACATTTATATGTATGTCTGAATAAGTAGTTAATTATAACAATTGAAACGTTACAAAATAAATCATTAAATTCACCAGATCACGCTACGTTTTTTTTTGTTTAATTTTCTCGTTAAGAATAAAAATTATCATTATTAACAAATTATACGCTTATTTTTACAAACTTTTGTCGGCCATATTGTCTGCATGATACAATATCATTAAGTATATATTAAGTCGTAAAGCGCGTGTTTAATATTTTGTGACGTATATCGATATAAAATAATTTTCAAATTAACAACTTGTGTTTTATAATATTTATGCTAGTTTTTTTTCGTTTGAAATTGAAAATAATTTATTTTTTATAGAAGATGTACAGTTTGTAAGTTTGAAATGCTTATCACACTTTCTTCCGCTTAGGCTCATGCGGTTCGCATCATCTAAAATGACCGAAACGGCGTGAGCGGAAGAAAGTTTGATATCCTTTTGAAAGAGAAATTTTATAATTTTTTGTTCTTATTTTTTTTACAACAGATGGAAGATGAACAAAAAGCTCAGGCACAGGTATATATTTTTTAATACCTTCTAATTTAATGTTATTATAGATTTATATTTGCTGTATTCATTATACAGTTTTGACAATTTTTATTTAATACGTAAAATACTGTTTTAATATGCCGTGAGTAGGCTAATCTATAGCATTAAAATAAGTAAATATTATTTATTGATTGTATTTGTTAACTTTGTTTTTTTTTTGTTTGTTTTATAATATATATAGTAGTGTTTTAATAATTTTTTTGTATTTATTTCTCATTATTATAGAAACCGACGTCATTACAATGTTTAGCAGAGGCAGCCGCGAGCAGCTCTTCCTCTTCATCCCTCGAGGAACAGGTATATACATTTTTAACTATAGTCTGTTCCATTTTAGTTTATGTAATTTTCTTATTTAAGAGTGTGATAAGCTGATAATAATGTGTAGGCAATATTGAATTACTACAGATAATACTTGCACAGGGGTGTATTTAATAATATTTGTGTAAATTAATAGTTAATAATTTTTTTACAATAATGTTTTTTTCTATATTTTTAGAGGGGAGAAGAGAGTATAAGAGAAGGAAGAGGAGGAGGAAGGGGCGGACAGGAAAGGGGCGGACAGGAAAGGGGCGGCGGTCAGGAAAGGGGTGGACGGGGAAGAGGCGGACAGGGAAGAGGTGGTCAAGGAAGAGGTGAACGGGGAAGAGGCGGACAGGGAAGAGGCGGTCAAGGAAGAGGTGGACGGGGAAGAGGCAATCAAGGAAGAGGTGGACGGGGAAGGGGCGGGCAAGGAAGGGGAGGACGGGGAAGAGGAGGACGTGGAAGAAGAGGACGGGGCAGGGGAGAAGAATGGACAAAATCTTTTATTATAAAAAAAGCGTATTTTTATTTGTAATAAAATATTAATTTAAAATTTGATGTTATTATTTTTCTATTAATAAGTAGTATAGGATAATAATATAAGAAGAATTTAAAAGAAATAATTTTCAAAAAAAAAAGTACTAAGGTTATGAAGATTCTCAAAGGTTTAGCCGTGTCATAATAAAGTAAATATACAATATAAAAAATAAAAGGAGAACTAAATATACAACTGAAATGAGAAAACGTATTTGTTATACGAATTGAGTAGCATGAGACCAATGTGTATAGTTATTTTATATTTAGCCGATTTTTTCATGAATTATTTTAATAAATATTAATGACATTCTACGCAGAAACGTTATTTATTGTAAAGTATAACCATTACAATTATCAGTCATCTTGTACACTTGTTGACCATTTTTTTAGTGTGTTAAATATTATTTGGAAAACGCTCTCCTTAATAACAATGTTACGTTCTTCAAAACTATAGAAAAATAAAAATCTGATTATTATCGCGTCGTTACTTACTGTTATTTGTATAAAAATAAGTAATATTTTTTTTTATTTCAAAACAAAAAAAAAACTAAACTCACAAATGGGGTATTTTTGAAGATTTAACAAATTCATGTTGGTAATCAAATTTCAAAACTTCAATGTGTTATACAGCTTGTTCGTTTGCGTTGCTGGAAGTGCTCAATATCACTATTGTCAAATTTCTGTGTGTTGGTTAGAAATTTAGCCGCTGATAGGTGTTTTAAGCACTCGTTCGTTTGCATTCGATAAATTAGTTTATGTCAGAAGTAGCAAGCTATATTTGCTCACGCTTTAAGTGTTGAGTAATAATAGCTAATGAAATCAGATTTATCCGCTCAAACATCTAATTACTGTTTCGTTGCTATTTTTAACAAAATTAACCAAAGATAGCAATTCAAACGGACGGACCTCAAGCGCATGTTAATAGTCGCTATTCTTACTGAACGTGTTTATATTTGACGTTCATTTAATGTTAACCTAAAATTTTGACAAATATATCAATTTACGATAGAAAAATTAGAAATGTCTTTACTGGAATAAAAAATGTAATAAAATACATTTTAGAAATTGATATTACTATCTAGACAACGCCAAAAAAAATATAGTAAGTTTGATAAAATATTGAAAATAATCGATATTCTTAGACATAATTTTTAGAATTTTCTTGTGAAGCTGCAGAATTATTTTCTTAGAGTTATAGTACGCTAAATATTGTTGAGAGTTATATATATATAAATGGTATCGAGAAAAGTCATTGAATTAATAAAATGTACAGTTAAACTATATTATCGGAAAACTAAGGTTATAGTATTATCCCGTAGATAATGGGTGTACATACATTAATAATATTTTATCTCTATATAATTGTATTTTTTTTAGGAATGGTTTCAATTTTTCTTTGTTAAGTTATACAATTTTAAAGAGAAACCGAAGAAGAATTACGATTTAATTTTAGCAGGTGGTGTGAAAAAAGGAAATGTCGAATCAAGATTAATTCAATTTACTGTTGTATACAAAGAGTAAACGTTTAAGCTGTTGATATGTTTAAAGTATGAAGCACAGAACAACACATAAAAGGCTTTCAAAGGCTTCCGTTAGTCAATATAACATTTTTTGTGCGGAAGATTTGTCGATTAGATCTTGTTACGTAATATATTAAAATCCTGTATCTGCTGCAACACAATCAAAACTTTATTCTAATATTTATATGTTTAAGCACGAAGTAATGTAACGAAGAAACCAATACACTTACGTCTGTGCATGTGAATTTAAAGTTTTAGACGATGGACAGCGTTACGAAAACACTAAATCGAAAGGAAATATTTGTTAAGAGTTATCTGTTAACATAGGATATCTATCTAGAATTAGACATTAGCAAACTTAACATTAGCAAACTTTTTATTAACAAATTAATAGTGCCCAAAAAAATCACATATCGTCTTCTATTTGCGGTCAACAATACATTGTAAATGTAACTTTTCGTAGATGACACCTGATATATATATCGAGTAAAAATGGTTTAGATATTATTTACGTGATATAAAGAGTATTTTGTTGGTAATTATTTTGGAAAATTATTGAAGACTAAATAAATAAACATTGATTAGGCAGGTATTAGTTAAATTGTATTTATGCAGTGGTACGATGCATTATAGAGGAGGGAATTCAAAAAAATTCTTTTCATTACTTGGTGTCATAGAAATTAATGTTAGAATAATGCAATGTTAGTACTCGCTTTACATTTTGTTACATTGTACTGCACTATGCAATAAAGTTTTCTTCTATGTAATATTTTGTCATGTTAGAGATGTTGTTACGATCTATAAGATTTATTGTTAAGTCTATTGTCATTAATACTGCTTAGTGTGCGATATAGTAAGCAATGTTTTGCTTTATATACACATATATTTACGTTGTATGAGTTTATATCAAATATTTGTTACAAAATGTAGATAGTTGATAAAAAAAAATTTATTAATTTGTTAAGTTGTTACCAGAATTTGTATGAGAAGTGTAAATATGGAATTTGAAACAATAATAAAAACAAATGAATGAATACGCAGTGGTACGATGCATTATAGAGGAGGGAATTCAAAAAAATTCTTTTCATTACTCGGTGTCGTAGAAATTAATGTTAGAATAATGCAATGTTAGTACTCTCTTTACATTTTGTTACATTGTATTGCACTATGCAATAAAGTTTTCTTCTATGTAATATTTTGTCATGTTAGAGATGTTGTTACGATCTATAAGATTTATTGTTAAGTCTATTGTCATTAATACTGCTTAGTGTGCGATATAGTAAGCAATATTTTGCTTTATATACACATATATTTACGTTGTATGAGTTTATATCAAATATTTGTTACAAAATGTAGATAGTTGATAAAAAAAAATTTATTAATTTGTTAAGTTGTTACCAGAATTTGTATGAGAAGTGTAAATATGGAATTTGAAACAATAATAAAAACAAATGAATGAATACGCAGTGGTACGATGCATTATAGAGGAGGGAATTCAAAAAAATTCTTTTCATTTCTCGGTGTCGTAGAAATTAATGTTAGAATAATGCAATGTTAGTACTCTCTTTACATTTTGTTACATTGTATTGCACTATGCAATAAAGTTTTCTTCTATGTAATATTTTGTCATGTTAGAGATGTTGTTACGATCTATAAGATTTATTGTTAAGTCTATTGTCATTAATACTGCTTAGTGTGCGATATAGTAAGCAATGTTTTGCTTTATATACACATATATTTACGTTGTATGAGTTTATATCAAATATTTGTTACAAAATGTAGATAGTTGATAAAAAAAATTTATTAATTTGTTAAGTTGTTACCAGAATTTGTATGAGAAGTGTAAATATGGAATTTGAAACAATAATAAAAACAAATGAATGAATACGCAGTGGTACGATGCATTATAGAGGAGGGAATTCAAAAAAATTCTTTTCATTTCTCGGTGTCGTAGAAATTAATGTTAGAATAATGCAATGTTAGTACTCTCTTTACATTTTGTTACATTGTATTGCACTATGCAATAAAGTTTTCTTCTATGTAATATTTTGTCATGTTAGAGATGTTGTTACGATCTATAAGATTTATTGTTAAGTCTATTGTCATTAATACTGCTTAGTGTGCGATATAGTAAGCAATGTTTTGATTTATATACACATATATTTACGTTGTATAAGTTTATATCAAATGTTTGTTACAAAAAGTAGATAGTTGATAAAAAAAACTTATTAATTTGTTAAGTTGTTACCAGAAATTGTATGAGAAGTGTAAACATGGAATTTGAAACAATAATAAAGACAAATGAAGTAATATATGATGAAGTTTGATTTTTAACGTGTAATTGCTTTTCAGTAGTTTAAGTTTAATAAAACTCTAATAATAGTTTACATATGAAAAAGTATTGCACGACGTAACATTTATATGTGTAATTTGTATAACGTACAAATATGACTTCTGGTTCATGAATATTCCCAACCTGCACAAAGGTATGCCAAATACGTTCAAACAATCTCGCTCTCCTTGTATTTATAAGATGTATCCAATTATTTTAAAACTGCTACTTGAGATCGTTACTTGTTTGGAATATGTTATTAAAATAGTGATCTCGATGTAACCACGCATTAAAATAGAACGTACGTTTTTAAGTGGAATAAAATAGAACATACGTTTTTAAGTTTGACAATCAATAAGGCTCTAAAATAAAGAAAAGCATAACAATATATTCAGTGGATTACATTCATAATGTAGATCATCCTAGATGTAAGTACGTACATTCGATACGACTTAGTCTTCGAACGATTTTAGTGAGTTACCTTACTAAAATCGTTCGAAGACTAAGTCGTACTGAGTGTACGTTATTTATATGGGGTATTTGTATCAAACTTTTGACGTAACCCAGCAAACAAAATTCAAATTTCGCGCAATTATTTTTAGTAACTACAACATAATCGTATAAAAAGAACTATTAATCTGAAACAAATTTATAGGTCATTTCATGTTTCAGCGTTGAAGTTACTAAAAAATAATTGCGCGAAATTTGAATTTTGTTTGCTGGGAAGCGTAGTATTACATCTCATATTGAAATAATTACGAACAATATTTGCAACTATGAATATTTAAGTCATCCTTCTTCAATTTATACATTTCATCAAATAGAATATTGACAAATGTGTTTATCATGACATATATATCTGTATTTTTAGAGAGATAGCATGTTTTAAGTTATTCTATAATATTCAAATTACCCGCTTGCAATATTCGTCTTCCTCGCCGTGTTCTTAAAGCAAAACAATGTATTTACTGGAATTTACATTCGTAATGTCATTTATATCGGATATTTGTATCTAATTTTTGACATATAAACGTAGTATTACATGTCACATTGAAATAATTACAGACACCGTTTGTAGCCATAAATATTTAAGTCATCCTTCTACAATTCATACATTTCATCAAATAGAATATTGACAAATGTGTTTATCATGACATATGTATCTGTATTTTTATGGAGATAGCATGTTTTAAGTTATTCCATAATATTCAAATTTCGCGCCTGCAGTATAATAATTACGGACACTGTTTGTAGCCATAAATATTTAAATCATCCTTCTACAATTCATACATTTCATCAAATAGAATATTGACAAATGTGTTTATCATGACATATGTATCTGTATTTTTAGGGAGATAGCATGTTTTAAGTTATTCCATAATATTCAAATTAGGCGCCCGTTTGTAGCCATAAATATTTAAGTCATCCTTCTACAATTTATACATTTCATCAAATAGAATATTGACAAATGTGTTTATCATGACATATGTATCTGTATTTTTAGGGAGATAGCATGTTTTAAGTTATTCCATAATATTCAAATTACCCGCCTGCAATATTTGTCTTCCTCGCAGTGTTCTTAAAGCAAAACAATGTATTTACTGGAATTTACATTCGTAATGTCATTTATATCGGATATTTGTATCTAATTTTTGACATATAAACGTAGTATTACATGTCACATTGAAATAATTACGAACACTGTTTGTAGCCATAAATATTTAAGTCATCCTTCAACAATTTATACATTTGATCAAATAGAATATTGACAAATATGTTTATCATGACATATATATCTGTATTTTTAGAGAAATAACATGTTTTAAGGTATTTCATAATATTCAAATTACCCGCCTGCAATATTCGTCATCCTCGCAGTGTTCTTAAAGCAAAACAATGTATTTACTGGAATTTACAATCGTAATGTCATTTATATCGGACATTTGTATCTAATTTTTGATATATAAACGTAGTATTACATGTCACATTGAAATAATTACGAACACTGTTTGTAGCTATAAATATTTAAGTCATCCTTCTACAATTTATACATTTCATCAAATAGAATATTGACAAATGTGTTTATCATGACACATATATCTGTATTTTTAGGGAGATAGCATGTTTCAAGTTATTCCATAATATTCAAATTTCGCGGGTTCTTCGCCTTCTCGCAGCGTTCTAAATAGTTCAACGAAAAAATTCACTAACGTTCTTGATTAGGTATACGAAAAAGCTGTCGGATTGCGTTTTATAGTAAACAATACGTCTTTACGGGTTACTATATAGGTGTTAACGTATAAATATTAAATAAATCTCGTAATATTTAGAAGATAGCAAATTCGTTAGGGATTTCATTGTTTACCTGTCATAGTCGTTGACTGGACTTATTTTTTTTTTTTTTTTTTTTTTTTGCGAACGTGCGGGTATCGGCTAGTACTCGTCGAGAAGAATATATCGGGTAAGGGGTAATTTCGACGTAGACGGTACCGTTTGGAAGATACGACCGGTCAAAGTCGGTCTCGGAGGCGGTCCGGAACGGTTTTTTCGATTTTTCGGGAATAACTCGGCGGCGGCGCGAACGTCCCCGTCGTCGTATAGCCTAAGCAGTAGATCGTTCTTTCGGACGACCGATGGCGAAGGTCGCGTCGCGATATTCGTATTTATAAGGCGGTGAGAGGGTCCCCCGATTTACACTACGACAGCTATTATTATTACTAAAGAGGGAACAATTGCAAGTTTTTTTTTTCAATATGGCTGCTATACACGGGAGAGCGGAGAAATAAATTTTTTGACCCCTAAACGGCGCGCTGGAGCGAAATAAAAAAACACTCTTGGAGAAAAGACGCGCTCTTTCGATTGGGACGGGTCTCAAGTTCGTAGCTCGTCGCGTGACGTCGGCACGGCCGCCATCTTTTTTTTCAAATCGAGATGTGCGGTTTTTTTGATATTTCGCTTCCTCGGCGCGTTCCGCGTACGGTGCCGTAAGCGGTTTTTCGATATCGATAGCGAGGGGGCGCCGGCGGCCGTACCGTACCCGTCCCGAAAGTACGGGAACGACGGTATTTTTTTTCGCGACGAAGACGGATAGACGGAGACGCGGGATCGATCGGGATCGATACGGTTTCGCGCGGCGGTCCGGACGTCGCGCATTTCCGGCGCGAGACGTCGCCCGCGTCGTCGGGGCGTCCGCCATCTTGTTTTTTCGTACGGTAACTATGCCGATATTTTTCGAGATTCGGGGCGAGGGCGCGCGCGGGAATCGGACGGCGGGCGCGTTTTTTCGAAAGGATCGCTTTCGCGATATACAGGGTGTTCGCTAAAGGAGGCGGCCCGGAGAAAAAATCGAAGGGCGCTCGTCGCTACGGTAGGCGGCGCCGAAGGGCGCGGCGTACCGCTACGCGACGTCGCGTCGCGCGTTACGCGAACGGCCGCCATCTTGGATTTAAAAATCGCGACGGCGCGTTTCTTTCGGCGATTTTCGTCGCGAGGGCGACGCGACGGATAACTTTTATCCGGACGATTTTTCGATCGCGACGCGTATTCCGGGGTCGGTAACGTACGGGGGGATCTAGCGAAAACGGAACGTTTCGACCCGTCGACGTCGGGATAGGAAAATTCCGATTTCGCGAACGTATATCGTAGACGTCTAGGATCCGTACGGCGAACGAAAGAGGAGGGTCGCGAACGTTACAGAGCGAAAACGGTCTTCGTCGATGCGCGATTGTTTTTTTTTTTTGCGAACGTGCGGGTATCGGCTAGTACTCGTCGAGAAGAATATATCGGGTAAGGGGTAATTTCGACGTAGACGGTACCGTTTGGAAGATACGACCGGTCAAAGTCGGTCTCGGAGGCGGTCCGGAACGGTTTTTTCGATTTTTCGGGAATAACTCGGCGGCGGCGCGAACGTCCCCGTCGTCGTATAGCCTAAGCAGTAGATCGTTCTTTCGGACGACCGATGGCGAAGGTCGCGTCGCGATATTCGTATTTATAAGGCGGTGAGAGGGTCCCCGATTTACACTACGACAGCTATTATTATTACTAAAGAGGGAACAATTGCAAGTTTTTTTTCAATATGGCTGCTATACACGGGAGAGCGGAGAAATAAATTTTTTGACCCCCTAAACGGCGCGCTGGAGCGAAATAAAAAAACACTCTTGGAGAAAAGACGCGCTCTTTCGATTGGGACGGGTCTCAAGTTCGTAGCTCGTCGCGTGACGTCGGCACGGCCGCCATCTTTTTTTTCAAATCGAGATGTGCGGTTTTTTTTTGATATTTCGCTTCCTCGGCGCGTTCCGCGTACGGTGCCGTAAGCGGTTTTTCGATATCGATAGCGAGGGGGCGCCGGCGGCCGTATGCCGTACCCGTCCCGAAAGTACGGGAACGACGGTATTTTTTTTCGCGACGAAGACGGATAGACGGAGACGCGGGATCGATCGGGATCGATACGGTTTCGCGCGGCGGTCCGGACGTCGCGCATTTCCGGCGCGAGACGTCGCCCGCGTCGTCGGGGCGTCCGCCATCTTGTTTTTTCGTACGGTAACTATGCCGATATTTTTCGAGATTCGGGGCGAGGGCGCGCGCGGGAATCGGACGGCGGGCGCGTTTTTCGAAAGGATCGCTTTCGCGATATACAGGGTGTTCGCTAAAGGAGGCGGCCCGGAGAAAAAATCGAAGGGCGCTCGTCGCTACGGTAGGCGGCGCCGAAGGGCGCGGCGTACCGCTACGCGACGTCGCGTCGCGCGTTACGCGAACGGCCGCCATCTTGGATTTAAAAATCGCGACGGCGCGTTTCTTTCGGCGATTTTCGTCGCGAGGGCGACGCGACGGATAACTTTTATCCGGACGATTTTTCGATCGCGACGCGTATTCCGGGGTCGGTAACGTACGGGGGATCTAGCGAAAACGGAACGTTTCGACCCGTCGACGTCGGGATAGGAAAATTCCGATTTCGCGAACGTATATCGTAGACGTCTAGGATCCGTACGGCGAACGAAAGAGGAGGGTCGCGAACGTTACAGAGCGAAAACGGTCTTCGTCGATGCGCGATTGTTTTTTTTTTTTGCGAACGTGCGGGTATCGGCTAGTACTCGTCGAGAAGAATATATCGGGTAAGGGGTAATTTCGACGTAGACGGTACCGTTTGGAAGATACGACCGGTCAAAGTCGGTCTCGGAGGCGGTCCGGAACGGTTTTTCGATTTTTCGGGAATAACTCGGCGGCGGCGCGAACGTCCCCGTCGTCGTATAGCCTAAGCAGTAGATCGTTCTTTCGGACGACCGATGGCGAAGGTCGCGTCGCGATATTCGTATTTATAAGGCGGTGAGAGGGTCCCCGATTTACACTACGACAGCTATTATTATTACTAAAGAGGGAACAATTGCAAGTTTTTTTCAATATGGCTGCTATACACGGGAGAGCGGAGAAATAAATTTTTTGACCCCTAAACGGCGCGCTGGAGCGAAATAAAAAAACACTCTTGGAGAAAAGACGCGCTCTTTCGATTGGGACGGGTCTCAAGTTCGTAGCTCGTCGCGTGACGTCGGCACGGCCGCCATCTTTTTTTTCAAATCGAGATGTGCGGTTTTTTTTGATATTTCGCTTCCTCGGCGCGTTCCGCGTACGGTGCCGTAAGCGGTTTTTCGATATCGATAGCGAGGGGGCGCCGGCGGCCGTACCGTACCCGTCCCGAAAGTACGGGAACGACGGTATTTTTTTCGCGACGAAGACGGATAGACGGAGACGCGGGATCGATCGGGATCGATACGGTTTCGCGCGGCGGTCCGGACGTCGCGCATTTCCGGCGCGAGACGTCGCCCGCGTCGTCGGGGCGTCCGCCATCTTGTTTTTTCGTACGGTAACTATGCCGATATTTTTCGAGATTCGGGGCGAGGGCGCGCGCGGGAATCGGACGGCGGGCGCGTTTTTTTCGAAAGGATCGCTTTCGCGATATACAGGGTGTTCGCTAAAGGAGGCGGCCCGGAGAAAAAATCGAAGGGCGCTCGTCGCTACGGTAGGCGGCGCCGAAGGGCGCGGCGTACCGCTACGCGACGTCGCGTCGCGCGTTACGCGAACGGCCGCCATCTTGGATTTAAAAATCGCGACGGCGCGTTTCTTTCGGCGATTTTCGTCGCGAGGGCGACGCGACGGATAACTTTTATCCGGACGATTTTTCGATCGCGACGCGTATTCCGGGGTCGGTAACGTACGGGGGATCTAGCGAAAACGGAACGTTTCGACCCGTCGACGTCGGGATAGGAAAATTCCGATTTCGCGAACGTATATCGTAGACGTCTAGGATCCGTACGGCGAACGAAAGAGGAGGGTCGCGAACGTTACAGAGCGAAAACGGTCTTCGTCGATGCGCGATTGTTTTTTTTTGCGAACGTGCGGGTATCGGCTAGTACTCGTCGAGAAGAATATATCGGGTAAGGGGTAATTTCGACGTAGACGGTACCGTTTGGAAGATACGACCGGTCAAAGTCGGTCTCGGAGGCGGTCCGGAACGGTTTTTTCGATTTTTCGGGAATAACTCGGCGGCGGCGCGAACGTCCCCGTCGTCGTATAGCCTAAGCAGTAGATCGTTCTTTCGGACGACCGATGGCGAAGGTCGCGTCGCGATATTCGTATTTATAAGGCGGTGAGAGGGTCCCCCGATTTACACTACGACAGCTATTATTATTACTAAAGAGGGAACAATTGCAAGTTTTTTTCAATATGGCTGCTATACACGGGAGAGCGGAGAAATAAATTTTTTGACCCCTAAACGGCGCGCTGGAGCGAAATAAAAAAACACTCTTGGAGAAAAGACGCGCTCTTTCGATTGGGACGGGTCTCAAGTTCGTAGCTCGTCGCGTGACGTCGGCACGGCCGCCATCTTTTTTTTCAAATCGAGATGTGCGGTTTTTTTGATATTTCGCTTCCTCGGCGCGTTCCGCGTACGGTGCCGTAAGCGGTTTTTCGATATCGATAGCGAGGGGGCGCCGGCGGGTACCGTACCCGTCCCGAAAGTACGGGAACGACGGTATTTTTTCGCGACGAAGACGGATAGACGGAGACGCGGGATCGATCGGGATCGATACGGTTTCGCGCGGCGGTCCGGACGTCGCGCATTTCCGGCGCGAGACGTCGCCCGCGTCGTCGGGGCGTCCGCCATCTTGTTTTTTCGTACGGTAACTATGCCGATATTTTTCGAGATTCGGGGCGAGGGCGCGCGCGGGAATCGGACGGCGGGCGCGTTTTTTCGAAAGGATCGCTTTCGCGATATACAGGGTGTTCGCTAAAGGAGGCGGCCCGGAGAAAAAATCGAAGGGCGCTCGTCGCTACGGTAGGCGGCGCCGAAGGGCGCGGCGTACCGCTACGCGACGTCGCGTCGCGCGTTACGCGAACGGCCGCCATCTTGGATTTAAAAATCGCGACGGCGCGTTTCTTTCGGCGATTTTCGTCGCGAGGGCGACGCGACGGATAACTTTTATCCGGACGATTTTTCGATCGCGACGCGTATTCCGGGGTCGGTAACGTACGGGGGATCTAGCGAAAACGGAACGTTTCGACCCGTCGACGTCGGGATAGGAAAATTCCGATTTCGCGAACGTATATCGTAGACGTCTAGGATCCGTACGGCGAACGAAAGAGGAGGGTCGCGAACGTTACAGAGCGAAAACGGTCTTCGTCGATGCGCGATTGTTTTTTTTTTTTGCGAACGTGCGGGTATCGGCTAGTACTCGTCGAGAAGAATATATCGGGTAAGGGGTAATTTCGACGTAGACGGTACCGTTTGGAAGATACGACCGGTCAAAGTCGGTCTCGGAGGCGGTCCGGAACGGTTTTTTCGATTTTTCGGGAATAACTCGGCGGCGGCGCGAACGTCCCCGTCGTCGTATAGCCTAAGCAGTAGATCGTTCTTTCGGACGACCGATGGCGAAGGTCGCGTCGCGATATTCGTATTTATAAGGCGGTGAGAGGGTCCCCCGATTTACACTACGACAGCTATTATTATTACTAAAGAGGGAACAATTGCAAGTTTTTTTTCAATATGGCTGCTATACACGGGAGAGCGGAGAAATAAATTTTTTGACCCCCTAAACGGCGCGCTGGAGCGAAATAAAAAAACACTCTTGGAGAAAAGACGCGCTCTTTCGATTGGGACGGGTCTCAAGTTCGTAGCTCGTCGCGTGACGTCGGCACGGCCGCCATCTTTTTTCAAATCGAGATGTGCGGTTTTTTTTTGATATTTCGCTTCCTCGGCGCGTTCCGCGTACGGTGCCGTAAGCGGTTTTTCGATATCGATAGCGAGGGGGCGCCGGCGGTGTGCCGTACCCGTCCCGAAAGTACGGGAACGACGGTATTTTTTTTCGCGACGAAGACGGATAGACGGAGACGCGGGATCGATCGGGATCGATACGGTTTCGCGCGGCGGTCCGGACGTCGCGCATTTCCGGCGCGAGACGTCGCCCGCGTCGTCGGGGCGTCCGCCATCTTGTTTTTTCGTACGGTAACTATGCCGATATTTTTCGAGATTCGGGGCGAGGGCGCGCGCGGGAATCGGACGGCGGGCGCGTTTTTTCGAAAGGATCGCTTTCGCGATATACAGGGTGTTCGCTAAAGGAGGCGGCCCGGAGAAAAAATCGAAGGGCGCTCGTCGCTACGGTAGGCGGCGCCGAAGGGCGCGGCGTACCGCTACGCGACGTCGCGTCGCGCGTTACGCGAACGGCCGCCATCTTGGATTTAAAAATCGCGACGGCGCGTTTCTTTCGGCGATTTTCGTCGCGAGGGCGACGCGACGGATAACTTTTATCCGGACGATTTTTCGATCGCGACGCGTATTCCGGGGTCGGTAACGTACGGGGGGATCTAGCGAAAACGGAACGTTTCGACCCGTCGACGTCGGGATAGGAAAATTCCGATTTCGCGAACGTATATCGTAGACGTCTAGGATCCGTACGGCGAACGAAAGAGGAGGGTCGCGAACGTTACAGAGCGAAAACGGTCTTCGTCGATGCGCGATTGTTTTTTTTTTTTGCGAACGTGCGGGTATCGGCTAGTACTCGTCGAGAAGAATATATCGGGTAAGGGGTAATTTCGACGTAGACGGTACCGTTTGGAAGATACGACCGGTCAAAGTCGGTCTCGGAGGCGGTCCGGAACGGTTTTTTCGATTTTTCGGGAATAACTCGGCGGCGGCGCGAACGTCCCCGTCGTCGTATAGCCTAAGCAGTAGATCGTTCTTTCGGACGACCGATGGCGAAGGTCGCGTCGCGATATTCGTATTTATAAGGCGGTGAGAGGGTCCCCCGATTTACACTACGACAGCTATTATTATTACTAAAGAGGGAACAATTGCAAGTTTTTTTTTCAATATGGCTGCTATACACGGGAGAGCGGAGAAATAAATTTTTTGACCCCCTAAACGGCGCGCTGGAGCGAAATAAAAAAACACTCTTGGAGAAAAGACGCGCTCTTTCGATTGGGACGGGTCTCAAGTTCGTAGCTCGTCGCGTGACGTCGGCACGGCCGCCATCTTTTTTTTTTCAAATCGAGATGTGCGGTTTTTTTGATATTTCGCTTCCTCGGCGCGTTCCGCGTACGGTGCCGTAAGCGGTTTTTCGATATCGATAGCGAGGGGGCGCCGGCGGCCGTACCGTACCCGTCCCGAAAGTACGGGAACGACGGTATTTTTTTTCGCGACGAAGACGGATAGACGGAGACGCGGGATCGATCGGGATCGATACGGTTTCGCGCGGCGGTCCGGACGTCGCGCATTTCCGGCGCGAGACGTCGCCCGCGTCGTCGGGGCGTCCGCCATCTTGTTTTTTCGTACGGTAACTATGCCGATATTTTTCGAGATTCGGGGCGAGGGCGCGCGCGGGAATCGGACGGCGGGCGCGTTTTTTCGAAAGGATCGCTTTCGCGATATACAGGGTGTTCGCTAAAGGAGGCGGCCCGGAGAAAAAATCGAAGGGCGCTCGTCGCTACGGTAGGCGGCGCCGAAGGGCGCGGCGTACCGCTACGCGACGTCGCGTCGCGCGTTACGCGAACGGCCGCCATCTTGGATTTAAAAATCGCGACGGCGCGTTTCTTTCGGCGATTTTCGTCGCGAGGGCGACGCGACGGATAACTTTTATCCGGACGATTTTTCGATCGCGACGCGTATTCCGGGGTCGGTAACGTACGGGGGATCTAGCGAAAACGGAACGTTTCGACCCGTCGACGTCGGGATAGGAAAATTCCGATTTCGCGAACGTATATCGTAGACGTCTAGGATCCGTACGGCGAACGAAAGAGGAGGGTCGCGAACGTTACAGAGCGAAAACGGTCTTCGTCGATGCGCGATTGTTTTTTTTTTTGCGAACGTGCGGGTATCGGCTAGTACTCGTCGAGAAGAATATATCGGGTAAGGGGTAATTTCGACGTAGACGGTACCGTTTGGAAGATACGACCGGTCAAAGTCGGTCTCGGAGGCGGTCCGGAACGGTTTTTTCGATTTTTCGGGAATAACTCGGCGGCGGCGCGAACGTCCCCGTCGTCGTATAGCCTAAGCAGTAGATCGTTCTTTCGGACGACCGATGGCGAAGGTCGCGTCGCGATATTCGTATTTATAAGGCGGTGAGAGGGTCCCCCGATTTACACTACGACAGCTATTATTATTACTAAAGAGGGAACAATTGCAAGTTTTTTTCAATATGGCTGCTATACACGGGAGAGCGGAGAAATAAATTTTTTGACCCCTAAACGGCGCGCTGGAGCGAAATAAAAAAACACTCTTGGAGAAAAGACGCGCTCTTTCGATTGGGACGGGTCTCAAGTTCGTAGCTCGTCGCGTGACGTCGGCACGGCCGCCATCTTTTTTTTTTCAAATCGAGATGTGCGGTTTTTTTGATATTTCGCTTCCTCGGCGCGTTCCGCGTACGGTGCCGTAAGCGGTTTTTCGATATCGATAGCGAGGGGGCGCCGGCGGCCGTACCGTACCCGTCCCGAAAGTACGGGAACGACGGTATTTTTTTTCGCGACGAAGACGGATAGACGGAGACGCGGGATCGATCGGGATCGATACGGTTTCGCGCGGCGGTCCGGACGTCGCGCATTTCCGGCGCGAGACGTCGCCCGCGTCGTCGGGGCGTCCGCCATCTTGTTTTTTCGTACGGTAACTATGCCGATATTTTTCGAGATTCGGGGCGAGGGCGCGCGCGGGAATCGGACGGCGGGCGCGTTTTTTCGAAAGGATCGCTTTCGCGATATACAGGGTGTTCGCTAAAGGAGGCGGCCCGGAGAAAAAATCGAAGGGCGCTCGTCGCTACGGTAGGCGGCGCCGAAGGGCGCGGCGTACCGCTACGCGACGTCGCGTCGCGCGTTACGCGAACGGCCGCCATCTTGGATTTAAAAATCGCGACGGCGCGTTTCTTTCGGCGATTTTCGTCGCGAGGGCGACGCGACGGATAACTTTTATCCGGACGATTTTTCGATCGCGACGCGTATTCCGGGGTCGGTAACGTACGGGGGGATCTAGCGAAAACGGAACGTTTCGACCCGTCGACGTCGGGATAGGAAAATTCCGATTTCGCGAACGTATATCGTAGACGTCTAGGATCCGTACGGCGAACGAAAGAGGAGGGTCGCGAACGTTACAGAGCGAAAACGGTCTTCGTCGATGCGCGATTGTTTTTTTTTTTTGCGAACGTGCGGGTATCGGCTAGTACTCGTCGAGAAGAATATATCGGGTAAGGGGTAATTTCGACGTAGACGGTACCGTTTGGAAGATACGACCGGTCAAAGTCGGTCTCGGAGGCGGTCCGGAACGGTTTTTTCGATTTTTCGGGAATAACTCGGCGGCGGCGCGAACGTCCCCGTCGTCGTATAGCCTAAGCAGTAGATCGTTCTTTCGGACGACCGATGGCGAAGGTCGCGTCGCGATATTCGTATTTATAAGGCGGTGAGAGGGTCCCCCGATTTACACTACGACAGCTATTATTATTACTAAAGAGGGAACAATTGCAAGTTTTTTTTCAATATGGCTGCTATACACGGGAGAGCGGAGAAATAAATTTTTTTGACCCCCTAAACGGCGCGCTGGAGCGAAATAAAAAACACTCTTGGAGAAAAGACGCGCTCTTTCGATTGGGACGGGTCTCAAGTTCGTAGCTCGTCGCGTGACGTCGGCACGGCCGCCATCTTTTTTTTTTCAAATCGAGATGTGCGGTTTTTTTTTGATATTTCGCTTCCTCGGCGCGTTCCGCGTACGGTGCCGTAAGCGGTTTTTCGATATCGATAGCGAGGGGGCGCCGGCGGCCGTACCGTACCCGTCCCGAAAGTACGGGAACGACGGTATTTTTTTTCGCGACGAAGACGGATAGACGGAGACGCGGGATCGATCGGGATCGATACGGTTTCGCGCGGCGGTCCGGACGTCGCGCATTTCCGGCGCGAGACGTCGCCCGCGTCGTCGGGGCGTCCGCCATCTTGTTTTTTCGTACGGTAACTATGCCGATATTTTTCGAGATTCGGGGCGAGGGCGCGCGCGGGAATCGGACGGCGGGCGCGTTTTTTCGAAAGGATCGCTTTCGCGATATACAGGGTGTTCGCTAAAGGAGGCGGCCCGGAGAAAAAATCGAAGGGCGCTCGTCGCTACGGTAGGCGGCGCCGAAGGGCGCGGCGTACCGCTACGCGACGTCGCGTCGCGCGTTACGCGAACGGCCGCCATCTTGGATTTAAAAATCGCGACGGCGCGTTTCTTTCGGCGATTTTCGTCGCGAGGGCGACGCGACGGATAACTTTTATCCGGACGATTTTTCGATCGCGACGCGTATTCCGGGGTCGGTAACGTACGGGGGGATCTAGCGAAAACGGAACGTTTCGACCCGTCGACGTCGGGATAGGAAAATTCCGATTTCGCGAACGTATATCGTAGACGTCTAGGATCCGTACGGCGAACGAAAGAGGAGGGTCGCGAACGTTACAGAGCGAAAACGGTCTTCGTCGATGCGCGATTGTTTTTTTTTTTTTGCGAACGTGCGGGTATCGGCTAGTACTCGTCGAGAAGAATATATCGGGTAAGGGGTAATTTCGACGTAGACGGTACCGTTTGGAAGATACGACCGGTCAAAGTCGGTCTCGGAGGCGGTCCGGAACGGTTTTTTCGATTTTTCGGGAATAACTCGGCGGCGGCGCGAACGTCCCCGTCGTCGTATAGCCTAAGCAGTAGATCGTTCTTTCGGACGACCGATGGCGAAGGTCGCGTCGCGATATTCGTATTTATAAGGCGGTGAGAGGGTCCCCCGATTTACACTACGACAGCTATTATTATTACTAAAGAGGGAACAATTGCAAGTTTTTTTTCAATATGGCTGCTATACACGGGAGAGCGGAGAAATAAATTTTTTGACCCCTAAACGGCGCGCTGGAGCGAAATAAAAAAACACTCTTGGAGAAAAGACGCGCTCTTTCGATTGGGACGGGTCTCAAGTTCGTAGCTCGTCGCGTGACGTCGGCACGGCCGCCATCTTTTTTTTTTCAAATCGAGATGTGCGGTTTTTTTTTGATATTTCGCTTCCTCGGCGCGTTCCGCGTACGGTGCCGTAAGCGGTTTTTCGATATCGATAGCGAGGGGGCGCCGGCGGCCGTACCGTACCCGTCCCGAAAGTACGGGAACGACGGTATTTTTTCGCGACGAAGACGGATAGACGGAGACGCGGGATCGATCGGGATCGATACGGTTTCGCGCGGCGGTCCGGACGTCGCGCATTTCCGGCGCGAGACGTCGCCCGCGTCGTCGGGGCGTCCGCCATCTTGTTTTTTCGTACGGTAACTATGCCGATATTTTTCGAGATTCGGGGCGAGGGCGCGCGCGGGAATCGGACGGCGGGCGCGTTTTTTCGAAAGGATCGCTTTCGCGATATACAGGGTGTTCGCTAAAGGAGGCGGCCCGGAGAAAAAATCGAAGGGCGCTCGTCGCTACGGTAGGCGGCGCCGAAGGGCGCGGCGTACCGCTACGCGACGTCGCGTCGCGCGTTACGCGAACGGCCGCCATCTTGGATTTAAAAATCGCGACGGCGCGTTTCTTTCGGCGATTTTCGTCGCGAGGGCGACGCGACGGATAACTTTTATCCGGACGATTTTTCGATCGCGACGCGTATTCCGGGGTCGGTAACGTACGGGGGGATCTAGCGAAAACGGAACGTTTCGACCCGTCGACGTCGGGATAGGAAAATTCCGATTTCGCGAACGTATATCGTAGACGTCTAGGATCCGTACGGCGAACGAAAGAGGAGGGTCGCGAACGTTACAGAGCGAAAACGGTCTTCGTCGATGCGCGATTGTTTTTTTTTTTTGCGAACGTGCGGGTATCGGCTAGTACTCGTCGAGAAGAATATATCGGGTAAGGGGTAATTTCGACGTAGACGGTACCGTTTGGAAGATACGACCGGTCAAAGTCGGTCTCGGAGGCGGTCCGGAACGGTTTTTTCGATTTTTCGGGAATAACTCGGCGGCGGCGCGAACGTCCCCGTCGTCGTATAGCCTAAGCAGTAGATCGTTCTTTCGGACGACCGATGGCGAAGGTCGCGTCGCGATATTCGTATTTATAAGGCGGTGAGAGGGTCCCCCGATTTACACTACGACAGCTATTATTATTACTAAAGAGGGAACAATTGCAAGTTTTTTTTCAATATGGCTGCTATACACGGGAGAGCGGAGAAATAAATTTTTTTGACCCCCTAAACGGCGCGCTGGAGCGAAATAAAAAAACACTCTTGGAGAAAAGACGCGCTCTTTCGATTGGGACGGGTCTCAAGTTCGTAGCTCGTCGCGTGACGTCGGCACGGCCGCCATCTTTTTTTTTTCAAATCGAGATGTGCGGTTTTTTTTTGATATTTCGCTTCCTCGGCGCGTTCCGCGTACGGTGCCGTAAGCGGTTTTTCGATATCGATAGCGAGGGGGGCGCCGGCGGCCGTACCGTACCCGTCCCGAAAGTACGGGAACGACGGTATTTTTTTTCGCGACGAAGACGGATAGACGGAGACGCGGGATCGATCGGGATCGATACGGTTTCGCGCGGCGGTCCGGACGTCGCGCATTTCCGGCGCGAGACGTCGCCCGCGTCGTCGGGGCGTCCGCCATCTTGTTTTTTCGTACGGTAACTATGCCGATATTTTTCGAGATTCGGGGCGAGGGCGCGCGCGGGAATCGGACGGCGGGCGCGTTTTTTCGAAAGGATCGCTTTCGCGATATACAGGGTGTTCGCTAAAGGAGGCGGCCCGGAGAAAAAATCGAAGGGCGCTCGTCGCTACGGTAGGCGGCGCCGAAGGGCGCGGCGTACCGCTACGCGACGTCGCGTCGCGCGTTACGCGAACGGCCGCCATCTTGGATTTAAAAATCGCGACGGCGCGTTTCTTTCGGCGATTTTCGTCGCGAGGGCGACGCGACGGATAACTTTTATCCGGACGATTTTTCGATCGCGACGCGTATTCCGGGGTCGGTAACGTACGGGGGGATCTAGCGAAAACGGAACGTTTCGACCCGTCGACGTCGGGATAGGAAAATTCCGATTTCGCGAACGTATATCGTAGACGTCTAGGATCCGTACGGCGAACGAAAGAGGAGGGTCGCGAACGTTACAGAGCGAAAACGGTCTTCGTCGATGCGCGATTGTTTTTTTTTTTTTTGCGAACGTGCGGGTATCGGCTAGTACTCGTCGAGAAGAATATATCGGGTAAGGGGTAATTTCGACGTAGACGGTACCGTTTGGAAGATACGACCGGTCAAAGTCGGTCTCGGAGGCGGTCCGGAACGGTTTTTTCGATTTTTCGGGAATAACTCGGCGGCGGCGCGAACGTCCCCGTCGTCGTATAGCCTAAGCAGTAGATCGTTCTTTCGGACGACCGATGGCGAAGGTCGCGTCGCGATATTCGTATTTATAAGGCGGTGAGAGGGTCCCCCGATTTACACTACGACAGCTATTATTATTACTAAAGAGGGAACAATTGCAAGTTTTTTTTTCAATATGGCTGCTATACACGGGAGAGCGGAGAAATAAATTTTTTGACCCCTAAACGGCGCGCTGGAGCGAAATAAAAAAACACTCTTGGAGAAAAGACGCGCTCTTTCGATTGGGACGGGTCTCAAGTTCGTAGCTCGTCGCGTGACGTCGGCACGGCCGCCATCTTTTTTTTTTCAAATCGAGATGTGCGGTTTTTTTTTGATATTTCGCTTCCTCGGCGCGTTCCGCGTACGGTGCCGTAAGCGGTTTTTCGATATCGATAGCGAGGGGGCGCCGGCGGCCGTACCGTACCCGTCCCGAAAGTACGGGAACGACGGTATTTTTTTTCGCGACGAAGACGGATAGACGGAGACGCGGGATCGATCGGGATCGATACGGTTTCGCGCGGCGGTCCGGACGTCGCGCATTTCCGGCGCGAGACGTCGCCCGCGTCGTCGGGGCGTCCGCCATCTTGTTTTTTCGTACGGTAACTATGCCGATATTTTTCGAGATTCGGGGCGAGGGCGCGCGCGGGAATCGGACGGCGGGCGCGTTTTTTCGAAAGGATCGCTTTCGCGATATACAGGGTGTTCGCTAAAGGAGGCGGCCCGGAGAAAAAATCGAAGGGCGCTCGTCGCTACGGTAGGCGGCGCCGAAGGGCGCGGCGTACCGCTACGCGACGTCGCGTCGCGCGTTACGCGAACGGCCGCCATCTTGGATTTAAAAATCGCGACGGCGCGTTTCTTTCGGCGATTTTCGTCGCGAGGGCGACGCGACGGATAACTTTTATCCGGACGATTTTTCGATCGCGACGCGTATTCCGGGGTCGGTAACGTACGGGGGGATCTAGCGAAAACGGAACGTTTCGACCCGTCGACGTCGGGATAGGAAAATTCCGATTTCGCGAACGTATATCGTAGACGTCTAGGATCCGTACGGCGAACGAAAGAGGAGGGTCGCGAACGTTACAGAGCGAAAACGGTCTTCGTCGATGCGCGATTGTTTTTTTTTGCGAACGTGCGGGTATCGGCTAGTACTCGTCGAGAAGAATATATCGGGTAAGGGGTAATTTCGACGTAGACGGTACCGTTTGGAAGATACGACCGGTCAAAGTCGGTCTCGGAGGCGGTCCGGAACGGTTTTTTCGATTTTTCGGGAATAACTCGGCGGCGGCGCGAACGTCCCCGTCGTCGTATAGCCTAAGCAGTAGATCGTTCTTTCGGACGACCGATGGCGAAGGTCGCGTCGCGATATTCGTATTTATAAGGCGGTGAGAGGGTCCCCCGATTTACACTACGACAGCTATTATTATTACTAAGAGGGAACAATTGCAAGTTTTTTTCAATATGGCTGCTATACACGGGAGAGCGGAGAAATAAATTTTTTGACCCCTAAACGGCGCGCTGGAGCGAAATAAAAAAACACTCTTGGAGAAAAGACGCGCTCTTTCGATTGGGACGGGTCTCAAGTTCGTAGCTCGTCGCGTGACGTCGGCACGGCCGCCATCTCGTTTTTTTTTTTTTCAAATCGAGATGTGCGGTTTTTTTTTGATATTTCGCTTCCTCGGCGCGTTCCGCGTACGGTGCCGTAAGCGGTTTTTCGATATCGATAGCGAGGGGGCGCCGGCGGCCGTACCGTACCCGTCCCGAAAGTACGGGAACGACGGTATTTTTTTTCGCGACGAAGACGGATAGACGGAGACGCGGGATCGATCGGGATCGATACGGTTTCGCGCGGCGGTCCGGACGTCGCGCATTTCCGGCGCGAGACGTCGCCCGCGTCGTCGGGGCGTCCGCCATCTTGTTTTTTCGTACGGTAACTATGCCGATATTTTTCGAGATTCGGGGCGAGGGCGCGCGCGGGAATCGGACGGCGGGCGCGTTTTTTCGAAAGGATCGCTTTCGCGATATACAGGGTGTTCGCTAAAGGAGGCGGCCCGGAGAAAAAATCGAAGGGCGCTCGTCGCTACGGTAGGCGGCGCCGAAGGGCGCGGCGTACCGCTACGCGACGTCGCGTCGCGCGTTACGCGAACGGCCGCCATCTTGGATTTAAAAATCGCGACGGCGCGTTTCTTTCGGCGATTTTCGTCGCGAGGGCGACGCGACGGATAACTTTTATCCGGACGATTTTTCGATCGCGACGCGTATTCCGGGGTCGGTAACGTACGGGGGGATCTAGCGAAAACGGAACGTTTCGACCCGTCGACGTCGGGATAGGAAAATTCCGATTTCGCGAACGTATATCGTAGACGTCTAGGATCCGTACGGCGAACGAAAGAGGAGGGTCGCGAACGTTACAGAGCGAAAACGGTCTTCGTCGATGCGCGATTGTTTTTTTTTTGCGAACGTGCGGGTATCGGCTAGTACTCGTCGAGAAGAATATATCGGGTAAGGGGTAATTTCGACGTAGACGGTACCGTTTGGAAGATACGACCGGTCAAAGTCGGTCTCGGAGGCGGTCCGGAACGGTTTTTTCGATTTTTCGGGAATAACTCGGCGGCGGCGCGAACGTCCCCGTCGTCGTATAGCCTAAGCAGTAGATCGTTCTTTCGGACGACCGATGGCGAAGGTCGCGTCGCGATATTCGTATTTATAAGGCGGTGAGAGGGTCCCCCGATTTACACTACGACAGCTATTATTATTACTAACTAGCTGGCCCACCAAACTCTTCGAGTTTGGACCAGCAGCCCACCGACCACCTAGCCCACAGATCACCTAGTCCACAGATCACCTAGTCCACAGATCACCTAGTCCACAGATCACCTAGTCCACAGATCACCTAGTCCATAGATCACCTAGTCCACAGATCACCTAGTCCACAGATCACCTAGTCCACAGATCACCTAGTCCACAGATCACCTAGTCCCTGGTCTAGCTAGACCACGGGCCACCTAGTCCATGGTCCAGATAGCCTATGGTCCAGCTAGCCCATCGATCAGCATTTCTGTTAATCTAAATTCCCTTAATAACTTTTAAGTGTGTTAAACACTACTCGGCCTACGGCCTCGATACTTATTTTATATCTAGTCGATTTTTACCATTTTATTAAATATCAATGGCGTTCTATGTAGAAACGCTATTTATTTTACATACTATTTATTTATTTATTTGGTTATGTCATTACCAGTTACCCTGTATACTTGCTGAATTTTTAGTGTGCTAAACATTATTTGGGAAACGCTCCTTTTAATGACAGTGCTACGCTCTTCAAAACTCTAGAAAAGTTAAAATCTGAATGTTATCCCATCGTATTTACTGTTATTCGTTCGAAAATAAATAATATTACTTATAATAAAATCAAAATACCGTTGATCTGTTAAAGAATTTTAGAGGTACATAGCTGTATATGGTATATATTCTACATCGTACAGACTTTTTATCGACCGAATATGTTGAGAAGGTGTCCCACTATTAAAATGAAAAAAAAAATTGTTATACGAATTGAGTAGTATAAAACTAATATGCATATTTATTTTATATTTAATTGATTTTTTCACGTGTTATTAAGATAGTGACTTCGAGACTTGTGACATGATTACCTAGCCGCAAGTAAAAAATCAATACTAATTGAAAATTTTACAAAATATGCATATGTATGTATACCCCATGGAATAATAATTGTCATATATTCTTACAATAGTAGCTCGAACATATTGTCAATATATTAGAGATTGTTCGAATACATCTCTAACGTGTTAATTATATATGAAGAGTAAATTTATAAATACAATGTTATTGGATGCAATAGTTTACTATTTGATTAATTACGTTATTTTTTTAATTCATAATATCATTAAAAAAACTTGTAACTAATGTGATCGATCTGTATACCTCTGCCATCCTCAGCATTATGAAACTATCGGCTTTATCATGGAGCCATCTGCCCTGTTACATTTTGTTAGCAAAAATTGACATGTCAGTGCAAAGCTAATTAATATATTCTAATTTAAAAAATAAGCTTATTTTTAATTGTGCCATATATTTAAATTACTTTTAAACACAAAAAAACTGTTATGTGCTTACGATCCGCATGTAATATGCACCAAACATGTACTGCCATCTATTAACAAAGATTTAAGTTATTTTGTGAAGTGCAGTTATATCTACTATTATTTAAATAATCTCAATACTATATGCATATATTATCTTAATGACAATCACAAAATGTTTTAATGAAGAATGAACAACTCATGATGTCGATGTAAACCCAAAAAAAACCGTATAACCTTCTAAGTGTAAAAGTCCGTCTTGACAGTTCAAATGTTGCCGGCAAACGTGGTATCGGAGTCCGTCAACCATTTATTATGAAAGCCGGCAAATGAATTTTGCTATAATAAAGATGGTATTTTGTACGTAGACGTATTTTAATGTATTTAATTATTAAATATATTTTTTGGTAATAAATAAATGACGTCATGTACTAATTTTTCCATTATTTTACGTAATGAGGTTATGAATTTGACTTTTCGCGTTTCGTGTTAGATGTCACTTATATCGGATATTTGTATGTAATTTTTGACATATAAACGTAGTATTACGTGTCACATTGAACGGACCCTGTTTGTAGCTATAAATATTTAAGTCATCCTTCTACAATTTATACATTTCATCAAATAGAATATTGACAAATGTGTTTATCATGACATATATATCTGTATTTTTAGAGAAATAGCAAGTTTAAAGTTATTCCATAATATTCAAATTTCGCGCCTGCAATATAATAATTACGGACACTGTTTGTAGCCATAAATATTTAAGTCATCCTTCTACAATTTATACATTTTATCAAATAGAATATTGACAAATGTGTTTATCATGACATATGTATATGTATTTTTAGGGAGATAGCATGTTTTCAGTTATTCCATAATATTCAAATTACGCGCCCGTTTGTAGCTATAAATATTTAAGTCATCCTTCTACAATTTATACATTTTATCAAATAGAATATTGACAAATGTGTTTATCATGACATATGTATCTGTATTTTTAGGGAGATAGCATGTTTTAAGTTATTCCATAATATTCAAATTTCGCGCCTGCAATATAATAATTACGGACACTGTTTGTAGCTATAAATATTTAAGTCATCCTTCAACAATTTATACATTTTATCAAATAGAATATTGACAAATGTGTTTATCATTGCATATATATCTGTATTTTTAGGGAGATAGCATGTTTTAAGTTATTCCATAATATTCAAATTTCGCGGCTTCTTCGCCTTCTCGCAGCGTGCTAAATAGTTCAACGAAAAAATTCACTAACGTTCTTAATTAGGTATACGAAAAAGCTGTCGGATTGCGTTTTGTAGTAAACAATACGTCTTTACGGGTAACTATATAGGTGCTAACGTATAAATATTAAATAAATCTCGTAATATTTAGAAGATAGGAAATTCGTTAGGGATTTCATTGTTTACCTGTCAAAGTCGCTGAGTGGAGTTCTTTTTTTTTTTTTTTTTTTTTTTTTTTGCTAAAAAAGGGCGATTTTAGATATCTTGAATCGTTTGGGAGATGGAAAGGGTTAAAGTGGAAAAGTAACCGGTTTTTGAGGTTTACCGGTAATAGCTCGGAGCGAGGGTATACGTCGCTAGCGAAATATAGCCTAAGGCACAATAAATTTTGTTTGCCGTCGATCGGTAAGGTTGTCGTCGTATCTCTTACCATCCCCTGGCGTCAGGAGGGTCCCCCAATTCACCTACAATCAGCTATTAGTATATTAATAGGGGTCGATTTTGACAGCAATGGTGTGTGAAAAAAAGAAAAAATCGTTTGAGCCATTTAGAATCGCGTTGGAACGTTGAAAATTTGGAAATCGATATTGTTTGTACGGGGAATTCGACGGCGACATTTTCCGAGATCGTAGGTGGCGGCGCTTCGCGGTGGCCGATCGTCTTTTGTTTTTTTCAAATGGAAGCGTACCCGAAAAAATCGTTTTTGGTGATGAGGGGGCGAGTAGCTATACGGTCGTATAATTTTTTTTTCGATTCCACGTCCCCCCATATATACAGGGTGTTGAGGTAAGAAGACGTGCTAGGAAAAATTGAAATTTTCGGTATCGATATGGGAAGTAATTTCCGATGGGATGGTGTACTTTGCGAAAAGGAGGCGCCGTACGTTATCGAGATTGTGGCCTTCTCGATCGTTTTATAGCTTTCGTTGGTGTTTTGTTTTCAAAATTCATTTAGCGCTCGTCGAAGAGAATATGATTGGACATGGATATTTTTTAGATATCTTTAATCGTTTGGGAGATGGAAAGGGTTAAAGTGGAAAAGTAACCGGTTTTTGAGGTTTACCGGTAATAGCTCGGAGCGAGGGTATACGTCGCTAGCGAAATATAGCCTAATGGTTAATAAATTTTGTTTGCCGTCGATCGGTAAGGTTGTCGTCGTATCTCTTACCATCCCCTGGCGTCGAGAGGGTCCCCCAATTCACCTACAATCAGCTATTAGTATATTAATAGGGGTCGATTTTGACAGCAATGGTGTGTGAAAAAAAGAAAAAATCGTTTGACCCATTTAGAATCGCGTTGGAACGTTGAAAATTTGGGAATCGATATTGTTTGTACGGGGAATTCGACGGCGACATTTTCCGAGATCGTAGGTGGCGGCGCTTCGCGGTGGCCGATCGTCTTTTGTTTTTTTCAAATGGAAGTGTATCCGAAAAAATCGTTTTTGGTGATGAGGGGGCGAGTAGCTATACGGTCGTATAATTTTTTTTTCGATTCCACGTCCCCCATATATACAGGGTGTTGAGGTAAGAAGACGTGCTAGGAAAAAATCGAAATTTTCGGTATCGATATGGGAAGTAATTTCCGATGGGGTGGTGTACTTTGCGAAAAGGAGGCGCCGTACGTTATCGAGATTGTGGCCTCCTCGATCGTTTTATAGCTTTCGTTGGTGTTTTGTTTTCAAAATTCATTTAGCGCTCGTCGAAGTGATTACGTTTGGACATGGATATTTTTTAGATATCTTTAATCGTTTGGGAGATGGAAAGGGTTAAAGTGGAAAAGTAACCGGTTTTTGAGGTTTACCGGTAATAGCTCGGAGCGAGGGTATACGTCGCTAGCGAAATATAGCCTAAGGCACAATAAATTTTGTTTGCCGTCGATCGGTAAGGTTGTCGTCGTATCTCTTACCATCCCCTGGCGTCAGGAGGGTCCCCCAAATACCTCTGCGACACCAATTATTATAGTAATAGGGGTCGATTTTGACAGCAATGGTGTGTGAAAAAAGAAAAAATCTTTTGACCCGTTTAGAATCGCGTTGGAACGTTGAAAATTTGGGAATCGATATTGTTCGTACGGGGAATTCGACGGCGATATTTTCCGAGATCGTAGGTGGCGGCGCGTAGCGGTGGCCGATCGTCTTTTGTTTTTTTCAAATGGAAGCGTACCCGAAAAAATCGTTTTTGGTGATGAGGGGGCGAGTAGCTATACGGTCGTATAATTTTTTTTTCGATTTGACGTCCGCCCATATATACAGGGTGTTGAGGTAGGAAGACGTTGTAGGAAAAAATTGAAATTTTCGGTATCGATATGGGAAGTAATTTCCGATGGGGTGGTGTACTTTGCGAAAAGGAGGCGCCGTACGTTATCGAGATGGTGGCCTCCTCGATCGTTTTATAGCTTTCGTTGGTGTTTTGTTTTCAAAATTCATTTAGTGCTCGTCGAAGTGATTACGTTTGGACATTGATATTTTTTAGATATCTTTAATCGTTTGGGAGATGGAAAGGGTTAAAGTGGAAAAGTAACCGGTTTTTGAGGTTTACCGGTAATAGCTCGGAGCGAACGTATACATCGCTAGCGAAATATAGCCTAAGGCACAATAAATTTTGTTTGCCGTCGATCGGTAAGGTTGTCGTCGTATCTCTTACCATCCCCTGGCGTCAGGAGGGTCCCCCAAATACCTCTGCGACACCAATTATTATAGTAAAGAGGGAACAATTGCAAGTTTTTTTCAATATGGCTGCTATACACGGGAGAGCGGAGAAAAAATTTTTTGACCCGTTTAAACGGCGCGCTGGAACGAAATGAAAATTTGGGAACACTCTTGGAGAAAAGACGCGCTCTTTCGATTGGGACGGGTCTCAAGTTCGTAGCTCGTCGCGTGACGGCGGCTATACGGCCGCCATCTTTTTTTTTTCAAATCGAGATGTGCGGTTTTTTGATATTTCGCTTCCTCGGCGCGTTCCGCGTACGGTGCCGTAAGCGGTTTTTCGATATCGATAGCGAGGGGGCGCCGTTATCGAGATGGCCGTACCCGTCCCGAAAGTACGGGAACGACGGTATTTTTTTTCGCGACGAAGACGGATAGACGGAGACGCGGGATCGATCGGGATCGATACGGTTTCGCGCGGCGGTCCGGACGTCGCGCATTTCCGGCGCGAGACGTCGCCCGCGTCGTCGGGGCGTCCGCCATCTTGTTTTTTCGTACGGTAACTATGCCGATATTTTTCGAGATTCGGGGCGAGGGCGCGCGCGGGAATCGGACGGCGGGCGCGTTTTTTCGAAAGGATCGCTTTCGCGATATACAGGGTGTTCGCTAAAGGAGGCGGCCCGGAGAAAAAATCGAAGGGCGCTCGTCGCTACGGTAGGCGGCGCCGAAGGGCGCGGCGTACCGCTACGCGACGTCGCGTCGCGCGTTACGCGAACGGCCGCCATCTTGGATTTAAAAATCGCGACGGCGCGTTTCTTTCGGCGATTTTCGTCGCGAGGGCGACGCGACGGATAACTTTTATCCGGACGATTTTTCGATCGCGACGCGTATTCCGGGGTCGGTAACGTACGGGGGGATCTAGCGAAAACGGAACGTTTCGACCCGTCGACGTCGGGATAGGAAAATTCCGATTTCGCGAACGTATATCGTAGACGTCTAGGATCCGTACGGCGAACGAAAGAGGAGGGTCGCGAACGTTACAGAGCGAAAACGGTCTTCGTCGATGCGCGATTGTTTTTTTTTTTGCGAACGTGCGGGTATCGGCTAGTACTCGTCGAGAAGAATATATCGGGTAAGGGGTAATTTCGACGTAGACGGTACCGTTTGGAAGATACGACCGGTCAAAGTCGGTCTCGGAGGCGGTCCGGAACGGTTTTTTCGATTTTTCGGGAATAACTCGGCGGCGGCGCGAACGTCCCCGTCGTCGTATAGCCTAAGCAGTAGATCGTTCTTTCGGACGACCGATGGCGAAGGTCGCGTCGCGATATTCGTATTTATAAGGCGGTGAGAGGGTCCCCCGATTTACACTACGACAGCTATTATTATTACTAAAGAGGGAACAATTGCAAATTTTTTTTTCAATATGGCTGCTATACACGGGAGAGCGGAGAAATAAATTTTTTGACCCCTAAACGGCGCGCTGGAGCGAAATAAAAAAACACTCTTGGAGAAAAGACGCGCTCTTTCGATTGGGACGGGTCTCAAGTTCGTAGCTCGTCGCGTGACGTCGGCACGGCCGCCATTTTTTTTTTCAAATCGAGATGTGCGGTTTTTTTTGATATTTCGCTTCCTCGGCGCGTTCCGCGTACGGTGCCGTAAGCGGTTTTTCGATATCGATAGCGAGGGGGCGCCGGCGGCCGTACCGTACCCGTCCCGAAAGTACGGGAACGACGGTATTTTTTTTCGCGACGAAGACGGATAGACGGAGACGCGGGATCGATCGGGATCGATACGGTTTCGCGCGGCGGTCCGGACGTCGCGCATTTCCGGCGCGAGACGTCGCCCGCGTCGTCGGGGCGTCCGCCATCTTGTTTTTTCGTACGGTAACTATGCCGATATTTTTCGAGATTCGGGGCGAGGGCGCGCGCGGGAATCGGACGGCGGGCGCGTTTTTTCGAAAGGATCGCTTTCGCGATATACAGGGTGTTCGCTAAAGGAGGCGGCCCGGAGAAAAAATCGAAGGGCGCTCGTCGCTACGGTAGGCGGCGCCGAAGGGCGCGGCGTACCGCTACGCGACGTCGCGTCGCGCGTTACGCGAACGGCCGCCATCTTGGATTTAAAAATCGCGACGGCGCGTTTCTTTCGGCGATTTTCGTCGCGAGGGCGACGCGACGGATAACTTTTATCCGGACGATTTTTCGATCGCGACGCGTATTCCGGGGTCGGTAACGTACGGGGGGATCTAGCGAAAACGGAACGTTTCGACCCGTCGACGTCGGGATAGGAAAATTCCGATTTCGCGAACGTATATCGTAGACGTCTAGGATCCGTACGGCGAACGAAAGAGGAGGGTCGCGAACGTTACAGAGCGAAAACGGTCTTCGTCGATGCGCGATTGTTTTTTTTTGCGAACGTGCGGGTATCGGCTAGTACTCGTCGAGAAGAATATATCGGGTAAGGGGTAATTTCGACGTAGACGGTACCGTTTGGAAGATACGACCGGTCAAAGTCGGTCTCGGAGGCGGTCCGGAACGGTTTTTTCGATTTTTCGGGAATAACTCGGCGGCGGCGCGAACGTCCCCGTCGTCGTATAGCCTAAGCAGTAGATCGTTCTTTCGGACGACCGATGGCGAAGGTCGCGTCGCGATATTCGTATTTATAAGGCGGTGAGAGGGTCCCCGATTTACACTACGACAGCTATTATTATTACTAAAGAGGGAACAATTGCAAGTTTTTTTTTCAATATGGCTGCTATACACGGGAGAGCGGAGAAATAAATTTTTTGACCCTAAACGGCGCGCTGGAGCGAAATAAAAAAACACTCTTGGAGAAAAGACGCGCTCTTTCGATTGGGACGGGTCTCAAGTTCGTAGCTCGTCGCGTGACGTCGGCACGGCCGCCATCTTTTTTTTTTCAAATCGAGATGTGCGGTTTTTTTTTGATATTTCGCTTCCTCGGCGCGTTCCGCGTACGGTGCCGTAAGCGGTTTTTCGATATCGATAGCGAGGGGGCGCCGGCGGCCGTACCGTACCCGTCCCGAAAGTACGGGAACGACGGTATTTTTTTTCGCGACGAAGACGGATAGACGGAGACGCGGGATCGATCGGGATCGATACGGTTTCGCGCGGCGGTCCGGACGTCGCGCATTTCCGGCGCGAGACGTCGCCCGCGTCGTCGGGGCGTCCGCCATCTTGTTTTTTCGTACGGTAACTATGCCGATATTTTTCGAGATTCGGGGCGAGGGCGCGCGCGGGAATCGGACGGCGGGCGCGTTTTTTCGAAAGGATCGCTTTCGCGATATACAGGGTGTTCGCTAAAGGAGGCGGCCCGGAGAAAAAATCGAAGGGCGCTCGTCGCTACGGTAGGCGGCGCCGAAGGGCGCGGCGTACCGCTACGCGACGTCGCGTCGCGCGTTACGCGAACGGCCGCCATCTTGGATTTAAAAATCGCGACGGCGCGTTTCTTTCGGCGATTTTCGTCGCGAGGGCGACGCGACGGATAACTTTTATCCGGACGATTTTTCGATCGCGACGCGTATTCCGGGGTCGGTAACGTACGGGGGGATCTAGCGAAAACGGAACGTTTCGACCCGTCGACGTCGGGATAGGAAAATTCCGATTTCGCGAACGTATATCGTAGACGTCTAGGATCCGTACGGCGAACGAAAGAGGAGGGTCGCGAACGTTACAGAGCGAAAACGGTCTTCGTCGATGCGCGATTGTTTTTTTTTTTTTTGCGAACGTGCGGGTATCGGCTAGTACTCGTCGAGAAGAATATATCGGGTAAGGGGTAATTTCGACGTAGACGGTACCGTTTGGAAGATACGACCGGTCAAAGTCGGTCTCGGAGGCGGTCCGGAACGGTTTTTTCGATTTTTCGGGAATAACTCGGCGGCGGCGCGAACGTCCCCGTCGTCGTATAGCCTAAGCAGTAGATCGTTCTTTCGGACGACCGATGGCGAAGGTCGCGTCGCGATATTCGTATTTATAAGGCGGTGAGAGGGTCCCCCGATTTACACTACGACAGCTATTATTATTACTAAAGAGGGAACAATTGCAAGTTTTTTTTCAATATGGCTGCTATACACGGGAGAGCGGAGAAATAAATTTTTTGACCCCTAAACGGCGCGCTGGAGCGAAATAAAAAAACACTCTTGGAGAAAAGACGCGCTCTTTCGATTGGGACGGGTCTCAAGTTCGTAGCTCGTCGCGTGACGTCGGCACGGCCGCCATCTTTTTTTTCAAATCGAGATGTGCGGTTTTTTTGATATTTCGCTTCCTCGGCGCGTTCCGCGTACGGTGCCGTAAGCGGTTTTTCGATATCGATAGCGAGGGGGCGCCGGCGGCCGTACCGTACCCGTCCCGAAAGTACGGGAACGACGGTATTTTTTTTCGCGACGAAGACGGATAGACGGAGACGCGGGATCGATCGGGATCGATACGGTTTCGCGCGGCGGTCCGGACGTCGCGCATTTCCGGCGCGAGACGTCGCCCGCGTCGTCGGGGCGTCCGCCATCTTGTTTTTTCGTACGGTAACTATGCCGATATTTTTCGAGATTCGGGGCGAGGGCGCGCGCGGGAATCGGACGGCGGGCGCGTTTTTTCGAAAGGATCGCTTTCGCGATATACAGGGTGTTCGCTAAAGGAGGCGGCCCGGAGAAAAAATCGAAGGGCGCTCGTCGCTACGGTAGGCGGCGCCGAAGGGCGCGGCGTACCGCTACGCGACGTCGCGTCGCGCGTTACGCGAACGGCCGCCATCTTGGATTTAAAAATCGCGACGGCGCGTTTCTTTCGGCGATTTTCGTCGCGAGGGCGACGCGACGGATAACTTTTATCCGGACGATTTTTCGATCGCGACGCGTATTCCGGGGTCGGTAACGTACGGGGGATCTAGCGAAAACGGAACGTTTCGACCCGTCGACGTCGGGATAGGAAAATTCCGATTTCGCGAACGTATATCGTAGACGTCTAGGATCCGTACGGCGAACGAAAGAGGAGGGTCGCGAACGTTACAGAGCGAAAACGGTCTTCGTCGATGCGCGATTTTTTTTTTTTTGCGAACGTGCGGGTATCGGCTAGTACTCGTCGAGAAGAATATATCGGGTAAGGGGTAATTTCGACGTAGACGGTACCGTTTGGAAGATACGACCGGTCAAAGTCGGTCTCGGAGGCGGTCCGGAACGGTTTTTTCGATTTTTCGGGAATAACTCGGCGGCGGCGCGAACGTCCCCGTCGTCGTATAGCCTAAGCAGTAGATCGTTCTTTCGGACGACCGATGGCGAAGGTCGCGTCGCGATATTCGTATTTATAAGGCGGTGAGAGGGTCCCCGATTTACACTACGACAGCTATTATTATTACTAAAGAGGGAACAATTGCAAGTTTTTTTCAATATGGCTGCTATACACGGGAGAGCGGAGAAATAAATTTTTTGACCCCTAAACGGCGCGCTGGAGCGAAATAAAAAAACACTCTTGGAGAAAAGACGCGCTCTTTCGATTGGGACGGGTCTCAAGTTCGTAGCTCGTCGCGTGACGTCGGCACGGCCGCCATCTTTTTTTTTTCAAATCGAGATGTGCGGTTTTTTTGATATTTCGCTTCCTCGGCGCGTTCCGCGTACGGTGCCGTAAGCGGTTTTTCGATATCGATAGCGAGGGGGCGCCGGCGGCCGTACCGTACCCGTCCCGAAAGTACGGGAACGACGGTATTTTTTTTTCGCGACGAAGACGGATAGACGGAGACGCGGGATCGATCGGGATCGATACGGTTTCGCGCGGCGGTCCGGACGTCGCGCATTTCCGGCGCGAGACGTCGCCCGCGTCGTCGGGGCGTCCGCCATCTTGTTTTTTCGTACGGTAACTATGCCGATATTTTTCGAGATTCGGGGCGAGGGCGCGCGCGGGAATCGGACGGCGGGCGCGTTTTTTCGAAAGGATCGCTTTCGCGATATACAGGGTGTTCGCTAAAGGAGGCGGCCCGGAGAAAAAATCGAAGGGCGCTCGTCGCTACGGTAGGCGGCGCCGAAGGGCGCGGCGTACCGCTACGCGACGTCGCGTCGCGCGTTACGCGAACGGCCGCCATCTTGGATTTAAAAATCGCGACGGCGCGTTTCTTTCGGCGATTTTCGTCGCGAGGGCGACGCGACGGATAACTTTTATCCGGACGATTTTTCGATCGCGACGCGTATTCCGGGGTCGGTAACGTACGGGGGATCTAGCGAAAACGGAACGTTTCGACCCGTCGACGTCGGGATAGGAAAATTCCGATTTCGCGAACGTATATCGTAGACGTCTAGGATCCGTACGGCGAACGAAAGAGGAGGGTCGCGAACGTTACAGAGCGAAAACGGTCTTCGTCGATGCGCGATTGTTTTTTTTTTTTTTGCGAACGTGCGGGTATCGGCTAGTACTCGTCGAGAAGAATATATCGGGTAAGGGGTAATTTCGACGTAGACGGTACCGTTTGGAAGATACGACCGGTCAAAGTCGGTCTCGGAGGCGGTCCGGAACGGTTTTTTCGATTTTTCGGGAATAACTCGGCGGCGGCGCGAACGTCCCCGTCGTCGTATAGCCTAAGCAGTAGATCGTTCTTTCGGACGACCGATGGCGAAGGTCGCGTCGCGATATTCGTATTTATAAGGCGGTGAGAGGGTCCCCGATTTACACTACGACAGCTATTATTATTACTAAAGAGGGAACAATTGCAAGTTTTTTTTCAATATGGCTGCTATACACGGGAGAGCGGAGAAATAAATTTTTTGACCCCTAAACGGCGCGCTGGAGCGAAATAAAAAAACACTCTTGGAGAAAAGACGCGCTCTTTCGATTGGGACGGGTCTCAAGTTCGTAGCTCGTCGCGTGACGTCGGCACGGCCGCCATCTTTTTTTTTTCAAATCGAGATGTGCGGTTTTTTTTTGATATTTCGCTTCCTCGGCGCGTTCCGCGTACGGTGCCGTAAGCGGTTTTTCGATATCGATAGCGAGGGGGCGCCGGCGGCCGTACCGTACCCGTCCCGAAAGTACGGGAACGACGGTATTTTTTTTCGCGACGAAGACGGATAGACGGAGACGCGGGATCGATCGGGATCGATACGGTTTCGCGCGGCGGTCCGGACGTCGCGCATTTCCGGCGCGAGACGTCGCCCGCGTCGTCGGGGCGTCCGCCATCTTGTTTTTTCGTACGGTAACTATGCCGATATTTTTCGAGATTCGGGGCGAGGGCGCGCGCGGGAATCGGACGGCGGGCGCGTTTTTTCGAAAGGATCGCTTTCGCGATATACAGGGTGTTCGCTAAAGGAGGCGGCCCGGAGAAAAAATCGAAGGGCGCTCGTCGCTACGGTAGGCGGCGCCGAAGGGCGCGGCGTACCGCTACGCGACGTCGCGTCGCGCGTTACGCGAACGGCCGCCATCTTGGATTTAAAAATCGCGACGGCGCGTTTCTTTCGGCGATTTTCGTCGCGAGGGCGACGCGACGGATAACTTTTATCCGGACGATTTTTCGATCGCGACGCGTATTCCGGGGTCGGTAACGTACGGGGGGATCTAGCGAAAACGGAACGTTTCGACCCGTCGACGTCGGGATAGGAAAATTCCGATTTCGCGAACGTATATCGTAGACGTCTAGGATCCGTACGGCGAACGAAAGAGGAGGGTCGCGAACGTTACAGAGCGAAAACGGTCTTCGTCGATGCGCGATTGTTTTTTTTTTTGCGAACGTGCGGGTATCGGCTAGTACTCGTCGAGAAGAATATATCGGGTAAGGGGTAATTTCGACGTAGACGGTACCGTTTGGAAGATACGACCGGTCAAAGTCGGTCTCGGAGGCGGTCCGGAACGGTTTTTTCGATTTTTCGGGAATAACTCGGCGGCGGCGCGAACGTCCCCGTCGTCGTATAGCCTAAGCAGTAGATCGTTCTTTCGGACGACCGATGGCGAAGGTCGCGTCGCGATATTCGTATTTATAAGGCGGTGAGAGGGTCCCCCGATTTACACTACGACAGCTATTATTATTACTAAAGAGGGAACAATTGCAAGTTTTTTTTCAATATGGCTGCTATACACGGGAGAGCGGAGAAATAAATTTTTTGACCCCTAAACGGCGCGCTGGAGCGAAATAAAAAAACACTCTTGGAGAAAAGACGCGCTCTTTCGATTGGGACGGGTCTCAAGTTCGTAGCTCGTCGCGTGACGTCGGCACGGCCGCCATCTTTTTTTTTCAAATCGAGATGTGCGGTTTTTTTTTGATATTTCGCTTCCTCGGCGCGTTCCGCGTACGGTGCCGTAAGCGGTTTTTCGATATCGATAGCGAGGGGGCGCCGGCGGCCGTACCGTACCCGTCCCGAAAGTACGGGAACGACGGTATTTTTTCGCGACGAAGACGGATAGACGGAGACGCGGGATCGATCGGGATCGATACGGTTTCGCGCGGCGGTCCGGACGTCGCGCATTTCCGGCGCGAGACGTCGCCCGCGTCGTCGGGGCGTCCGCCATCTTGTTTTTTCGTACGGTAACTATGCCGATATTTTTCGAGATTCGGGGCGAGGGCGCGCGCGGGAATCGGACGGCGGGCGCGTTTTTTCGAAAGGATCGCTTTCGCGATATACAGGGTGTTCGCTAAAGGAGGCGGCCCGGAGAAAAAATCGAAGGGCGCTCGTCGCTACGGTAGGCGGCGCCGAAGGGCGCGGCGTACCGCTACGCGACGTCGCGTCGCGCGTTACGCGAACGGCCGCCATCTTGGATTTAAAAATCGCGACGGCGCGTTTCTTTCGGCGATTTTCGTCGCGAGGGCGACGCGACGGATAACTTTTATCCGGACGATTTTTCGATCGCGACGCGTATTCCGGGGTCGGTAACGTACGGGGGATCTAGCGAAAACGGAACGTTTCGACCCGTCGACGTCGGGATAGGAAAATTCCGATTTCGCGAACGTATATCGTAGACGTCTAGGATCCGTACGGCGAACGAAAGAGGAGGGTCGCGAACGTTACAGAGCGAAAACGGTCTTCGTCGATGCGCGATTGTTTTTTTTTTTTGCGAACGTGCGGGTATCGGCTAGTACTCGTCGAGAAGAATATATCGGGTAAGGGGTAATTTCGACGTAGACGGTACCGTTTGGAAGATACGACCGGTCAAAGTCGGTCTCGGAGGCGGTCCGGAACGGTTTTTTCGATTTTTCGGGAATAACTCGGCGGCGGCGCGAACGTCCCCGTCGTCGTATAGCCTAAGCAGTAGATCGTTCTTTCGGACGACCGATGGCGAAGGTCGCGTCGCGATATTCGTATTTATAAGGCGGTGAGAGGGTCCCCCGATTTACACTACGACAGCTATTATTATTACTAAAGAGGGAACAATTGCAAGTTTTTTTTCAATATGGCTGCTATACACGGGAGAGCGGAGAAATAAATTTTTTTGACCCCCTAAACGGCGCGCTGGAGCGAAATAAAAAAACACTCTTGGAGAAAAGACGCGCTCTTTCGATTGGGACGGGTCTCAAGTTCGTAGCTCGTCGCGTGACGTCGGCACGGCCGCCATCTTTTTTTTCAAATCGAGATGTGCGGTTTTTTTTTGATATTTCGCTTCCTCGGCGCGTTCCGCGTACGGTGCCGTAAGCGGTTTTTCGATATCGATAGCGAGGGGGCGCCGGCGGCTGTACCGTACCCGTCCCGAAAGTACGGGAACGACGGTTTTTTTTCGCGACGAAGACGGATAGACGGAGACGCGGGATCGATCGGGATCGATACGGTTTCGCGCGGCGGTCCGGACGTCGCGCATTTCCGGCGCGAGACGTCGCCCGCGTCGTCGGGGCGTCCGCCATCTTGTTTTTTCGTACGGTAACTATGCCGATATTTTTCGAGATTCGGGGCGAGGGCGCGCGCGGGAATCGGACGGCGGGCGCGTTTTTTCGAAAGGATCGCTTTCGCGATATACAGGGTGTTCGCTAAAGGAGGCGGCCCGGAGAAAAAATCGAAGGGCGCTCGTCGCTACGGTAGGCGGCGCCGAAGGGCGCGGCGTACCGCTACGCGACGTCGCGTCGCGCGTTACGCGAACGGCCGCCATCTTGGATTTAAAAATCGCGACGGCGCGTTTCTTTCGGCGATTTTCGTCGCGAGGGCGACGCGACGGATAACTTTTATCCGGACGATTTTTCGATCGCGACGCGTATTCCGGGGTCGGTAACGTACGGGGGGATCTAGCGAAAACGGAACGTTTCGACCCGTCGACGTCGGGATAGGAAAATTCCGATTTCGCGAACGTATATCGTAGACGTCTAGGATCCGTACGGCGAACGAAAGAGGAGGGTCGCGAACGTTACAGAGCGAAAACGGTCTTCGTCGATGCGCGATTGTTTTTTTTTTTTTGCGAACGTGCGGGTATCGGCTAGTACTCGTCGAGAAGAATATATCGGGTAAGGGGTAATTTCGACGTAGACGGTACCGTTTGGAAGATACGACCGGTCAAAGTCGGTCTCGGAGGCGGTCCGGAACGGTTTTTTCGATTTTTCGGGAATAACTCGGCGGCGGCGCGAACGTCCCCGTCGTCGTATAGCCTAAGCAGTAGATCGTTCTTTCGGACGACCGATGGCGAAGGTCGCGTCGCGATATTCGTATTTATAAGGCGGTGAGAGGGTCCCCCGATTTACACTACGACAGCTATTATTATTACTAAAGAGGGAACAATTGCAAGTTTTTTTTCAATATGGCTGCTATACACGGGAGAGCGGAGAAATAAATTTTTTGACCCCTAAACGGCGCGCTGGAGCGAAATAAAAAAACACTCTTGGAGAAAAGACGCGCTCTTTCGATTGGGACGGGTCTCAAGTTCGTAGCTCGTCGCGTGACGTCGGCACGGCCGCCATCTTTTTTTTTTCAAATCGAGATGTGCGGTTTTTTTTTGATATTTCGCTTCCTCGGCGCGTTCCGCGTACGGTGCCGTAAGCGGTTTTTCGATATCGATAGCGAGGGGGCGCCGGCGGCCGTACCGTACCCGTCCCGAAAGTACGGGAACGACGGTATTTTTTTCGCGACGAAGACGGATAGACGGAGACGCGGGATCGATCGGGATCGATACGGTTTCGCGCGGCGGTCCGGACGTCGCGCATTTCCGGCGCGAGACGTCGCCCGCGTCGTCGGGGCGTCCGCCATCTTGTTTTTTCGTACGGTAACTATGCCGATATTTTTCGAGATTCGGGGCGAGGGCGCGCGCGGGAATCGGACGGCGGGCGCGTTTTTTCGAAAGGATCGCTTTCGCGATATACAGGGTGTTCGCTAAAGGAGGCGGCCCGGAGAAAAAATCGAAGGGCGCTCGTCGCTACGGTAGGCGGCGCCGAAGGGCGCGGCGTACCGCTACGCGACGTCGCGTCGCGCGTTACGCGAACGGCCGCCATCTTGGATTTAAAAATCGCGACGGCGCGTTTCTTTCGGCGATTTTCGTCGCGAGGGCGACGCGACGGATAACTTTTATCCGGACGATTTTTCGATCGCGACGCGTATTCCGGGGTCGGTAACGTACGGGGGGATCTAGCGAAAACGGAACGTTTCGACCCGTCGACGTCGGGATAGGAAAATTCCGATTTCGCGAACGTATATCGTAGACGTCTAGGATCCGTACGGCGAACGAAAGAGGAGGGTCGCGAACGTTACAGAGCGAAAACGGTCTTCGTCGATGCGCGATTTTTTTTTTTTTTGCGAACGTGCGGGTATCGGCTAGTACTCGTCGAGAAGAATATATCGGGTAAGGGGTAATTTCGACGTAGACGGTACCGTTTGGAAGATACGACCGGTCAAAGTCGGTCTCGGAGGCGGTCCGGAACGGTTTTTTCGATTTTCGGGAATAACTCGGCGGCGGCGCGAACGTCCCCGTCGTCGTATAGCCTAAGCAGTAGATCGTTCTTTCGGACGACCGATGGCGAAGGTCGCGTCGCGATATTCGTATTTATAAGGCGGTGAGAGGGTCCCCCGATTTACACTACGACAGCTATTATTATTACTAAAGAGGGAACAATTGCAAGTTTTTTTTCAATATGGCTGCTATACACGGGAGAGCGGAGAAATAAATTTTTTGACCCCTAAACGGCGCGCTGGAGCGAAATAAAAAAACACTCTTGGAGAAAAGACGCGCTCTTTCGATTGGGACGGGTCTCAAGTTCGTAGCTCGTCGCGTGACGTCGGCACGGCCGCCATCTTTTTTTTTTCAAATCGAGATGTGCGGTTTTTTTTTGATATTTCGCTTCCTCGGCGCGTTCCGCGTACGGTGCCGTAAGCGGTTTTTCGATATCGATAGCGGGGCGCCGGCGGCCGTACCGTACCCGTCCCGAAAGTACGGGAACGACGGTATTTTTTCGCGACGAAGACGGATAGACGGAGACGCGGGATCGATCGGGATCGATACGGTTTCGCGCGGCGGTCCGGACGTCGCGCATTTCCGGCGCGAGACGTCGCCCGCGTCGTCGGGGCGTCCGCCATCTTGTTTTTTCGTACGGTAACTATGCCGATATTTTTCGAGATTCGGGGCGAGGGCGCGCGCGGGAATCGGACGGCGGGCGCGTTTTTTCGAAAGGATCGCTTTCGCGATATACAGGGTGTTCGCTAAAGGAGGCGGCCCGGAGAAAAATCGAAGGGCGCTCGTCGCTACGGTAGGCGGCGCCGAAGGGCGCGGCGTACCGCTACGCGACGTCGCGTCGCGCGTTACGCGAACGGCCGCCATCTTGGATTTAAAAATCGCGACGGCGCGTTTCTTTCGGCGATTTTCGTCGCGAGGGCGACGCGACGGATAACTTTATCCGGACGATTTTTCGATCGCGACGCGTATTCCGGGGTCGGTAACGTACGGGGGATCTAGCGAAAACGGAACGTTTCGACCCGTCGACGTCGGGATAGGAAAATTCCGATTTCGCGAACGTATATCGTAGACGTCTAGGATCCGTACGGCGAACGAAAGAGGAGGGTCGCGAACGTTACAGAGCGAAAACGGTCTTCGTCGATGCGCGATTGTTTTTTTTTTTTGCGAACGTGCGGGTATCGGCTAGTACTCGTCGAGAAGAATATATCGGGTAAGGGGTAATTTCGACGTAGACGGTACCGTTTGGAAGATACGACCGGTCAAAGTCGGTCTCGGAGGCGGTCCGGAACGGTTTTTTCGATTTTTCGGGAATAACTCGGCGGCGGCGCGAACGTCCCCGTCGTCGTATAGCCTAAGCAGTAGATCGTTCTTTCGGACGACCGATGGCGAAGGTCGCGTCGCGATATTCGTATTTATAAGGCGGTGAGAGGGTCCCCGATTTACACTACGACAGCTATTATTATTACTAAAGAGGGAACAATTGCAAGTTTTTTTTCAATATGGCTGCTATACACGGGAGAGCGGAAATAAATTTTTTTGACCCTAAACGGCGCGCTGGAGCGAAAAAAAACACTCTTGGAGAAAAGACGCGCTCTTTCGATTGGGACGGGTCTCAAGTTCGTAGCTCGTCGCGTGACGTCGGCACGGCCGCCATCTTTTTTTTTTCAAATCGAGATGTGCGGTTTTTTTTTGATATTTCGCTTCCTCGGCGCGTTCCGCGTACGGTGCCGTAAGCGGTTTTTCGATATCGATAGCGAGGGGGCGCCGGCGGCCGTACCGTACCCGTCCCGAAAGTACGGGAACGACGGTATTTTTTCGCGACGAAGACGGATAGACGGAGACGCGGGATCGATCGGGATCGATACGGTTTCGCGCGGCGGTCCGGACGTCGCGCATTTCCGGCGCGAGACGTCGCCCGCGTCGTCGGGGCGTCCGCCATCTTGTTTTTTCGTACGGTAACTATGCCGATATTTTTCGAGATTCGGGGCGAGGGCGCGCGCGGGAATCGGACGGCGGGCGCGTTTTTTCGAAAGGATCGCTTCGCGATATACAGGGTGTTCGCTAAAGGAGGCGGCCCGGAGAAAAATCGAAGGGCGCTCGTCGCTACGGTAGGCGGCGCCGAAGGGCGCGGCGTACCGCTACGCGACGTCGCGTCGCGCGTTACGCGAACGGCCGCCATCTTGGATTTAAAAATCGCGACGGCGCGTTTCTTTCGGCGATTTTCGTCGCGAGGGCGACGCGACGGATAACTTTATCCGGACGATTTTTCGATCGCGACGCGTATTCCGGGGTCGGTAACGTACGGGGGGATCTAGCGAAAACGGAACGTTTCGACCCGTCGACGTCGGGATAGGAAAATTCCGATTTCGCGAACGTATATCGTAGACGTCTAGGATCCGTACGGCGAACGAAAGAGGAGGGTCGCGAACGTTACAGAGCGAAAACGGTCTTCGTCGATGCGCGATTGTTTTTTTTTTTTGCGAACGTGCGGGTATCGGCTAGTACTCGTCGAGAAGAATATATCGGGTAAGGGGTAATTTCGACGTAGACGGTACCGTTTGGAAGATACGACCGGTCAAAGTCGGTCTCGGAGGCGGTCCGGAACGGTTTTTTCGATTTTTCGGGAATAACTCGGCGGCGGCGCGAACGTCCCCGTCGTCGTATAGCCTAAGCAGTAGATCGTTCTTTCGGACGACCGATGGCGAAGGTCGCGTCGCGATATTCGTATTTATAAGGCGGTGAGAGGGTCCCCCGATTTACACTACGACAGCTATTATTATTACTAAAGAGGGAACAATTGCAAGTTTTTTTTCAATATGGCTGCTATACACGGGAGAGCGGAGAAATAAATTTTTTTGACCCCCTAAACGGCGCGCTGGAGCGAAATAAAAAAACACTCTTGGAGAAAAGACGCGCTCTTTCGATTGGGACGGGTCTCAAGTTCGTAGCTCGTCGCGTGACGTCGGCACGGCCGCCATCTTTTTTTTTTCAAATCGAGATGTGCGTTTTTTTTTGATATTTCGCTTCCTCGGCGCGTTCCGCGTACGGTGCCGTAAGCGGTTTTTCGATATCGATAGCGAGGGGGCGCCGGCGGCCGTACCGTACCCGTCCCGAAAGTACGGGAACGACGGTATTTTTTTTCGCGACGAAGACGGATAGACGGAGACGCGGGATCGATCGGGATCGATACGGTTTCGCGCGGCGGTCCGGACGTCGCGCATTTCCGGCGCGAGACGTCGCCCGCGTCGTCGGGGCGTCCGCCATCTTGTTTTTTCGTACGGTAACTATGCCGATATTTTTCGAGATTCGGGGCGAGGGCGCGCGCGGGAATCGGACGGCGGGCGCGTTTTTTCGAAAGGATCGCTTTCGCGATATACAGGGTGTTCGCTAAAGGAGGCGGCCCGGAGAAAAAATCGAAGGGCGCTCGTCGCTACGGTAGGCGGCGCCGAAGGGCGCGGCGTACCGCTACGCGACGTCGCGTCGCGCGTTACGCGAACGGCCGCCATCTTGGATTTAAAAATCGCGACGGCGCGTTTCTTTCGGCGATTTTCGTCGCGAGGGCGACGCGACGGATAACTTTTATCCGGACGATTTTTCGATCGCGACGCGTATTCCGGGGTCGGTAACGTACGGGGGGATCTAGCGAAAACGGAACGTTTCGACCCGTCGACGTCGGGATAGGAAAATTCCGATTTCGCGAACGTATATCGTAGACGTCTAGGATCCGTACGGCGAACGAAAGAGGAGGGTCGCGAACGTTACAGAGCGAAAACGGTCTTCGTCGATGCGCGATTGTTTTTTTTTTTTGCGAACGTGCGGGTATCGGCTAGTACTCGTCGAGAAGAATATATCGGGTAAGGGGTAATTTCGACGTAGACGGTACCGTTTGGAAGATACGACCGGTCAAAGTCGGTCTCGGAGGCGGTCCGGAACGGTTTTTTCGATTTTTCGGGAATAACTCGGCGGCGGCGCGAACGTCCCCGTCGTCGTATAGCCTAAGCAGTAGATCGTTCTTTCGGACGACCGATGGCGAAGGTCGCGTCGCGATATTCGTATTTATAAGGCGGTGCGGTGAGAGGGTCCCCCGATTTACACTACGACAGCTATTATTATTACTAAAGAGGGAACAATTGCAAGTTTTTTTTCAATATGGCTGCTATACACGGGAGAGCGGAGAAATAAATTTTTTGACCCCTAAACGGCGCGCTGGAGCGAAATAAAAAAACACTCTTGGAGAAAAGACGCGCTCTTTCGATTGGGACGGGTCTCAAGTTCGTAGCTCGTCGCGTGACGTCGGCACGGCCGCCATCTTTTTTTTTTCAAATCGAGATGTGCGGTTTTTTTTTGATATTTCGCTTCCTCGGCGCGTTCCGCGTACGGTGCCGTAAGCGGTTTTTCGATATCGATAGCGAGGGGGCGCCGGCGGCCGTACCGTACCCGTCCCGAAAGTACGGGAACGACGGTATTTTTTTTCGCGACGAAGACGGATAGACGGAGACGCGGGATCGATCGGGATCGATACGGTTTCGCGCGGCGGTCCGGACGTCGCGCATTTCCGGCGCGAGACGTCGCCCGCGTCGTCGGGGCGTCCGCCATCTTGTTTTTTCGTACGGTAACTATGCCGATATTTTTCGAGATTCGGGGCGAGGGCGCGCGCGGGAATCGGACGGCGGGCGCGTTTTTTCGAAAGGATCGCTTTCGCGATATACAGGGTGTTCGCTAAAGGAGGCGGCCCGGAGAAAAAATCGAAGGGCGCTCGTCGCTACGGTAGGCGGCGCCGAAGGGCGCGGCGTACCGCTACGCGACGTCGCGTCGCGCGTTACGCGAACGGCCGCCATCTTGATTTAAAAATCGCGACGGCGCGTTTCTTTCGGCGATTTTCGTCGCGAGGGCGACGCGACGGATAACTTTTATCCGGACGATTTTTCGATCGCGACGCGTATTCCGGGGTCGGTAACGTACGGGGGGATCTAGCGAAAACGGAACGTTTCGACCCGTCGACGTCGGGATAGGAAAATTCCGATTTCGCGAACGTATATCGTAGACGTCTAGGATCCGTACGGCGAACGAAAGAGGAGGGTCGCGAACGTTACAGAGCGAAAACGGTCTTCGTCGATGCGCGATTGTTTTTTTTTTTTTTGCGAACGTGCGGGTATCGGCTAGTACTCGTCGAGAAGAATATATCGGGTAAGGGGTAATTTCGACGTAGACGGTACCGTTTGGAAGATACGACCGGTCAAAGTCGGTCTCGGAGGCGGTCCGGAACGGTTTTTTCGATTTTTCGGGAATAACTCGGCGGCGGCGCGAACGTCCCCGTCGTCGTATAGCCTAAGCAGTAGATCGTTCTTTCGGACGACCGATGGCGAAGGTCGCGTCGCGATATTCGTATTTATAAGGCGGTGAGAGGGTCCCCCGATTTACACTACGACAGCTATTATTATTACTAACTAGCTGGCCCACCCAAACTCTTCGAGTTTGGACCAGCTCAACAGACCACCCATCCCAACGGCCAGCTAGCCCGACAGATCAGCTAGTCCACAGATCACCTAGTCCACAGATCACCTAGTCCACAGATCACCTAGTCCACAGATACCTAGCTGGTCCAGCTAGACCACGGGCCACCTTTCCATTTATTCCAGATAGTATGGTCCAGCTAGTTTATCGATAGCATTTGATGTTAATCTAAATTCCCTTAATAACTTTTAAAGTATGTTAAATTCCGGCCTACGGCCTCGATACTTATTTTATATCTAGTCGATTTTTACCATTTTATTAAATATCAATGGCGTTCTATGCAGAAACGCTATTTATTTTTCATACTATTTATTTATTTATTTGGTTATTTCATTACCAGTTACCCTGTATACTTGCTGAATTTTAGTGTGCTAAACATTATTTGGGAAACGCTCCTTTTAATGACAGTGCTACGCTCTTCAAAACTCTAGAAAAGTTAAAATCCCATCGTACTTACTGTTATTCGTTCGAAAATAAATAATATTACTTATAATTAAAATCAAAATACCGTTGATCTGTTAAAGAATTTTAGAGGTACATAAGCTGTATATGGTATATATTCTACATCGTACAGACTTTTTATCGACCGAATATGTTGAGAAGGTGTTTATTAAAATGAAAAAAAAAAATTGTTATACGAATTGAGTAGTATAAAACTAATATGCATACTTATTTTATATTTAATTGATTTTTTCACGTGTTATTAAAATAGTGACTTCGCGACTTGTGACATGATTACATAGCCGCAAGTAAAAAATCAATACTAATTGAAAATTTTACAAAATATTAGATATGTATACCCCATGGAATAATAATTGTCATATATTCTTACAATAGTAGCTCGAACATATTGTCAATATATTAGAGATTGTTCGAATACATCTCTAACGTGTTAATTATATATGAAGAGTAAATTTATAAATACAATGTTATTGGATGCAATAGTTTACTATTTGATTAATTACGTTATTTTTTTAATTCATAATATCATTAAAAAAACTTGTAACTAATATGATCGATCTGTATACCTCTGCCATCCTCAGCATTATGAAACTATCGGCTTTATCATGGAGCCATTTGCCCTGTTACATTTTGTTAGCAAAAATTGACATGTCAGTGCAAAGCTAATTAATATAAAATACGGTCGGGAAAAAATAAGCTTATTTTTAATTGTGCCATATATTTAAATTACTTTTAAACACAAAAAAACTGTTATGTGCTTACGATCCGCATGTAATATGCACCAAACATGTACTGCCATCTATTAACAAAGATTTAAGTTATTTTGTGAAGTTTATATCTACTATTATTTAAATAATCTCAATACTATATGCATATATTATCTTAATGACAATCACAAAATGTTTTAATGAAGAATGAACAACTCATGATGTCGATGTAAACCCAAAATAAACCGTATAACCTTCTAATGTAAAAGTCCGTCTTGACAGTTCAAATGTTGCCGGCAAAAATGGTTTCGGAGTCCGTCAACCATTTATTATGAAAGCCGGCAAATGAATTTTGCTATAATAAAGATGGTATTTTGTACGTAGACGTATTTTAATGTATTTAATTTTTAAATATATTTTTTTGGTTAATAAATAAATGACGTCAATATTACTAATTTTTCCATTAAACGTAATGAGGTTATAATTTGACTTTTCGCGTTTCGTGTTAGATGTCATTTATATCGGATATTTGTATCTAATTTTTGACATATAAACGTAGTATTACATGTCACATTGAAATAATTACGGACACTGTTTGTAACCATAAATATTTAAGTCATCCTTCTACAATTTATACATTTCATCAAATAGAATATTGACAAATGTGTTTATCATGACATATATATCTGTATTTTTAGAGAGATAGCATGTTTTAAGGTTTTAAGTTATTCCATAATATTCAAATTTCGCGCCTACTTCGACTTGTCGCAGTGTTATAAATAGTTCAAAGGAAAAATTCACTAACGTTCTTGATTAGGTATACTAAAAAGCTGTCGGATTACGTATAACAGTAAACAATACGTCTGTACGGGTAACTATCTACGTGTTAACGGATAAATATTAAATAAATTTTGTGAAATTAAGAAAAAACCGAATAACTGTTAGGGTATTCAATTCCTATCTGTCAAAGTCATTCACTACACATATGTTTTTTTTTTTTTTTTTTTTTTTAGCGAAAAAGACCAATATGTATACTAACCATAAACGTCAGAACTGTCAAGATTTCAACTGTTTATCGTCGTCGTGTCTCATTCTCGCTTCGTTTACGCAGCATTGAAAGTAGAGAGGCGACTATCAGGAATTATTAGTATTAATAAGGGCGAAGAATCGTCAGTATGGCCACAATACGGTCGGGAAGAAATGAAATTTTCCCGGTAGCAGTTTAAATAGAACTAAACGCTGTCCGCGCAAAGTCCGTCTTGACAGATCGAGTGTTGACGGGTTAAGCCATCCCGCCGGCCGATAATGATTTATTTTGAGAGCGGGAAAACGAATTTTCGATATTAAAGACGGTATTTTGTACGTAGCGGGGTAGGTACGCTTAATAAACGTATTTATTATGTAGATAATTTTTTTCGCTGATAAATTAAAGGGATAATGTAGTATTTTTTCGATTATTTTCCGTAATGAGGTTATATTTATACCGACAAAAAAAATATGACGTTTTGGGTTTAATGTATTTTTTTTTCAAGTTCTTTTTTTACGTAACGATAACGGGATATATTACGTTTACAGGCGAGAGATGTGTATCTTCTTCTAATATCTATAAATGATGAATTTATTTTATACGTTCGTATAGGTTAAGATGTTTCGTCGTTGTGTACATACGTATGCATATCGCTACGTTAAAATATTTAAATTTTTGACCTAATAATGATATTATTACGTACGTACCTATTTAATCGTAATATAATATAATTGAAACGTTAATTGTCGTCTCCAGATAATATAGATTTAGTAGTAGTAACGTACATAGTACGTATATAACAGTATCTGACGTTTATTAATTACGATGACATTTGTAGACGGTAAAAAATTTCTAACCACAAAAAATTAGTATAGCGTTCGTCAAGTAACGTATATTTCTTTAACAGGCTACGTTGTATGATGCTGATACGGTGTCGGAAAACGTTCCCAAACGCAATCAGCTGTTCGATTAGACGGCGTCAAAAGGAAGGCGAAAAGGGAACGTAAATAGTATTTAAGGCGAGCGATCGCGACGAATCGGTATAGGCCTAAGCAACGCGCGCATCTTTCCGGATTCCGTTTCGACGGACGCTACGAAGGAAAACGATCCGAGTTTTTCTAAAAAGGGATCCCCGATTTGTACGGTTTTTAAGCGAAAATCGCGTTCAGAAGCGGTCTCAAACGTCAGAACTGTCAAGATTTCAACTGTTTATCGTCGTCGTGTCTCATTCTGGCTTCGTTTACGCAGCATTGAAAGTAGAGAGGCGACTATCAGGAATTATTAGTATTAATAAGGGCGAAGAATCGTCAGTATGGCCACAATACGGTCGGGAAGAAATGAAATTTTCCCGGTAGCAGTTTAAATAGAACTAAACGCTGTCCGCGCAAAGTCCGTCTTGACAGATCGAGTGTTGACGGGTTAAGCCATCCCGCCGGCCGATAATGATTTATTTTGAGAGCGGGAAAACGAATTTTCGATATTAAAGACGGTATTTTGTACGTAGCGGGGTAGGTACGCTTAATAAACGTATTTATTATGTAGATAATTTTTTTCGCTGATAAATTAAAGGGATAATGTAGTATTTTTTCGATTATTTTCCGTAATGAGGTTATATTTATACCGACAAAAAAAATATGACGTTTTGGGTTTAATGTATTTTTTTTTCAAGTTCTTTTTTTACGTAACGATAACGGGATATATTACGTTTTTACAGGCGAGAGATGTGTATCTTCTTCTATCTAATATCTATAAATGATGAATTTATTTTATACGTTCGTATAGGTTAAGATGTTTCGTCGTTGTGTACATACGTATGCATATCGCTACGTTAAAATATTTAAATTTTTGACCTAATAATGATATTATTACGTACGTACCTATTTAATCGTAATATAATATAATTGAAACGTTAATTGTCGTCTCCAGATAATATAGATTTAGTAGTAGTAACGTACATAGTACGTATATAACAGTATCTGACGTTTATTAATTACGATGACATTTGTAGACGGTAAAAAATTTCTAACCACAAAAAATTAGTATAGCGTTCGTCAAGTAACGTATATTTCTTTAACAGGCTACGTTGTATGATGCTGATACGGTGTCGGAAAACGTTCCCAAACGCAATCAGCTGTTCGATTAGACGGCGTCAAAAGGAAGGCGAAAAGGGAACGTAAATAGTATTTAAGGCGAGCGATCGCGACGAATCGGTATAGGCCTAAGCAACGCGCGCATCTTTCCGGATTCCGTTTCGACGGACGCTACGAAGGAAAACGATCCGAGTTTTTCTAAAAAGGGATCCCCGATTTGTACGGTTTTTAAGCGAAAATCGCGTTCAGAAGCGGTCTCAAACGTCAGAACTGTCAAGATTTCAACTGTTTATCGTCGTCGTGTCTCATTCTGGCTTCGTTTACGCAGCATTGAAAGTAGAGAGGCGACTATCAGGAATTATTAGTATTAATAAGGGCGAAGAATCGTCAGTATGGCCACAATACGGTCGGGAAGAAATGAAATTTTCCCGGTAGCAGTTTAAATAGAACTAAACGCTGTCCGCGCAAAGTCCGTCTTGACAGATCGAGTGTTGACGGGTTAAGCCATCCCGCCGGCCGATAATGATTTATTTTGAGAGCGGGAAAACGAATTTTCGATATTAAAGACGGTATTTTGTACGTAGCGGGGTAGGTACGCTTAATAAACGTATTTATTATGTAGATAATTTTTTTCGCTGATAAATTAAAGGGATAATGTAGTATTTTTTCGATTATTTTCCGTAATGAGGTTATATTTATACCGACAAAAAAAATATGACGTTTTGGGTTTAATGTATTTTTTTTCAAGTTCTTTTTTTACGTAACGATAACGGGATATATTACGTTTACAGGCGAGAGATGTGTATCTTCTTCTTCTAATATCTATAAATGATGAATTTATTTTATACGTTCGTATAGGTTAAGATGTTTCGTCGTTGTGTACATACGTATGCATATCGCTACGTTAAAATATTTAAATTTTTGACCTAATAATGATATTATTACGTACGTACCTATTTAATCGTAATATAATATAATTGAAACGTTAATTGTCGTCTCCAGATAATATAGATTTAGTAGTAGTAACGTACATAGTACGTATATAACAGTATCTGACGTTTATTAATTACGATGACATTTGTAGACGGTAAAAAATTTCTAACCACAAAAAATTATTATAGCGTTCGTCAAGTAACGTATATTTCTTTAACAGGCTACGTTGTATGATGCTGATACGGTGTCGGAAAACGTTCCCAAACGCAATCAGCTGTTCGATTAGACGGCGTCAAAAGGAAGGCGAAAAGGGAACGTAAATAGTATTTAAGGCGAGCGATCGCGACGAATCGGTATAGGCCTAAGCAACGCGCGCATCTTTCCGGATTCCGTTTCGACGGACGCTACGAAGGAAAACGATCCGAGTTTTTCTAAAAGGGATCCCCGATTTGTACGGTTTTTAAGCGAAAATCGCGTTCAGAAGCGGTCTCAAACGTCAGAACTGTCAAGATTTCAACTGTTTATCGTCGTCGTGTCTCATTCTCGCTTCGTTTACGCAGCATTGAAAGTAGAGAGGCGACTATCAGGAATTATTAGTATTAATAAGGGCGAAGAATCGTCAGTATGGCCACAATACGGTCGGGAAGAAATGAAATTTTCCCGGTAGCAGTTTAAATAGAACTAAACGCTGTCCGCGCAAAGTCCGTCTTGACAGATCGAGTGTTGACGGGTTAAGCGGTCCCGCCGGCCGATAATGATTTATTTTGAGAGCGGGAAAACGAATTTTCGATATTAAAGACGGTATTTTGTACGTAGCGGGGTAGGTACGCTTAATAAACGTATTTATTATGTAGATAATTTTTTTCGCTGATAAATTAAAGGGATAATGTAGTATTTTTTCGATTATTTTCCGTAATGAGGTTATATTTATACCGACAAAAAAAATATGACGTTTTGGGTTTAATGTATTTTTTTTTCAAGTTCTTTTTTTACGTAACGATAACGGGATATATTACGTTTACAGGCGAGAGATGTGTATCTTCTTCTAATATCTATAAATGATGAATTTATTTTATACGTTCGTATAGGTTAAGATGTTTCGTCGTTGTGTACATACGTATGCATATCGCTACGTTAAAATATTTAAATTTTTGACCTAATAATGATATTATTACGTACGTACCTATTTAATCGTAATATAATATAATTGAAACGTTAATTGTCGTCTCCAGATAATATAGATTTAGTAGTAGTAACGTACATAGTACGTATATAACAGTATCTGACGTTTATTAATTACGATGACATTTGTAGACGGTAAAAAATTTCTAACCACAAAAAATTATTATAGCGTTCGTCAAGTAACGTATATTTCTTCGACAGGCTACGTTGTATGATGCTGATACGGTGTCGGAAAACGTTCCCAAACGCAATCAGCTGTTCGATTAGACGGCGTCAAAAGGAAGGCGAAAAGGGAACGTAAATAGTATTTAAGGCGAGCGATCGCGACGAATCGGTATAGGCCTAAGCAACGCGCGCATCTTTCCGGATTCCGTTTCGACGGACGCTACGAAGGAAAACGATCCGAGTTTTTCTAAAAAGGGATCCCCGATTTGTACGGTTTTTAAGCGAAAATCGCGTTCAGAAGCGGTCTCAAACGTCAGAACTGTCAAGATTTCAACTGTTTATCGTCGTCGTGTCTCATTCTGGCTTCGTTTACGCAGCATTGAAAGTAGAGAGGCGACTATCAGGAATTATTAGTATTAATAAGGGCGAAGAATCGTCAGTATGGCCACAATACGGTCGGGAAGAAATGAAATTTTCCCGGTAGCAGTTTAAATAGAACTAAACGCTGTCCGCGCAAAGTCCGTCTTGACAGATCGAGTGTTGACGGGTTAAGCCATCCCGCCGGCCGATAATGATTTATTTTGAGAGCGGGAAAACGAATTTTCGATATTAAAGACGGTATTTTGTACGTAGCGGGGTAGGTACGCTTAATAAACGTATTTATTATGTAGATAATTTTTTTCGCTGATAAATTAAAGGGATAATGTAGTATTTTTTCGATTATTTTCCGTAATGAGGTTATATTTATACCGACAAAAAAAATATGACGTTTTGGGTTTAATGTATTTTTTTTTCAAGTTCTTTTTTTACGTAACGATAACGGGATATATTACGTTTACAGGCGAGAGATGTGTATCTTCTTCTAATATCTATAAATGATGAATTTATTTTATACGTTCGTATAGGTTAAGATGTTTCGTCGTTGTGTACATACGTATGCATATCGCTACGTTAAAATATTTAAATTTTTGACCTAATAATGATATTATTACGTACGTACCTATTTAATCGTAATATAATATAATTGAAACGTTAATTGTCGTCTCCAGATAATATAGATTTAGTAGTAGTAACGTACATAGTACGTATATAACAGTATCTGACGTTTATTAATTACGATGACATTTGTAGACGGTAAAAAATTTCTAACCACAAAAAATTATTATAGCGTTCGTCAAGTAACGTATATTTCTTTAACAGGCTACGTTGTATGATGCTGATACGGTGTCGGAAAACGTTCCCAAACGCAATCAGCTGTTCGATTAGACGGCGTCAAAAGGAAGGCGAAAAGGGAACGTAAATAGTATTTAAGGCGAGCGATCGCGACGAATCGGTATAGGCCTAAGCAACGCGCGCATCTTTCCGGATTCCGTTTCGACGGACGCTACGAAGGAAAACGATCCGAGTTTTTCTAAAAAGGGATCCCCGATTTGTACGGTTTTTAAGCGAAAATCGCGTTCAGAAGCGGTCTCAAACGTCAGAACTGTCAAGATTTCAACTGTTTATCGTCGTCGTGTCTCATTCTGGCTTCGTTTACGCAGCATTGAAAGTAGAGAGGCGACTATCAGGAATTATTAGTATTAATAAGGGCGAAGAATCGTCAGTATGGCCACAATACGGTCGGGAAGAAATGAAATTTTCCCGGTAGCAGTTTAAATAGAACTAAACGCTGTCCGCGCAAAGTCCGTCTTGACAGATCGAGTGTTGACGGGTTAAGCGGTCCCGCCGGCCGATAATGATTTATTTTGAGAGCGGGAAAACGAATTTTCGATATTAAAGACGGTATTTTGTACGTAGCGGGGTAGGTACGCTTAATAAACGTATTTATTATGTAGATAATTTTTTTCGCTGATAAATTAAAGGGATAATGTAGTATTTTTTCGATTATTTTCCGTAATGAGGTTATATTTATACCGACAAAAAAAATATGACGTTTTGGGTTTAATGTATTTTTTTTTCAAGTTCTTTTTTTACGTAACGATAACGGGATATATTACGTTTACAGGCGAGAGATGTGTATCTTCTTCTAATATCTATAAATGATGAATTTATTTTATACGTTCGTATAGGTTAAGATGTTTCGTCGTTGTGTACATACGTATGCATATCGCTACGTTAAAATATTTAAATTTTTGACCTAATAATGATATTATTACGTACGTACCTATTTAATCGTAATATAATATAATTGAAACGTTAATTGTCGTCTCCAGATAATATAGATTTAGTAGTAGTAACGTACATAGTACGTATATAACAGTATCTGACGTTTATTAATTACGATGACATTTGTAGACGGTAAAAAATTTCTAACCACAAAAAATTATTATAGCGTTCGTCAAGTAACGTATATTTCTTCGACAGGCTACGTTGTATGATGCTGATACGGTGTCGGAAAACGTTCCCAAACGCAATCAGCTGTTCGATTAGACGGCGTCAAAAGGAAGGCGAAAAGGGAACGTAAATAGTATTTAAGGCGAGCGATCGCGACGAATCGGTATAGGCCTAAGCAACGCGCGCATCTTTCCGGATTCCGTTTCGACGGACGCTACGAAGGAAAACGATCCGAGTTTTTCTAAAAAGGATCCCCGATTTGTACGGTTTTTAAGCGAAAATCGCGTTCAGAAGCGGTCTCAAACGTCAGAACTGTCAAGATTTCAACTGTTTATCGTCGTCGTGTCTCATTCTGGCTTCGTTTACGCAGCATTGAAAGTAGAGAGGCGACTATCAGGAATTATTAGTATTAATAAGGGCGAAGAATCGTCAGTATGGCCACAATACGGTCGGGAAGAAATGAAATTTTCCCGGTAGCAGTTTAAATAGAACTAAACGCTGTCCGCGCAAAGTCCGTCTTGACAGATCGAGTGTTGACGGGTTAAGCCATCCCGCCGGCCGATAATGATTTATTTTGAGAGCGGGAAAACGAATTTTCGATATTAAAGACGGTATTTTGTACGTAGCGGGGTAGGTACGCTTAATAAACGTATTTATTATGTAGATAATTTTTTTCGCTGATAAATTAAAGGGATAATGTAGTATTTTTTCGATTATTTTCCGTAATGAGGTTATATTTATACCGACAAAAAAAATATGACGTTTTGGGTTTAATGTATTTTTTTTTCAAGTTCTTTTTTTACGTAACGATAACGGGATATATTACGTTTACAGGCGAGAGATGTGTATCTTCTTCTAATATCTATAAATGATGAATTTATTTTATACGTTCGTATAGGTTAAGATGTTTCGTCGTTGTGTACATACGTATGCATATCGCTACGTTAAAATATTTAAATTTTTGACCTAATAATGATATTATTACGTACGTACCTATTTAATCGTAATATAATATAATTGAAACGTTAATTGTCGTCTCCAGATAATATAGATTTAGTAGTAGTAACGTACATAGTACGTATATAACAGTATCTGACGTTTATTAATTACGATGACATTTGTAGACGGTAAAAAATTTCTAACCACAAAAAAATATTATAGCGTTCGTCAAGTAACGTATATTTCTTTAACAGGCTACGTTGTATGATGCTGATACGGTGTCGGAAAACGTTCCCAAACGCAATCAGCTGTTCGATTAGACGGCGTCAAAAGGAAGGCGAAAAGGGAACGTAAATAGTATTTAAGGCGAGCGATCGCGACGAATCGGTATAGGCCTAAGCAACGCGCGCATCTTTCCGGATTCCGTTTCGACGGACGCTACGAAGGAAAACGATCCGAGTTTTTCTAAAAAGGGATCCCCGATTTGTACGGTTTTTAAGCGAAAATCGCGTTCAGAAGTTCTCAAACGTCAGAACTGTCAAGGTTTCAAACGTCAGAATTCTGCTTCAAGATTTCAACTGTTTATCGTCGTCGTGTTGAAGTCAAAGGCCACAATACGGTCGGGAAGAATTCTGGCTTCGTCCGCGCAAATTTTCCGTCTTGACAGATATAAATTTGTAAAGTTAATCCGGCCGGCCGATTGAAAATTTATTTTAGAGAGCGTAGGATAAACTATCAGGAATTATTATTAGTATTAATAAGGGAAATTTTTCAAAATGGCCGCCCTATAGGTTTTGGTCCGGATAAATTAAAATTTTTTAAGGTATTTAAAGTTATTCGGAGTAAACGGGGGTATCCTTATGGGGAACGGACCCGCTCTTTCGATTGGGACCGGTTTGAAGATCAAGCTCGTCGCGCGACGGGATAAAATGGCCCGCCATCTTGTTTTCTTTAAATAGAAATAGGAAGTTTTTTTTGGATTCGTGGTGCGGAGACGTCGGAAATCGGATGGCGGGTGTATTTTTTCGATAACGTTAATTTTGCGATAATATACAGGGTGTTGCGTTAAGAAGGCGGTCTCGTAAAAAAATATTTTTTCAAGATTCTGCGTTCGGAGGCGTCCGGGAATCGGATGGCGAGCGTGCTTTTTCGATAGGATGATTTTCGCGATGATATACAGGGTGTTGCGTAAAGAAGGCGGCCCCGAAAAAAAATCGATTTCTTGGCGTCGGTATGGTTCGCGATGGCGCGGAGGGACGGCGTACGTGTTCGGAACGCGGCGTCGCGCGTTACGCAAAAGTCCGCCATCTTTGTTGTTTTTTTTTTTTTTTGCGAACGTGCGGGTATCGGCTAGTACTCGTCGAGAAGAATATATCTGGTAAGGGGTAATTTTGACGTGGACGGTACCGACGGAAGATACGTCCGGTCAAAGTCGGTTTTTTGAACGATGCCGAACGCGATTTTTGGTTTTTTGCGAATAACGCGGAGACGGCGCGTACGTCCGGGTCCTCGTATAGCCTAACAGTAGAACGTCTATCCGGACGACCGATGGCGAAGGTCGCGTCGCGATCGTAGGATCCGTACGGCCGTCAGAGGGTCCCCCGTTTTTCTTGCTTCAGCTATTATTAGTATTAACTAGCTGGCCCACCAAACTCTTCGAGTTTGGACCAGCAGCCCACCGACCACCTAGCCCACAGATCACCTAGTCCACAGATCACCTAGTCCACAGATCACCTAGTCCACAGATCACCTAGTCCACAGATCACCTAGTCCACAGATCACCTAGTCCCTGGTCCAGCTAGACCACGGGCCACCTAGTCCATGGTCCAGATAGCCTATGGTCCAGCTAGCCTATCGATCAGCATTTCTGTTAATCTAAACTCCCTTAATAACTTTTAAGTATGTTAAACACTACTCGGCCTACGGCCTCGATACTTATTTTATATCTAGTCGATTTTTTTTCACGAACCATTGTAATAAATATCAATGGCGTTTAATGCAGAAACGCTATTTATTTTTCATACTATTTATTTATTTATTTGGTTATTTCATTACCAGTTACCTTGTATACTTGCTGAATTTTTAGTGTGCTAAACATTATTTGGGAAACGCTCCTTTTAATGACAGTGCTACGCTCTTCAAAACTCTAGAAAAGTTAAAATCTGAATGTTTTCCCATCGTACTTACTGTTATTCGTTCGAAAATAAATAATATTACTTATAATAAAATCAAAATACCGTTGATCTGTTAAAGAATTTTAGAGGTACATAGCTGTATATGGTATATATTCTACATCGTACAGACTTTTTATCGACCGAATATGTTGAGAAGGTGTCCCACTATTAAAATGAAAAAAAAAATTGTTATACGAATTGAGTAGTATAAAACTAATATGCATACTTATTTTATATTTAATTGATTTTTTCACGTGTTATTAAAATAGTGACTTCGCGACTTGTGACATGATTACCTAGCCTCAAGTAAAAAATCAATACTAATTGAAAATTTTACAAAATATGCATATGTATACCCCATGGAATAATAATTGTCATATATTCTTACAATAGTAGCTCGAACATATTGTCAATACATTAGAGATTGTTCGAATACATCTCTAACGTGTTAATTATATATGAAGAGTAAATTTATAAATACAATGTTATTGGATGCAATAGTTTACTATTTGATTAATTACGTTATTTTTTTAATTCATAATATCATTAAAAAAACTTGTAACTAATATGATCGATCTGTATACCTCTGCCATCCTCAGCATTATGAAACTATCGGCTTTATCATGGAGCCATTTGCCCTGTTACATTTTGTTAGCAAAAATTGACATGTCAGTGCAAAGCTAATTAATATATTCTAATTTAAAAAATAAGCTTATTTTTAATTGTGCCATATATTTAAATTACTTTTAAACACAAAAAAACTGTTATGTGCTTACGATCCGCATGTAATATGCACCAAACATGTACTGCCATCTATTAACAAAGATTTAAGTTATTTTGTGAAGTGCAGTTATATCTACTATTATTTAAATAATCTCAATACTATATGCATATATTATCTTAATGACAATCACAAAATGTTTTAATGAAGAATGAACAACTCATGATGTCGATGTAAACCCAAAAAAAACCGTATAACCTTCTAAGTGTAAAAGTCCGTCTTGACAGTTCAAATGTTGCCGGCAAACGTGGTATCGGAGTCCGTCAACCATTTATTATGAAAGCCGGCAAATGAATTTTGCTATAATAAAGATGGTATTTTGTACGTAGACGTATTTTAATGTATTTAATTATTAAATATATTTTTTGGTAATAAATAAATGACGTCATGTACTAATTTTTCCATTATTTTACGTAATGAGGTTATGAATTTGACTTTTCGCGTTTCGTGTTAGATGTCACTTATATCGGATATTTGTATGTAATTTTTGACATATAAACGTAGTATTACATGTCACATTGAACGGACCCTGTTTGTAGCTATAAATATTTAAGTCATCCTTCTACAATTTATACATTTCATCAAATAGAATATTGACAAATGTGTTTATCATGACATATATATCTGTATTTTTAGGGAGATAGCATGTTTTAAGTTATTCCATAATATTCAAATTTCGCGCCCGCCCGTTTGTAGCCATAAATAGTCATCCTTCTACAATTTATACATATTGACAAAGTTTATCATGACATATGTATCTGTATTTTTAGGGAGATAGCATGTTCATCAAGTTATTCCATAATATTGAAATTACGCGTGTTTATCATGATATTTAAGTCATCCTTCTACAATTTATTTTCATCAAAGAGAATAGACAAATGTGTTTATCATGACATATGTATTAATTTTTAGGGAGATATAATGTTTTAAGTTATTCCATAAATAAATTACGCGCCTGTTTGTAGCTATAAATATTTAAGTCATCCAAAACAATTTATACATTTTATCAAATAGAATATTGACAAATGTGTTTATCATGACATATATATCTGTATTTTTAGGGAGATAGCATGTTTTAAGTTATTCCATAATATTCAAATTTCGCGCCTGCAATATAATAATTACGGACACTGTTTGTAGCTATAAATATTTAAGTCATCCTTCTACAATTTATACATTTCATCAAATAGAATATTGACAAATGTGTTTATCATGACATATGTATCTGTATTTTTAGGGAGATAGCATGTTTTAAGTTATTCCATAATATTCAAATTTCGCGCCTGCAGTATAATAATTACGGACACTGTTTGTAGCTATAAATATTTAAGTCATCCTTCAACAATTTATACATTTCATCAAATAGAATATTGACAAATGTGTTTATCATGACATATATATCTGTATTTTTAGGGAGATAGCATGTTTTAAGTTATTCCATAATATTCAAATTTCGCGCCTGCTTCGCCTTCTCGCAGTGTTGTAAATAGTTCAAAGGAAAAATTCACTAACGTTCTTGATTAGGTATATGAAAAAGCTGTCGGATTACGTTTTATAGTAAACAATACGTCTTTACGGGTAATTATATAGGTGTTAACGTATAAATATTAAATAAATCTCGTAATATTTAGAAGATAGGAAATTCGTTAGGGATTTCATTGTTTACCTGTCAAAGTCGTTGAGTGGACTGTATGATTTTTTTTTTATTTTTTTTTTTTCCCAAACGCGAACGTGCGGGTATCGGCTAGTACTCGTCGAGAAGAATATATCTGGTAAGGGGTAATTTTGACGTAGACGGTACCGTTTGGAAGATACGACCGGTCAAAGTCGGTCTCGTTGGGGGGTCCGGAACGGTTTTTTCGTTTTTCGAGAATAACTCGGCGGCGGCGCGTACGTCCCCGTCGTCGTATAGCCTAAGCAGTAGATCGTTCTTTCGGACGACCGATGGCGAAGGTCGCGTCGCGATACGCGGTTTTATAAGGCCGTGAGAGGGATCCCCAATTGCCTCTACGACAGCTATTATTAGTACTAAAGCTGGCCCAAATTTCTTCGTAGGTTTTGGTCCGGATCGAAATTTTTTTAAGGTATTTAAAGTCACTTCGGAGCTAAACGGGGATATCCTAGTCCACAGATCACGCTCTTTCGATTGATCACCGGTTAGAAGATCGTAGGTCGTCTGGTCCAGCCAAAATGGGCCGCCATCTTGTTTTTGGTAAATAGATAGAACTTTTTTTATGGATTCGTGGTAGCGGAGACGATCAGCATTTCTGTTAATCTAAACTTTTTTAATAACGTTAATTTTGCGATAATATACAGGGTGTTGCGTTACGGCCTCGATCTTAAAAATATCTTTTCGATTTTTTTGCGAGGCATTGTAATAAATATCAATGGCTTTTTCGAAAGGATGATTTTCGCGATGATACAGGGTGTTGCGTTAAAGATTAGGCGGCCCCGAAAAAATCGATTTCTTGGCGTCGGTACGGTTCGCGAAAACGCGGAGGACGGCGTAGTGTAAAACGCGGCGACGCGCGTTACGCAAAGTCCGCCATCTGTTTTTTTTTTTTGCGAACGTGCGGGTATCGCATTGAGTACTCGTCGAAAAGAATATATCTGGAAGGGGTAATTTTGACGTGGACGGTACCGTTTGGAAGATACGACCGGTCAAAGTCGGTCTCGGGATTAATCCGGAACGGTTTTTTTTTTTCGAGAATAACTCGGCGGCGGCGCGTATCCCCGTCGTCGTATAGCCTAAGCAGTAGATCGTTCTTTCGGACGACCGATGGCGAAGGTCGCGTCGCGATACGCTATTTTATAAGGCCGTGAGATATCCCCAATTGCCTCTACCCAGCTATTATTGTAAAAAAGAAATTTTTATACGGAAATTTTTTCCCCGTATTTGATAAGTTCCGGATCGAAATTTTTTAAGGTATTTAAAGTCGCTTCGGAGCTAAACGGATTGTAAAGTTGGGGAACGGACCCGCTCTTTCGATTGGGACCGGTTAGAAGATCGTATTTTAACGTCGCGCGACGCCAAAATGGGCCGCCATCTTGTTTTTTTTAAATAGAAATAGGAACTTTTTTTACAAAATTCGTGGTGCGGAGACGCCCGGAAATCGGATGGCGGGTGTATTTTTTCGATAACGTTAATTTTGCGATAATATACAGGGTGTTGCGTTAAGAAGGCGGTCTCGTAAAAAAATTTTTCAAGATTCTTTGCGGAGGCGTCCGGGAATCGGATGGCAGTGCTTTTTCGATATGATGATTTTCGCGATGATACAGGGTGTTGCTAAAGAAGGCGGCCCCATTAAAAAAAATCGATTTCTTGGCGTCGGTACGGTTCGCGATGGCGCGGAGGACGGCGTACGAATTCACGAAACGCGGCGACGCGCGTTACGCAAAGTCCGCCATCTTTGTTGTGAAATTTTTTTAATTTTGCGAACGATGCGGGTATCGGCTAGTACTCGTCGAGAAGAATATATCTGGTAAGGGGTAATTTTGACGTGGACGGTACCGTTTGGAAATACGACCGGTCAAAGTCGGTCTCGGGGGGGGGTCCGGAACGGTTTTTTCGTTTTTCGAGAATATTCGGCGGCGGCGCGTACGTCCCCGTCGTCGTATAGCATTAAGCAGTAGATCGTTCTTTCGGACGACCGATGGCGAAGGTCGCGTTTAAATACGCGGTTTTATAAGGCCGTGAGAGGGATCCCCAATTGCCTCTACGACAGCTATTATTAGTACTAAAGGGGAAATTTTTCCCCGTAGATTTTTTGGTCCGGATAATTGAAATTTTTTAAGGTATTTAAATAATCTTCGGAGCTAAACGGGGGATATTTATGGGGAACGGACCCAAAATTTCGATTGGGACCGGTTAGAAGATCGTAAAGTCGTCGAAAAATCAAAATGGGCCGCCATCTTTTTTTTTAAATAGTCCGTAGGAAATTTTTTTTTGGATTCGTGGTGCGGAGACGCCCGGAAATCGGATGGCCGGTGTATTTTTTCGATAACGTTAATTTTGCGATAATATAAGGGTATTTGCGTTAAATTTATTTTTTGGTAATAAATAAAAAAAATTTTTCCAGATTTTGCGTGCGGAGGCGTCCGGGAATTTGACTTTTGGTTTCGTGTTAGATGCTTATATCGATATTTGGATGATTTTCGCGATGATACAGGGTGTTGCGTAAAGAAGGCGGCCCCGAAAAAAAATCGATTTTTGGCGTCGGTACGGTTCGCGATGGCGCGGAGGACGGCGTACGTGTACGAAACGCGGCGACGCGCGTTACGCAAAAGTCCGCCATCTTTGTTGTGTTTTTTTTTTTTTTAGCGAACGTGCGGGTATCGGCTAGTACTCGTCGAGAAGAATATATCTGGTAAGGGGTAATTTTGACGTGGACGGTACCGTTTGGAAGATACGACCGGTCAAAGTCGGTCTCGGGGGGGTCCGGAACGGTTTTTTCGTTTTTCGAGAATAACTCGGCGGCGGCGCGTACGTCCCCGTCGTCGTATAGCCTAAGCAGTAGATCGTTCTTTCGGACGACCGATGGCGAAGGTCGCGTCGCGATACGCGGTTTTATAAGGCCGTGAGAGGGATCCCCAATTGCCTCTACGACAGCTATTATTAGTACTAAAGGGGAAATTTTTTCCCCGTAGGTTTTGGTCCGGATCGAAATTTTTTTAAGGTATTTAAAGTCGCTTCGGAGCTAAACGGGGATATCCTTATGGGGAACGGACCCGCTCTTTCGATTGGGACCGGTTAGAAGATCGTAGGTCGTCGCGCGACGCCAAAATGGGCCGCCATCTTGTTTTTTTTAAATAGAAATAGGTGTTTTTTTTTGGATTCGTGGTGCGGAGACGCCCGGAAATCGGATGGCGGGTGTATTTTTTCGATAACGTTAATTTTGCGATAATATACAGGGTGTTGCGTTAAGAAGGCGGTCTCGTAAAAAAAAATTTTTCAAGATTCTGCGTGCGGAGGCGTCCGGGAATCGGATGGCGAGAGTGCTTTTTCGATAGGATGATTTTCGCGATGATACAGGGTGTTGCGTAAAGAAGGCGGCCCCGAAAAAAAATCGATTTCTTGGCGTCGGTACGGTTCGCGATGGCGCGGAGGACGGCGTACGTGTACGAAACGCGGCGACGCGCGTTACGCAAAAGTCCGCCATCTTTGTTGTGTTTTTTTTTTTTTTTTGCGAACGTGCGGGTATCGGCTAGTACTCGTCGAGAAGAATATATCTGGTAAGGGGTAATTTTGACGTGGACGGTACCGTTTGGAAGATACGACCGGTCAAAGTCGGTCTCGGGGGGGGGTCCGGAACGGTTTTTTCGTTTTTCGAGAATAACTCGGCGGCGGCGCGTACGTCCCCGTCGTCGTATAGCCTAAGCAGTAGATCGTTCTTTCGGACGACCGATGGCGAAGGTCGCGTCGCGATACGCGGTTTTATAAGGCCGTGAGAGGGATCCCCAATTGCCTCTACGACAGCTATTATTAGTACTAAAATAAAGGGGAAATTTTTCCCCGTAGGTTTTGGTCCGGATCGAAATTTTTTAAGGTATTTAAAGTCGCTTCGGAGCTAAACGGGGATATCCTTATGGGGAACGGACCCGCTCTTTCGATTGGGACCGGTTAGAAGATCGTAGGTCGTCGCGCGACGCCAAAATGGGCCGCCATCTTGTTTTTTTTAAATAGAAATAGGAACTTTTTTTTGGATTCGTGGTGCGGAGACGCCCGGAAATCGGATGGCGGGTGTATTTTTTCGATAACGTTAATTTTGCGATAATATACAGGGTGTTGCGTTAAGAAGGCGGTCTCGTAAAAAAAAAATTTTCAAGATTCTGCGTGCGGAGGCGTCCGGGAATCGGATGGCGAGAGTGCTTTTTCGATAGGATGATTTTCGCGATGATACAGGGTGTTGCGTAAAGAAGGCGGCCCCGAAAAAAAATCGATTTCTTGGCGTCGGTACGGTTCGCGATGGCGCGGAGGACGGCGTACGTGTACGAAACGCGGCGACGCGCGTTACGCAAAAGTCCGCCATCTTTGTTTGTTTTTTTTTTTTGCGAACGTGCGGGTATCGGCTAGTACTCGTCGAGAAGAATATATCTGGTAAGGGGTAATTTTGACGTGGACGGTACCGTTTGGAAGATACGACCGGTCAAAGTCGGTCTCGGGGGGGTCCGGAACGGTTTTTTCGTTTTTCGAGAATAACTCGGCGGCGGCGCGTACGTCCCCGTCGTCGTATAGCCTAAGCAGTAGATCGTTCTTTCGGACGACCGATGGCGAAGGTCGCGTCGCGATACGCGGTTTTATAAGGCCGTGAGAGGGATCCCCAATTGCCTCTACGACAGCTATTATTAGTACTAAAGGGGAAATTTTTTCCCCGTAGGTTTTGGTCCGGATCGAAATTTTTTAAGGTATTTAAAGTCGCTTCGGAGCTAAACGGGGATATCCTTATGGGGAACGGACCCGCTCTTTCGATTGGGACCGGTTAGAAGATCGTAGGTCGTCGCGCGACGCCAAAATGGGCCGCCATCTTGTTTTTTTTAAATAGAAATAGGAACTTTTTTTTTGGATTCGTGGTGCGGAGACGCCCGGAAATCGGATGGCGGGTGTATTTTTTCGATAACGTTAATTTTGCGATAATATACAGGGTGTTGCGTTAAGAAGGCGGTCTCGTAAAAAAAAATTTTTCAAGATTCTGCGTGCGGAGGCGTCCGGGAATCGGATGGCGAGAGTGCTTTTTCGATAGGATGATTTTCGCGATGATACAGGGTGTTGCGTAAAGAAGGCGGCCCCGAAAAAAAATCGATTTCTTGGCGTCGGTACGGTTCGCGATGGCGCGGAGGACGGCGTACGTGTACGAAACGCGGCGACGCGCGTTACGCAAAAGTCCGCCATCTTTGTTGTGTTGTTTTTTTTTTTTTTGCGAACGTGCGGGTATCGGCTAGTACTCGTCGAGAAGAATATATCTGGTAAGGGGTAATTTTGACGTGGACGGTACCGTTTGGAAGATACGACCGGTCAAAGTCGGTCTCGGGGGGGTCCGGAACGGTTTTTTCGTTTTTCGAGAATAACTCGGCGGCGGCGCGTACGTCCCCGTCGTCGTATAGCCTAAGCAGTAGATCGTTCTTTCGGACGACCGATGGCGAAGGTCGCGTCGCGATACGCGGTTTTATAAGGCCGTGAGAGGGATCCCCAATTGCCTCTACGACAGCTATTATTAGTACTAAAATAAAGGGGAAATTTTTTCCCCGTAGGTTTTGGTCCGGATCGAAATTTTTTTAAGGTATTTAAAGTCGCTTCGGAGCTAAACGGGGATATCCTTATGGGGAACGGACCCGCTCTTTCGATTGGGACCGGTTAGAAGATCGTAGGTCGTCGCGCGACGCCAAAATGGGCCGCCATCTTGTTTTTTTTAAATAGAAATAGGAACTTTTTTTTGGATTCGTGGTGCGGAGACGCCCGGAAATCGGATGGCGGGTGTATTTTTTCGATAACGTTAATTTTGCGATAATATACAGGGTGTTGCGTTAAGAAGGCGGTCTCGTAAAAAAAAAATTTTCAAGATTCTGCGTGCGGAGGCGTCCGGGAATCGGATGGCGAGAGTGCTTTTTCGATAGGATGATTTTCGCGATGATACAGGGTGTTGCGTAAAGAAGGCGGCCCCGAAAAAAAATCGATTTCTTGGCGTCGGTACGGTTCGCGATGGCGCGGAGGACGGCGTACGTGTACGAAACGCGGCGACGCGCGTTACGCAAAAGTCCGCCATCTTTGTTGTGTTTTTTTTTTTTTTTTTTGCGAACGTGCGGGTATCGGCTAGTACTCGTCGAGAAGAATATATCTGGTAAGGGGTAATTTTGACGTGGACGGTACCGTTTGGAAGATACGACCGGTCAAAGTCGGTCTCGGGGGGGTCCGGAACGGTTTTTTCGTTTTTCGAGAATAACTCGGCGGCGGCGCGTACGTCCCCGTCGTCGTATAGCCTAAGCAGTAGATCGTTCTTTCGGACGACCGATGGCGAAGGTCGCGTCGCGATACGCGGTTTTATAAGGCCGTGAGAGGGATCCCCAATTGCCTCTACGACAGCTATTATTAGTACTAAAGGGGAAATTTTTCCCCGTAGGTTTTGGTCCGGATCGAAATTTTTTAAGGTATTTAAAGTCGCTTCGGAGCTAAACGGGGATATCCTTATGGGGAACGGACCCGCTCTTTCGATTGGGACCGGTTAGAAGATCGTAGGTCGTCGCGCGACGCCAAAATGGGCCGCCATCTTGTTTTTTTTAAATAGAAATAGGAACTTTTTTTTGGATTCGTGGTGCGGAGACGCCCGGAAATCGGATGGCGGGTGTATTTTTTCGATAACGTTAATTTTGCGATAATATACAGGGTGTTGCGTTAAGAAGGCGGTCTCGTAAAAAAAATTTTTCAAGATTCTGCGTGCGGAGGCGTCCGGGAATCGGATGGCGAGAGTGCTTTTTCGATAGGATGATTTTCGCGATGATACAGGGTGTTGCGTAAAGAAGGCGGCCCCGAAAAAAAATCGATTTCTTGGCGTCGGTACGGTTCGCGATGGCGCGGAGGACGGCGTACGTGTACGAAACGCGGCGACGCGCGTTACGCAAAAGTCCGCCATCTTTGTTGTGTTTTTTTTTTTTTTGCGAACGTGCGGGTATCGGCTAGTACTCGTCGAGAAGAATATATCTGGTAAGGGGTAATTTTGACGTGGACGGTACCGTTTGGAAGATACGACCGGTCAAAGTCGGTCTCGGGGGGGTCCGGAACGGTTTTTTCGTTTTTCGAGAATAACTCGGCGGCGGCGCGTACGTCCCCGTCGTCGTATAGCCTAAGCAGTAGATCGTTCTTTCGGACGACCGATGGCGAAGGTCGCGTCGCGATACGCGGTTTTATAAGGCCGTGAGAGGGATCCCCAATTGCCTCTACGACAGCTATTATTAGTACTAAAGGGGAAATTTTTTCCCCGTAGGTTTTGGTCCGGATCGAAATTTTTTTAAGGTATTTAAAGTCGCTTCGGAGCTAAACGGGGGTATCCTTATGGGGAACGGACCCGCTCTTTCGATTGGGACCGGTTAGAAGATCGTAGGTCGTCGCGCGACGCCAAAATGGGCCGCCATCTTGTTTTTTTTAAATAGAAATAGGAACTTTTTTTTGGATTCGTGGTGCGGAGACGCCCGGAAATCGGATGGCGGGTGTATTTTTTCGATAACGTTAATTTTGCGATAATATACAGGGTGTTGCGTTAAGAAGGCGGTCTCGTAAAAAAAAATTTTTCAAGATTCTGCGTGCGGAGGCGTCCGGGAATCGGATGGCGAGAGTGCTTTTTCGATAGGATGATTTTCGCGATGATACAGGGTGTTGCGTAAAGAAGGCGGCCCCGAAAAAAAATCGATTTCTTGGCGTCGGTACGGTTCGAGATGGCGCGGAGGACGGCGTACGTGTACGAAACGCGGCGACGCGCGTTACGCAAAAGTCCGCCATCTTTGTTGTGTTTTTTTTTTTTTTTTGCGAACGTGCGGGTATCGGCTAGTACTCGTCGAGAAGAATATATCTGGTAAGGGGTAATTTTGACGTGGACGGTACCGTTTGGAAGATACGACCGGTCAAAGTCGGTCTCGGGGGGGTCCGGAACGGTTTTTTCGTTTTTCGAGAATAACTCGGCGGCGGCGCGTACGTCCCCGTCGTCGTATAGCCTAAGCAGTAGATCGTTCTTTCGGACGACCGATGGCGAAGGTCGCGTCGCGATACGCGGTTTTATAAGGCCGTGAGAGGGATCCCCAATTGCCTCTACGACAGCTATTATTAGTACTAAAGGGGAAATTTTTTCCCCGTAGGTTTTGGTCCGGATCGAAATTTTTTAAGGTATTTAAAGTCGCTTCGGAGCTAAACGGGGGTATCCTTATGGGGAACGGACCCGCTCTTTCGATTGGGACCGGTTAGAAGATCGTAGGTCGTCGCGCGACGCCAAAATGGGCCGCCATCTTGTTTTTTTTAAATAGAAATAGGAACTTTTTTTTTGGATTCGTGGTGCGGAGACGCCCGGAAATCGGATGGCGGGTGTATTTTTTCGATAACGTTAATTTTGCGATAATATACAGGGTGTTGCGTTAAGAAGGCGGTCTCGTAAAAAAAAATTTTTCAAGATTCTGCGTGCGGAGGCGTCCGGGAATCGGATGGCGAGAGTGCTTTTTCGATAGGATGATTTTCGCGATGATACAGGGTGTTGCGTAAAGAAGGCGGCCCCGAAAAAAAATCGATTTCTTGGCGTCGGTACGGTTCGAGATGGCGCGGAGGACGGCGTACGTGTACGAAACGCGGCGACGCGCGTTACGCAAAAGTCCGCCATCTTTGTTGTTTTGTTTTTTTTTGCGAACGTGCGGGTATCGGCTAGTACTCGTCGAGAAGAATATATCTGGTAAGGGGTAATTTTGACGTGGACGGTACCGTTTGGAAGATACGACCGGTCAAAGTCGGTCTCGGGGGGGGGTCCGGAACGGTTTTTTCGTTTTTCGAGAATAACTCGGCGGCGGCGCGTACGTCCCCGTCGTCGTATAGCCTAAGCAGTAGATCGTTCTTTCGGACGACCGATGGCGAAGGTCGCGTCGCGATACGCGGTTTTATAAGGCCGTGAGAGGGATCCCCAATTGCCTCTACGACAGCTATTATTAGTACTAAAGGGGGAAATTTTTCCCCGTAGGTTTTGGTCCGGATCGAAATTTTTTTAAGGTATTTAAAGTCGCTTCGGAGCTAAACGGGGGTATCCTTATGGGGAACGGACCCGCTCTTTCGATTGGGACCGGTTAGAAGATCGTAGGTCGTCGCGCGACGCCAAAATGGGCCGCCATCTTGTTTTTTTTAAATAGAAATAGGAACTTTTTTTTTGGATTCGTGGTGCGGAGACGCCCGGAAATCGGATGGCGGGTGTATTTTTTCGATAACGTTAATTTTGCGATAATATACAGGGTGTTGCGTTAAGAAGGCGGTCTCGTAAAAAAAAATTTTTCAAGATTCTGCGTGCGGAGGCGTCCGGGAATCGGATGGCGAGAGTGCTTTTTCGATAGGATGATTTTCGCGATGATACAGGGTGTTGCGTAAAGAAGGCGGCCCCGAAAAAATCGATTTCTTGGCGTCGGTACGGTTCGAGATGGCGCGGAGGACGGCGTACGTGTACGAAACGCGGCGACGCGCGTTACGCAAAAGTCCGCCATCTTTGTTGTGTTTTTTTTTTTTTTTTTGCGAACGTGCGGGTATCGGCTAGTACTCGTCGAGAAGAATATATCTGGTAAGGGGTAATTTTGACGTGGACGGTACCGTTTGGAAGATACGACCGGTCAAAGTCGGTCTCGGGGGGGTCCGGAACGGTTTTTTCGTTTTTCGAGAATAACTCGGCGGCGGCGCGTACGTCCCCGTCGTCGTATAGCCTAAGCAGTAGATCGTTCTTTCGGACGACCGATGGCGAAGGTCGCGTCGCGATACGCGGTTTTATAAGGCCGTGAGAGGGATCCCCAATTGCCTCTACGACAGCTATTATTAGTACTAAAGGGGGAAATTTTTTCCCCGTAGGTTTTGGTCCGGATCGAAATTTTTTTAAGGTATTTAAAGTCGCTTCGGAGCTAAACGGGGATATCCTTATGGGGAACGGACCCGCTCTTTCGATTGGGACCGGTTAGAAGATCGTAGGTCGTCGCGCGACGCCAAAATGGGCCGCCATCTTGTTTTTTTTAAATAGAAATAGGAACTTTTTTTTTGGATTCGTGGTGCGGAGACGCCCGGAAATCGGATGGCGGGTGTATTTTTTCGATAACGTTAATTTTGCGATAATATACAGGGTGTTGCGTTAAGAAGGCGGTCTCGTAAAAAAAAATTTTTCAAGATTCTGCGTGCGGAGGCGTCCGGGAATCGGATGGCGAGAGTGCTTTTTCGATAGGATGATTTTCGCGATGATACAGGGTGTTGCGTAAAGAAGGCGGCCCCGAAAAAAAATCGATTTCTTGGCGTCGGTACGGTTCGCGATGGCGCGGAGGACGGCGTACGTGTACGAAACGCGGCGACGCGCGTTACGCAAAAGTCCGCCATCTTTGTTGTGTTTTTTTTTTTTTTTTGCGAACGTGCGGGTATCGGCTAGTACTCGTCGAGAAGAATATATCTGGTAAGGGGTAATTTTGACGTGGACGGTACCGTTTGGAAGATACGACCGGTCAAAGTCGGTCTCGGGGGGGGGTCCGGAACGGTTTTTTCGTTTTTCGAGAATAACTCGGCGGCGGCGCGTACGTCCCCGTCGTCGTATAGCCTAAGCAGTAGATCGTTCTTTCGGACGACCGATGGCGAAGGTCGCGTCGCGATACGCGGTTTTATAAGGCCGTGAGAGGGATCCCCAATTGCCTCTACGACAGCTATTATTAGTACTAATAAGGGAATTTTTTCAAAATGGCCGCCCTATAGGTTTTGGTCCGGATCGAAATTTTTTTAAGGTATTTAAAGTCGCGTCGGAGCTAAACGGGGGTATCCTTATGGGGAACGGACCCGCTCTTTCGATTGGGACCGGTTTGAAGATCGTAGCTCGTCGCGCGACGCCAAAATGGCCCGCCATCTTGTTTTTTTTAAATAGAAATAGCAAGTTTTTTTTTTGGATTCATGGTGCGGAGACGCCCGGAAATCGGATGGCGGGTGTATTTTTTCGATAACGTCAATTTTGCGATAATATACAGGGTGTTGCGTTAAGAAGGCGGTCTCGTAAAAAAATTTTTTCAAGATTCTGCGTTCGGAGGCGTCCGGGAATCGGATGGCGAGCGTGCTTTTTCGATAGGATGATTTTCGCGATGATATACAGGGTGTTGCGTAAAGAAGGCGGCCCCGAAAAAATCGATTTCTTGGCGTCGGTACGGTTCGCGATGGCGCGGAGGACGGCGTACGTGTTCGGAACGCGGCGTCGCGCGTTACGCAAAAGTCCGCCATCTTTGTTGTGTTTTTTTTTTTTTTTTTTGCGAACGTGCGGGTATCGGCTAGTACTCGTCGAGAAGAATATATCTGGTAAGGGGTAATTTTGACGTGGACGGTACCGTTTAGAAGATACGTCCGGTCAAAGTCGGTTTTTTGAACGATGCCGAACGCGATTTTCGATTTTTGGCGAATAACGCGGAGGCGGCGCGTACGTCCGGGTCCTCGTATAGCCTATTAGTTGCGAAATTTATCCGGACGACCGATGGCGAAGGTCGCGTCGCGATCGTAGGATCCGTACGGCCGTCAGAGGGTCCCCCGTTTTTTTTGCTTCAGCTATTATTAGTATTAATTAACAGAGTAACCGGTAGCTTTCTTAAAGTTTCGTTCTTTTTTACATCAGGTTAACGTTTTCGTCGGTATAACGTTAGCATTTCTCATCAACAATACCTTCTTTTTCTTAGCAGGCAACTAAATTGAATTGTCCTTCCTTTTCTCGCGTGCACATCTTAACGAAAAGCGAGAAATATTCTTCTTTATTAATTATACACCTATGTTGGCGGAGCGCTTACGACAAATGATGAATGGAGAACTTTACACCGCTGTAAATTAACTGTTGCCAACAGTGCGAAAAGAAATATTATAATGGTTACATAAATAACATGTCTGGCTGTTATCCCTCTTCTTGTTGCTGGTAAGTCGTAACAACCTCAATCTTCATCTCAATTAAATTTCCCCGATGTTTCTTTCAGAGCTTCGCAGACTTAAAAGACATTAATTGTCGTTACGTATTGCACAGGAAGTCGTACAGTATTTTATGTTTGAATTAGTTCATTTAGTTTTTGTGCAGAAAGATTGCAAGTTATATAATTACTCGATCGTAAATGGTTTCTATATACATTAAGTAAAGGAAAACGATTAAAACGTTTTCACTTAATGCACATGAATTGCAAAGTTGGAATTACATAGCGTTCTAACAAGAACAGAAATATAGACATTAAAATATAACGTTAGTGCTGCAAAACATAAAATTACTATCTGTACGGTATTAAGCTCAAGTGCAATAAAAGGTATTTATGTGGAAGCGTTTTAAAATCGTAATTTAATCTAACACAACAAACATATCTAACAAAGGAAAAGCAATATATAGACTGGTTATAGTCGGAGCGTATGTTTTCCAAACACTGTTCGTATTTACAGGCAGACTGTGTTTCTACTCAATAAAAAAGGAAATTTAATCCGCAATAATAACAATAGTATTGTACAAATTAAAATAGTTAATAAGTTGAAATGCTGTAGATTTGTAGATTTGAAATGAGGGTGATATTGCGCTGCGACCTATTGATCTATTGTGCCCCCTTGCATGAGCTGTAAGCTGCTGGGGTATGCCCGCTCCTGAAGCTCCCCATCCAGTCCAAGAGCTTTGATAAACTGCATTAGTTATGATGGTTTCAGAGAAGGTATATCTTCTTCGTCTACGACGTCTTTGCCGAGATGGTTGGCTCAGGTTTCTGTGATGGCGGTGCAGTAGGATGTCAGGTGTTCCGGATTTTCATCCTCAGCCCCGCAGAACCGGCAGTCGCTATTCTGTTTTAGACCTATCCTTGTCATGTGTTCACCAAGGTGACAGTGCCTTGTAAGGAACCCTGTAAGGATGCGCAGTCTATTCCTGCTAAGTTCCACCAAAGTTTTTGCTCTATGCTTGTTGTAGCTTCCAAGGAAAATCTTGGAGTGTCTCAGATCAGGAAGATTCTCCCAGAGGGATGCTCTGAGCTTCTCTTCTCGATCTTTAAGTTCTTTTTTGTAGGTGCTCGTCCCTATACCACAGAACGGTTCAGGTTCCACAAACGGAGTTGTGGCGGCCTTCCTTGCTAGTGAATTAGCTTCTTCGTTGCCTCTGATTCCAGTGTGTCCTAGTACCCAGTATAATGCAACTCTATTTTTCGTGCCCAGGTTGTTTAATCTATTAAGACATTCCCAGACTAATTTCGAGGTGATAGTGTTAGAGCTTAGCGCCATTAGGGCTGCTACTATCTGAGAAAATTGCAATGCTCTGCTTCCGATAGTTAACTTCTGATTTGCGTTCGATCACTGTTCCATCCAAGTGGATGTCTTTCATGTTCGAAATTTTTCTCTTCCTGGTGAAAGATACAATCGTGGTTTTTGCGGAGTTGATGCTCAGCCCCACTGATCGACACTATTCGCTAGTGATTTTAAGGCTTGTTTGTACCAGGTCACAAAGAATCCCCTCATACTTGCGCTATCATTACAATGTCATCGGCATATCCTACACAATGTATGCCGAAGGCTGAAGTTGAAATGATAGTCAACGCTACAGTCTAATTAGCCTTGGCGCCCAATAAAAATCTAAAACTTGCATTCAATAGTTATTAAACCGACTGAAATATTCTACCTTCATTCAAATGCAATAGCATAAAATAAACTATTTAAATTAAATTGACAGGAATTAAAAAGTTATCTACCACCCAGTAACATCAAAAATTATTATTTCAAAACTAATTCCTTTATTTGTAATATAATAAGAAAAGATCAAATATTAGAAAACTATCACTTAGAAAGGACTTAACTTAAACTTTAACAGCAGAACTAAGTGAATGTTCTTAATTCGTCCACACCACGTACACAACAAATATGTCTAAAACAATGAAGAAGGCACCTCACAAACTTTAAAATAATAATGGGAGGTACAACAAGGTTTTGCTGTGTAATGATTCAATGCAACTGGAAAGTAGTGAAGACGTAAACAACGGAAGTATTTAAAAAATGTATAAATGTATATTTTGTAGCTTAAATAGGAATTTGGAATGGGAAAAAGCTTTAACTAAAATTCAGTGCGTCTGCATTATTTGAAACGTAGACTCTGACTCTCTGTCTGATTTTAGTTAAGAATCATATGTAATAAAATAAAGTTAACATAAATAACATGTACTAAATATAGAACATCACAAAGTAACGACAAATAGTGTTAATTTTTTGAATTATAAGGGTGACAGTTTTAGTATAAATTGGTTTTACAGTATACTGCGTACTCAATTTATCAAAGTCAAGGGCTGCGAGTGTTTATGTACGAGATGTTAGATCAGTTTATCCCCTTCCTATCTGGTATACACAGGAAAAGTTTTTTTTTTCGATGAATTTTGCGACTAATTCAACATGTTTTTGAAAAAAAATAGGTTGTTTTTCTAATTTCTCTAACTTTGTTATTTCTAATTTGATAAGAATAGTAGGTATACAACTAAAAGTTGCTTATAATTGTGTTCTTCACGTGATAGGCTAAACTAATCTGCGATTTCATAAGTCCAAGCATCTTTAAGAGATCTAAACCGTTCGTAAAAGTGAAGTTTTCATATGAAAGAAAATTAGACATTCTGGAACGTTAAATGTTGCTACTTCCAAGGATATGATCAGGCTTCTTCAAGCCTATTTCAAAGATATTTTAAAAAGATAAGGTGGTTGCTAATATGGTTGCTTTAGATAACCAGAAATTGATTAGAATATTGGAAACCTTAAATGACATTGACATGCGTTCTGTTCGAAAACGAACACAACAGAATTTGCCGCATATTTTATTATTATTATTAGTAAATATTTTCATTAATTATATCGATATGATGTATTCCGTTGTGTATTAGAAAGAGGAACAGATAACCCTACATGTAGGTACACTTATGCAATATAGACTAAATCAGAAGTTGTAATTCTTCCCTACAAGCGTCAATCAGGACATCAGGAGCAAATTGTAAAATGTTAAAAAACAAAATATATAGGTAGTGTTAATCGTGTGTAGCTATGTAAGCATACTTAGCACGTATATATTATTACCATAAATGTACAAATATTTATCTAATCCATAAATCGAATAGAAATCTCTTGCCAATACCCGTAGAATCGCTCTATCACCACCAGTTTTTGTCCAAGAAGTGACCTCTCACGCTATTATATACCGACAACGTTGAACATATAATACGCCGTGTAATGTGCCCTTTTTACCGGTGTATATTGTACGTGTGGCGAAGTGCGTTTCACGGCAACGCCAGAGTACTTCACGCTGGTTTGTGAACGTATAAAAGCGTCCCGATAACGATAAGGCCTCTCACGGAATGGCATTTCGTTTAGTTTATGACTGCTGGCGGACCCATAACTCATACAAACATTGTAATCTTTTTAACCTTTCATAAAATGGGCTGTTGGTTGTATTGGCGGCGGTAGTGGAGTAGGTTGCAGAGCTCAGAACCAGATATACAACCGTGTAAAAAGCTAAAGGAAGTAGCGAAGCAGGGCGTACTTCCGACGGTAAACTAGAAACGGGTCGCGTACTTATTTAACGAGCATAACGAGAACTACGTAATTAATGGTGGTGTAGAATGCAAAAATGGTGTTGTTACTATTTATGTTGGTGTACATGGGAGACTTCTTAATTCAGGATTATACCTCACCGTCCAGTGGTGACATACAAAAAGGGTTGGTTCAATTTTTGAGCATCTGCTTTATAAAGAATATATGATGGATATTTAAAAGTTCTCTGATTATAATTTCATGCATGAACCACCAGTAAAATGTTGTAAGGCCTTCCTCAATTATTTCTGGAATCAGGTAACACTAGTAATGCTTATGGCATAGCATATACGATTTAGATTATTTCGTCATTTAGTTTAGTGCAATTTGGAAGTTCAGAGCAGACGAAGTAACAACCACGACACGCTGAAATAGAAAAAAAAAGGATAAACAGCAAGGTGAGAAAAGCGTTGATTTCCTATTGCACCTTTTGCTAATAAGAATAAATTTTGGTAGTTTGCCATTCGTAATTTATCATAACGGACTTATAGCCAAAATCGGATAAATAAATATCTAACAATATTTGCAATAATAATATGGAAATTAAAAAACTTTAATTTCGTTAACATTTCTTCTAGTTCTGAACTGGATGCAATACATTCTTATCTATTGACGTTGATGATATTGTAGACAATGTGATAATTACTTTTATTATTTTTATCGATATTTCTGAAGGTTTGAGAGAAATTTAATGTCAATTCACCACACGTTTCGAGAATAATTAATTGGAATATTGTCGAATACCCCTAAAAAAGTAACTGATCAATCACCTTCAACACACAAAACATTCTCTTCACGTTTGTATACTAAGTTCTTTTTGCAGATACAAAACACTATTCTTGAAACTCCATATTAGCATACAAGACATCCAGTTAATTCTATAATATGTAATCAGAGTTTGTAGCGCACGTAATGCGAAAATATTCAAAATAGCCTTCGTGTAAAACCAATACTACAATCATTGCCGATACATATCTACCAATTTATATACGATTAAACATCGAACAACCACTGCGAAATCCAAACCACCACTATCAGACATGATAATTACGGTTCGCGCTGTACATCCACGTCCAAACACGCGCTCTTAAAGGCAAACACATGTCGTGCCACTAGCTGGGCATTGCCTAGAGCGGCGAGTGAGAACTTACGCGCTGATTAAAATTCATAAAACAAGGTTTCTGGGTATCTACACATTCGCACACGCCCATATATGTGTATCGAGACATACGTTTTACGTGCACTCCCATGCAGTGTAAATGTCCAATATTAAGAGGTACTACAAAGTACTACCGTTAAAGAGATTAATTCTATGACGATAAATGGTAAATGATAGGTTAGTATGCTGATTCTTGTGTAGCTGAACAACATTGTAGAACAGTACACATCGAATCAAAATAATAAATTTTTACAAAAGAACATAACATTTGCAAGGATTTTCAAGGTGATTTCTGCCGCCTTTAATGATACCAATATACCAATGCAATATTACCAGCATTCGTACCAAACTCTTTAAAGCTCAATAAGTAATACCTATATTGTATATATAATGTTAGATGCTATATATACACTCTATTAGATCTAATCTAAGAATCCAGTTACCCAATTGCGTGGAGGATTAACTAAAATATATCTCCACAATTATAACACCGCATATAGATTTCACATTTTGCAACTACTTTTCACCATTTTCTCTTCGCCAAAGTGCTTGTATCTACTTTCCTAACAGTACAGTTACGGTGGTATCGCCTTTCCGGTTTTTTTTTTATATTGCTACCACAGTTTATTTCTGATAAAACTTTATATTTTTCTGAGATATTGCATTCCCATTACTTGTAATGTTGAATATGCCCTGCAATACTCTTAATGTCATTTGTTTTGTTATTTTTCTCACATGAAAATTATGTAACCTTTATTTATGGTATGGCATGTTCTGTCCGCGTTTTATCTTTTTTTTTATTGAAGTCCCCATCTTACTTTTCCATTCCCTCTTTTGTAGCCTCGAATTATGGACTGTTCTATATTGGCCCCATTTAACTGCATTTATATCTTTAGATATTCTATTGATAACATTATTACTTTTATTTTGCTTGTGTCGTTTTCCGTTCCATATTCTTTAGTATTTCCTTACGTCCTTATGTCGTGCGGTCATTTTCCGTCTTCTTTAGTTCATAAGCATTATAAAAGCGATAACACTCAGCCTAACTTCATATTTATCCATTTCTTGTATTGAATGGCTCTTTGATTTAATTATAACTGACAATTTCCTATCTTTCGTTTTTATAAGTATCACTTCCCTCAACACTCGGTACTACACCATTTATTACGACAAGATGGTTCTGTGTACTTTTTCTTGTTGTAAATCTAGGCTAAGTACTATAGTTTTGTTCGTTTTCACTATGTATTATTTCAGATATTGGAACGACATCAATAGCTTTTTAAAACCTTTTTTCTCATTTTGCTACTGATTGGGGCTGATTACTAAATTTAGTTTTGGGTAGGCTGTAAGATTTTGGTGGTAACAAGAGGATTAAAATAATAACTATTTATTTTAACGCATATTTAAAAAGTATGGGCATGAACATTTCTATTATATATAAAAACAAATTATTACTCAAATCACCGGAAATTAGTCAGCAACGTTGGACTGGATATTTTGCTGGCAGCAGTTTATAAAATTTCTTTATTAGATAAATATACCCGTACAACAGATAACTCTCAGAAAATACGCATATGTAAACATGACAAATTCTGTACACATACCAGCAGCGTACGCATACAATTTTGCAGTTAATTTAAATTATAAGAAAAAAAATCCATATATGACGGTTAAGCGAGCTAATTTAATAAATGAAAACGCGGTAAATTTTAGAACGGATATCGATAATTTAAGTGTTATTTATAATATAATAATTTAATACACGCCTGAATTTTATTAATTTTAAGCTCTTGGCTAGGTTTTTTGCCATGTTCTTCCCTAGTCCTTGAACAGAATTGTTAGAGCTTGACAAAAAATAGATTGATATACGAATACTGCAAATCATTTTAATTTTTATAGTAGTATTAAACCAATATACCCTTCATTATTATTTGCGAACGTAATTAAAATTCGATATATCAATGAATTCTTTGTTTTTTTAGATATTTTTGTTGATAGGCATGGCCATTTATATTAATAGTATTTTGCCACATATTAAATGTCAATTTCTTCCACTGAAGAAGTCTTGTTAACGAAAACATAATATTATATGTTCTGGAATAAATTGGTATTTAAGTAATTGTTGTTTTATTGACCTATAAGTAGAAATATTTCAGCAATTGAAAGATAAAATGTATAATAATATTGAGTCAATTCAGATACAAAAGTTCTTTTTGGATTATTCATTATCTACTAAAGATAAACCAGGATTAATTAAGCCATTAACTAATAAGTGATTCTATATTTGTTAATTAATTAGAAAGAAATTAAGTTATATAAGGAAATAACTGTTAGTTCCTTATTTTCAAAAACAATTATATAAGCAAATTAAAAATAAATACCATATATACATATCAAATAGATATACACACACAATGTTTGCACAGTTAGTAGTTATTTTGCATATAATGGTACATAGATTGATTCAGGATTGAACAGGCTCACTCAAGAATTTCGAACTTTGTGCCTCTACTATATACATATAATCTCTTAAAATCGACAATTATGTGAAATTTTGTCAAAATAATGTGTCAGTGTTCTGTAGGTATATTTAGTTTTTGGTGGTGCATTTTGTTTTGCTCATAACATAAGCTAAATGTGCAATAATTATATCGAATAATCTTCAATTGTTGAGTAACATGTGATATTTTTGAGACCCTAAAATAAATATGTGTAACCCCAAATATTTTACCATACATTTAGTTGTATAAGATTCATTGTACAACGGACATTTCGAATGCATAACATTGTACGCAAACACTCGCACCCCAATCAGTATGCATAGAACATTTTATGCCAAACAGAGTGTATAAATGAGCCGTCAGCGTCGGCGTGCAGCGCGAATGTTGATTGATGACGGGTGTGTGACATATCTGATGGTCACGTGATACGGCCAATACGATCGGAATAAGCAATTTCGTGAATACCTAGGACGGAGTCGGGTCGAGCGCTATTGAGAATGGCGCGTTTTACAGAACACACCCTAATCGTGATGCCCATTCATGTATGGTAACCATACAATGTGGATGTGATGAGCTAATGCAAGCGTTGAACGCTGTAATTGTTTTTCGACTACTGGAATTCTATAATACATGCAATCAACGTAGACATTGCTTTTAAATACTGCACAGGTTTCTGAAACAAGCTGGCATATATGATAAAATGTATACCTACTAATAATAATATAATAATGATTTCTTCATCAAATTTGTTAGCCCACGATATTATAGGAATGTCTTAAACTCCACCACAATTGATACAGAAGTAGCTAGAAATAATTTTCAACCTTTCAAATGCAAATGCTCCAGAATTATGGTATCAGATTTCTGGTCCATTTCGCAGAAATCCCATTCGTCGATAATTAGTTCGTATTACAGTAAATATAACTCACAGTGCTATACTTTTACTTAGCCATTTCTTACTCGTATTTCAGTTCATATCATCCAATGTCAGCCACAACAAACCGTTGCCAATATTAATAATTCTATAAGAATTATTATAGACAATTCAGCCAAATTTGGGCTACACTGAGCTTCCTAAAATGTCATCTTTAGTTGGTGTGTATTTTTACAGCACTCCGAAGAAGTGCTCAGAGTTCTTCGTGTAGCCTTATTCTACATACTGTTATATTTGTTCCAACCGCGAAAACCCAAGAGTTGGCTCCATTGTCGCTGGATCGTGTCAGCTGTGATCCTTAAATAGGAAATCCCTTCTATTGGCAGGGATTGGCAGTCCTTTGAAGACCGTTGTTTCTCTTGAGAGCTTTCCAATTTAGAGCGGTACCAAAGACTGGCTACGTAGGCATGCACTCCATTGTACCTTATAGTGACTACATAATTGTATGTTAATGTATTGTTTGGTTTAAATTAACTCTCTTTAGAATGTTTCTGAGAAGCGATCACTATGACTAACATACTGTTAGGACATAATACTACGAAACAGAAAATTTCTTACTAAAGTATCACAGTTACCAAATTTTAAAATAAGGTTTGAAACCTGATATTTACAACATTTTCCCACTTAGACATTGCTATAAATTTCTGGTCTATTAATTTACCATTACCCACATTACATACTTTCTCTGGCGGCAACGAAGTTTACTGATACTATTATGTATTTTTAACTTAGACTGTAAACACCTAACTGGATGCCATCATCTTGAGTTTTGTCAATATATTCAAAATTTCTTTTAGCGTTCTGTTCATTCTTGAATTTATTATGACTTGCTACTTGACCTATCTATTGTTGCAGAAACCTGTACTATACCCGTGTTCTTGTTTAGACATCATAATCTTACATTTATTGTCGTATTAATATTAATTAATATTATCATCGCAAAGTATACAGCGCTATATGGAAATGCTATAATGCTTTAACTTGTTTCTATTGTCATCGGCATATAAAAAAGGCACTAGTCCATAGGTAGGCATATCTCTAGCAAAACTAAATAAGTCTATAAAATAATTACAATATAACGTAATACAAACTTAAAACAAACAACAACGCATTTATCCGCTCCAATAAATCGTATAACATAAAAAATTACAAGTGTATTTGATAAATCAAAACGAAAATCTCGAAGAGTTATACCTATTCTCTCAGTCGGAGAAACATATGCATTGCCATGCCGTTAAGCGACCGTTAGTATCGTATACAGCTGACATTTTTATCAACTACCATAAATTTATCCTGCCCAATTAGTATATCGGCATCCTGCATTAAGGAAATTAGTTTTTTGTGCGTAAATAATCATTCGAGATTGGATGAAATTTATGATGATCGTCTAATTTATAACATTTTAAAGTTATCAAACAAATCGCAACTAATTTTATTATTCCACCTGTACCTTATTTGCAACATAGTGTAACATTTTAATCGTAAATTCCGCCACAGTCGGCTTACTTCCCTCTTTAGTCTTCGCCCACGTTATATCTACAATACGTTGACATAGACGCTAATAAAAATCTACTGCCGCATACAGGACAACTTGTAAATAGTAAGTTGACAAATTCCCGCCTTAAATATTCCATAAATTCTGATTTGTCCCCTTTATAGATGTGTTGTCATAATGTTCAACCTGAATATCTACATGTGGCCGTATGAGACTCTGAAATTCGGAATTAGGACCCACACATGTCGTTGTTGCTCTTTCCGAAGGAAAAAGAAGCTTTTAAGACGCACAGGGTATAAAAATCCCGTAATTAATTTGGAACAGATGTTGTGTAATCGGACGTATAAGTATTAAGGAATTTATGAGCAGGATTAGTAGTAGAAGAACGTGTGGCCGTCTCCAAACGTTTCCAAATTCAATTATTAAAATGTTGTTACTACAACCTGAACGACCTCTTATCGAAGTGAAATATTGCGTACTTAATCTTTTTATTGCGTATCGTATATTTCTCATTTCCTAGAGTAAACTGCTTTATCGATACAGGAACCCATTACACGTTTACCTTATAGAATTTATGTTATGTTTATTACAAAATTCAAGAGTATACTGTTTGTATTTACGAATAATCCATATACATGTTCCTTACGCAATATATGTCGCAGAGTTTATAAGTAAATAGAGATACTTTATTTATAACTCAGAAAAGTAGCCATCAAAATAAAAATCTATTTGATTCTGTAATTTTACTCATTTTTATACAAGAACCACACCGGTTATTTGTGATTTCTGAACAGTTTCACTGGAATGTATGAGTTGTGATACGTACACTCAACACTACTTAGTCTTCGAACGGTTTTATTAAGCGACAGTGTGCTGTCTTTGTCAGTCCATCTTCTCCACATTTAACGTGACCGTTTCTTCGATAAGGGTAATAGCGTATTTTTCATAATCTAACATTACGATTATCCAAGAAACGGTCACGTTAAATGTAAAAGGGATGGACTGACAAAGACAGTACATTGTCGCTTAATAAAAAGGTTCGAAGACTAAATCGTGTCGAGTGTACATTTAAATAAAAATGGTAAAAGGCTCATAATGGCGACCAAATACGTTGCCCGATATTGAAACTTGCATCAAATTTTATTAAACCTATTCACTGCATATTAAACTTTTTATGTACAGAGGCAAACAACGCAAAAGTCTTATCTTCTAAGTGATCGGAAAAAAAGCAGCATACATTTTAAACAAATATCTATCGGACTATCTCCTCAGATGGGTAAAATGTTGACGTATAATAAGACAAACTTTGATCCACAGCAGTACGCATCACGTTCGTCACCGCAAGTGTAACAGCTTATGCAGATTCTCAATATTAGGATACCATCAACAGCAACGACTTAGATCTAGCCAACCTCGACTTCCTAAAACAACCAAAAAAACTTATTACATTTTATAGAGAGATTATTCACAATAATCGTCACTCACAAGAGCCAAATTTCAATAAGTCCACTAACACCAAATTAAAATACAAAAAATATATAATTCTTTGTAAACTTAGTAGTGAGTGTTAGATCATCCGTTCAAAATAACTTCAAACAGCCGGATCTTCATAGTGTCTATCAATTTGATCGCTGTTGAAATACGAATATCAGCCCAACACCTAGTTATCCCAGATTTTACTTGTTTGACGCTCATATTGTTTATTATTACCATACACCTCTTTTGCCAATATTCCCTAAGGATTTTCAATGGGGTTCAAATCGGAAGAGCGAAAAATTGACTTTATTTTGATGAAACCACTGTCTTGCTCAAATATTCACTCTTACATGGGTACTTGTTCACTAAAGTCTATCAGAGTAATTTCTGGAAGTTCTACATAAGAACTAGAACTCATTCGCGTAGAAATAAAACATATAGGGGTTTTATTGTTATGGGTGAAAGCCGATCAAACCATTATACTACCGCCACCAAAATTTCGACTCATCAACAACACCTCAGTGTTCTTGGGCAAATCGTGCCAATATTTGAAACCATTAGACCCGTCGAAGTTAAATTTCTTCTCGTCAGAAAATATGACGTTGTTCCACTAATGATCCCATCTCATACGATCTTGCATAAATTTCAGTCTTGCCTGTTTATGAGTCTTTTTTAGGACTGGTTTAGAAACTTTCTTTACCCGCCGAAAACATTTACTGCCGGATAAATTTTGTTGTACACGTCTGTTAGTTATTGGTAAATTTAAATTACGTTTTATTTTTTCGCGATTACATTACCAGAAGAAATTAACCGAAATATCGATGAGCGCTGCATTCGAATAAGTTTTAATTACACCAATTTTTGCCGTAGAAATTACTCAACTTTATAAAATTGTCGATGGGATCTTCCTACTTTCTTAGCTATGGCTTTGGAAACCCTACCCAATAACAATTTATTTATGTTTTCTCCTCCTCGGATAGCAATTTACTTCTTGGCATTTTCATTAACTGATATGTATGCTTCGATAATATGTATATTTAAGAGTAAATAAACTTTTGAAGATATTTAGAGGTTTTTCTACACCGGAAGATAATATGGGATGTCTGTCTAACTCTCTAAAATTATAGAAATTTCGCTCGTATTTATAGGTTTATACTGCAGGTACTTCCTCTACATGTCTAATATTTGTAATATTGATAAAATAATGTCTCTGATATTTCTTTACCTTCCTTCTAACACTCATTCTGTTGCTAAATATTAATAGGAGAACTACAAGATTAGATGGAACTATAGAAATTTTGCTGAATGTCTACAATATTTTAGTAAATACACAATTCAAACGAATAGTTTACCATTTCCTGTAATTGACCTCAAGGAAGAAGATAAGTACGTAGCAGATCGGCAATTAGATCTACGGAAAAATAAAAGATGAACATATGTCGTCCATTAAAGTTAAGAATGGAGTAATCTATAATCGACAGACATGATAATACATCACGGACACCGGCCGTTTAAAGAAATCAATGAACACAACGGCACAGCGCGTGGTGAGCTTTATTACAATCCTCGATTCATCTATTCCGGAACACAGTGAATAGACTCCACGAATGGAATCCAACTGTTCGTTCGCGTACACGTACGATGGAAAGATCTCGTACGTGATTTGTGTGGCGATAACGCGACTTACCGAGCGAGATTTAATTCGTGTAACGCGTAAATCTCGTTAGATGTCGCGCTTGTTTATGTGCAATGTCGATCCGCAACTAACGCTAGACTTGTACTTTCCAGAGTCATATAGATACACTGCCGTTCATAAGTTTCATCGCATGTATTAAACGCTGAATCAAATAATATCATTATTAATGACAACTAAGTTTTCAACCGTCCGAAGTTTATTTTTTCATACAAGATTTGATTCTAATCTGAGGTATACTGGCACAGTCAAGGAGGTAGTGTCCGTATTCATTTTTTGCAAAATGAAAGTAGCAGTTAAATTTACCTACAACATAATTGATACACACATAGGTGGACATACTTATATGACCTAATAGAGTACCTAATTTTTGTCGATGCCTAGTGCAAAAGGGCTCAAAGTAAACCGCCGCTAGTAATAGTTAGTTGAGAAAGTAACCATAAAGAATTTATGATCTTGTATTTTTTCCGATAGAAAGTAACGAATAATTATAACATTTTGATATTCCGACCATATCTGACTAAAGCTGTCGAGAGTTTATGGATAAAAGGATCTTTTGGATCGAATTGGAGACTTTTACTGAGTATGAGACACTAGTTATAAATGGTAATCGTAGTACTAGTGTTAATTATGTCTTTTGTATGGTGGCGCTGCACACAAACATAAGAGAATCAAAAATTATTCAGATACAGAGTCATATGTGGGTATAACGGAAGCAATGAGTACAACGCCAACTGCTATGGTGAAACTCCTGCTAGATACTCCCTCCCTGCACCTCCTAGGTAAAGTAGATGCATTAAAAGTAGCAAACAGATTGAGAGTAAAATAAAAGGTGAGGTGAAACCATAAAGATAGTATCAAAACCGATAGGATAACTTCACCAAACCTTTTAAAGTTGTAACTTCCAAAAAGGAGGAGTGCATTAAGAGAGGCTATAAGGTAAAAATAGAACACTCTGATAGTATATACAGATTAATCGGAATTTGCACGCCGATCTATTATACCGTATGGTTGGCAGACAGGACTAGTACGGAAAAGCCTCTAAACTGAAAGATACTTTTAATAAATGTTGCTTAATTGCTATTACAGATGAATAATACTGGCAGAAGAATTTTCATAATAGCTGGCAGCAAAACAAGTCTCACTCGTCTGGAATTCTATAGGGTCACTTGAGGAGTTATTCTGGAGTACCTCAAGATATTGCAAAATCTGATTGTGGAAACACCGTCAAATTAGTCTAGTCTGACGGCCATTCTAGTATAGAGCAAAACAGAAAGTTAGACTAGCCAAAAGTATATTTAATATGGTTTCAGAGTGTCAAACCGAACCAAGCTGTGAACTAACCTGAGAAATCACCAAGATAAATAGAATTTTGAGTCAAAAGAAAGTCAAAAGATACTGCAATTCTTGTAGAAGACGAGATTCTCAGAGATGTCTCAAGACGAAGATGAGCACAATAGGTCATGACTACATTGCCAGTAGTATGCAATGATGCAAATTAATAAATTGCACGTAAAATAATATCATTGTTTAAACTTTTCTAAGTAATTTGGTTATCGAAATTCTTAACTAACAGAAATACTTAGATTCATTTCTCTTTCGCTTATTTAAATGGTAGGTAGACATTATTCTCTATTTTCTCTATTTTAATGTCCTATTTTTTAAAGTGGAACTCCTTTAGTCTAATAAACTAGCAAGTTTGAAAGTTAAGGTTTCCTTACATAAACGTTCTTTCTCCATGCTTCGCGATATCTAGATCTTGATTTAGAATGAAAACATTTTTGGAAACTTAGCTGTGGCCGAAGATGCTCAAAGATGCCGAAGAAAATCGAATTTTAATAGTCTGAAGTTGCACTAAAAAACAATTAAATAGCATATAGAACTTTTCAGGAATTTATTCTCATTAGGAGACCCGACCTTTCTAATGCCCGGACTTAATCAATCACTTTGTATGTGTACCGACTAATCTAAAGAAATTTAATTACTAATATCGACACATGAGTTGTGAAAGAAAACAGAAAAGTCATAATTTCTTAAAGTTATTATTTTTATCATTATTATGCTTATTCATAATACAATGAATAAAATACCTGTGCATTGTGCAAAATGGATATTATCTGGTTAGTTGTAGGTAATTTACAACTCTATCCCGTAATCTCTTGCAATATAAGTAAAATAGCAATAAAGAATGAGGAATTAAACCACAAAACTCTTAACACCATATTATTTATTCGTGCAGCATGGAAAATACTGGGCTTTTTCCGTCTGACCATTACCTTCTCTGTCTAACCATCAACTCAACAGCTTAAAATTAATTTCCATAATCATCGAAGAAATCGCGATATCAAGGTCGAGATACGTCCTGGTGCAGGAAGCAGCTCAAACATGTTGTAATTATAAGGTACGTACAGCTAGATTTATTATACTTTCGTGCATATATTCGTGTTTCAACCAGGCAACAGAGATAATTAATATAGATACATAGTTTGACAGCATCGCGTGATGAATATTAAAAACCAGGCAAGGCTGGAAAGAAAAAATACGCATATTTGTATCTAACTAATGCGATAAACACTGATATGTTACTTTAGAAAAATTAATTAGAAACTGTAGGTTCATTAATCAAATGGCAGTCGCAATTATTGCGTAAATCAATATCATCAAAAAATACAGAGCTACAATAATATTATTTTCTTGATATTATACGAAATGTAGTAAGAGGTTTGTTCTTTAACAGTGTCATTATAATTTAGAGAAATTTAATATATAAACCACAATGGTAGTCTAAACAACCTACTTCTGGAACTGCATCCACCACAGCAAAATTTAACGGCAAGGTGATGAAGTGGTAAGAGTACCCGTTAGCTTGAGTGGTACGGCTACATGGGTTCAAATCCCTCAGGGACGATTATGGTACTATCTTTGAAATGTCAGTATTTCCGTCAAAGTACCTTTCGTTATAGAATACAATTACTTACAACGAGGTAATGATGTAACATACCCAAACAAGACAAAAGCTGTAACGGTACTATTTATATTAACTATAGCCGTATCATTCATACAAATCATACGTATGTACAATGTGTCCATTGAATCTTGTCCTGATTTTCTATCATCGTTTTATTATTTAATGTCATTGGAATGTAATTTCGTGGATATTAACCTGAATGTTCTTGTTGATACCTGCTATTCAATACTAACAAGGGAAGATCCCGAACCCCGAAATTAAAAAGTTATGAAACTTATTATGAAAAAAAGTATATTGTATATACATATGTATATATAAATGCAGATGTATGTATTTACCTGTTTTTTTACATGCTTAATAACACTCATTCCAACAAACATTTTTTGTATCAAAACTTTTTCTGTTCCTATGACCGTTAACGAATAATGTACAGAGGCAGAATTGAAAATAATAATAATAATAATCCATGCCTTAGCATCCCCCAACAGCTTGCGCCAATTACAGAGGGCATCGGCTGGCCATGAGTTATTATTACGCCTGCGGCTGTAGACCGACTTAAGATGTTACCTTTCCGCATTTGCCGTGGAATTTGGAAAACTACAGAAAACCAAACTCAGAAAGGAAGCACCGGGGTTCGAACCCGGTACTGCCGGACTGCTAGTCAAGTGTGCAAGCCACTAAGCCACCAGCCCCTATATATATATATATATATATATTTTTTTGTGAGGAAAAATGCCTAAACGCACTATCAGGGACGAGACCCGTCCCCGGTGTGTGGGGCTCGCACCCACTAAAAAACCTCACTTTGTCAGGTGTAGAATCCATCCCGGAACCGCTGGTCGCATTACTTCAGGATGGCACCTCGTAGTTAGCCTCGGCCGGCTGCCTCCATTGCTTGGGTCTCTCTCTTCTTCTCCTTCAGCACCTTCTCGACGAACGTGGCGATCTTCTGCCAGTGGTCGTGTCCGGACAGCATCGTTTGCACGACGTTATCCGGCGTTAGAGGTCCTACTTCGTGTTGTAGCGCGGCTCTGTAGTCACTCCACCTCTCGCCATGCCGATATATAATAATAATAATAATAATGATGATAATAATAATAATAATAATAATAATAATATATAGGATGATGCAGAAAGCCGTAGTTATTAGCACCTGTAGCCTTGTGAGGAAAATCATTAGCAATCTGTAATCTCTAGCTCTAATCTGTAGTCTAATAGTCTTGAAACTAACTATGTAGGTAAAACCGATGTATACATGTAATAAAGATCCCAATATGAGCCTAGCCCGCTGGCAATTTGCCCCGGGCAGGTGAAGGTTCCTCACCTCTCCAAGGTCAGAGAGTGCGCTGGGCCAGTTATTCATAATAATAATAATAATAATGCTACACTTGATAAAAGGCAGAGCATTGGGCCAGAGCGATGATGTGGAGATGATAGATGGAACGGCCATACAGCACCTACAACCCACACAAACATACACCTACCTGGAAATAGCGCAACGGCAAAGTGACAACTTAAACGACGTAAAGACAAAACTAAAACAAAAGTATGAATCCATTGTTAAGGCCGTTTGGAGTACAGAATTAACAGCTAAGAATAAATGTACTGCTACAAATATGCTTTCTGTTCCCGCTGTTGCATACACTTTCGGAGCTGTCCGATGGAACACAGACGAGATCCAGGAACTGGATAGAACAACTAGGAGCGTAATGACGGAACGTCGTAGTCTTCATCCACGAGCGTCAATTCAACGTACATACATGTCCAGAGCTTCAGGGGGAAAAGGATTGATAAACATGGAAGAGCACTACCGTTATAAGAACAGCAGTTAGTATAGCGAATAACAATGACCCGTTGTTGTCGTGTGTTAGGAATTATGAGCTTCAATGCAAGGGAGCATTTTTTTTCAAAGCGGCAGTAAAAGCCGGTCAAGAGTTACAGATAGATCTCAATCTCAAACAACGAGAAAATATAGTCATTCAAGACCTGATTAGAAGAGTTGGCCTATCCGCGGAAGCGCAAAGGCTACAGGTTCATCAATCCAATACAATGCACTGCAAGTTCTATCAAAACATCCAAATGCAAGATCTATCCACGAAAGTTACATTTGCGTTTCTGTCGACAGCCGAATTGTGTCCCCCATTCATGATGGGGGTACTAAAGCTATACAAGAGAGATCAACAACTAATAAACTGATCAGCAACGTCATGCAAAAAAAGAAGACAACCACAATGCTCAAAACGAACACATGCATAATAAACATCGACGACGTCCCCATCAGACGAGGTATATTCCAAGGAGATGCCTTAAGTGCGTTATGGTTCTGTATCTCACTAAATCTGAAGGGAATAGAGGATACAAATTAGGCCAAATCACCATGAGCCACTTAATCTATATGGATGATATCAAACTGTACGCTGGCTCTGAAAGAGACCTAAATCAATAATTAATAAAACCAAGACCTTCAGTGACTCCATCGGCATGCACTTTAGAATTGACAAATGTCGAACACATACTATGGTTAAAGGATCGTGGCACGAGATGCAACCTCACCGAGTAACAATGAACCAAAACATGAAAGCAATGGGACATGATGAATTATATGAATACCTGGGATATAAGCAAGCGAATGGAATAGATCAGCGACACGAACGAATATCGACGGAGACTAAAAGCAGTACTGAATACTGAACTATCGGGTGGCCACAAATCCAAAGCAGTAAATACCTATGCGATTTCAGCACTGTCATACACCTTTGCCATTATAAAATAGACGGACACTGACCTGGAGTCGCTTGACAGAATGACAAGAACCATGGCCGCAAAGTACAGACTACACCACGCTAAGAGTGCTATAGAAAGGTTCCATATTCCTAGAAAAGACTGAGGCAGAGGCTATCTAAACATAAAAAACCTACACTGGACACAGGTAAAAACTTCCAGGACTATTTTGACATCGAAGCAGAAACAAACACCTTACACAGCATCATCACCAACATGAACCTCACAGGTACACCACCCGAGGCGCAAAATCCCGAAGAAAAGATAGAATCCAAGCAGCAGATACTGAGCCGATGGAAGGGGAAGGCACTACATGGAGGATACCCCACACAACTTGCATCTGAGGGTGTATAAGCTAAGGCTTCCGTGGAGTGGATAAAGATGGGCTCCGTTTTTGCAGAAATAGAGGGAATGATGCTCGCCATTCAAGACCAAGTTATACCCACACGATATTATCGTAAACACATAATGGGAGAAAATATCAATGAGAAGTGCAGGCTGTGCAAAGAAAAAAACGAAACTATCAACCACCTTATTAGCGCATGCCGCACATTAGCACCCACTGAATACACTATCCGACACGATGCAGCGGCTAAAATACTAGATCAGCAACTACTTACACCACTCGCACCAAACACGGAAACACACACACTATTCGAAATACGAACCCCAAAATATAGTAGAAAACACCGAATTTAACCTCTACTGGGCCAGACCCATCACCACGGATAAGACCATCATACACAACATCCCTGACATTGTCCTCACCCTGAAGCAGAGAAAAACCACGTTTATAATAGACATAGCGATACTAAACGCATCAAACCTCACCAAAAAACACGGCAAAGCTCGACAAATATCTGCCGCTAGCCATAGAAGTGAAGAACATGTGGAAACAGGAAATAGTAAAAGTTATACCCATAGTACTTGGAGCAACAGCCGACATCCCCGACACGCTACATGAAGCACTGGAGGAACTAGAGGTACCCAAAGGAACATATAAAATGATGCAGAAAGCATAATAAAATTTTGGATTAAATAGTGGAGATGTCAGTATCTGGTATAACCAGTAACTGATTTTTAGTCTCAACCATACAGCAGGAACTATAATATTTGATAGTGCACTCAACAACAACAAAAAATAAACACAATATTTTTTACGTAATAAAGCTTTGCTGCTGGAACAATACATGTTTGATTTTTAATTTAAAATTATGCAATGCCAATTGCTTATAATAGTACGGAAACCCATTGTAAACCTTAGCAATATTATAACTAAATGAACGACGAAACAGCTCAGTGTTAAATTTAGGCATTTCTATGAAATGCTTATCTCTTACATTAATATTATGGGTATCCCCACTATAGCGAATTTTATTATATAGGTAAGGTGGACTTCTCCTTTGTATTATTGTATGGAAAAAACACGCCATATGATACTTCCGCCGATACTGCATTTTTAGCCAACCCGACCTTCACAAAGAGCCAGTGATATACTGAAATTTACGGAGTCCATAAACAAACATCAAACAAGAATTTTGAAATCGCTGAATTCCCTGTTGGCAAACATAATCCAAGCATGGTCCATAAACAACGTCACAGTAATCAAAGTTGGACAAAAGTAATGAGTTAGTAAGGAGAAGCTTCAAATTTGTATCTAAATAGTGCCTATTTCCATACAACAACTTTAAAACACCGAAGGACCTCCTAATCGTGCTAGATACATGTGCTCGAAATCTCAGTGATCTGTCTAACGTCAAACCCAAAACCCTCATAACATCTTGCTATTGTAATTGCTCTCTCTGTATTTTTACTGATACTAAATTTACATAAGGCGTATGGGCTTTTCTAGAGAAACAAATAATCGAAGACTTCTTTGAATTTATTCTTAAATAATTTTAACCCTTGCGTTAGCCAAATGTATATCCGCAGGGTCACATGCCAAATACAGTAATGTATCATCAGTACTACAGCTGTTCGTTTAAATAGTTTGTGTAAATTATGTACAACAGCGGACCCAAAACTGATCCCTACGGCACACCACACCCAACCTCTCGCGCTTCGGATTCTTGATCATCAATATACATATAATACACAATATGATGGTCATGCTCAATTATGAAGCTTCCGGGTTCGGAATCTTTGCTTGTAAGTTCTATGCAAAGGGATAGTACAGTTTGACATTCTGATATGGAAATATGGCTGTGATTTTCGCTTAAATAGTCGTTGCAGTATACTAAAATAATCACATGACTAGCTAAAACGCGAGCCAATAAATTACCCTCCTACTTTCAAACAAGTCAAAGTCCACGAGAGGAAACACACCTCCGAAATTGCATAAAAATAAATTGGATATACATATTTTACAAAAGCCTGTACAACAAAGCAATTGAATTTTTCTTTTCTAAAACTTTTCGTGAAAATATATTCTAATATCACCACCCTCACATCATTTTCCTCCTCATATTTTACCTAAAAATTCTTATCTCGGTAACCTCTTCCATATGTGACCTTTGGAAACAAACGACCAACCCGATGTAACTTCATCTGAGTCTTTCCTACTTCTTCGTGAATCCCATTTTCTTTTCGCATACAATACAAGCGCGTAATATATACCATATTGTTCAGTTTAAACGTATAAATCAGTCAGGATATTAACCCCGTGTGTGCAATGTCCACATCGTGGTGATTTACGCGTCTAGAGGGCCGTTCTCACCGCCTACTTGTTACAATGTACGAGCGGCGTCACGTTGCATATAAAAACGTGTTTATGGCCGACAAGGTGATAGAATATGTCCCACTCTGTCACGGGAAATGGCCACCATCAATCACAATTTACCGTAGCAGTAGTACCCAGCAGCAGTAGAGGCAACGACGGCATCGAATATAACGACGTCATATCGTACAGAAATGCTACCAAAAGGTATTCGTATCGGCGCTATTGAAGATATAACAAAGTTTGTGAATCTGATGCCTTGAAGGCATTAAAAGCAAACTAGCCTTCTTATTTCTGCATGATATCCAAATTTTAATTTTATCATTAAGAATTATTTAATTAGAACTTGCTTTCACGCAAAATAAAAATTTTATTTATACAAATCGTAGAGACATAGGTAACAATTACTATTATTTATGAAGAATTACATAATAGTTTGAAGATATCAAAAGACTCTTAAAAATTCATCGATGTGGATAACAGACCACATCATAACGTTGTCCAGGTGTGGAATTAAAATTAAGCGATTACTTAAAATAGTCAAAATCTTAGATTAATGCATTTAAAATTCATAGAATATATCTTACATAAAATTCATAATCATATAATATTCGTTGCAAAAGGAAAGAGCAGGACAAACATAGCAACACATCAATCAAAAATTTGAAAAACAACTTCTAACTATAACAAAGCATAAATCGATATTTTCAACGAAGTACCTAGCTAATAGTCATAAACTACTAGTAATAGTTTCCATAATTTTGTACAATACTGTATATCTCACATCACGTAGATATACGTTCGTTCGGTTTTGACAATCGTGTCGTTTCGGTTAGTTCACCGGTGTGCGTATAGATGTCGCCTCTCAAAAACGGCATTGCGGCGCACAACTCTCGGGCACAGTAATTTGATCACTGAGTAACGACATTGAAGTGACAATTATGAAATTACATTACTCATTGAGATGTACGAGAACCGACGCCGGAACGCTGAGACCGTCACTCATAAATCATAACGGTTGTCAGGTTCGGTTCAGCTTCGGGGCCATAACGACGCGTTTATACGTGTGTATGTATGTATAGGTGGCACTTGTAGATATACGCTTCAAAACGACCGAAAGAGAGAGAAGAGCATTGCGCGGCAACCAAACAACGAAGAAGGAATGGCGGAAAGAGACGTCCTCCGACTCGACGTCGCTAAAAATACGCTAGCATTTGTCTTCTGTACGCTTCGTACGTATATATATTATATTTATGACGTGTGACATGGCATCTTTACGTGTGTATCTACGCGTTTCTAGGGTTTTGGCGTTGGAGATTTTCTCTTTTGTCTGTTTCATGTACGAGTAAGTCGACATGATATTTGACGGACATATGCTACGATCAAATTTCCAATTATTTACTAGATCTTCTCAAGAAGATTTTTCTAAGCATCTCTCGACGATCTCTCAAATATAGACAGTCCGTTAAATGTTAACTTTATAACTTGTATGCTTTTTTTGATATTCATTATAACAAGTTGAGCAAGTGTTAGACTTCATTCAATATAGAATTATTACCAATGGCTACTAATAAATTCATAAGTTTCAGCACGATTCTCTAAATCGCAAAATGCAAATTTTTTTAGTTCTCACATCATATTTATTTTGGTCGCACCAAACTTTTGAAATGTGTACTGAACCGCAGAAATATTCAAGATCATCAAAAAACAATTATTGTCTACATAATAGCATGCGTGTATACTCCAGGTGAACGGGAACAATTTAAGGGATATCATAATGTTTATAATGGAATCTATTTTTAATCTCCTATTATCTAACATAGTATTAAACTACAAATTCTTCCTCCAAATCTAAAACTGTTAAAACGCTAAGAAAAATATTGAATACTAAAAACTATGATCGACATGACCGATTACACCGGTTAAAGAAAATTTAAATAATAATAAATTTCATTTAATGAACAAATATAAATCGCAATTGTAAGGAACTCCTAATATTTTATTGAAGATTGTAACCAACCAGTCTTCTGGGATATTATGCCCCCGTTCAGGTAGGCATTGAGAAGTGCTGCGAACATCTTAATTGGGCATGGAAGCAACCAGTCCTGTGGGATATTATCGCCTCCTTCAAACATATAGTGAAAAGCAGAACAATTACAGAAATCACACCTTTCCGAAAAAATATCACACGAGAAATATAGTTTATAAAAAGGCACGCTAGGCCTCAATTTACTAATTTGTTGGTTTCAATTCATACCACTTTAAACATGTTAATATGTTATCCATATACATAGAAAGGTTCAACCTAGAGGTCACACACAATCAATCTTAAAGCTGCAAGATTTGTCTCGCAGGTCCCTGTGATACCACAATAAATACGAATAATGTAGTCGGTGGTTCCAGCAAGTCTAATTATCGATTCAATTAATAGATGAGGTTTATTGAGAAAGCAACAATCAACGAAGATATAAAAACGAATTGGAACCAATTTCATCCTTTTTATTGTCAATTTTTTCAAAAACCAAGAAAAATTGATGGTAACACTAGATTTTTACTGCATGTTTTCATACACTTGTCAAAAGATGTACATATGTATCAGTTTTCATTGTATTTTGGATAAAAGCATTTTAATTATATGCGTACTAAAGTGCTTGAAGAGTAGGTACAAAAGAAGGACATCTTAAGAAGAAATGAAGGAGAGTGTATTCTTCAATACGAAACAACATTATTACTGCAAGCAGTCGCAACGTGTCAATAGAGAAGATTGCTAGTGCCAAACAAGACACAGCGAGAATGTACTTGTATGACAGATTATTTGAATGAGTTTCTAATGAGTATTGTTCGATACCTGATCTTTCGTCTAGTTATTTAGTCTTTACGTGCGCATTGTTCTTAATTTATAAAACTTTACAAAAATAACTCAAATGCCCTATGAAAAGCGGCGGTATATGATACGTACTGGAAATTTCAACAGATATTATTGAAGACTAGAATCGTCCTGCACCATCCAGACAAACATCGGAAGTTACAGCTAAGCACATTGTTTTAATTATTAGAAATTAAAATTGTTAATAACAAGTAAACACCACTTTTGCAAAGATACAACAAGCTGGTGTGCTTAATAGACAAGAAAATATTATAACAACGAAATTGTCATAGTAACCAAGTTCTTTTGATAAACGAGAGTTGTTTTCTGTATTATCAATACTACCAGAGTTGGAAAACACGTTATTAAAAATAGAACAAGACAAAACTACACGATTGGTTGATTATGCTTATTGTAAAAATTCTGGGTTTTGCGTTACGATGTCAGGTTAGTTGGCGTTAGTGTTAACAACTGTCGCACATAGGCCGAGCACCTTAGCAGAATATATAAAGTAGGTGCATTCTAAATGTAATCTTTATCCAAAATCTAGGTACTTAGAGATCAAAGGTAGCGATCCAAAATAAGTGTAGCTGGAGCAGCTTCCTCAGCTTTATTACTTGTTATGACCATCACCACAGGCTCTTGGGTGTATGTAAATGTATTTTTAACAGCATTAGCTCGCCATAAGTAATGTGGCGCTATTAATATGTGCACTAAAAGGTGTCCTAACAACAAATGACAGCTGAGTAGAAATAGTGAGCTACGATCATTTTTGAGGAATTTCCACATCTGGACCTAGCGGCTTACCACTTTTTCTAATTGGTCACTCTCGACACTGCGATTATTCAGCTGGTTAAAACTTGTTTTTCGTTAACTAAGCAATTTTAGATGCGGTGACCGTATTTGGCTATACAAATTTGTTAATATCGACAAAATTTTGGTAAATACAACAAAACTTTTCCTGTAGTTGCAATGCTTTAAAGCTTGACGCAGATATCTCTGCACACTAACTTCCAAGTAGGAAAGTAGGTAGCTGTTAAAAAGAATTGAGAATTGGTGGCACACCAACGTAAATATAGAGATATAGGATACTTGGTTAGTACTATTGTTCAAGTACGCCATTCTAGCATTTCTGTACTTGAATTAAATGAAAATCAAGATTTTTTAGCATCATTCTTAACCTGAAGATGATTGGACGTATATAATATCTTTATTGCGCAACTAATCGTACAAAAGCTTTGAAAATAAAACTATGCATGTTAGTGAAAGCAATTGCTAATATTGAAATTCTACAAGAGAATATTGTGGTTGAGTAAAACAAATTTAACTACACGCATGCGTTTCAACATTACAAATAGTACCATTGGATTATTTTTGTTTCATATATGATTAAAGGATTAAACTACGAACGCGCATATTTTACATGTCGTGGATGCATTAGCGCACAAAGCATATCCATAAAATTAAAATTTACACCAGCGATTAACTTGAAACGTAATACTGCCGCACAAAACGCCAATATTATGAACGTCGCACTGATGTAGCGCATCTTGGTAATATAAAACCTAATAAGAAAGAGAATTAATTAACAAATAAAGCGATTTTATGGTTTATGGTGTCGTAACGTCGCCTGTTTAGTTGTCAGGTGGAGCGCTAATACTTGTCACTGAACCGGCAATAAAACTAGTAGTATATTCCGCCCTGGCTCTTCTTTATTCTCTTAACTGGCTCGTATTTTGTACGCTGTCCCATTCGCCGTGTACTTAATGCGTTAGAAGTCGGAGGGGAGCCGTTCACCCCCAGCCCATTAACGTAATTCATTGTCTTCTGGTAGAAGAAATGGTGTAGACTTGTGTCGGCGTGAGTTGTAATAAACGTTCGAATGGAGATGTAAATATGTTAATTATGTTGAAATGAAATGCTTGTATGTTTCTGAGCTTTCTGCGCTGTCGTACTTGCCTCCCATACCACGATATAATGCCATAGTGTTCGTACGTCGAAGCAGTGGTGGCTCGTCAGCACAACAACACGAAATACTGTTAAATTAAGCTTGTAAAGAATGTCGAAGCTATATACAGGAATACTGCATGTTTAATTCGATTCCTATAAGTTTCTGTGAACAAATCCATGTTTTACATCCACAATATCTCAGATAATGACACGTACATGGACAGGGATGTTGATACAACAAATAGAAGCAACTGGAAAATAGATTAAAGCATCCAGAGGCAAACTAACACAACAATAAAATTGGAACCTAAAGTCTAATTTGCTAGAAAACGACTTGGACGAGTTGGAGTAGTACACTTTTTGCGCTTGGTTTTCAAAACATATCTTTTCGGGGTTGGATTTGCATGTGTGAAGTTGATTTTGCCGAACTAGCGCGGGAGGTAAAAATTGCATTAAAGGTGCAATATTTATTACACTAATAAAACATAATTATAAAAATGTTCAATTCAAATACATAAAGTAAATAAATAAAAGTATGTGTGGAAATGTTTTGCATAAAGATGATTTAGTGGTAAATATTTATTGATTTAAGTACGATAAAGCAAAAAAATGTAAATTATTTAATATATTTTGTGATGATTAAGCTGGTACAAATACCATTATAAATATTATAAATGATGTATATTATATAATACTTACTATTTTAATTTGAATGTGTTGTTGATGTAGACTGGCGCAAAAATCTGCTATACATATTAGTATTACCACATTAGCAGGCCTCCCATTGTTGATTTAGGACTTACACCTACTGCAAGGTGAACATATGCTTGTGAATTTGGAGAATAAGAGTTCTACATCTAATATTATTATCGCCTTAATTTTAAAAAAACCTTTCCATCACATTCATTCTTGGTTTTTACTTAAATACTTGTCTCTAGGGACTGTAGTTTTAAATTCTGAATTCTTATTTATCGATTGTAAATATTCTTATATTGTCTGTTAGATTTCCTAACAAAGCTTTGGGGTCGCGCACTATATTTAGCGCTTCATTTAATGAAAGCTTTGTGTTTTCTAACTTGAAAATAGCATCTAATACAGTTAAATAATTTTCGAAAATTTGCTCTATTTGTATTTGAATTTCGGTGTCTGAAAACAGCTGCTAACTTAACGAAATTGGTTGAGCTTGAGTGAATTTAATTTTAATATAAGTACAAGATTTAATAATGTGAAAATAGTTCTCGTAATATAATATCCATCCCCATATCCACACTACCCGCTATACAAATTTTCAGTATGTTGTATTAAGTATGTTGTATCTATTCAATGTTTTGCAGTTTCATGTGCTGATTTAGAATCTGCTTTAAAAAATTCAAAATATCGAACCATTCAGAAGTTGTCAAAAAATTAAAAATCGCCATTTTCTTCTAAGTCAAATAGTTACGTAAGTATAAAAGCTACGAAAAAAAGTTTCATAATATGTTGATACAGACAATTTAAAACTAATGTCAAACAAAAATTCAAGATGGCGGCTTTCGAGCAACTTTCTTAAGTTGAATGAGCGCCATATTGGGTTTTTATATCACTGAATAAAGTTTTTTATTGCCTTTTCGTCCACATAACACAACCTATAATTGAATAACTAAATACTAGCCTAATTAACAATTTTATACTTTAATCAAGTAGACTTGCATGGACTAAAACAAAGTCAAATGGAATACAAAAAACACAAATCTCACAAACATTAACTATTCACAGGCAATATTCAAACTGCTGACCATTGTTCGTTATACATAGTTGACAACGGTTTATAACAGTTCGGGTAACTTTTCGCCATGTATTTCCATTAATACTTGCACACACTTCTAAGACAAATTCGGGCAACTCTTCGACATTATTATAATTATTATGTCTTCCATATACCTTAATTTTTTAACATGATCTGGATATCCATCTTGCTGGAACCATAACCCAATCATATTTTCCAGAGATACGTCATCTATAAAATCCTTTACTGATGTCTGGATAATTTCTAAATACCGCTAAGCAGTATATGAAAATCGCAGGTCCAATTAAATGACTTCCACAAAATACATTGAAACCGAATCGAACGTGATTTTCTGTAATAGTGGTCATTATGTCGATTAAACATTCTACAATTAGAGAAATAAGACTCTTTACAAACCACGTGTGTGAAGACCATTCCCAGCATTCGCTACGCTTCCTTGTGCTTTAGATACGCAGTCATTCTGGAAAAAATTATCTTCTCCAACTTATTGTTAGTGTATAAATAACTGTTTTACATAGAAAAGTGCTACAAAATGTTAATCTGAACATTTACAATAAAACTTATTTATATAAAGAGTCTTTTAACAAATTCCTCGCCTAATAACTTTAATTTTATAGAAAACAAAATCGTGTCTTTCTTGTCTTCATCATTCATGCAACAAATGCTGTGGTATTGGTACATAGCGACAATCGGATTATTTATATTAGCTTGAATCAATCGTTTATCATATGGTGGCAACGTATCATCTTGGAAATTTAAATACTGCGCCACACAGAAATTATTGTGATTAGCTTTTGAACAACAAAAACAAAACGTATCCATGTCCTAATGGTTGCGTGGCATTAGCTCATTTTTCTTTTGTATATTTCGTAATTTCACTATCAAATAGTAGAAATCTTGCATTCACCTCAGTACAACTTGGGTTTTCTTTTTTAGGCTCTCACTTATAAACTACCAACGATCTGGTTATTTGTATTACTTCTGTACTGTGGTATTGCGTTGAATCTAAATAGAAAACTTGCACACGCTCCTTGTGTATGAACTTTTGCTCATTATCAAACCTAATACTAAAATACTAATTCAATAAACTGGGAAGCAATAGAAATTGTCTACTATATAGATCTATACAATAACAAAAACACGCATTGTAGTTACATCTTTGAATATGAATTGACGAGACACCACTGATCCATTATTCCATGGAGATGCTGCCCCTCTTTCTTCTGTCTCTATCTGTTCACTACTATACCCGAAATTTGCCAGCGCTGTGACTTTAAGAGATGTTATCAACGAGAACCCGTTTTTGTTTACCACATATTTTACTCTTTTATGGGCCACTCTCCTCGTCTTAATGGATACGAATCCAGTTCATTTGCCGTAACATAAAACGGAATTCTCTTCCATTTACTACGATTATCTGGAGAAATATATTTCATAATTAATTCAATCAAGGTACATTAACTACTGTGCGACGTAGCACACACCCCTGCATTACTATATAGAAAAGAAAGTAGACAAGATACAAAATAAACTGAATTATAAATAATTTTATGTACTGCATAAAATACGTTTCTGCTATATTTTTGTATTTTTCGTAACGCAGTAAGTAGATTAAGCAAAACTGCAAACGAAAAGGAAGGGTCTCAAACAAAAATTAAATGAGCACATATATAACTGAAATGAAACTAAATAATTGTGATATTAAACCTAGAATGTTCTTAGGGAACGTTATTCAGGTTCAATTCGTTCTTATGATAACTTCATCAGCGTCTAAATAGTGGTACAATGTACGAAATTTCAAGAACAAAACGAATACACAGACTTCGACCTGCTGACGTAGTTGTTACATGCGCAATTCTCAGCTGTCCAGCTGCAGGCATGAAGGCATTAAGCATGATTCCTTTGCACCCGCAGATAAAGCAATGATGAACGTTAACAAATTGGAACGAAACATAACTCTCAAGTCAAGAGATTTAGTGGGCCATCTCGGAACTATTAGAAGGACTGGCTAAGATAAAAGATCATATGACACCGAGGTTTGATTTTGACTGTTAGAGTAGTAATTCAAGACCGTCAAACATGGGAGTTCAGCGGACCTAAATTGCAGAAGCCGTCCGGAGGCTGGTATACGGACGAATCCAAAACCCATTCAAGGTTGGGCATAGGTATCTACGGACCGAGATGCAAATATTTTGTGGTGCTGTGTACGAGTCCAACAATGTTTTAGGCAGCAGTGTATGTCATCGAACAAAGTCCCCAGGAATGTCTGAAAGACGTTACCAAGATGCACACATATATGTATATTCTCTCATACAGGCTTTAGGGGCCTACGCTTTTAAGTCTAAACTACCTTGGAACTGCCTACTCACTCTTAATACTCTGACACAAAGAAATTCGATATAGATATAGAGAAAGAAGTACCAAAAGCCATATAAGGGTTTACCTCCGACAGAGGGAAAGTAAACAAAAAATCTTGCAGTTGACCAACACTCCAAAACTAAGACAATCAAAAAACTATATTGCTTTTTCAGCCAATAAAGTTAAATCTCTGCTGGAGCTTAATAGAACCTCAGCCCCATCACAGCTTTATTGACTAACCACGGCCCTCTGTGGTATCACTTGAAGAAGATGGGGAAGGTGTGCCGATTCTATTCGGAGTATAGTGAGGCGACGAAACACATTATGCGCAACTGCGATGCGGTGACCCGGCAAAGACACTACTACCTTATATCGGATTGGCTAACTAGCTGGCTAGCGGATCGGCTGACATTAGAACCATAGCCCCAAGAAAATCCTAGACTTTTTTAAGAGTCTGTAGATTGGGAGTATAATACTAAGGCTCAATAAATCTTATAGATCGCATTGAAGAGAGGCAGCATTGCCTACACAAACGACTACTAATTTAATTTAATCTAATCTTCGAAACCACAGTCAGTAACAACAGCTTTTTTTGAACTGAATGATATGATATTCATGATTCTAAAATTCTATTAAATATGCTTGTACGCACTATAAAAAAGTAATGAACTTCATCAGTACAATATCACATTAACGGTCGCCAAAATTTCAACGAGAGGAAAATACTGCCATGTACTCATGAATCATTTAATTGTGTAATGTTTTCCAGTTAAGCACCTAAAACACGTTAAATTTAAAACGAAAATCCTGCTCTCCTTTATTTCTTAGAACTCTTCACTTTACTGTCGTCCATTCTTCCACGACTGTTCCCTGATCCTCACTGTATAGCTATATATGGCTTGTTAAATTTCACAAACGTCTTCTGTCTTATCGTTTATACACTCTGATGTAATAAGTAGCGAGCGTTTAGCGGACGCTTCAAGCCATTAGCAAATGATATAAGGCGACAGTTCCCTTAAAGTAGATCTCTACGCGGCGCGAGCAGTCACGTGTGAGGGATCAGTGTCACTCCGTCATCCATCACAACACCGTCGTCTCTTCAGCTAAGCCGCACCACCACTCAAGACGCGCCCCGATGGATGCTGACAGATTACGGCGTAGTTAAATCGGTATATAGTGGAGTCGTGAAAACGAAATTAGGAGAGCGACCCCTAACTCGAATATAAATTTGGAATGTAAATCAGTCGTCGGTGGATGGGAGCATTTTATTACTCTTGCTTTACTGCTTTCGCTTTCAGGATCTTAAGAAGTGAATTTCTTATCTGGTGTTACAAACGCCACCAAATAAAAATAAGTTGAGCTAGTAACCAGTTCAACTTGCTACGCTAGTATAAATCTTATTTATGAGTTAGCTTATTATAGAACTCTTTCGAAACCGAACGAGTCGACTAACGATTTAACCCCAAATACCTACACACCGATTCTTCGGACAGTGAGTGAAAATTCATACCGTTTAATTATCCTACAAATAACAACCTCTTCTCAATTTTTTGAAATCTATGGAAACTACCTTTCGAAAGGTCTATGATAGTTAAGAGAACCTTAAAAAATATAATTCAGTGCAATTGCTTGCACTGCAGAACCAGAGCCTTCCGGTAAGTTCTTAGAGAGTGAACACCAAAAACTGACTCACAAAGACAACAGATAATGGTAGCCATAAAGCAGGGTTCATGAAAGATGTTACGGAATATCTGCAATAGTAAACTGCACACAGAATTGTAAGGAAACTCAAAAGGTAGAGAGGCAGATGTCACCACCAAGATAGAGCTACCGATCCAGCTAGCTGAGATGTTGACTTGATTTATACCAGTTCTTAGAGCAGTACAAAATGTTTGTCAGACTCTAACTTGCTAGCCTGTAATAGAGTCGTCGGAGTAAGGCATTCTATAATCATACTAAATACATGTACTTCATATTAGTATCACGTATGTAGAAAGTGTAGGAGTGTAAGCCAAACTTCCGCGCACATCTTTGCCGACTGCTAAGTGTTAAACAAACAATCTACTTCGGAGTCGATTAAGTGGATCCAAACTAAGAAAACTAACGCTTGACCAACTAACTAACGAGCTCAATTTTTTATGTTGGATCTGTACAGTCTTTCATCATGTTTTTGTAGATACCAATAATTCCACAGGGGAGAGAGACGCACATTATACAGCAGAAATAGTTTTAGTTTAGTACTATGTCAAAATATATTCAACCATTAATTCAAATATCAACAAAGCAAAAATGTCAAAAGAAACAACTGCTTTTCCCGCACATCTTAAAAAACCGACATTTATAAGCAGCCTATTAAGTCAAACGGTATCGCGATTCTTATTCTCAATATTACTGTAAAATCGCATGACAAAACAAAATCGAGGAGAAAGTTCTTAATAACCTAAAACCACAGTTATAAGAAAGCTACGTCTTCTTGAAATGTACATTGATTTATTTTATATACTTTTCACTTCCACAAAGGTCAAACTAAATAATCTTACCTTCAAAAAAGTTAATCGAATACCTTGTCTAAATAAAACCTACAATCTTAATGGCCTGTTAAGGAAAAATATGTCAGTAATTAATCTGGTGCTGCTGTGATTCCGAACAGCACTCTACGTTCGCTTCTCAAAACGTTGTATATGTCTCAGCCATTTGTACACGAACGACGTGATTTGTTCTCTTACGTCTGCCTCTATCGTTCCTGAACGAGTAGCTATTAATTCTAAGCTAGGCCATTTATAAATTAGAAAAGAAAACTATCCGTTACCAAAGGAGGAAACTACAGCATCAATAAAGGCACAGCTCCAGTTTAATACATTGAGACTTGAAGGACAGAGACTTATAATTTTTGCAGGAATTTACCAAATGATGGTAATTAGTAAATATTTTCGAAGACGATTATCAAATTCAATATAGGTAATCTTTGACGTATAGGACCAACACTAAACATAAAATTGTTCCGGTTCCACCGAGAATTGTTATCACTTTAATATTTAAAATACAACAGCGACTAAATTTGTAATTAATTGTCAAATTAAATAGGTCTCTATGGAAACATATCTAATGATAAGCAAATACGAAAAAATAAAAATAACAACAATAACAGTAGTACAAATTAATGATTTTTAATTTTTTTCAGCAAACTTTCAGCAGCAAGTTTCAAGTAAATTTCGCCATAATAGTAATTATTTTGCCCCGTTTTGCCGTTTTAGTCCTTTCGACTAGGTTGCATCCGGATAAAGTCCGCAAGCTGGTCGAAAGTTAATTTGCTTACTCTGGAATCATCAAGTCGATCGACCCCAAAGTATGTCCGCCTTCCCTGTCCGCTGCTAGGCAGTTAACAAGAAAATGGACTAAAGCTTCCTCCGCACTCCCGCAGTTTCTATACATGGGAGAGCTTACTAGGGCCATGTGATGCATGTGTTTATTCAATGCCCTGATTAACCGGTCGCTAAGATCGCTGTGACTAACCTCAGCCTGTCTCTGCTCATAAGGACTACCGTACGGACTCTTTCCTCATTTGTACAAATCTTGAGAGTATTACAGTGCCTCACGCCGCTAAATTCATTCCAGTAGAAGCGATACCTAGCAGCGAGTTCAGATCTGACAAAGCTTTCATGCTGGCGTACAAACTCCCACACGTCGGTTCTGGACCTGCGAATAGTCATTCGCTGGCACTCCTGGCGCCTCTACAGGCCCAAAAGACCTTCCTGAGTTTATTCGTTACACGTTTCAGGTGTGATTTGTACGTCAATTTACCGTCACACCCAGGTATTTAACCTTAGTTGATACAAACATCTTAGAGCCGAAAATTGTTGGACATTGGAGGTCGGATAACTGCCTGCTCCAAGTGAACAGAATTATAGTCGTTTTTCTAGAGTTTACATTTAAGGCTTCCCTTTTCCACCATCTGTCCACGAATCTAAGTACTTTGTCTTTATAATATTTAGGTTCTACGAGATATGAATCGTTCTATTTCGTATCATGGCATCGGTCCACCTCATCATCTTTGGCTCGACCTCCACATTTTCGCAACGCCTTTTCCATCGACAGAAATGTCGGCCTCAATGTTCAGAAAAGTAGCTAGTGCAAGGGTAACGTAGTTACCCTCCCAATTCATATATTTCTGTTGAAAAGTAGCACCTCATTTGTTAGATCTAACACTAGCTAACAGCACCTCAACTTCCCGAATAATTATTCTGTTTGAGAGGAACTGCGAGAGGGGATGGAGATGAGAAATAAAAATAGTTTAATTAATTGGCGGTTGGAAAAATTCATTTCAAAACGTACCATATACTGCACATACCTAGCACCATTAATTGTGCTAGCTGGTGCTATATCTAAAAAATCAGATGCTAGTTTTTATCAGAATTGCCCAAGTTAGTGAACACTTACTGATGACGATGTATCAGCCAATGTGCTTGAAAAAATGTATATTGCCAATGGGCCAGTTGGTGATCTAGTAGCTAGTACACTTGCTTCGAATCCGGTGTCCCCTGACTAAGGGGACACCGGATTCGAATCTTATCACTTTCTTTCTAAATTTGATTTTCTGTACTGTTCCAAACCTTTGACAAATGCGCGATACACTTTGAAATTAGAAAATTTTAATGTTCTAACGAAGATCGAAGACCTCTATAGCATATTTTTCGCACTAGAAAGATAGTTTAAGCATATTTCAAGATCAATCCGTGGATTATGCTGCTGATATCTTTTACTCTCATTTGTTTAGAGTAATTAAAAAAGAGGGAGATATTAAGATGCACTCGAAATGGAAGAGCTACTTAAGATTAAGGGATTACGAGTCTTTCACCATCCTTAGACGTCGACTCAAGAATGCCATTAATATAGATTACCGAAATTGGATAAATTCTGTCTAGTCAAACATTAAATGGGACGTTAACAACTTTTACAGTTATGTTAAATCGAAGCGTGCTTCGTTCTTACTCCCGACGTGCATGCACCATATCAATGAAACAGCGACCTTGGGTTGTTGTAATTTATTTAATAGCTAGTTTAGGTCTGTTTTTGAACAGGACTTGCTGGACTCTTATCTTTCGGTTGCTGACAATGCAACTTTTTCAACTACCAATGTATCTCTGATTCACCAAAGTTCCGTACTACTGTTAAAATCTTTGGACGTGAGAGAGGGTAGTGGTCCAGATCATATTTCCCCTTTATTTATTAAGTCTTGTGCTGAATCTTTTGCGTATCCCCTAACCCTATTATTTAATTTATCTCTCACGCAATGAATTTTTCTTCAAGTTTGGAAAAATGCTTTGATTACTTCCATTCGCGAGGGAAGTAGCGCAAATATGATCTCAAACTATACGCTGATCTCGAAACTTAGCATTTTTGCAAAACGTTTCGAAAAAATCGCAACTGTCGAGTTATATCACTCCGTAAAGCACATTATCCTGCCACAATAACATGGTTTTTGTAAGGGTAGATCTGCCATTACAAATCTATTTAATTATACCGATTATTTATCATCTGTCTTGGATCAAGGTGACAGAATTTAAGAAAGCTTTCGATAAAGTCAACCACACTTTCTTACTTTCTAAATTGGGCTGTTACTATTAATGGCCTTGGATCTGACTATATAAACGTGAACACCAGTGTGCCCCAGGGATTCCACCTCGGTCCGCTCCTTTTTATTTTATACATAAATTACATTGGTCGGGTCTTCAGCTCTTGTAGATTTGTGTTGTATGCTGATGACTTAAAATTTTTAATAGTATTGGTAGTATTGGTAGTAAATTTATAAGATTCACTTGAAAGCGATTACCAGTTGAATTTAATTATCCTCTCAGCAATAAAGCTCTGGAGAATCTATTGTCAAAGACCTCGGCATAATTTTCGATTCGAAACTTTCATTTCAAGACCACGTGGATTTCATTACTCGCCGTGCTTTTGAAACTTTAGGATTTATTTGTAGAATCGCTAAGCCTTTTAAGGATCATAAATGTATTATATTATTACCCTTTTCAACACGATTGTGGTTAATAATCTGCTGTATGGCTCTGTGATTTAGAACCCCGTGTATAATGTTTACAATGATAGATTTGAATCGGTACAAAATAAATTTTTAAATTTTTGACATACAAATTTGGAAACAACTTTCAGAGTTATCACGAACGTCTGGTTGCATATAGTTTATTATCATTAAAACATAAAAGGTTAATTGTAGGTCTTTTGATAATATATGGAAGAATATTCATAATCATTTTCATTGTGACTTGCTCTCCCAAATAAGTTTTAGTGTCCCGAGACTTGAGGCTAGATCTTCCTCGACTTTTCAACTAATAACTCAAAGAACCAACATGGGTATAAACTCACCGTTTTATCGAATGTGTAATAATTACAATAGTTTCGCGAGTAGTTTAGATATTTTTGACTTGTCGCTGTCTGCATTCAGGAGTTCAGTGATCGGCCTTTTTCAAGGATAGACTTTTCTGTTTTTTTTTCTTTTTTCTATTTTAAGATATACTGTTAATCCTACCACACTTTCATTTTACTTACTGCTATCGCTTTTGCTAGTTTTATAATTTTGTACATTTCTTAAGTTAGTTCCGTCTTGGCTGATGTTTCGTTTTTGTATTGTACTTTATCATGTTTTATGTGGAAATTTGTTTGGGGCTACAATCCTGTTAATTTCCAGAATATTAAATTACATAAAAAAAATAAAATAAAATATCGTAAAACAGATCAACAGCACACAATGTTTCAGTTTTCTTCTGATTTTTCAGATTGGGAATGCTACTTCATTACTTCTTTCTAAAATCTTGCTGTGAATCCATAAAATATATCGTACCAAAATTACGAACATCATAAAGCTTCTTTTATATATTTTAATAACATTACTAAAGATAAGCTATCAAATTGAATCCAAACTACACGTATTAAAATTAATAATGAAAGTATACTTCAGCGGTGAAAAATCATAAAAAATCGAATTTACGTTATTACCTTTTAAAAACTCTACGCCCGTAAATTGGAATAAGAACTTCCATTTTAATCGACATCAAATTTATTACAAACTTTAAAAGGTAGTGTCTGAACGGCAAGAACGACACGACGGTCCAAGCATCTACTCGTAAATTTTTACGATACCCTCCAGTGTCTTTAAGACTTAAAGGCATCATTATGTTCGAGCACGTAATGGTATTACGGTTAATAAACATATTCAAACATTAAAAATGACTTCATATAAGTATAAAGTACATAATGTGCATCGTACAATCGCAGACATTATAATATAAGCAGACCCGAAAGATTGGTACATACCTCTTTAAGCATTCCTTGAATTCAATTCATTAGAAGTTAAGTTTTAACACTATGCAGGTTTACATAGTAATATCTTCGATTGTAATCGCAGAGTGGAATTTAATAATTTTCCTTTCATTCGATGTTGGTTGCCATTAACAGAGTGAATAATTACTGTGAGGTACCGATCATAGACGGATGTATACATAAATTATATACTTACGTATCTGCTCTCATTATCTTTATTACCAGTATTGACGGTTGATTTATTTTTGTTCGATGTATTAATGTAAAACGAAATTGTATAGCTTGATACACCTACTGCAAGAACTATCTGGTGGGTAATGTAGCTGCTATTTAGCGAATACGCCAGTATGATAAAACTGTTGTGAATTATTATTAAATATAGCTAATTCTAGGCTTGTGTGGTTTCAACCTATACACATATTCATGTCACAGCTAATTAATATTGTTCCAACCACTAAGCATGAAATTTATGTAAGTAATCTAATCACTTGGATACTGTGGGGCTGATAATATGAATCTTTGGGGCATAGAACCAGATAAAGACGTCGCAAACTAATATTAATCGGAGAAACTTAATGTAAAAATAAAGTTAGAACGGTCCTTAAACAAAAATTGTTGTGCTAAAAATGGAATACTTTCGGCTCTCACTGTATAAAGTAGTGCATATAACAGAATAAACTTATTAGAAAAGCAGAAAATAAACGGCACTTATTCACATAAATATCAACAGTACAAACATGTTCAATCTATGAATAGAAGAGGAGTAAAACAAAACTTATCGTGAAGAGAAATCTTTAGAAATTGCCACGTCGTCGTTTGACGACAGCATTTCTTCTCTTAACAGTTGCATACATAGTTTCAGAAGAATAAAAGCCTTTTGTCCCACCAACGATTCTGACATAATCGCGATGATTTCGCAGTAACTAACGCTTTACATTGTCGCTTTTAAAGTCACATACGTCATACAGGAACGCACGAGAGTCAAGATACTCGTTTATCATAAACACCGTTGCGAAATACAAAAACACTCATAAATAACGCGTGTATGCATACACGCGTTGCATTAGCTGTATTTACTTGAACAAGTCTGACTCTCTCACAGTCTGGGTATAATGCCAACGCCATACTTTCAGTCTGAAACCTGTCGCTCCGGGGTCTGATTTCAATGTCGTTATGTATCAGGTGTTTGCGTATATATGACGGGTAGGTACTACGTATTAACATATTTATTTGTTTTGTGTGTGCATGTCTGTTTGCTATGCCGGAAAGATTATCGTTTCGCGCCGTACTCGGCTTTCCGTACAACAGCCATCCAACTGTTACTATGGCTGTCAGGTGGCATTCGTTGACACCCCGGTAACTCGCAGCGACTGGCTGTCAGTTCTTTTCGCACGACGTCCCGACAAATCGAGCTAACGGATGTTTTGCGTCCGATCTCGTGGCGTCGAGAGGAAAAACTGCTTGAATAAATTATCAGGAACATAAAATGTATATTGTCAAATCGAATCGGATAGTAAACGTGAAACGTGATGCTAACAGAGAAAGACAGCATAGAAGTGTAATTCTTAATAAGTTCCCAAAAAGCTCTGCATATACAGTACAAGAAATTTTATTAGAAGTTTGGAGGCTCATTCATCAATCATTGTGTTTGAATATTAGTAATAATATACTCAATTCTGATTGTATAAAAAATTGAACCTCTGAAGCTGATCAATCTTAAATTAAAATTATCGTTATTATTAATTTAAGAGCAGTATTTTATTTTGATACAAGTAATCTATTAAAGAAGTAGCAATTCTTTAGAACTGTATCAACGATATATTTTAAATGAGGCTCATAAAATTAAATTGCTATTAAGTCACTCTACTTAATACCAATCTTTATTACACCGTAAATCCTATTTAGAAATCAAATCGACAACTGTCAATATTAATGCCCGACAATTACTTCTTTTCAGAGGGGCATCGGAAATACCAGCCAGCACCTGCTACATCGCTTTGTATCATCGCCGGTTAGGATATTTCTTCTTGAGTAATGAACGCGTCACAAGTTATGATCTCTATTTCTTTCCCAGCTGTCCCGGATATTACAACTCGTTTGTCTTCCGTTGGATCTGAAACGGGCGACGAACGCCACTGGCGCGCATGGGACTGAAATCCCAAACGGCGATCATTTGTCATGACCTCGGCCATTTAATGCTTGGCGTACAGTGTAGTTTCAAATGGAATATCTTAACGAAACTGTAATTTGTTTTAACATTATAAAATCTATTAGTGGCGCCGTGATATATCAATTAGTTGAAATTATACATAGAGAACAGTTTAATTCGAAAGTCATTTAAATATCAAGAAATTATGATCATATATCCTGTTTAATTAGTAATCGATACCCTTTCGATTTTATTGCTATTTCTAAAGAAGAATTTGTATAAACTCGTACACACTCCTTTAAAAAAGAATACAAAATTGCATCTATATAAACAAGTTGATATGCAGTATATAATATACCTAATTGATATTGAAAAACGTGGCAATAGAGTTCATTAGTACACTCAACAAAATTTCTACGCTGCCGTATGAACTTTTTAACAGAATATTTTTTTTCTTAATATCTTTGGTAAACTAAACATCGAAGTTAATAATAATATAATTATATAATAAGTTTTTCTAAACTTAATAGTGAGTGTTAGATCTATTCAAAATAACTTTAAACATCCCAGTCTTCATAGCGTCTATGGCTCTGCATATCCTGCATTCTCATTAGTTAAATTCATCACACCACAATTTTTATTGTTTTAATCCCCGCAGACCTTTAAAATAAATATAAATAAATATAATTTTGCAGTTCTGTTTCACCCGAATATACTTTATTTTAATAAAATAAATACCTGAATTAATTCTCTAAAGCAGACAATCAATTATTACTCTTTTTTATTTGTATTTCTGTCACAATTAGACAATTTAATGCCCGGTACATTTCGCATTATAATATAGTACATCGGTAATATTTGACATTGGCGGCGTTCAGGCGATGCAACAGTTTGCTGTCACCATAAACGTGATTCTATTATGGTGACATTAAACAGATTAAAATCGGCTGAACGATATACCGTTTCCCGCGTTTCCCAAGCGTTGCCTATATTCACATTCACCATAAAATATTGCCGGTGCCAATATTTTGCAACAGTTGATACTCACCGTTACAAAACGTTTTTCGTTCAGAGAACTCAACCATTAATTGTGGAAGCGACCGATTAGCGACCGCCATCTAAAAAAACCAAGGAATTATTCAGCTATTCTAACCATAAGGTGGCGCTTTTAATAACTAAATTAATTAGTTATTTTTTTGTTTTACCCCCTGAATACCACCTCCAAATCTATTTTATAAATCCGAAACATGCGTAAGCTTTACAGCTGCACACAAAAATTGTCGGTATCTGTTTATTTACTTTTATTTCAAGAATTTAAAAATTGTTTAGAGAATTATTTAAAAAATAACTTTAAGAATTCATTTACAGCATCACTCATTGGACAAACTGGTCAAATTTGCCAAAAAGATAAGTAAGTATAATATAATTTGTTAATTTAAGCGTATTCTCCTGCCTTGCCTTGCCAGTTTAGCCCACCTTGCATAGTCCCTTGACTAAATTTAAATATCTATAAAGTCAAACTCTTTGTTAGAAAGGACACTTAACTTAAACTTAAAAAGCGCGGCAACTCGTATCCACCACAGGCAAAAAAAACAATTAATTTTCATCAACTAACAATAAGCATACAATTACGTCGCAACGGTTCAGGATATAAACATTCACACAATAATTGACACTAAACTTACAATTAAACAATAATTCCACGTGTTTAAAATATAGAAGCTGAATAAATAATAACATCAAAAAAATGCACGTGAAATTAGTAAGCAATGGTCACATTCTCTACAAAAATTCGTAGCCGATGATTGGGATGATCATTTAATGAAAGAAAATCTGTTTCGTAGTACTCCGAAGAGTAGAGTAGGGTTTTGACCAATATTGATACGTATTTTCTGCTATTAATCATTAACTGTGATATTTAGTATCCAGAAACTAAGCCAAACTAACATCTAGTATTTACAATTTAAAACATAAAAGTAGATACTGCAAGTGCATCCTAAAAGCTTTTGTGTTTCTAATACCATTTACAGCCGTTTGCAGTGCTTTGTAAACCGCCACAAACTGCTGTACTGTATAGAAGTGAACTCCACCAGTAGGTATGTACATACATATCTAACTAGTTTTGCATTATAAGGGAGTGTATAAGTATCATTTAAAATCATCAACCTTGTTTCCACAGTTTGAGCAAAGCATGCATAGGTATATATTGTTTTAAACTGTTTGTTTTTGCAAGAAACATAAGTAGGAGTATACAGTATAACTATCCCGCAAATAAGTAGAAATTGACGTTGAAATGAACAATTCTAGTAAAATTATAAGGAAAGGAAAGAGAATCGCTTATTTTTTTTATAATTAAAATTTGAATTCTTAAAAACCCGACACGAGCAAGAAGAAATATCTGGCGTATTCTACTGTATAAAATCATTAAGTACGTAACTAAAATGTTTATAGATTATGTATTAACTGATTTGGTAGTCAAAACATCAAATTATTCGGAAAAAATATTAAGCTTGTTCCAAAAATATGAAACAAAAACAAATTTGCAACCTAGAAGCTTCACAAATATTTCTTCCATTGAATCGTGCTTACTTTGATATTCGCCTCTTCTTCTTTGGAATAACTAGTCAAATAATTTCTTCAATACAATATCACATGATCTTTTAACAATAGAGTCCACTATCTTTCTGATTTTTCGTTATTGTCTCAAACTTCTTTCCTAACGATAAGGTGCCTGTAGGTATAATTATTACTAACAATCTGCCTTACATTAGTAGCTCTTATCTAAATAATTTTGTACAAATTTGTATGGCAAAATTGTTAAGTGATAGGATACGCACAAAATGAAATCACATGATCTTTCCTATTCAATACTTAAATTGAATATACATTTATTTATTTTATTACTAATTATGTATCTCGCCAATTTGTTATTTTCTTAACAATTTCAATTTCAATGAAGTCCTTGTTGTATATATGTGTACAAAATAATTAACAATAATAATTTTTTTTTTAAGTGAGGAAAAATGCCTAAACGCACCATCAGGGACGAGACCCGTCCCCGGTGTGTGGGGCTCGCGCCCACTAAAAAACCTCACTTTGTCAGGTGTAGAATCCATCCCGGAACCGCTGGTCGCATTACTTCAGGATGGCACCTCGTAGTTAGCCTCGGTCGGCTGCCTCCATTGCTTGGGTCTCTCTCTTCTTCTCTTTCAGCACCTTCTCGACGAACGTGGCGATCTTCTGCCAGTGGTCGTGTCCGGACAGCATCGTTTGCACGACGTTATCCGGCGTTAGAGGTCCTACTTCGTGTTGTAGCGCGGCTCTGTAGTCACTCCACCTCTCGCATTTGAAGAAGGTGTGGTGAGCATCATCTTCCGCAGAGTCGTGATACTGACATGTCGCGTTCTCTGCTTTACCCATTCGAGCCAGGTATGCGTTGAAATACCCGTGTCCGCTGAAAAACTGGGTGAGGTAGTAGTTTACCTCGCCGTGGTCTCGGTTCATCCACTCCGTGATGTTGCGGATGAGTCTGGCCGTCCACCGTCCTCTCGTGTCGTTCTGCCAGCGCTCTTGCCAACGTTGTCGTCTGAGCGCTTTAGCGTCCGCTCTGGCTTGTCGTGAGCCGACATCTCGTCGTGTCTCGTAGACTCTCTTCTTTTCTAGAGCTAGTAGGTCTATCGGAGTTACTCCTGCGATCACGAGCACCGCCGGTTCGGAAACCGTACGGTATGCGCTGGCGATCCTGAGTGCTCCCCGTCGCTGTACTGAAGCCATCCGCTTTCTGTACTTGTCCTGCTGTAAAGCGTCAGCCCAGATCTCGCTTCCATACAACAGTATGGAATGGGTGACGGACATTAGCAGCCGGCGTTTACTCGCCGTCGGTCCTCCTACGTTGGCCATTAGTCGGCTCAACATCGTCGTTACTTTAGCGGCCTTATCGCTCGACGACTGAATCTGTTGCCAGAAGGTCATCTTGCTGTCGAGCCGCAGTCCGAGGTACTTCACGGAAGTTGTAGTGGTTATGACTTCCGTATCCACCGTCATCTCGATCTCCCTAGGGATTCTTCTCCTGGTCAATTCATTTATTGATAAAACTTAAATAATTACAATACATCCCTAAACCCGGTGCTCCACTCATAGGTACTACACCGGGTTGCCCTGCTCTAAATATATATTCCTATATATACAAAATAGTCCCTACTCTAGCTAACTATATCTAAGCTAACTTACAACTACTGCTAATGCGGACCTAGTCCGCGCCCTGCTTAACTAATTAATTACATGTCATCTCCTAATCCTTATATATTTCATTATTCCACTCAATAATTTGTCAAATACAATACATATAAAAACAAATAATAATAAAGAAAATAAATATAAATGTCTCCTCGTCAAAGGTCGTCCGTTGTTGGTCCGCGTCGGGTCCTGGAGATTCCGTCTCTGCGCTGTAACGCGCAGCACCTTGAACAGAAACAAGCGTAATACGAAACATAATAGTAAACGGTTGGAACGTTACTCCCCTTGCGTGGATGCCTCCAGCACCTTCCGCTGTTGCTCAACCTCCTTGCGTACGCTGGCGGTCCCTTTGGTTGTGGAAGCTTCACTCGGTGTCATCGGCTCCTTATACGCTTGCTGTTGCCCCGTATCACCATGTTATCGCCATTAGGACGTTCCGTGCTAATTTGCAAAGCGTCGCCTCTCCTAGTAGCCGCTTCCGGCGCCTCCGGTTTCCCCCAGCTCGTCAATTACCCTTCGGTTACCCATGGGTTCGTCAGCAAATCCTGAAACAAAAGAAACAAAAACACGCCCAAAATATCCGTTACCCGAGATCGGAGAACCAGGCCGCTTTCAGAGCCGCCAACCCTTCCGGAGGACTTCTTTGCAATTCCATGCGGTACCAAGGGCGGCCGCCCCTCGCCCCTCGGGGCGACTTTTCCTGGTCAGTAGAACGACCTCGGTCTTCTCCGTTGCCAGGGTCGCTGAGGTAGCTGCGTATCATCCTAAGTAAATAGGATGGCGTGTCGAACGTGTTCTGCAGGGCGTTCAACATGACGTCCCATCTCGCCGAGTTGAAGGCGTTTCTTACGTCCAATGTGACGAGCGTCACCAGGGGTCTCGAGTAATGATTTCCCCGTTGAGCGGCTTCGAAGGTTTCCACTACCTGCGCTACGGCGCCGACGGTGGAGTGTCCCTTCCTGAAGCCATGCTGTCTCTCGGACAGGCCTCCCGCGTCGTCTATGCTGCTCTCCAGTCGTGTTTTCAGCAGTCTTTCTAGTAGCTTTCCAGCCGTGTCCAGCATACATAGCGGTCTGTATGCCGATGCCGTGGTCGGATCGCCCTTGCCTTTGCTTATCAGCACTAGTCGCTGTACCTTCCATCTCTTGCAGAACGCTCCTTCTGTCAAACAGCGGTTGTACATGTTCAGAAGCAGATCTGGGCAGACGCGCGCCACAATCTTTACAGCTTCCGCCGGAATTCCGTCGGGTCCAGGTGCCTTGCGGTTTTGCAGGGAGTTCGCCGCTGTTGAAAGTTCATCTCCGCTAAAAAGCGGGATGTCGTTCAGTAGCTCGTCCTCCATTTCCGCAGCTCTCTCCGGATGGGTAGGGAACAACGTGTTAACGATGTTCCGCATCCGATCTCGTTCGAGGACTGGATTCGCCGTCTTCGTCGTAAGCTTCTGCATGACGATCTTGTACCCAAGGCCCCATGGGTCGTTGTCAACGTCCTGCCGCAGCTCCTCCCACTTACGTTTCTTGCTCCTGTAGATGGCGTTCTTGAGATCTCTCTTGGCGTTCCTAAAGTCCTCGGACTCTAGTTCTGCCGCGTTCGGATCTCGTCGTCTTACTCTGGTTATTCTCCGCCTAAGCTGTAAGCATTGTTTCCAGAGGGTCGCGATCTCGTCGTTCCACCAATACGCAGATCTTCTATTGTGTTTCCTTTTCCGCGGCATAGAGGCGTCGCAGGCGCGCCGTATGAGGGCCATGGTCGCGTCCGCAATTGTCTCCGCCGAACCGGAACATTCCATGACGGCATCCTTTCCCCCGAGCGAGCCAGGGCGTCTTCATCCAGCTTCGCTACGTTCCATCGAGGACCGGGCGGAGCAGGATTTCGCCTGATCGGCTGCTGCCTCGTCACGTTGTAGCTTATGTACTGGTGGTCACTTCCGGTGTAGTCCTCCATGACTCGCCAGTCCACGATGTCCCGCACAATGTCCTCCGAGGCCAATGTGATGTCCGGTATCGTCTCTCCGTAGCCTGGTCTTCTGAACGTGGTGGTGTCTCCGACATTTACCACGCTGAGTCCGAGTCTGGCCGCCATGTCGAGTATACGCCTCCCTCGAGAATCGGTATATTCCATACCCCATTCCACGGCTTTGGCGTTGACGTCTCCTCCTAGAATAATGGACCCTGTCATTTCTCGAAGGTCGTCTTCCAGATTGTCGAGTTTGCCCTGAAAATCCGCTATCGGCTCGTTGGGTGTGAGATAGCAGCTCACGTAGGTGATGGTGCCGCTCTTTACCCACACGTATCCGTTTCGGGCTCCGTGGTTGTCGACGATGACTGTATTCGTGTCCGGGATCCATATAGCTGCAGTGCCGAGTGTGTCCCTGTACCACCCGGTGCATTCCTTATCCCGGTATTGTTCACTGATAAGCAGCAGATCTACTCCGGTGTCCAGTTGTAGTTGGATGAGGAGGTCGTCTGCTGTTCTGCTTCGGTGCATGTTGCCTTGTAGGATTCTGGTCATTGGCTCTTCTTTGCCTGATCTAATGCCTGTCTGAAGGAGGGACATGCGCCGGAACCAGGGACGTGGCTGCGTGTCGCGGTGTCTCCCGTGCAGAGGAAGCATTTTGAGTTGTTTCTGCAGTCCTTCCGTTGGTGGCCTTTTTCTCCGCAGTTGATACAAAGGCCTTGAGTTCTTCTGTCTGGTCCGGGACAAGCAGCCAGTCGATGTCCGTAGTCGAAGCAGCGGAAGCACCTGACGACTTCTACCCTGCGTCTTATTCTGCTGTTTATCCAGCCGATCTTTATTCTCGGTGTTTCCAGCAGCTTAAGGGCTTGACGCTGACTAAGTTGGACGATAGCCATTCTCAGCCCTCTGCTGTTCGCATTGGTGAGGCTGATCTTCACTTCGCCGTCCATGTCTCCTAGCTTTGCTCTAACTGCTGCGCGGACTTCCTCCGTCGTCGTTAAGCAGTCTAGATCTCTGAATTCTAGCGTCTCTTTGGGCTCTAGGGTGCTGATGTTAGCCTTCTCGCCCAGGATCTTCTTCAACGCGCTGCTGAAACCTGCAGTATCCTTGGTGCTGGGACCCAACTCCAGCAGCATATCTCCCGCACGTGTTTTCCGCACCGCTTTAATCTCGGTGCCTGTCTCTTCTGGTTTCGCGTTGCTGCGCAGCTCTCGCAGTACGTCGGCATACGACTTCCCTTGCGCAGGTTTTACGAGAAGCGCATCCAACCGAGGCTTGGCGTTTCGATTCCTCTGCTTATTCTTCTTCGGCTTCTTATTGTCGGTACCGTCGTCCTTTCTCTGACAACCTGCTATCTTCTGCTGCTGTTTGCTGTCAGAAGCCTTTGCAGCTGCCTTCTTCTCTTCTTGAGCTTGCTTTCTCCTGCCCGCTCGGTCCTTCATCCACACGTTCTCGGAGGGATGCATTTCCTTCTTCTCCACGTTCTTATTGCCCGTAGCAGAAGTAGCCTGCGTCTTGGTTACAGGCGCTGAAGCCTTTTGCGCGTGCTCTCCTGCTTGCAGCTCGGCCTTCTTCTATCTCTTCCTGCAATCAGAGATCATCTCCACTGCTTCTTCTAGCTCCTTCAAGCCGTTCTTTACGTCCATCGAGACGTTCTTCTGCCTGCCAATAGCTGCCTTCATTTAACAATAATAATAATAATAATAGTAATAATAATAATAAATTTTTTACCCTTGCATATTGTTAACGAGTTTCGAGATAGATTGAGAATATCTTATAATAAAACCTTCTTAAACGTCAAGCGTAACAACATTAAAAAATTTAATACGTTAAATGAGTCGTTGTCGGGAAGTACTCTTTTTGTAGACAATTCTAAATGGTTTAAGAATATATCTAGCGTTGAGATCCCAACCGACATTTCAGATTTTCTTTCACTTGGGCCGAAGTTTGGGGTTCCTGTTGTTGGCAAGGACCTCAATATTGGACGTTTTATTGCTGATGTAGAAGGTATTATCGCTGAGCTTCCTGATGAGGCTGCTAACGTCATGCGTACTAGGCTCACAAATGTTGTCACCAATTTTTTTTCCATGGTATTATTACAAGATCCATTAACTTATAAACTCCTCAACAGTGGTCCAACTGAAACTGTACAGAGGAAATATAATACTCTCCTACGCAAAATTGCCTCCACCAAACAATTGTCAGACCAACAATTAAAAGATCTCACTATCTATAATTCAACTTATCCCAAATTATACTGTCTGCCCAAAATACACAAACCCAACATTCCACTAAGACCAATAGTTAGCTCCATTAACTCTGCTACCTACAACCTCTCCAAACTTCTCTCACAGATTTTAACGGACTTTTCAAGTCTCATACAACTCTATCATTACAATCCATGCTAGAGTTAATCGAGTTTACTTTCAACAACTGCTATTTTGTTTTTGACAAGAAATTTTATTTACAAACTTTTGGTATGCCGATGGGTTCTCCCATTGGCATTCTGAAATTTCTTGGATGGCCCCATAGATCATAATAATACCGTTTTAAAATATATAAAAAATTACCTTTTATAGAGAATTTGACAAACCAAATAGTCACCTTCTTTAAACCTTTCAATCAATTATCAATAGCCAAATATAATACTTTGACGATTAGAAATTTATTCACTGTTATAAAAGGAAAAACGCCCTTACATTACAGAAATCATATTGTGTATAAAGTACCGTGTTTGGGATGTCACAGCTGCTACATAGGTCAAACATCACAATGGCTTAAACACCGCTTAAGCCAACACCATAGTGATTAAGTTTGGGCAAGAGATCTTGCGCTTTGACTAATCATGCGGAAGAAAACAACAATAGTTGAATTATTTTGGTACCACCTGTATTTTGAATCAGCTGTTCTCGATCTATTTCCATCTCGATGCCTTCGTTTTTTGTTTTGGTTTTTTCACTTCTGTACCTATTTCGGATAACTTGCATTTATCAATTTTTACAATTTAAAATATCAGATCCTGTTTGTCTTGTGTACGTTAGTTTTCCCTTCTGAATTAATTTTACTGTAAATTTTAAAATGTTTTTAATTTGAATCAGTTATTTTAACTTTTAAAACTTGTCAAGGTAATTATAATGTAGTTGACCATGTTGAATTATGTTCGTATCAAGTTTGCAACTTATATCATCTCCACTGTAAGTATTAAATTAATTTTGAATTTTTTGGACAATATTGTAAAAAACCTTTTTTAAATATTATAGTTTATACTCCTGAAGAAGTTCTGAAATAAGAGCGAAATATTGAGTTTATGAAAAAAAAGACTCCCTTTTCTTTTAACCACCACAGACCGATTACCGGTTTTAAACCGCCTGGCTTCCTAATAATAATAATAATAATAATCTATATGTATATGGAAATAGTGTAAATAAAAACGTGCAATGTTTGTATGTATAGAAAAAATAACTGCAGTAAATAAATGTTAAAAATTACTAAACTTCTATAACTACTGCACACATATGTATATTACAATCTAATAGCTAGGATTTTACATTTACTTAACGGCAATATGCTAAACGGTTATTACGCAAAAGTTAAACACGTCAGAAAATCCTAATCTGTTAGAACAGCTTTAAAGTCTTACTTGCTCTTTTTCAGTTTCCAACACCATACGCGTGTGCATATGCTTATATCATCAAAAAACGCGCCGTCCACCGTTAGGTTGTTTAACCTCAGTAATGTAACTTTTAAATTACCTGCACGCTGCGTCGCATATAAAAGATAAGCTCTTTCGCGAACGTAAAAGGGCACTTTAAACATTGTTCCCGAAATTCGTAGCCAACAAAATGCCGTCCCCCTTGAAAAGATATGCCCGAATATAATTCTTATAGCGCGCATAAAGACTTATACTGTACGAACGCAAATACGAAAACAGACAGAAATGATAATATCGGACTGCTGGTGTTGCTGCTCTTGGCGTCGCTCTCCTTGTTACATTATCTAAATATTTGCCAGAATCTTCAAAAACTAATTTTTAAGCTTAAACGCGGATAACGCGCCGCTAACGGCTATCTAGTTGGCGTCGGTATTCGCCAGTGAAATACACTAACGGCACCCTTTCCGTACACAAATCTAATTTATATAATGAAGATAAGAAAGTTCTGTGTCATCAGTTTTTCCTAGGATGAAACGGGAAAAGCCGAGAGCTGAGATGCACGGGACGCAATACGATCCCACTACTCCGCCCTCCGTACAGCATTGAAACGATATAATAGCCGCGATAACGGCGAGAAAATGTGACTGTTTTAAAATTTAAGTGTAATAGGTTTACTCGGGACCAGATAATATAAAAAGTATCATAACTTGCGAGGGTTAAACGGGCGACGAGCCTACCTTAGAGAATACAACATCGTTCTTCCCTTTTAATTTTAAAATAGCCGAGCGAGCAAGGGATACTCCAGCGCGATCGCGGTTGTTTCTGAAAGGCTTGTTACACTATTTACAGTTGCATACGCAAAAAAAAACCTTTCAGAATAAGGAGGGTCACAAGTGGCACGTGTATAAAAATTGGGTTTCATAGCCATTAGGGATCAGTTTATTATTGCCAGATGCACTAACAGCAAATGCTTTTATAAAAACAACAGGGAATTCTAACACCTATTAAAAGTTAGCTACGAAGTTTATAACTGTCTGCTAGGTGATTTAATTGATAAAATCATATTAATATCGTAACTATTGCTACGTTAGCAGATGGAAGAATATTTAATAAGTAAATATTGTCATTTCCTTCCCATTTCTTAGTGCATCGTGTTGTATGATACATATTTAATATGGTCCGTTTAATAATTTTCATTTTGCTCATTTACACTGAGTTATTATTTTTGTTATTTTTACCGGCTATTATATATCAGGCGATAATTTATCTAAAGCTTGCAAAAGCATCTCTCCGTTCTATATCAAAGAGGGCATTGAACGATAGTCCATAAGGAATAGTTGATTGAGAGCTGCGGTCTCAATCGCCAAAAAAGCCGGCCAAAAAAAATCTGATCTCAACAGCCGAAAATAGAAATATTTATATTACTCACTATATTTACCCTATTTTTATCGAATCTTGGATTATAGCACAAACTCTGACAGAAGGCAAATGATGACATATGGTTTATTATATATTATTTCAATTTATAGCGTTAGTGTTTTTTAGTGTTTTTCAGCTTCAAACACGTTTTTCGACCTATTTTTGTGATATCCTTTTTTTCTCGACTGCACGGGCGGGACAACCGTAAAGGCAAGCTCGCCCATAGGAGAGATCTATTGTGCCCCTGTCCCATTTTAGTCCTCTTAACCAGGTTGCACGCGGACAAAGAAGTCCGCAGCCTGGTCGAGAGTTAATTTGCTTACTCTGGGATCATCGAGTCGATCGAACCCAAAGTATATTCGCCTCTCCCTGTCCACTGTTGAGCAGTCAGTAAGGTAATGGACTAGAGTTTCCTCTGTATTCCCAGAATTTCTACAAATGGGAGAGTTTACTATGTCCATGCCGATGCATGTGTTTATTCAGTGCGCAGTGACCGGTCAAGATTCCCGTGAGTAACCTTAGCCTGTTTCTGCTCATAAAAACTGCCTTGTGCAGTCTTTTCTCATACGGGCGAATCCCGAGAGTTTTACAGTGTCTAATGTAGACAAGTGCATTCCAATATGAGTAATACCTAGCAACGCAGTTTTGTGATTACGAAGGTAGTCTACCAATTCTTCTTCAGGGCCATTTAGTTAAGATTCTGTTCCTGTTTCATAATCTACTAAATGGTCTATTAAACTATCCAAAGTTACATCTTGCCTACAGACCCTTATAAACGCCATCACTGACCAAATTCACGGTCTAGAAACACTATTATCTTCTCACACGGTTGAAAAACCGTCGAAATATATCCTTAAACGCACCACCGTTTTTTTAAATAAATATAATAAATAATAATAACCATCTCTAATGCAAGCCGATTTTAAGCTGTTTAAGTGCAACATACAACTCGGATATATTTGATTTGATTTTAATGATTTGGTATACGCGAAACTTCAGGATTACCAACACTCAGTGCACATATTCCTTATTGCCTAGTACATATGTATTGAACACCATTGAAAAATAAATTTATTTCCACGTATGTATGTTAAGACTATCATTTAATTTAATAAAACCTCATTTATTACTCACTCTATTGTATTCTAAATTTGTTAGATCTCTCTCTTGTCTATACGACAAGTTACCTGGTATAAATAAGAATTTTATGGAGCGGTCTTAAATTTCTTTTATTTACATCAAAAACAGATTTGACAACCACAATGTTATGTCACATAAATACAGTCGATCTGTATTATAGACCGAACATCTCCACATTTAAAGATATACATATAAACAAACTAAATTAAAGGAAGAAATGCTCAGACACGTCATCTTTGTTTTTGCAGGGGACATTTATTAGGCGTACAAGCAAACCCTCATCTGCAATCCCTTGGACAGGGTGGAACTGACCCCAAAAATATTAAATGGAAAGGGGGTGTGAGTTGTACCTCGATTGAAAAGTTTTTCGATTCTCTTTACAATGATACGTAATTTATGGCATTACATTTCATTATCATGCTCAAGAATTAACTTTTATTTCTGTTATTAGACGATTTACAGTATCAAAGAGATAACAAACTTGCATGTATTAGTCAAGTAGAACTCAATATGACACGGTCCAGGTTTTTTTTTAAATAAAAACAGTTTATTTCCAGATACAAGAAATTGAATTTGTAAAGTATTTGTTCCTTGTGCATTTTGTAAACAACTGGAATATTTCGTTGATCTAGGTATTGTAAATAAAGAAACAAATGCAAAACTACACATGTATCGTGTTGGTTATTTAGTATTAAGTCAGACGACAAATAGCGGTGGTTGCAATTCTTAATTATTACGAGGTTTATAGTGTTATTTTTTTCCGTATTTTGTATTTCGTTCGTGGATAAAAATGGTTTACTCTATAACCAAAAGAGTGGAGCTGATTTCCATATTCTTTGCAAATTATGAATCTGCATTCAGCCCAGCTGACATTTTTAATCAGCGGCATCCTGACAAACATGTCAATCGAAAGTATGTCCTGGAATTGAAAAATAAATTTAAAAAAACGATTGGATCCGTTAGCTAAAAAAAGCGAGATATTGCAAATCCAGTAATCAATGAAGCAGAATGGAAGCAGCTGTTCTAGGTCATGTCATTCAAGATGCAACACTGAACAAGTACGCAAAAACTGGGAAAAAACTGTTTTTATTTTTAAAAAAACCACAAATTCTATCCCTAAAAAATACGATTAGATAACAGTTAGATAAAAGTTAATTTTTGAGCATCATGATGAAATGGAATGCCATAAACTATGTATCATTGTAAAGAGAATCGAAAGACCTTTCAATCGAGGTACAACTCAACCCCACTTTCTATTTAAGATTTTTGGGGTCAGTTCCACCCTGCCCAAGTGATTGCAGGGGAAGGTTTGCTTGTACGCCTAATGAATGTCGTGCTCAAAAACAAAGTTGACGTGTCTGAGCATTTTATTTTTATATGATATTAAATGCCCAAAATCAATGCCGTTTCGTTTTCGAATGGCCAACCTGTATATGTAAATATTCAAAGCCAGGAATTGAAGGATTATTACTAATCATACTGTACAAATTTAATTTATTCTGTTGAACGAATAACTTTCATTACATCGCTAACAAACATTTTGTTAAATTGTTATTGTTCGTATAAATAAACAATTTCGTTACTAAGCAAGTAATTGTTTCGACATATGTGAGTTGAAAATATATCTCTTCATATTAGCTCGGAAACTTATATACAAAGACATTTTTTAATCTATCAATTAATTTTTAATTTATCAATTATTCCCAAAAATAACACAGTGCGTCACTTGCACAAATCATCCACCTCCAACCTAACAATCTTCGAAAGTAATCTCCACGTTTTACGGCAAATACATCATAGCTTCTGCAAAAGCTCGATACCATTAATTTGTTGACATAATTTCTTATGCAGTACGTGGCCGTGGTAATAGAAAGGGGCTTAGATTCAATTAATTTCGATTGACGCGCTGAAGAAAGACCGATGACACATTGGAAAATTTCTTTTGGAAGTCTGGTATAAGTATGATACACAAAAAAAAACAATGTTTTATGTGCTTACAGCGAGTTTAAGAACGAAAGTAATATAACACTAGTGATCAGATAATTGAAAATTTGAGTTGTTAGCGGAAACTGTTTAGGATTCATTGAAATAATTAAAGTACCTACACATCTTAGTTGTTAATTTAAACTGTAGAAATGCTGCAATATCGTATTACGTACCAAAACAATACAGCTTTAAAACTGAAGTCATATTTTATTTATTGCAACCGTCATTGCTTTTGTACGCTTAGAACAATAGGACTAGCCTACAAAAAAAAACGTTTTATTTGAATTGCTATTCGTTATTACAATGTGATGTTCATAAATTATACCTCATTTCATCGCTACTATTTTAGCAACCAGCTCTTGTGTAAAGGATGACGAAGATGAACCAAAAAACGAGAACGAGAGGAAACGACAGAGAGGCATAGGGTGAACCAGTAACACAGAGAACATTACAATTTGTAACGGCGTACAATTAAAATTAATTCGGTGATTAAGCAGCGACACGAGACGGTTGCACTGAACGCCGGTAGATGTCAGGAGTGATTTACCTGCCCTCTCGCGGGAACGAGCTGCACTACCGAGCTGCCGTATTAATGAGCTGGCAATGGGCCGTCACGGACTAATTAAAGCCGTGGTAATTGAGTAGCCGATGTCAGCGCTATGGTTAACCCTATCACGTTGTCTCTCTCTCATCCACATTGGTATGTATATGTGTTATACACACCTCCTCCTACAGTTCTTCGGTGCCGCCCCAGGACTGAACCTTCCATGATTAGTAGCCCGGTTTGGTTGTTCAGGTCCGGGTACGGGTACGGATGGTTCTGTTCGGTTTGCTACCACCGCTTCGCCTAACATAGTCTCAGCCGTAATTATTACATTCAATTAAACCGATGTCTTCATACAGAACGGGCCCGTTCATTATGTTAAATCTTTCCTGTCCGCACCCGCGTTGAATTACAATATTTTACGATTAAAGAGAGTAGATAAAGTATTTAGGCTTTTAGCAATTCAAATTCAAGAGAAATTACTACATAAAAAAGCACTTTAATGGTGCTTTTTGCACTTTCAACGTTCGAAATAAAAAAATGGGTGGTAAGTGAAAATCGGTGACCAGATAAAGTATTGTCGTTTAATTTCACTTCAACTTTAGCTATGCAAATTTATATTATTCAGTCGTGAAAACTTAAAATAAAGAGTTGGAAGAAAATTATTGGAATAAATTACAAGTCCGAGGTCTGGGAAGGGTACTTTTAAAAACTGTCAAATTACCAGTAGCGAAGCTTATTATTTAAATTCTTCCATTTATTTGAAATAACCTCTATGTATGCTTTGTGTTTCCAGGACTATATTATTATTATCGGCATAGCTAACTACATGAAGGCTTCGTATGCAATCGTGCACTACCCAGTGACATAGCTCTGGGAACTCTCTTTTTCATATAATATGATGAAGCTCTCTGTTTTCGAGTACAGGTATGCTCGGCTGCAGAGACGTGTCACGTAAGACCGTTTTAATGCTGTAATGCTCTAAAAGTAACTTCTTTACTGGTTTTTTCAAGCTTCCTGAGCATATGGGAGGCTTACAAAATTTTCCAAGTAGCCACATTGATTCTCTTCATGTATAATCACACCTCAACATGATCTAAAAGATTTTGGCCCAACAAACGTCTTTTTATGAGGTTTCAGTATGAACACCATTTTTATTTGCTTCAATTTCCTAAAACATAAGCTAGTATCAATCAGTATACATAAGAGGACTGTCAATAGATTAAAATAGCCTCATTTATCAGACTCAGAAAGGCTGTGTTATTTCAACGCGTAGCATAAACGACATTCTGCCATATTAATTTCTGTAATTGTCAAAGTCGTAGTTTATCGCCTTTATCACTAGGTGTTTATGGTAATATTCTTCTACCTTATCGATACTGTTAAAAACTGCTATCAATAGGATCAGATTTACACGCTCACACATGCCATGACTCCATCGGTTATTCTTTCTCGTTAATCTTTAAAACTTCATGAATTAATTTTACCGCCAATTTTGAGACCATAACACGTAAGTTTCAAATAATTTTAGTTCCTGCTAATATTGAATATTGAAGCTTGAGATATTAGCATCATTGTTACTTTTATTTTTAAATTTAAATTTATAAATTTATAGACATTAATTACTAATCTTTGTATTTTTTTCCATGTTCAACCACAGTAAAGGCCATTCTATAATCCAATGAATTCAAGTACATGTATCATAAAATCCATCTTCCACTAAACTAAATCTTCCAACCTGCTATTCGCTATCTTGTTATATTTAAATTAGACTGCCACATTGAAAAACTTTAATCCCACTTTGGTCGACGTAAAAATGGATATAAAATTCCATAACACGTAACTTCATTGCGGCACTTGTCACCTTCAGTATATTTTCGGTAATGCAATAAAAAGAAAACGACGTTTTTACCCTCCTGGAAGTGTATTTTTACATCACTCCAGGGTCTCGAAAATTTCAAATTCCATTTCACACAACATCCTACTTCGAAACGTCGCAACTCGTCTCTCCCCCCGGCATTACGGTGCGGCGACGATATGGTTTTCGGTCTCACCATCTTCAATATCAATAGTCGAGGGGGTATTGTAAAGAGAGAATATTTTCGAGTGTCGAATGTTTTTACAATCCACCTGATAGCACGTTATCAAGTTATTCGTACGTTAAGGTTACCTTTACTCAATACATAGTTCGAAATTATCTACGGGTGCAATATATAAGGTGATAAAACGAAACTCGAACAACAACAAGGTGCTTGATTTGATTTGAAAAATTTACGACTCCATTAAAGCAGGGTAGTGCTGTTAAGATAATTTCCTTGAAGATAAAACGTCAAACAATATTATAGACGTACGATAAAAACCTGAAACGTTAAAAAAAGTGAGGAAAGGTAGGATCTATGTTCCTAAATTTATTTAATTTGTGTTATTTGAGTCACAAATTATGTATAACTGTTGTATGGCACTATCTCAATAGTAACCTTCTCTTTTGGAGATGATTGTTTAACATGATGCTCTGAGGGCATATCTAAAGGTATACGTCATAAATGTATCCACATCTTCAGGTCATAGAGCAGCAAAGTATTTAGCAATAGAATATTTATAAAAGATTGTCTCACTAGGTCACTTGGAATAAGGTACAGTCATCGAATAAAACGTTTCGAAGCACTAAAATACTATGAAGTTAAGTAATCTGATGCGCTGTGGTAGCCACTTATAAAAGATCACTCTTACGAATTGAGGTAAAACTCTTTGAAACACATTTGATCTGTTTTAATGCTCAGTCATCAAAATATGACAATTCAACATAAAATTATGTTGCAATATACCAGAAGTTATGAATTCTAGGCATTTAATAGCACTTCTACGTAAGTTGTTGTTAGCTCAATTTCGGCTTACCAACCATAAACATCAATACTAAAGGATAATTAATGCATAAATAGATTGCTTAAATCAAATTAGGACTGTAGCTGCTTTTGTTTTCAATGTTAAGTTTTGTTCTTATTAGAATACTCTAATACTACATAACATCGAAATAAACCTTCATTTTTATATCTCTCAGTAAAACTGCGCTGTTAATGATGCAGTTTGTGATTGGGGTACTCTAATATTAGCGTCGAAATGCTCTGCATTTTTAAGAAAGTTAGTACGCCCGTTACTAGTCCAAAAATATTTTCCCTCTACAATTACGAAACATTCGTCGCCAAAATCGAATCAAAACTATCTCTTACAAAGTAAACCGTGTAACAACATTCTCGTTCACGTTTTGTTTCCTTTTCTTTTCCATCGGTTTGTCCAACGGTAACTACCAGAATCGATCACGAGATAATCCTTGAGGACCTTGAGTTATATGTTTGCGGTGATCTTGGCAGGACGTTCAGGGATTTCACAGATCCTGCTTAATGGTCACTTGACTTTTTGTTTGAAATTGGATTGTTCGGGATTGGCAATCTCGTATAATACGTTTTAAACGAAACGACACGCTTTGTCAATGCTATCCGGGACGATATCTGTTGACAAAGCTCTTACTGTATTTGATGGAATGATGACAGCGCGATCATGCATGTATATTGATTGTACCTGTTATTTTCGTCTACTATTTTAATTAGATTTACGGTTATCTAATTCAATTATAGGTACGACAAATTACAAACATAATCGTCAACATTTTACGAAACGTTGTAAAAATTACTTAATACATATTAAGTCCAAAATGTTGTCTATATTTTTATGTAGTAGAAACTTTATACTTAACACACATTTTCCAATAAAGGAAGCTAAATATTACACAAGTTAAAATATACAGATCTTTGGCGTTCGAGAAGTCTGTGAGACTTTGCTACGGAGTAAATTTTTTGCTTTAATTGTATGAACTAATTTGTTAGCTTATTCCCTCCGACAAAATGCAAAATAAGCAAAAATAAGTTGAATTCACCGGCGATACACTCTTTGTATGTAATTTTCGCCACAGCATGTATATATTGCAATAGTTATAGTGTAGTAGCAGTAAAACATGTAACTCCGAAATAGAGCCTCCGCTAGTAGAGGCTCGCAATGGAACCCTGTATTTTTATCTATGCAGGCCTTCATAGGTTCCTGAAAACCTAAGTTTTATTCATTAATTAAATGTTCTTTTGGATCAGATTCATAAAAAATCTGTAGCAGCTGTCTAGAAAAGTTCTGTTGTCTGGATATGATCGATCGGGATACTTTTGAGCATATATGTATGTACTCTTAATTCTAACTATAGTATAGCTTACATATCCATATGTAGCTTTTGAACAAGCCTGTATAACGACAAAAAATGTTAGGCAATACTTATTATTGACCTACAATTGGTACTGAAATCTAAATCTGATATATTCTGCTGTTCAGGCATAAGAAACTGAGCGAACCGTTGTTTCTCATCTTTTCTAAAGATTAAGTACCATCGTGCATCAACTAAGTCAATGATCAAAACTTCTTTAATCAGAAAAAAAAATTTCTTTGTTTCCTATAGTTCTAGTATGTAGAGAACAAAATAAGAATTTATAAAATTAAGTAATGATAAAAAATACTACTACTACAATTACTTGGTTTTCATGGTCCAAATTGAACCAAGTGTTACTGCGTTCATTATGAAAATTGTACTACAATCATTGACAAACAACGTTTAAGATATGTATAATATTTAATTTGATTTACTCCAATTAAATCGAGAATTGACAGCATTCGTTTCTTACTGCCGTATGTTCGCGGCAGAAGGACGCCAGCAGAGGTGTGGAACAGACGCTTAACAGTTGGAAACATATACTTTGTCATGTTTAACGAGCGGCAAAAAAAATATTACACGATTTGTAGTTAAATACAGAACACGATATGTAATTTTCATAATGACAGATAATTATGGCTGTGCAAACACGACGCAGCAATAGCGTTCAAACGAAGGAAGGAAAAATAAAATGAATACATAGCTCCTCGAATAGGAATTATGCCATAATAAATAACATGAAATTGGTTTAATTCAAATAGTATCTTATGCTATTGCGTTTATAATTTACGTAATTTTATATTGCAAAAGGCTAATTATTTGACATATACATTGTTTATATTTCACACTAATACAACATATGTTCATAATTAAACTTAAATGTAAGAACATTGTTGCAGCATATTCTTATACCTAATTGTGTTGAAAATGTACGTTGCATCACTTACAAATTAAGCTTTATATGATTACCCTTAACAAGCACAACTGTTTAGTGTATAGAATTAGTATACGATAGCTACCTATAGGCTCCTTCCGGTTGAATATCATAGTTAGCTAATTATGTGGTAGACATAATTGTATAATTATCAATACTGTCAACGATGACTGACAAATTCTTCTTGGAAAGATACTCAACTGAACTGATACTAAACACTTTACAGATACAGAAAAACAGATGTAAAACTAAACTAAAACAGCTGTTCAAATAGCACGGCATCTTTCAACTGAAATCTAATGTTGTTTGCTGAAATGCTGAAAAAGGCAACTCTTCAATAATTTTTTAATTATTATTTATTTTAATTGTTGCCAATGACTAATTTATAATAAATAAAGTATTGAGTACTCGTCGTTTGTAATTTTTGAAACTACATTTTGCGAAGTTCTTCACTGGATCTCTTGGCGCAGAAGTAGAACACTAAACACTTTAACCCACTAAACACTAAACAAGTTTTAACTAGAAAACCGACGCGTTTCAACATCAAGTGGGTTATTGTGTTTAGTGTTCAACTGCATTTTGTATATTTTTTAACTTAATGTGATAATGCAACAAGATGGTTTCTCAGACCAAGGAATGTATGCCTAGTGTAGACTTACTTGTTAATAAAGAGAAATTAGAAATTTGCTTGTCACAAAAAGTGTAGTATTAAAAAGACAAAGTAGCCACTATCCTATTATTAAATATTGTCCTACCAACAAATTTGTGCTAGATATTTCCAATGACATTTCATAGCGTCATCTATTCCTGCGAATGATGTATTATAAGTATACTCAAATCTTGAAAAATATCAGTCAAAAAGTGTTTAATCATTAAATGTGCGGACGTGCTCCATTGTGTATAAAAATAGTATTTTTCAATTGCTTTCTTATTTTGTAGTGATGGAATTTCGTAATATCTTAAGATTTGCGGATAACTATTACAGTTACAACCTCATCATTCTGTATTTCTCGACAAAATACTAATCAATAAAGAAAAATGTAATGTATGCGTGTCATAAGGACTTCTCAGAATGATTATACAGGTAGTCCATTTATTGTGAAATTAGTTTAGCCCAGGAGTGATCGGATACTTTGTGTCTATTTACGTTATTCTTTTAATAAATTTTAATCACATTTTGTGTTTTTCTTGAATATTTCGCTAAATCTTAATTTTAGGCCACATGAGTTTTAGTAATTTTCTACTCACAATTACATCCTTTTTCAGAATTTGTAAAACAAATGCCATGTTCCATTAAAAAAAAATTGACCTTCGTATGACCTTCAAACGTTCTCCTTGGTGTACGACTGCATAACCATCAGATAGGACACTTCTTGTAGTAAAACTTTTATTTGAAACTTTTTTTCATAAAACTGACTGCTTCTAAATTTTTAGGGGGACCACGATAAATGGACCAGCCGGTATATACAAATTTTTTGTTGTCTATCTAAAAAAGGTGAGCCTCGATTGTAACCATTCACCTTCAGTTTCAATCTGAGCCATTATTTTCAAAGAAAAATATATCCAATTGTCAAATCTCTCCCCTCTAATTCTAACAGTTGTTGCGGTTTAAAGAAAAATATTTCTACAATTTTCAGTCAAATTTTCTAAACCGTGGTATACATATGTATTTGCAGTTGCTTTAAGATGGTGTTCACATTCCTGATTAGTGTATTAATATTGGCTATATTTAAATTTCAAGAAAAACTTTTCCAATTTGGACAGCATTAATTCGTGACTTATCAAATGAGTTAACCAAATTATAGAAATTTTTTGCAGCGACCTGCTCAAAAATCCATTTTCGCACAAAATCTTCGTAATGCAACATATTTTGTACCATATTCATAATAACATTGTACTAAAGCAATTATTTTTCACTTAGCCAAATTTTTTAAGTTTAACTCTTGAATTTATGTTAAAGATAAGTTTTATTTTTTAAATGAATCACCTAATTGTAATTACTTTGTTTTAATAATTGTAGCACAAATTGTAACAAAAAGTTTGGAAAAAACTTCTGAGAGTATATACAAATTTGTATCACTCCTCTAAATTTTACATAAATGGATCTATTAGTTGCATACATTTTACACATTTTTAAGAGTGTTTTAGCCTATATTTGGGATATCTGTATTTACTGTTAGTTCAAACATTTTATTAATATCTCCTTAGGTTTTAGAGTTGAGTGTGAAAAACAAACAAAAAAGAAATTTCCTTCCGTGACAACTAGCTCTCGATAATGAGTGACAGGGTAATGATAACATATAAGCGATATTACCTTTAACCAAATCAAAATGATTGACTTAACTTTGTTCCCTACGTATACATTATACTTATTTTTTACATATTTCAATTTTATAGTAGCATTTTATACTCAACGCTCTTTTCAGTTTGTTAAGAAAATAACGTAAACTTTCGTTTGTCCCACGCACAATATGATGAATTACGTTTTGAATAAATCTCGCAAAAATTCTTTATCAATTTAATCACGATTACCAGCCCTTCTCGTTTGGCAAGCTCACCCTTGACACTGGGGCCCGTTTCTCGTTGTCTCTTCGTCTCCTTCCACAGAGGAGTAGGATGATAAACGACGTACTCATAGTAATTGCCTCCTAAGTTATGGTTCATGGCGTGTATGAAATATGGTATCGTTCCGCACGCAATTACTGAGGGGTTATTTATCTTTAGCAGTTTGGGAGACATCGGTCGGAGTTGAATACGAAATCCCTACGCCCCCGAACATGGAGGTCGCTTATGCTTCGATATGACCTTTCATCGCTCCTAAAGAGGAGCTAAATTACTGCTGTTTGTTTCTATCCCTTAATCAGTTATGGGCATTTTAGTTACGAAGAAATGAATATTGTAATGTAAAGTTAGACTTAGTACGCTCTTTTACATAACAGGTCATATTTCATTAGTATAGATGTTATATTGTAGTTTATAGGTTTATGAGTAAATGGATAAGATCAAGATTAAAATACTGCTAAAGTTTAGTATATTACTAAAAATATAGAGATTTTCAGGAGGAAACTTTACTTAATTTAAATTCAGAAAATACTCTTAAGCATATAATTGAGAATAGCAAACTAGATGACAAAAGAAACTATTTGCAAGTAGCAGTTTAATACTAATTAAAATTCATAGCATAATAATACAGAAAACATTTACAATTTTTTAAAATTGATCCACTTATTTTGCATGTCAGAAATTAAAGTGCGATTTAAAGAGGCGTCAGTTGCATTAGGTAAATCGCAAAGAAGAATTAGCAGGAGGTAGTCTGGGAAGAGAAAATGCATCAAAGCTTTTCTCTCTTCTCTTCTTGGGCTTTTCGCTGACAGATTTTGTTTCTAGAGAAAGAATTTTAATGCACTTTTTCAATTAAATTTTCATCTGCTAGCTCTTTCGATATTATGAATATGAAATTAGTTGTCAACGTCCCGTTCACATAATTGTACGTGACATTTTAAGGAGTAGATTTCCGCAATATAAAAAAACAGAGAAGCAATCAAAATTAAAAGGCGAACACTATTATGTTTCCAATAAATTAAATAGGTTGCGGTGTATAGTATTTAATATTTGATTATTTGTAATGGTATTTTATTACAAAAATAATTTCAGATAATAATTGTTCTTCATCTGGTGAACACGTTTTAGTAAAAAACAATTAATTAATAACTTTCGTTACATATTTACAAGAAAGCACTAACTATTTGGAAATTTGATTCGATTTTGTTAATTTGTATTCTCAATCCACATTTGGGATGCATAAACACCTTGGGCACTAACTATTTCACAAAGTGTAACGTTCAGGTTACTTTTGAGCGCCCATACATACGCATATGAATATTTTTTATTATTATTTTTTTTTTAAGTGAGGAAAAATGCCTTAACGCACCATCAGGGACGAGACCCGCCCCCGGTGTGTGGGGCTCGCACCCACTAAAAAACCTCACTTTGTCAGGTGTAGAATCCATCCCGGAACCACTGGTCGCATTACTTCAGGATGGCACCTCGTAGTTAGCCTCGGTCGGCTGCCTCCATTGCTTGGGTCTCTCTCTTCTTCTCCTTCAGCACCTTCTCGACGAACGTGGCGATCTTCTGCCAGCGGTCGTGTCCGGACAGCATCGTTTGCACGACGTTATCCGGCGTTAGAGGTCCTACTTCGTGTTGTAGCGCGGCTCTGTAGTTACTCCACCTCTCGCATTCGAAGAAGGTGTGGTGAGCATCATCTTCCGCAGAGTCGTGATACTGGCATGTCGCGTTCTCTGCTATACCCATTCGAGCCAGGTATGCGTTGAAATACCCGTGTCCGCTAAAAAACTGGGTGAGGTAGTAATTTACCTCGCCGTGGTCTCGGTCCATCCACTCCGTTAGGTTGCGGATGAGTCTGGCCGTCCACCGTCCTCTGGTGTCGTTCTGCCAGCGCTCTTGCCAACATTGTCGTGTGAGCGCTTTAGCGTCCGCTCTTGCTTGTCGTGCACCGACGTCTCGTCGTGTCTCGTAGACTCTCTTCTTTTCTTGAGCCAGTAAGTCTATCGGGGTTACTCCTGCGATCACGAGCACCGCCGGTTCGGAAACCGTACGGTATGCGCTGGCGATCCTGAGTGCTCCCCGTCGCTGTACTGAAGCCATCCGCTTTCTGTACTTGTCCTGCCGTAAGGCGTCAGCCCAGATCTCGCTTCCATACAACAGTATGGAATGGGTGACGGTCATTAACAGCCGGCGTTTACTCGCCGTCGGTCCTCCTACGTTGGCCATTAGTCGGCTCAACATCGTCGTTACTTTAGCGGCCTTATCGCTCGACGACTGAATCTGTTGCCAGAAGGTCATCTTGCTGTCGAGCCGCAGTCCGAGGTACTTCACGGAAGTTGTAGTGGTTATGACTTCCGTATCCACCGTCATCTCGATCTCCCTAGGTATTCTTCTCCTGGTCAGTAGAACGACCTCGGTATTCTCCGTTGCCAGGGTCAGGCCGTGTTCGTCCATCCATGTGGTGACTCTTCTCATTACCTGGTTGAGCCTTCTCTGGGCATCCGCCTCGTCACGCGCTAGGATGACTGCCGCTACGTCGTCTGCGTATCCTATCAGATACGCATCTTGCGGCAGCTCCATTCGGAGGATCCCGTCGTAAGACACATTCCATAAGTCGGGGCCCAGTATGGAACCCTGCGCCGCTCCCGCTGTTATCTTCTTCGTGCACGGCCCGCCTGCGGTGTCGTAGACTAGCTTCCTGTCGCTAAGGTAGCTGCGTATCATCCTAAGTAAATAGGATGGCGTGTCGAACGTGTTCTGCAGGGCGTCCAACATGACGTCCCATCTCGCCGAGTTGAAGGCGTTTCTTACGTCCAATGTGACGAGCATCACCAGGGGTCTCGAGTAATGATTTCCCCGTTGAGCTGCTTCGAAGGTTTCCACTACCTGCGCTACGGCGCCGACGGTGGAGTGTCCCTTCCTGAAGCCATGCTGTCTCTCGGACAGGCCTCCCGCGTCGTCTATGCTGCTCTCCAGTCGCGTTTTGAGCAGTCTTTCTAGTAGCTTTCCAGCCGTGTCCAGCATACATAGCGGTCTGTATGCCGATGCCGTGCTCGGATCGCCCTTGCCTTTGCTTATCAGCACTAGTCGCTGTACCTTCCATCTCTTGCAGAACGCTCCTTCTGTTAAACAGCGGTTGTACATGTTCAGCAGCAGATCTGGGCAGACGCGCGCCACAATCTTGACAGCTTCCGTCGGAATTCCGTCGGGTCCAGGTGCCTTCCGGTTTTGTAGGGAGTTCGCCGCTCTTGACAGTTCATCTCCGCTAAAAAGCGGGATGTCGTTCAATAGCTCGTCCTCCATTTCCGCAGTTCTCTCCGGATGGGTAGGCAACAACGTGTCAACGATGTTCCGCATACGATCTCGTTCGAGGACTGGATTCGCCGTCTTCGTCGTAAGCTTCTGCATGACGATCTTGTACCCAAGGCCCCATGGGTCGTTGTCAACGTCCTGCCGCAGCTCCTCCCACTTACGTTTCTTGCTCCTGTAGATGGCGTTCTTGAGATCTCTCTTGGCGTTCCTAAAGTCCTCGGACTCTAGTTCTGCCGCGTTCGGATCTCGTCGTCTCACTCTAGTTATTCTCCGCCTCAGCTGTAAGCATCGTTTCCGGAGGGCTGCAATCTCGTCGTTCCACCAATACGCAGATCTTCTATTGTGTTTTCTTCTCCGCGGCATAGAGGCGTCGCAGGCGCGCCGTATGAGGGCCATGGTCGCGTCCGCAATTGTCTCCGCCGAACCGGTACATTCCATGACGGCATCCTTTCCTCGAGCGATTGCATGAGCCAGTGCGTCTTCATCCAGCTTCGCTACGTTCCATCGAGGACCGGGCGGAGCAGGATTTCGCCTGATCGGCTGCTGTCTCGTCACGTTGTAGCTTATGTACTGGTGGTCACTTCCGGTGTAGTCCTCCATGACTCGCCAGTCCACGATGTCCCGCACAATGTCCTCCGAGGCCAATGTGATGTCCGGTATCGTCTCTCCGTAACCTGGTCTTCTGAACGTGGTGGTGTCTCCGACATTTACCACGCTGTGTCCGAGTCTGGCCGCCATGTCCAGTATACGTCTTCCTCGTGAATCGGTGTATTCCATACCCCACTCCACGGCTTTGGCGTTCACGTCTCCTCCTAGAATAATGGACCCTGCCATTTCTCGAAGGTCGTCTTCCAAGTTGTCGAGCTTGCCCTGAAAGTCCGTTATCGGCTCGTTGGGCGACGCATATGCATATAAGAATTTTTGCACGCATGTACGATTTATCGGGCTCAGCGACTTCGGAAGTTCGGAAGAGTTCCGGTCTCTTCTCTCTTAGATCTCCAACAGCAAACACGTGTGTGGGAATCAATACGTTCAATCAAGGTTTGTACATTTTTAAAATTTTATCGTTGCTTTGCTTAAATTTGTGTGCTAATTTCTGGATAAGTGGAAATTAGACTGAGTGATTTTCATTGCGTAGAGCATATGTTTTCTGGTGTTTGTTTTTTTTTTTGGTTTTAACGTTTTAATGTGCATTTCCTCCGCTAGATTTGCACGTGGCTGCGATAATTACTTTCGCCTAAAGAATAGCTTGATTAATAGTTTGGATTGTTTCTCTGTAGATCTTTTTGCTGTTTTTTTTTGGTTGTAGGTGAATTTTTGCCGTTTATGAAAAGAGCCCGCACACGTGTTGGTTGTTGGATACTCGAGGAAAATACGAGGGAGAGAGAATATTTTTCCCCATTAATTTTAAAAAGTACAGATTAGTTTGAATTTATTAAAGCACATATTTATTCAGAGTTTTTTATCAAAATGATTAACTGAAAGTTTTTTTGCCGTAACTCGAACTTTATACAGTTTTTTCTTTACTATTTTACTGTCATTCACTTGTTTAAATTAATTAAAACAGACCTAGAGTATTCAGGTTGTAGTATTTTATAGTAATTAACCTTATTCATTAATTGATTAATCCGTTGTTGGTGTGGTCCCGCGGTTTTTAATTTTTGTGAGCAAGTACTGCGTCTTTTTTCTGTGTGTACAGGTTCCAAGGGAAGAGGTGCCAAGACCGCCGCCATTCGTCGTTTCCGAGGATCAGCTCTGGTAGCGGCCATTGGACTGTCACCAGAAAAAGACTCGCGTTGTAAGGCCACCACCTTAAACACCTGCAGGTTATGTTTTTTTGTTATATCTCCTCTTCAATTGAAATTTGAATTTGTGAGCACTTCAAATTAATACCATCCGTTGTTCATTGAATTTTTTTATTTAAATAAACATTGTTAAGATTTTATAAATTGTGTTGTCCTTTATTTCTACTTCGACTCAACATTTTATGTGGGACTGTGCACCCCATTTTAATGTACAGTGGCGCCCAAATAAAATATACTCTCCGAAACCCGCTGGAGATAGGCAATTCTTTCAATTTGAACTTATTTCAATAATAAGTTGGTTTCAAAACAAAACTCGTTAACCCGTGTGGTTATAAAAGATTGGTTATACAGCAAGCTTGTAGTGTGGTTGTCAAGTATAGTTTCTATGTTAGGCACTATTCATGAATAGTGGCAAGGAATTGCTACAGCAAGATAGAACTGAAGCTGAATAATGGCACCTGCAGACCATCGCATATCGAGCGAGATGTAGCAGCAGGCTCAGAAATGTGTATTTAGGTTTCCACTGAAGTAACGAGACACCTTTCAAATAGGAAACAACCATATTAGAGATTAAACGAGATCTATTTGTCAAAATTATCATTAGGTATATTTGATGCTATCATAAACATGACGTTGGGAACATTGCTTTGTGGGTTTTTCTTATTACCCAATAAAAAGAATAAATCTGTACTACTCGAAATTACCTCATAACGATGACGTACGTCAAATATATATTCTGAAATCTTGACAGCCGGAAAATATCGGAGTCAAAGTAAATTACGAAGGGGCAAGAAAAAGTTCAAAGAGCGCACATATACGCGAGATCTCAACATCAGCTGCAGACATCAAGGCTTGTCAAAAACTTGCTTATTTACCACCTATAAAGCTTTTCGTCTCCGGTACGAGGAAATTTTCCACAGCAACTCCCGGTATGTACCAAACACAATCCCCTTTTTTTGCCTTGTTTCCTTTCGACTTTCATGTACACGTCTGTGTATGTTCGGAAAGTAACCGAACTTTATAAACACGTCATGCATACGTAACACTGAACTAATCTAGGCTTACTTTTTTTATTAATCTTTGTATAGATGTAAAACTGCGTACATAGAATTGGTCTCGCGCTCAAAGCGTCTTTTGCGAAAGGGCAGGCGAGCTTTTCATAAACGTAAACGTTGCTTAAATCGGTGTAGTACGTGGCGGAGTGTTTATGACATGTTTGAATTATTACATTCTCGTATGCGAAGAAAATATTGTTTCTATCGTTTGAGACATTTTCAATTTAAAGTTTTCAAAAGAACCGCAATTTTTGCTTTAAACAAACTTCTCATTCATACTTTCTGATAGGAAAATTAAATTTGTTCGCAAATAAAGATTGGAAGTTGCTATGGAATAGTTTATATTCTTTTCTTTTGTTTTCTTTACGTCGTAATGCGAGAAAGTATATCATACATTTTATCAATCTCTCAAGTCAACTAAGAAACGTTTTATTCTACCTAATGCAGACAATTATTTTGAATAATATTATGAATAGTTGTCAATTTAAAAAAATAAAAAACATTAGTGAAAACTGTCACTGTCCACTCGAAGAATTGAACTCAGAACCCCAGTGATCACATCACATCACTGTGTAGCCGCCTAACCACTGAGGCTATCGACCCGATTTTAATAATAATTACACTACATAATGCAGTTTGATTGGTTCTAAACTTTTCCGGATTTTTTCTCCACTGAAGATTACCAATACAATTCATTTTAAATGTAGTATTAAGAGACCAATTGGATTTTTTTACCAATATAAAGCTCTATCGGTTGGCAGAAAAAAATAAACATTAGCTTCATTTTATTTCAAACAAGGAGATACGATTTTTTACTTATAAGGTACAAAATTACTTAGAAGTGAAAAGAAACACATATGTATTTAGTACCTGTACATATAACAAACAAGAACTAAACAAGATTTTACCCTTCACGACGAAATTAAACCTAAGAAGATTTATTAGCAAATTTTGCCTATGAATAGCACAGATGTTGATCTTTCTGCGAAATACATGCATCCCCCATTCTACAAACAGTTAAGCCCCGCTCCGCGTAAATGTTCATTAGATTCAGCAGTAAAATAATTTAAAATTCATAATACTAGTTGCCTTACGCGTGAAACCAGGTAAGTATATAATCGTGCGCCATCCTCAATTTAGGTGCTTCTCCGTGTATCCGTTGAGATTACATTCCAACCCCAGAATGTCGCCGACCACCTCATAACCGACCAGAAAATAATCTCATCAGGGGCGACTGGTATAATAGGGAAATTTACTAGGGACTGATTCCGAAACGAAAACAAATCAATAAGATTTATTTTAAAATAGTTACATATTTCTAGAAGCATATCATTTATTATAATTCTATACTTTCTTAAGAAAGCAGATATACTTATATTCTACAACGGAAAACGGAATACTATACAATTTAATATTATTCACCCGTATCTATTTATTAACGTTTTGGCTACGTCCTTCAATTGTAAGTTCTACTATTTAAAAAAATGTTAAAATATTCAATAATATACATTTCTTTTAGCACCGAAATTTTTATTTTCTTGGTAGTACATGTATATATAGTATAATGAAATTTTCCAACCGCCAATGAATTAAACATATTCTTATTTTAAAAATATGTAGTCCGGGGGTGGAGTCGAACCACCAAGTATGGCTATCGCGGCCCACTCGCAACACCGTTGCGCTAACCGGCGACTCGACTTCCACTTATAATTTTCACAAATATATGTGAACGCGATGTAAAGGCCTAGGACAGGCAACAACGGTGCTAGAACTGTTGCCTTTACATCGCGTTGAAGTGGAAGTCGAGTCGCCGGTTAGCGCAACGATGTTGCGAATGGGCCGCGATAGCCATACTTGGTGGTTCGACTCCACCTCCGGACGACATATTTTTAAAATAAAAATATGTTTAATTAATTGATACTAACATTTATACCCCAGAAAAACTTGTTGGCAATAATAGGGAGTAGTAAACAGCATAAAGTTTGTTCATATTTCCTAAAAATATCTTGAAAAGGGATTCAATTGTATAATCATTTGGATTTCATTTTGGGTAATGTTTCCTTCTCTTACATACTCGGCAACAATACCATTGCGTTGAACGTTTTCCTTTCCTACTTCAAATCTGTTAAGCAATCCGCATTGTATGTAATACTTTCCATTAAATAGAAGACACAAAGATTGCTGTTGTGTAAGATTGCTGTTGGGTTTAAAATATAATTTGCAAGTTAGTATTCCAAAATTAATTTTAATTGTTGTAGATTTAATTAAAATTTTTCAGTAACTTCTTTTCCTTCTACTTGTATATGGTAACAAATACCTAAACAAGGAAGTCCGTCAGTTGTTCTATATATTCACTCTTTGACATTACGAGCCGCCACTGCTCGCGGCCGGGTAGAAAATAATCTCAATCTGTTCCCCATCCATGTAGAACAAAACAGAAACTGTAAACCACCATCTCTACCGTTACAATACGTTGAGCAAGTCGAGCTGGAGAGTCCGGGGACATCGAATGCTTTATATTAAAGGCGAGGATTTCTCTGATATAGGTGTTGACGACCGCTACGGTCCTGTAATTCCTTGTTCTAGTTTATATCCAGGTCTATTGTCGCGGCGAGCGGTAAAACGATCCCAGAGGCCCGCAATTAATCCACTGGCAATCCCGGACCCGGTTAGTGGCGGCGGTTGTTAACGGAGACCGGGAAGGTTTTCTGAAAGGCGGTAGAGGTGGTGTTGGGGAAGGAATGATCAGAGTATCTACGAGAAAGAGAGAGACAGGGGCACGGGCGTTTTCGGAATCGGCGGTCAGCTACCAGATTCCGCAAGATTCCATCGTCACCGCCGTTCTCCGACCGCAGTAATTTTCCCGGACACCCCCGACTCGCTCTCATGTAATACATGACCTGGCAATTCACTTAATTAGGTGCGATATCGCTTAGTGCACTAGCTGCGTTAAGGTGAATTAAATGCTCCGTAGTGTCTTTATGATTATGGTATTGCTAGTATAGCAACTTCGTGTAGTTATTTATAGGTTTCAATAAATGTAATTGGACTTACTGCTTCTTAATTACTTGGATTAAGTGAGCAAGCAAGTAATATCGGAGTAGTATTTTCTCGGAATAACAAAATATATATTCTAACAATATAGGTAGGTACGATTTAAACCAAAATACTGTAAATTACTTTATGGGAGATTAGGTATGTACTGATCAACTAATACATTCTTGATAATAAATATCTCAGGAAGGATTCTATTCGCTACATACATTATTAAAAATGTATGTACTAATATGAACAAATTCCTCCAACATAACAAATACACAATGAGTTAAGATTAAAAAAATGTTACTTAAATATCATTACAAAACAAAATCCATAAAACAAACAGATGATAAAAATTTGCGATAAATCCGATTAAAACTTCTTTAAACATAAAAGTCAAAGTGAAGATAATATTTCCGTAAAACAAACAGCAAACAACTATTTTCAAACGCGAAAACAATATTAAAAACTGAAGATCAATTACACCTGTCAGCCCTATCATCAATCAGAGTTCTTTCCCCGCTGTCTTCGATAAATTAGGCGCATTTAGCGCGCGATGCGACGGTGCGCGGAGCCAAAAGAAATATTATCCGCGCATTTTTCTCCCCGCCAAGGCGCTAGAGGATTTTTCATTTAAATTAATTGAAATATTTAGTTTCTTCTCCGTCTGTGGATACTGCATTCCACGCCTGTACCATCCATTCGCGCTTTTCGGCCGGATAAATTACCTTTTGTCGTCCTTATTAAGGCGAAAAAATTTATTCGCGCCCTCCGGGATTTTATTTATGACTGATATTAAAATCGTACAATTCCTAAACTGTCACTCCATAAATAATATTCACGAAAATATCTGGGAAGAATAAAAGTTGGAAGTAATCTGCAGGTCGGGCAATTTATCATACGAAGTGCTCTATAAGTTTGGGGAACGGAGTTCGGCGTCACGTACCTTAGCTACAGCTCTCTACTCCCCATAACTGTCTGCCACCCCATCGAGTGGGTTAGTTCTTTCGCTTTACGATATCGTAGACGGTTGGAAGGGTCCCCAAAAATGATCCAACAAAGTCAGTATTATTGGTATGCAATATATAATATATATACAAAACGGGACTGTATGTGAAACCAACGGTGCAGTAAAGTGAAAAAGAAGGTTATTGTATGTCGTCTACGCAAGGGAATATTTTCGAAAATTAATTGCCTGTCAATGTGAAATTCCTTGTAGGAAGATTAATACTCGCGTGTCGTCTAGCTAAAGCATATAGCACATTATTTTCATGGCGAATAGTAAATTCTTTTGAGCTTCAAGTTTTTCTAAGAAACTTACTTCTTATGTTGATTAATTGACGTTTGGAACTAGGATACATAACAGAAAATCAATTCTTGCTACATCAGCAATAGACAGCACTGAATAGGTATAACAAATTAATGCTTGCAAAAAACGTACAGACCACTGTTTATATAAACTCTCATTGCTTCTCATGAATTCAGGTGTGTTATAAAGTAAATTTTAATTCACCATAATACATATAAAAAATGCGAATTTAAAACACTTACGCACACAAACTGTTACTCACTCCTTAAATAGAGAAACTTGATTAGGTTAATTTTAAGCATTCATTTTATTATTTCTTTTTAATCAATTCTTAAATAATTCAGGAAATTTTGCGACATTTCACAAAAATAAAAATGTTAAATTTAACTTATCATACTGTCTCTAAGCTACCTAGACACCTAGGCCTTTGATTATATATAACTAGATTCACCATTCCCATAAGAAAAGAGTTGCGCTTTAAAGTCGAGCTTTTGATGCGGCCACTAGGAGCCCGCCACTTGTACTTTACATCAAAACATTTTCGTCTAGTTAGCTTGATGTATTTATACTTTTACTTGATAGGTGGCGTTATTGCGATTGATAGAATTATGATAGAAAAACGTAATAAATTCTTAGAGTGATATAATACATGTACAGCTTGTGTATTAAGTAATGTCTTCCCCTGTGAAGCACTTATCAAACTTTCTTCCGCTCATGCCCGTTCGGTCGTTTCCGTAAATGCACCTGGAGATGTATAGGTGGGTATTAACACAGTATAGTATCTAACCAGTAGCGTCACTCGCTAAAAATTCGTGTTCTTACTACCTGTTGAATTATGTGTCAAAGCCGGTGCGCATTAGTAATGTATACTGCTGCCCTTTATTAATACGAGCGCAAATGACCATTGCGCATTTATTCCCTGCGCAAATGACCAGTGCGCATATTTTTTTTTTTGTATTTTATATGTGGTGGGTGCTTAGTTGCAGTGACTCCGTAAACTGTATCGCTTGTCTGGCTATCACTGCAACTCTCGCGGTGTAGTTTTTGTGTGTGTATGTTGTGTTCAATGGCTTTGTGACAGCATCATATCGCCTTTTATGATGCCGCGCTGTTAATCACTTTGCTCCCAACAGCGAATGGCAAGTCGATCCGGGATTAAACTCTCTGAAAAAATGTCACCGTCCCTCCAGAGAATTGAACCCCGGCACCTATCGTCCTCTCACAACAATAGTCAGCCGCCTAACCACTGCGGCCATCGACCCGTTAATGGGGAATATATGCGCACTGGTCTGTATATTCGCCCGCTTATGTGCAAAAGCCAATGCGCAAAGGAAAAGAAAGTGACTGTAGTATTAAGAATATTTTGGCTGAACGAAAATGACCAAATTGGCGTGAGCCGAATAAAGTATGATATGCCCTTCAAAGGGGAGACATTACTTAATACACAAACTGTATCTGTGTTTTATTTGTCGCTTTTTAGGCGAACACCTGCTCAGAAAAATTACAAGCAAAGTAAAAATATATCGATTTTCCATGTCGTAGTATTTTATTTGAAAATTGCTTTGCGATAATTTTTAAAATTCATATTTAAGACTTTCTATGACTTTTCATTTGTAGGTATGAGTTATAATAAGAAAAATGAAAAAAACATGCACAGTAAATACCACAGTTAGAAAATAAAATTAATGTTAGTATTAATCTACAAAAATAATTCAAAATAAAAATCCTCTACTCTCAGATGTATACTTGTAAAATACTTACTACTATAAATGGTTTTTTTTTTCTATTGCTGCAATATTTTCATGCTTTTTATTACAGTGATTTTTTGTCGATAAATATGCAATCAATCAAAAATTGAATTACCGTAATATAAAAACAAACGCTTTGCAGTTGTGAAATGCACACAAAGTGTATTAATCCAATCATATTTTACATTACTTACGGCCGTTTGCACCATCCCCAGTTAAATCAACTTAAGTTATAATTAAAATTAAATCTTAGTTAAATCTTAACAAAAGATTTAATTATTGATTTACATTTTAATCTTTTGTTAAGATCTCCGTGCAACTAAAATTCCGATTTAAGTTTGAATGGTGCAAACGTCCGTTATGTGTAATAATTTTGCCAGAGGTTCTCACATTTCTATTGTGATTTTTTAACATGCATGAAAATCATTTTCTGCAATATTAGGTACTGTTAGTTATGGGCACTTGTTAATAGATAGCGGATGAGGTATATCGGTTGTACGCTAAGCTGTAATAATAATAATAATTTTTGTATATTAATGAGTAATTTTGATATTTATGGGATATCTCTTGGTAAATTTTGTAGTTATTGTAATACGCAATGCACTTGGTCAATCTAGTTATGTATAATCAAAGACCTAGGCTTACATGCAAAGATGACTGCAACGTTGATGTAAAAGTTTTTTTCTTAATTCCTGATAAAAATATATTTCTGCGTTGTTGTTCTGTAAAATAAAAACTATTTCTTTGTGCGAAAAAGGGCTAAATCTAAACCTAACTAAATCTATCCAAAATTAAATAAACAAATATGTTGAAAGTAAGAAAAAAACATTAATTTCTATAACAACTGAATTTGATTTGCTGCTAATACAAACTTCAATACAAAATTATTTGTATTCACATAACCTTGCTTCTTGATTATTCGAAATATTTCCACGTCATTATCCTATTTCCATTAAATACATCCATCCATCGACTATTTTTCTCATTTAATGTCAATAATTGTAAAGAAAATATTTAAACGACGAGTAATAGAAAAAATGAATATTAAAAAAAGCATCCAATTTCCAGTATCCTCGGGGTAATTTATAACCGCGATGCATTTTCGAATTTTCAATAAATATCGTAAATTGTGAAATTTCAGCACCGTCATAAATATCGACAAGTAATCGGTAAATGTCAATCACAAATACCGACAAAATGCATTTTTTGATCATACGTTCGCCTCCTCTTCACTAGTCAACCTACCACCCTTCCATTACTACACCGAGCACCCTTCTTTTTTTAAGCCGCAAAAAAATCATTTCCGCGTCGCGAAAACAAACCTATAAAAAATCAATCGTCATCATACGGCGCGAAATGTTTTTTGGAGAGCGCACGATGGAAGGCTAATATTTACTTCTGACGTTTTAACTATTAGGTGTCTTTTTATTATACCGATGTGGTCGTTCAGCGTGAATCGCTCGTGCTTTTTTCTTTAGTATATCGCCTAAAAATAAACGATATGAAAAAGGCAGTTTATGAAGGTATAACATAAATGATTTTTGACATATGTTAACGTTGAGATACACAACTGTTCCTGTTAGATAGTAGTACAGACTCCTGTGCGCGCTCTTCACAACTGTCACAATTGTCCAAATTCCATTATTAACTCTGCCATCATGCTTCTTCCATTATTTGCAATTCTTCAAGAACTGATGCGGTAAGGTGACGGTGATAATGAAGACTGACTGACGACCTAATGAATTGCCAAGCGAGTGTTAGAACTATATACAGGACATTTAGTGGCAGTCATTTTAGGCGGTTCGATACACAGTCTTGAGCTATCATTCGCTGCATTACTTGCTGAGATGTTATGTAGCAACAAAGCCATAGAACATCTGACATACGCAAAAACTATATATCAAGAGCTGTAGCAGTAGTCTTGGCACGCAATATAACCTAAGAATCTGCTATAACTTTACTCACTACAAGAAAATCATATGGTTTCATTGGTATTCTACCATTATTCTTCTTGAGAGTATCTTTATCACCCATGTGTAACAATACTGTTCAATTAAAATAAAAACTACTTAAAGCATTTTTCAGCTCGCCTACAAAACAAGAGTAAAACAAATGTAGAAACCTATGTATATGATCAGGCAAAGCATGGTACGAAAGTATGGCGAACTCATGAGATACAGTAAACTAAATATTCTATAGCTTGTGTTTCTATTCCAGGTAGCTATGTACAACAAAAGTAATTTCACCGCCTTTTGCCAGTCAAAATCTATTACCATCACGGCTACTGAAACGTGAACCGACATTTCACATAAACTCTAGAAATCACAGACTGTTAAACGAGATAAAGGACCGAAATCGGAATGAGTAATGATTTTAAAATTTCCAGCGACAACCGTAATACGCCTGAAACGGCGCTCTGATCTATCGGAAAAGGCAGTATGCTTTGTCCGAACACATTCTTTACACAACCTTTTACGCTTTTGCTGACACCAACAAGCGCTACGCATTACTTCTATCTTTTATATTGCTCATCTGTTCCCTTTGATGTTCTCTGTTAGTTCCTTGCCTTTATTTGCATAAAATCGCGAAAGGCTGTCTACAAGGGATGTAATTTTTCAACTGGAACTTTTATACAATGTAAGTTGAAAATTGCTAATTTCAAATAGAATAGAACAGTCTGCAATAATAAATCCAAATATAATAATTTTATGTGCAATTGTAATCATTTATTCCCTCGTATTATTATTTGACACAAACAATGAAAAATGTTCAAAATGCCACCTATCATCGCTTTCACCTATCAGATTATTGGAAATATCCAGCCAGAATATATTCAAAACGCATATTTACTCTCGTCAGCAAACAAACGTATATTCCAGTATTTATATTTAATTCTGTTGGAAATTAAAACATATACTCATGTGTATTTGTTCTGTGAGTACGCAAACATAGGTTTTCGTGAATATTTATCAATCGATTTGTAATGGTTGTACATGTATTTTATTAGATTCATAAATATCCGATTAGTGTATAATGGAACATAGGTTTTCAACGGACATACTAGCGTTAAATGTATACCGCTATGAATGTGTACAGAAGACACTCAAGTTAATATGAGTGTTTGTAAATTATCATTATCGCTTAAATTATGATGCGGTTATGTTGCAAATGAAATCAAAAAGTAGCGCAGATTCATATAAATAGTTTTGGATTAATCTGATTTTTTTAGAGCACATTTTCATTCTTTGAAATTGAATAATTTACAACAATGTAGAGTATATGTACTTCATTTAACTGTAAAAATTTGAACGTTTGAACATGAACGTAACAAGAGCTGAATTTCGATCCACTATATTTTACTTTAAAAAAATATCTAAAAATGTATTTAAAACTGACGTACATACAAGAAGTGTGAGATTTAAACAGTGTCGCCATTTCGTATTCTAAATCCGGCATACTCACTATTACATTTTCTAGTTTCTTAGAAATACGCCGTTTCCGAAACGTACCTAAATGCGACATTTTATAAGTGTGTATGTACAGTGTGTGTGTACTTATAAGTACTCACAACAACCGGTGGAATAATACTGAGCATTACTCTCCGCACTGCACTGCAACTTGTCCCTCTTTGCCGGTTCTATTGATAACAACACATTACATGCATAACATAATAGAACCTTACACTACAGATCACACGCATTTTGTTGTTTTACTTTACTTTCACTTTCTACGGTGCAACAACAAAATCGTCTTTACAGTGAAAATGCCGTGTTTTCATCTTCTGTAATTTAAGAGTCTATGTATATAAATAAAACCGGAAACTTTAAATTTTCCGTGTTTATCTAGATTCCAAATAGACGTATATTGCTTTATATATCTAGACTTTATTGGCATCAAATACTTACCGACACTTATAACACTTCTGGCAACTAATCGTGAATCTAGATATTCGAAACCATCAGAGAATTTCAGTGTTGCTTGTTTACGTAGTCTCAATAAAGTTGATTTTGAAACTTTTTTATCCATGGAAAACGTTTACTACCTGATATACTTTGCTGTACTAGACTCTTACTGACTGATAAATTCAAACCACATTTTTGCCTCACCATTTTATTACACAGAACCGGATAAAGAAAATATCGATGAACATTGTCTTTAATTAATGTTTTGTTTCTGCTCTCAGTAATACATATATTTGCTGACAAAATCACCCAACTTGATACAATTATTGATCAAGTGAAGATGTTTTGCTAGCTGTTGCTCAATTTGAAAATCCGACCTCTTTAAAATAATTATTTTTGTCCGTTCTTCGAAATTTACATTTTGGTATATTTTCAAGCTAGTCTGTATACACTATTTGTAATTTTTTATATGTTTATAGTGAACATACCTTCCATGTTGATGTAACAGATATTTACAAAATAATATCTCAATTGTTACATTATATTCAGAATTGGAAATATCATTCAATACAGAATTATGTATGGAAGTATAGGATTTTTGTTGGGTGTGTCACAGTACAAGCTCAGAATACCTTGAATAAGTTTTTGAAAACCAGTATACTTGGAAGATGACCTAACAGCAACCAAACTATGGATGGGATTTGCTTGACTCATTGTTCATAAAGAGTGCTTGTACTACAATATGTCTACCAGAGAGGCGGATTAGTTAGCAATTAATTCAATGTTTAACAATGAAGTAACTTTTAGTAATAAATCGAGTGATCCTTTAAGGGTAGATAGACATAGAAAATTGGATACAAACGATATTTGAACTACGCTTTCTCGGAACAAGTACCTTTCCAGGCAATATGCAATCTTTTTATAAAAAATTATTTCTCTGAATAGCATATTCTTCAGGAAGTCGTTGTCTACTTTCCCTATTGCTAGTGATGACAATTCGATTTAGTGCACGATAATGTTTTATACTAAACCTTATACGATTGCCTGGAATGTACGCATGTAATATCTAACTAAGATCAGTATTCCAAAAATGAATTAGATACTACTTATTATCTTTGGAACCAACTTTAGAAACAAATTCATAGTCAAATAATTTAACGCTCGATGTATATAAACTAGGAGAAGAAAACGCCAAAAAATTGAGCAGGATAGGTTGCTTTAATACATTTTGTTTTTTATTGCGACGTTTCGGTGCAAACCCGCACCTTTTTCTAGCATTTGTTGATTGCTAGAAAAAGGTGTTTGCACCAAAACGTCGTACAATAAAAAACAATGTATTACAAATATTTTGGCGTTTTCTCTCTTAAATTCATAGTGATGAAAACGTGATAAAATTGGTGTAATTCAAATCTTTCTCGATTTTCGAAACGAATTGAGGCAAAAGGACTGCATAAGACAGTATGAAATAATATTCGAAACAAACATGTTACTCAGAACAAATAAAGTCCAAAGCATTTTAAAGATATTATGTGTTTAGGCAAACAACCTAAGATTGTCTCTTTTACATTTTGGCTGTATCGCTGACTATCTATTATGTACTTATTGTTAGCGTAAGAATATAATTCCAGAATAATGTGAATAATGATTAGAACAATTTTGCTAGTGTAACCACAGGAAATTCATATCAGATTACTAACACCGTCCACTGTATTACCCTCGGTTATTGTTGGACGGAAACATAACCAAAGTTTTGTAGTCGACAAATAATCGGGTGTGTTGTTACGTGGAATAGAATGAATTTGTAGTACTTGCTATTACTGAAAAACATTTACGCTGTGCAGGAAAGTATTGACGATATGCTGCTTAAATGAAAGGACATTTTGTGCATGTGTGTAAACATTTTCTTTACTTCAAAAAGTAAGCTAAAGCATATACATATTTTGTGCAACATAATTAATGTTGTTTTAACATACGACTAAATAATCAGCTGTGCTGTATTACTACCTGTTTTCTGAGATAATTTAAGCAAAGGTAAAAATAAGCTACTATAAATTCAAAAACTAAACCACAATTTAATTTTATCATGTTAAAGTGAAATTGAAAAAAAAAAAACAAATCTCATGTCTATATTTTTATATTTTAGCTAACTCTAACAATCACACTGAACTTCGTGTGGAATGCAAAGCGAGAGAGTATACTCACAATTAAACGGTTTGATAGTCGCAGCGGTAAGAGCGAATGGCCATACGCACGGTAGTACGTACACACCAGAGTTTAAATCTTGTCGATGACGCTGTGATATAACTCTCTAGATGGATACTTTGGTTGAGCTACCATCCGCTCATATGTGATAATTAACAGCATAACATTATACAGCTATAAGAGCATGTAAACACAGTATAATGTACACAGTAAAAGCTCCAGTGGCAATCCTGACAAGCAATAGTCATTATATTTTAAGAACAACTGCATGCAACTCTCACACAACAAAAATTAACTAACATAATATTTTTGGACTCAAAAATTTACATAAAAGTGAATTAATGTGCAGTCGGAAAATAATATATGTATTATTCCATAAATACTTAAAATTACTTACAATGTTAATTGTAAAATGTACCTCCACAGCGATAAAAGCACATACATTGATTTAAAATATTTACGAATCCAGTAATATTTATTAATGTATACGTTGTGTATTAGCGAATAAATTGTAATTATTAAGCTCTACAAACACAGAGAAAATATTTTGCTAGCATTCGAACAGAATACCTACGCTTTTGCACAATAAACCAAATTCAATAATTAGGCATTACTTTTAAACCATACTCAGGTCGCATACCCATATGATATTCAATTTGTGACATATATGAATATATGCGCCATTAGGCCGCACGAAATTAATATATCGCCCTATAATAAATATTAAACACGTTAATTTATTTAAAATTTAATAGATATGCACGAAATAAAGTAAATAAGCAATAAATAATGTAATAATGTGGCGCGTGAACGCAGGTAAAATAAAATTTATTGTAATAACACTAACAATGCACTGTGGTAATTATTTTGCCTATTAATTCATAAGTAATCAATTTATTAAAACCGACAGCATTATTGATCATTTACGTCACGTGATTAATGGTTAATGTACTTTGAGGTTTTTTGATGATCCGTTTTAAATAACGATTAATTGCGAAATGAATTCGTGATTTCGGTTGAATTGTGTAACCAAACTGAAAATATTTCGACTGAAAGGTAATCATAGTGAAAAGAATTGTAATTCATTCAGAATAATTTATATCAGTTTTATACAAATTACATCATCGACATTTTGATGTATCTCCAAGCAGACGATACTCGCAAAATGCGCCATGCAAGTGTCCTCTGTAAAGTGTGCAGTATGTACAGTTTTCTGTCAGGCTTAAGAGTAGAATAAAATAGTAGATTTAGGTGAAATTGAGTTTAATTTTTTGAGTATTCAATACATATTATGCACATCAGTAGCGCATACTTTTCAAAGGTCTAGATCTTTCGAGAATACTGTAACGACCTCATCAGATCATAATGCTGCAAAATATGCATGATTTTTTATGTTGTCTAAATCATGTAGCAAACTAGTAACGGCTGCCGATAGTTCGATAGAGTTGCCCATTGTACCTATTTGAATCTTTGTTTCTCCTTAGTCAGCGCATATTCTCTTAAGCAAGTACATAATTATCTTCTCTGCATGTTCTTCCATGTGTGCTCGAAGCTTTGGATTGGAGTACTTCTAAATTTATCTAATTTTTCGATTTCCCCCTGTTTCAATTTTGTGAGCGTTTTATGTCGATTTTCCGTTTATTTTCTTTTCTACCGCAATATTTTCTTATTTCTCTTTCTTATCTGTTGCTTTCTTACTATGTCATGATTTATGTTCCTTTTATTAATTGTAGTTGCTTCGGATTGAACTGACTCACTTTCATATTAGTGTTCTTCTGTTTTCTTTTGACAATGTTGTGTCTCTAAAATATCCAAATATTTGACGTGGGTCTCAATTTTTGACGTTATTTCTTGATTCTCGTTTTCACAATTATTATCTTGGACTCGCTTCATCTCAGGTTAAGAGGGTCGTCTACCAGCTGATTATTTTACAGCGCTGCCATATCTACATAATTCTATAAATCGTTTGCGTGATTTTATTTCAATATAATTTGAAAATTGGGCTTCATACACATATTTCTACAAATGTGTTTACATATACAATTTTGTCTATTTATATACGGTATTAACTTCACAATCTCTTTTCCCGTTACCTTGATACGGGAATCGAGATTACTTTATTAATTGTTAGATTTAATTGCTGAAATTTGCTATGAGCATTCAAAATACGTCTACACATGTGTGTATCAAGCCCGATTTTTAAATACATTTTAAATAAATTATAAAAACATTATATTATGAAAAATTTAACTGTGGCAACATCGCCAACTGTCAAACGGTAGTCGGGCCTCTTAAGTTGTGTTTCAAGTAGGCTATCATGACTGTGTCTTCATTTTAATTGACATTAAATATAACAACAGATGACTCACCTTGATGCTTTATACCTTTATGAAGTTTTAAAACCTAGAATCTTTGACTATTTAATTGTACTCTTGCTATTATATTTTGGTATATGGCTTTATTATTTTTATAAGCTTATAGTAAATTTATGGCTTATGTCACGCTTCTCATATTATTAATCTTTATATTTCATGACATTTTAAAATACCAAACCGCAAAGAAAGGTAAAATATGCATATTTAAAATGATTAAAAAATTACTAATTTAAGGATGCACTTTACAAGAAAATCAAAAATCGGAAACGGATTGATAGGGAAATATCTCTCTATAAAACGATAATTCGACCAGTATTACCCACATCAGTGAAGAATGAAAGCGAAGAATCCTAATAGTTTTTGAAAAGAAGAAAGAAAGAAACTGAAAAAAAATACAACTAAAGACCTATATAAAGAACAGACATTATATTAGTTATCAAGGATCAAAGATTGTGATAGGAATACATCAAAAAAAAATGCCTTAGAACAGAATTTTTACAACCATATCATACAATGGAATGAGGTTAATATAAGGAGAAAGGCTATAATAAAGAATGAATAAATAAATTAAAATGAAAGAAATTAAAATTGTTAATTGGAAGGCAACGTGATCAACAAGAATACATATGGAAAACTATAGGCCAAATGACAGTGTGTATGTTTATATACAGATCTTTTGTTTTCTATTTTTTTCCTGGTATTTGGCCCTGCCAAAACAATATTTTCAAACTTCCACGAAGCTTTCCTTGAAATTTTCAACGAATGTTTTCCTGAGAAAATAATGACCATACATAAGAATAGGCAAGTACCGCCGGAAACCGCTCCTGAAATATTAAATATTAAAAATATCTTAGATGGATTGTATACTGTAATGAAATCTACAAACAATGAAGAATATTATAATCTATATAAAAAATATAAAAAAGAGTACCAGGAAGTAATCACTCGCACAAAACAGAACCAAACTGCGCATCTTATTCAAAACGCCAAAAATAGGCAAAAAGCAATATGGAAATTGATAAACCAGGAAACAAACACTGAAAAGAGGAACGGGGACGTTTTGTCGTCTCTGAATGCAGGAGAACTTAATAATTACTTTTGTAATGTAGCGAAGAATATAGTTACTAGTTTGTCATCTCAGGTTTCATATATGATTTACTTAAAAGAATGAATGTCACTCACACGCACTCCTTCTTCTTTACTCCGATTACTGAATTGGAAATCATACAAACGGCAAAGAACCTTAAAACTAACAATACGATGGATACTTACGGAATTAGTACATCGTTGCTCAGAGTTGCAATAGAGGACTGTGCCTTCCTTCTGGCCAGTGTTTTTAATGCATGTGTTAACGACGGAGTCTTCCCGACAGAGCTGAAACTTGCAAGAGTGCTGCCGATACACAAGAAGGGTGACATCAACATTTGTAGCAACTACAGGCCAATCGCCATACTACCAGTACTGTCCAAAATCTTTGAGAAGCTAATAGCAGTTAGACTAGTTGGTTACTTCGAAAAGTATAATTTATTCGCGAACAAACAACATGGCTTCCGGAAGAGTAAGTCTGTCTTCACGGCGATGCGAGACATCATCCAATTTGTTACAGAGGCTTTGGATTCGCAGTTAACGGTGGAAATGAACCTTATAGACCTAACTAAGGCGTTCGATACAGTGGATCACAAAATCCTTATAAAAAAGCTGGAGTTTTATGGCATCAGAGGAACACAACTACAACTTTTTAGTTCATACCTCGCCCAACATAAACAGTATGTGATCTGGAAAAATGCAAAATCGCCGATCCTAGACATAGAGCACGGAGTCCCTCAAGGCTCAATCTTGGGTCCGTTACTGTTTATTATATATATCAATGACCTGATCTGGGCAGTCGATGATGAGACATGTCTTTATGCGGACGACACTTCAATCTTAGTCAAAAGCAGTGATGTATCAGAGCTAAGACAAAAGTCCGAAGCAGCCTTACAACAAGCCGAAAACTGGTTCTCCAGTAACAACTTGGCACAGAATAACTCTAAAAGAGAAACAATAATGTTTTCCAATAAACAAAATAATAAATCTCCGCCAGCAAAATTCTTAGGTATCTATATGGACAGCTTACTTACCTGGGGGCATCACATCCAACTCCTCTGTGCCAAACTAAGAACTGCCATATACGCGATTAGACGTGTCAAACGCATTTCTACTCATGAAGCGGCTAGGCTGTCGTACTTCTCTTGCTTCCACTCAGTGGCAAGTTATGGTATTCTTTTCTGGGGCCAGGCGACAGAGTTTCCACGGGTGTTCGGTCTCCAAAAGAAAGCAATCAGGGCACTATGTGGGCTTAGTAACATGGAGAGTTGCAGAAGTCACTTTAAGAACGAGAAAATACTTACGCTGCCATGTGTATATATTTTTAACACACTTGTACATGTACATGAAAATACATCGAAATTCGCTGTCAACGGTGAAAATCATACCTATCCCACTAGATCGAGAAACCATCTCCAAGTTCCGCAACACCGCCTTACGAAGACTCAGAAATATACCGACCACTGGGGACCGAAACTTTACAACATTCTGCCCTCCAGCTTGAAATCCCTGCCGAAGCAGAAGTTTCGAAATGAAATGAAAAAATACTTAATTGGCCACAGCTTCTATGATTGTAATGAATTTCTAACGAGTTTTTAACATGTTTGTTAGTACTGAAATATTTGTTGTATATTCACTCTGTGTTGTATGTATATATTTCTTATTTTTGACGTCATTGGATGAATTTATATCCAATAAAAATATATTCTATTCTATTCTATTCTATAAGTCAATAAACACAACGTTTAACAACTAAACATGGTCTATGCTTACTACAACCAATACAGGAGATATTTCGAGCATTGAAGCTCGAGCTGAAGCAAAACAACATTGAGTTGCAAATTAGTATGCAGCTTTGTCATATATTACCATAATATGCCAGGATCGACGACCTCACTTAACAAATTTAATGCAAAATTGTATGCATAAGCCACTGGTATGTGTAGCGAATTAGCCCAGTTTATTAATAACTAATCAACTTGTTGCAGAACGGAATAATTATGGTAAATAATTAAAGGATTCTTGATTGTGGCGGCTTAATATTGAAACATATTAATGATGATAACTAACATTTAATTAATATTCATTGTCGTTCATCTCCACGCAATAACGGGTTTCGGCTTTATAAACCTCATCAGATTGCTTTTGTGAGAATGACAGTTATTTTTGGAAAATTCGGTTATACATATATCCATCATTGTGTGTTAGTAAAGATCATTTGCAATAGATACAGCCCAATTCGTCTTATCCAAAACTCATCCGTTTTCAAGATTTTGTGGTTTTTTTTGTTTTAATTTTTTTTTGTTTTAATTTAACGTAATTGCCACCAATAAATAATGTGTGTTGAGATGTCTTCTAGTCAGGCAAACTGAAAAATTGAGAAAAAGTTCTATTATTTTCGTAGATTTTTACTTTGAATGAGAGTAAATAGTGAACTTCGAAAAAAAACAAAAAAACAAAACATCTCTAAAATGGAGGACTTTTGGATAAAGCAAATTGGGCTATATCTATTGTAAATGATTTTTACTAACACGCTGTAAAGTATGGCCGTTTTATTACCAGTCAGCCTGTATATGAGAAATGTTAAGCCGCTACAACCAAGAATAATTTAATCATTTATGATTAGAATACAACGGCTATATATTCATATTATACACTATCCTGATTGAAGGAAGGATTTATTTCATATTTGTCTACAGAAAAGTGTGGTATATATTTCGTGAAACTCTTCAAATATTTCAATTATTTCTGACTTATGCTTAATGTGATGTGGCTAACTTTACGAGTCAAAGCAATACACAGGAATTTTCTAGTACCTAACTCTTTAACTAGTAACACCACACATTCCGCAGGTATCTATGCCGAAACTTCCAACACTTAAATTTATGCGTAGGAAGAAGCCCTCCTCTCGCAAGAGCAGCGTTAGCACTAACAATGCTTATATTCGTAGAATTTCTAAATATTGCATCAGTTTAAGATAAATAACGTCAATTCTCCATTCAAATAACAAACACCCACAGAACAATACATACCCACAAACATTTATAGCTTTCATATTTTGTTAAGTATATAATCTTCTAGCAGTTATCATGGATAAATCTCGCAATCACAAGAGACCTTTCCTATTGTACTAGAATATTATTAAATATCTACACCTCTATAAAATAAAATAAATTTTATTTTGTTGTAGAATAATATTATTTATCAAATATGTACATTTGCATCAAATTTTGTCGATAGAATCATAACTAAAATAGTGACTGAAAAAGTATTAATATTTGCTGGCTTTCGAATGTAGATAAGTTTCTGAAAACAATGAAACAAAAAAAGGTCTAATATTTCTTTACAGATCAGCGCTTTTTATCAATCATTCATTAATAACACATTACGCAAACCTGTGTGTAATTATTACCTAGTTTATTATATTACTGATAAAACATTTCTTTAACCTACATTCGTGACCAAATTCTGCATACCTACTTAGTCCTAGTTTTATAAAGGAAATAAAATCTGCTGACTCCGGACATAACTTACAATGCACGGATTATTCGATGAACCTGCAAGTCGCCTGTGTTGGCCGAAGTGAAGCAATTTGGCATCATAACTTCGACAAAGTGTTAGCGTTAGATACTGTGCCCGTTTCGAACCGCCGTGCGCCCTTAAAATACTAAATTTCGACACATTTTTCACGGAAATTGCGGTAATTGTAATAAATGGTAGACCATAAATGTGTTCAGCTTGAAGCCAATGGCGTTAAAAAGTCCAAGGGTTATCATAAATTCGGGGAACCGGAAGACATGACCAACGTCGACTTGAAAAACGACGCTCTGAATACGGAAAAAGTAGATACGGGCAAGTAAATTTGAATTTTAATACATTTTTCAGATGAATTATTGGTTGTTTATTCGTTTAAATGTGTAAAATGATGTATTACGTGAAAATTGTAAAAATATGTTATGCATTTCATGTTGAATATATTTAGAAAAGATGTCTGTATTTATAGAAAATCAAAAAAGTGTGTTTTATTTGATTTCGTTAGAAAATGAAACTAATATTATTCATTTGTATTATACTGTTAATTCGCTATAAGTCACTACAGTGATTTAAGAGAAGTGAATTAACTATCAACAATATAAGTATTAAATAACTATGCGAAATATCAAATGTTTAAGATTTACACTGTATTATAAACATTTGTTTGTTTTATTTCGCATTGAAAATGGATTTACATCAAGCAAAGACCAACTCGATCCAAGATAATAAATAACTGTTAACAATAACTACATTTATAAACAGAAGCACTGTCGAAAAAGCTCTTAATTAAGTGTATAATATGCAGCAGAGCTTCCTATAATTAACAATACATTGTGAGTTTCCTGAAAAATTCCAGTTCGTTACACATGTAGTTAAAGTAAGTTGCAGGCAACTGAACCTAATCGCAATTCATAAAATTACCATAAAGTATTATTTGCTTCCCTATCATAACATGGTAATATTGTATCTATAAGGAAAATAAATATATTATATCGCAATAAATATATTATATCGCTTAAAGGTATTCAAAAACTATGGAGTAATGATATTTTCAAATACAAAAAGTAGCAGTAACAAATACTTTATATGTAGTGTTCCTAAAAGTAATATCAGCAAACAGAATCTTATTGTATTCTACAAAATGAATGTCCATATTAATGTTCGGCATAACTTGATCTTTCACAGTGTTTCAGAAATTGATATTGATAAAATTATTACTAACCCAATTTCTACATCCACTGATTCTGACAATATTAACTCTACGATGCTTAAATACTGCATTCCTCATATATCGCATATTATCTGTCATATAATTAATTGGTGCATAAACAGATCAGTTTCCCCGGATTCCTGTAAACACGCTTAAGAAGTGCCCTAACCCAAAGTTAAGTTAGGAAGTTATCTGGCAAATCGCACACAGTCTGTGACAATACGTAATCAAGTCTCGTCACTTTTGGTAGTAAGAAGTGGAGTACCACTAGGTCCTATACTTGGGCCGCTTCTGTTTTCCATTGTACATATCACGTTTCTGTTCGTTCGTAAAAAACTGCTGTCGTGCCAATGATGCGCAAGTTTATCTCTCCGGTTATCCTTCTGATATCAATAATATATGTATGCAAATGAACAATAATTTAAGCTCTCTTTCACACCAAGCGCAACAAGGAAAATAATTCAGTTTCTCTCAGCCCTAGCAAATCAGCACTTATAGTATTTGGTAGGAAAAATGATCGTATTAGAGTATTAAATAATTTAAATATTCATATTAATAACCACCGATTTTTATCAGTCGAATCAATAAAAAATTAGGTATTACTATAGATTGGTCACTAAAATTAAAAAACATATTTCAAATTCATTACAACAGTTAAGAAGAATAATTTATTCCAATAGACAGCTATTTGACACAAATTTAAAGATTATGTTATGCAATACTTTAATATTAAGTAAATTTAATTATTGCTGCTCGGCATGCACTTCTTTCCTAGATTATATTGACAAGAGAAGGATACAAAAAGTTCAAAATTCTGGTTGGAGCAGATCCGGTGGTTGGATATGGAGAACAGGAGACGGCTTCACTCTTATTCTCTGTTCTATAAAGTCCTAGCATATAGAACGCCGAGTTACGTACCTAGTAGATTGAGCTTTCGAATCGATGTACACAATCTTAATCTAAGATTCAGAGAATTACTCACACCTCCACTTCATAACACTCAATTCTTTAAGAAATGCTTTAGTTACATGATTTCTGCAGCTTTCAATTCATATTATGATGTGTACCAATCTTCGAGATTAGCCGCATTTAAATGCATTTTATTTAATAAATTATTTAGGTATCGGTGTTCGCGCATTTGATCTATTTCAATATTATTTCTTATGTTGTTGTTGTTGCCGAAAGATAATCCTTAGTAGTTGTGTAAGGAAAAGATTTTTTTTTACTTTTTAAGCTGTTTTGTATTTCTTTTGTTTTCTTAATATCTCTCCCTCTTTACGGTTGGTTGGAAGAGCAGTTACGCTGTGCACACTGCACGTCATAACTGAAGCCCGGCCCTTTTACCTTATGTTTGCTTTTAGTATTATAATTTTATTGTTTGTATTGAAGTATACAGGTAAATAATTCCATTATTATTGTTATTATTATTAAATACTTTTCAATCCATAATTCATACTTAAAATCTTTCAGTATTATAATTTTATTGTTTGTATTGAAGTATACAGGTAAATAAATCCATTATTATTGTTATTATTATTAAATACTTGTCAATTCTTAATTCATACTTAAAATACTTAATGTCCTAAAAGTCGCTTCAAGGAATATGTCTCTATTCTTCACAAAAACTCGCGCACAAGATATTTTCATTCTCTAGAGTAACTCACTTTTCTGGCATTTCTAAAAATGTACTGCTTCTGAAAAATATTATTCTTCTAGTGAGCATATAAAATTGCCTTGCTGCTACTGTAAGTCTTCTGAACAGTAGACAAGCTAATACATGTTATACAAACAACTGTGAATCTTTCGCTGATTTATAAATCTTAACCAAGCATTCTTAGGTCTACTTAAACATTCATTCATTTACTTTCATCTCATACATATCCATGATCCACTACTAATCATCGTTAAAATATAAGGCTCTATTCTTCACAAATTTCGTTTACTAGTCAGTTAAGTGGTATACATTTTATACCTCAAATCGAGGGAATTTTAATCAATAAGTACTTATATTTTAGAAACACTAAACCAACAAGAAAGATGGCCAAAAAGATTTAGGAAATTTTTAATAAAATCCTTAGTGATAATAGCATTCGTATTATTTGGAATAACTACTTTCGTAACTATTCTACCACATTCAGGTATATTTTCTCAACAATCAACCATTCTAAATAATTTGAGATTATGAATTTCAGCAATAAACAATTTTGAAAAATTGTGGTCAACTGCATCAAACAGCAAAGGTATAAGATCAAATTGGAGTAATTTAGGCAGAAACACTGAATTTGATAATTGCATTATTATTAATAAATTAGAAGATTGCTGCTCACTATTCCCAAATAACGACCACAACATAATTTGTAAACGAGTTTATTCTTCAGAGATTCAAACTGAATCTACGATTACAGCTAATGATGAAAGTAGAATGACCACAATGAGTGAGTTTGTAACACCACAGCCAATAAACTCAGAGACAAAAAATAATCTATTCAATGTAAAAGTTAGAATTTCTAAACTAAGTAGTCCAGTATTTAAAGGCAACGATGTCCTTCTTACTACAGATAATACATCGATACACATAGGAAAGCATTACCATTCGAAATCCAAGAGATCTTACTTTGATGTATGGTACAACAGAAAAAGCATTCCAGATAATTCGAACTCATATAATAACGATTACGAATATAGTGGAAATGATTATAATGTAAAAGTAGTTAATCCTAATATGTTTCCTGATTCTTCAAAGGCTTATGACCAAGATTACCCAAATAGCTACGTTTATGATTACACTTCAAAAAAATTCCCAATAGAAAATGACTACTTTATTAATAGATATAAAAACTATTACTATCCACAAAAACGATACGGCGGGAATGATTATGATAGCTCCAGAGAGCCATCAAATATCAGGAAAGAAGAACCAAACGTTAACGGCGATGATAGCGATAGTAACAAGAAGAATAAACAATCCCAAGTTAACCCACACTCTGTTGAATTACAATTAAATCAACGTAATTCTTTAAGTGGATCATATTACCCACAACAATGCATACCATACACGCCACAAATTGGAAGCCAACTTCCAATCATGCAACCACCTCAAATGCCAGCTTATCCTTTTGATTCCGCCACAAGACTTAATTCGTTTCTGCCAATGCCAAGAACGCCCACCAATTCATTTGTTTTCAATCCACAATATCCTTACATAGCTTCAGCTTACTCATCGCAATTACCTGGTGTATATCCATCGTATCCCAACAATCCATATTACTGGAATCAAAATGTACAAGCTCCCCAAGGTCAGTACTATCTATGTAATCCAGTACCGGTATCAAGTGATAGAACCCAACATTTAACAAATATGCCTGGTGTGGAAGTAAGACACAGTTCTGTTTCTGAAATACCTTATGAGGAAATTAAGTATAATACGTTAACCCCAATCTTTCTCAATAGTTAGCAATTATCATTTTAGCTACAGAAGTAGGACTTCAAGAAAGTGTAAAATTGGCCAAGTAAACTGTGCTCATAGTGAGAAATGTATTAGCCAAAGTCAAATATGCGATACGCGCGTAGATTGCCCAAATGCAAGTGATGAAATGTTTTGTTCCTGTGCTGATAGGATTATGGAAGATCGATTATGTGATGGTTACCTTGATTGCCCCAATGGAGAGGATGAATTGGGGTGTTTCGGTATACTCTTACTGAATTGAATATAAATACTGTAATGCATACAATTTTTTACCAGGTTGTGATGTAGATAGTTTCAGTTGTGGCAATTCAGCAGCTGCAGAATCTGAAAATAATTGCATAAGTAGAACAGAAAAATGTGATGGTGTAGCACAATGTTCTAATGGAAAAGATGAAGAAGATTGTATAATTTTATCCGAATTTCATGAAAAATCATTGGTATTTATAACACAATTAATTTGATTAAACAATGAAGGAAATTACTGCATTTCAGCCCTTATATCAAGCATCTAAATCTAAGGGTTTTCTATATAGAAACTATAAGGGCTTTTGGTTCCCACTTTGTTCTGATCCTCAAGACTGGGCAACCGAAATTTGTAACAAGGAAACTGAAGAAACTAACTTGTAGGATTCTATTTGATCTAATTTATATTACTTCAAAAATTTATTCAATTACTTTCAGCGCACCTCTTGTTTATCTAACTCAAGTTTCAACAAATTACAAGGGTCCATATCTAAATAGATTACAGAATAACAAAATCGAAATTGTAGATTTTTGTTTTAATGGCTTTGCAATGTATGTAGAATGTCCCCCGCCAAATTGTGGTATCAGAAACTTGATAAGTAGTTCAGAACTATCTGAAGACCAGGATGAAGCAATGGAGGATGTAATATCTAGATTTAGGCATAGAAGAAACGGTAATGACAACGAAACTGTGGAGTTGAGTAGAGTAGTCGGCGGATTTCCAAGTCAACCAGCTGCATGGCCATGGGTCGTCTCCATATACAGAAATGGATTGTTTCACTGCGGTGGTGTTATAATTAACGAAAATTGGATTGTTACAGCAGCTCACTGTGTCGATAGGTATAACTATTACTGCCACTAAGTGTGAAGATTTTATATTTTACACTTAACTCAGGTTTACACGCTATTATTACGAAGTAGAAGCTGGTATTTTAAGAAGATTTTCCTTTTCTCCAATGCAACAAATACGCTTTGTTGCACACATCGTGACTCATAACGCCTACGATAGAGCTAATTTAAAGAACGATCTCGCAATGATGAAATTATCTAAACCACTAACATACAGTCGTTATGTCAGACCTATATGTCTTCCTTCTAAGTTAACAGCAGGAGAAAATTATATTCGAGAACCATCTCCAGGAACAATGTGCTCAGCTGTTGGTTGGGGAGCAACTGTAGAACATGGAAATGATCGTAATATTCACATTGGAGTACTAGTACTATATTTACTATAACAAATTTCAGCTGACCATTTAAGAGAAGTGGAGGTTCCTGTCCTAAACAAATGCAAACACAGGGAAGATGAAGAAGGTCGCGAAATATGTGCTGGATATTTCGAAGGCGGGAAGGATGCTTGCCAAGGAGATAGCGGTGGTCCATTCATGTGCAAAAACCCAAATTCTCCTAATCAATGGTATCTAGCTGGTATAGTATCACATGGAGAGGGTTGTGCTAGACCAAATGAGCCGGGAGTGTACACAAGGGTTAGTCTGTATCTGGATTGGTTACATACATATTTAAGTAAGTACCTGTTAATATCGACTTCTATTATGTTAAGTATTTTAAGCTGAATTAACGTTAGCTGACACAAAGATGTAAAATCGATTTAGTTGCTAATTTTTATATTATCTGAAGCAGGCCAATATAAAAATACATTATTATGAAATGGGATTTTAACTACTTCTTCTTACGCTAGATCATCATCACCTGCCAACTCGAAAACCACTTCAAAAATGCCCTGGCTTCTCCTGCAAATCCTCTAATAAATGTTTGCCAAAGAAAAGACATTGCGATAGAATCGTAGACTGTCTACAAGCTGAGGATGAAATTCACTGCGAAAAGAGTATAATTGAGGTTTTCAGGAACACAATGAGACACATGATCTCGGTCGATACAATCCGAAACGAAATCAATGAGAAAGAAGATACGGCACTGAATAAATTAAAGAACGAAGACGACGAAGTTACTACTACGTTTACAGCAGAAGTAGCAACTACATTAATAACGGATAAGCACACGCTGGCTACCGATGTACCCGATAACATCTTTGGCACCACCACATTTAAAATGGAAACTACCTCTACACCGAGCAATTTGAATAGAAACGAATTCGGTTATACGACTGAAAACACCTTATTTGCAAGCTCGCCAAATATATCAGATGAAAGTCAGTCTATAAGTTACAACGAAGGACCAACAATGACAACAGAAATGCATACCAGGACTGCAGAAATAATAGAAGAGGTTACATACGGAGATGAAACCGATAGACCAACTGAAACGCAAAAAATAACAGTTACCGAATTCTCATTGAATCCCACTACGAAAGAAACATCTTCATTAATTATTGAAGATCACTTTAAATGTAACAGGTAAAAGCTTAAAATTTAACAATATGAAGTCCAATTTCACCGAGTACAATCGAAACAGTATGTTACAGGTTATTCCTATCTCAAAGAAATGTAATAGAATAGCAGACTGTGAGGATATTAGTGACGAACGTAATTGCACTTGTGCAGACTATATGAAAAACTTTCATCCGGAAGGAATTTGTGATGGTTTGATCGATTGCTACGATACTTCTGACGAAATAAACTGTGGTAAGACCTGAACTAAGTTCTACTTAATTCTGGTTCAATAATGTATAAAAAGACAGTTTATTATAAAACCAATTCATTACTGCTTCAAACTGCATTCATCTGTTATTATAATTTATACTGAATATTTCGTGAGATTCGAAAACAAAGATCCGCATGTAAAATTGGGATCAGTAGTACACTTGAATTAATACTGTATGTTGTGTTACATGTCCAAAGTGGCAATGTACCCTGTGTTAATATAGATGAAAATTGCAACTTTTAACATTTTATTAAAGAACCTGCAAGAATATTTTAACAATTACATTAAAATAAATTAAGACAATATATGGATATTGTATCAATTTATCACCCATACCAATCTATATTCATTAAAGATCAGTTTTTTCTTACTTTGTAAATATAGCACTTCTTATGATCCAACTAAATGTCAATGCTTGCCAGTCATATCAATTTATACAAGATTCTTTCAATACATGACAGAAACATACATACATATATATGTACATATATCTAAGCTATCTTTCAAGGCTGCGTGGCCAACGATGAAGTGGCAGAAATCCGTTCCATATATGGCAAGGGTGAATTTTTTTTGAAATTTCAATGCAAGATTGTTTACAAACTACAACCGTTACATTGTTACAGAGTTACTGTCATATTTCTAGTTTACAAAAATTAAGAAAAAGTACTCGAAAAAATTAAGATTTGCATCGAAGCTGGACTTAAATCTATTTTGTACTAGTTTTTCTTGCTTTTTTAAAATCAGAAATATGTATGTCATTACTAGCAACATCATGATAGTGAGTATTAGATTAGATTATATTCAATTAGGGGTGATATTGTGCTACGACCTATTGATCTATTGTGCCCCCTTGCATGAGCTGAATGCTGCTGAGGTTTGCCCACTCTCAGAGCTCCTAATCCAGTCTAAGAGTTTTAATAAACTAGGTAGGCTAGAAGGTATTTCTTCTTCGTCTATGATGTCTTTGCCCAGATAATTGGGACGGGTTTCCGTGATAGTGGTGCAGTTGGATGTCAGATGTTCCGGATTTTCATCCTCCGCCTCGTAGAACCTGCAGTCGCTATTCTGTTTTAGACCTATCCTTGTCATGTGTACCCCAAGGTGACAATGCTCTGTAAGAAAACCTGTGAGGATATTTTCGCTTACTTCCAGCAAAGTTTTTGCTCTATGCTTGTTGTAGTTTCCACGAAATATCTTGGAGTGTCTCAAACCAGGGAGATTTTTCCAGCAGGATACTCTAAGCCTCTCTTCTCGATCTTTGAGTTCTTTTTTGTAGATGCTCATCCGTATATCGCAGAACGGTTCCAGTCCCACAAAGTTATGGCGGCCTTTCTTGCTAATAGATTAGCTTCTTCGTTGTCTCTGATTCCAGTATGTTCTGGTACCCAGAATAATGCAACTCTATTTTCCTTGCGCATGTTGTTTAGTCTGTTAAGACATTCACTGACTAATTTCGAGCATATGATGTTAGAACTCAGCGCAATTATGGTTGCTTGACTAGCAAAATTGCAATGCTCCGCTTTCGATAGTTCTTGTCCAGGTTCAGTTGAGCACATCTTCCAATAACGTCAATATCCGCTTGAAAGACACTGGGGTATATTCCCATTGGCTCGGGTATTTGTTGCTGGCCCAAATATCCCTACACCTGCTCCTTTGTCGTTTTTAGAACCGTCCACATACCATTTGATGGTGTTTTTTTTTAGGGAGTAGGAGGAATATTTTCCTACGCATTCTCTCTTAGCATTCTCTCTCTAGCTTTTTAAGGAAGCACCTTTCGAAATGATATTTCTTGACCATTTTATCGTTTGGTAGACTTAGAAATGGGGAGAGCCCCGCTTAAGATGTCCAAGCTCTCTGGTACAGAAGTCTCGCCCCCTCTAGTCCCCGCCCTGGTCAGTCTATGCAATGTCGCAAGGGGCGCTCCCTCCATCACTATGTATAGAGGGGTGATAGTGAGTACATATACCAATTTCAGTTTATCAATAATTTTTAAAACTTTTAAGAAATCTTCAAAATTTCTAAAAAAAATTAACATTTCCGTATATGGAGAAAATTTCTTGCCACTCTCCTCTGACTAAACAACGTTAATGCAAATCTTATAAGCAAATATTATCCCTATTTCTACACATATAAAAATTTAATGGAGTGAAATGTAATTGTCCGGTTTAGAGTAGTTTCTTTTTAGAATGATACTATGCTAATTAAAATCGGAGTATGCTTTTCCCATTCAATTATAATTTCAAACAGGTTCACTTATTTAATTGGCGGTGGTTTCCACTAATTTCATTATCGGAATAACATTATATTCGTTTTAAAATTTAAAATATCACTTATTTAGTTGGCGGACAATTATAAAAATACATTACACCAACTAATTTCATTATCATGTACAGAATAATCTTTTATTTAACTCCACAATATATCCGTTTCAAATCATATTATTTCGTTTTCTGGATTCTTCCTTAAGTTTACAGTAAACTTTTAGCGTTAGGGGCAAAACTATCCATCTCTGAAAGATTTTTTATTTGAGTAATTACTGATATATTACAGAACACCTGCGACAATTATAAACCTATTCCTTGTCTATGGTAGACGTAGAACTTTACTATTATATATGATGCAAGCTCGTTACGTTGTCTTGATAGAAATCAAAAATAGAACACATGATTTATGAATAAAATTCAAAGTAAGAAACAGTTAAATATGAATTTAAATTTTGGAAAAAGATGGTAGTTGTGATTGCATTAACATTAATTGCTCATTTTTTGAAAGCAACAAGTTAAACAGAGTTAAATCCACCTTTAAATTTTTATCTGTGTATAAACGTTACAAGTACTGATCAGAAACGTTGACGGTTATAAAATATTATGCAATATTGCGCATGAAAAGTATGGTCAACTATATCGAAAACTAGGTAAAATGAGTACACTCACAGAAAAATATTCGGAATAAGCGTTTGGAGGCACGTGATACCCATGTTACCCTAAAGACATTTATAGCATATTGCGCGTTTTGGTTGAATTTTATTATGCAAACGTAATCAAATTTCTATATCGACAACCTTAATTCTATTTTAACCTTGTATAAGATATAAGTTCGTAATTTATTAGAAATTTATTGAGCTACGCACGCTTTGGACATCTAATCCTTAGAAATTATATACTTACATAATGTTATTTTTGAATGTACTTTGCGAAATATAGCAAAATAAGAGAACATTTCGAAACTATTAACAAAACCGTAACGTTGTTTATTTCATTTATCGTTACATTGAGGAAGGTAAATATAATTTGGATTGCGTGTGTTTAACAATTTGCATGGATGCCATGTGTTAATTTAATTAGTATATACTTAATTACCACAAGATTAGAACCATCACACAAGTAAATACAATGTATTATTTCTTATATTACCACAATTTATTGGTGAAATAACTTCTTTGTAAGTGACAATGATGACTGTAATTAACCAACATTAGACAGGTAAAGTAATGCATTGTGAAAAACATGCGAAATCCATTTTCATTTGCGCCATATTTGCTTTAAAATATAGTTGCTAATGTGTTTCTAAAAAGCCCATGTAAAACCGTATTGCTCAAACTATAATAGAATTATTCAGTTTAAACCTGTGAAACATGTACTCTAACGTGGAGATGTAAATTATAAAAAAATAATCCTTACAAAATATTTTTAGATTATTAAATACAAGGTGACGTAACGGAAGTGCTATTTTTTATTATGCATGGACAGTATTTTATAATTAATGGTCCCCCAGAACTGAACAAATATATTAAAATTGGGTTCTATATATATAATATGTAAAAAAAATTAATTGCAATATAAAAATAATAGTTAATTAATTGTTTTACAGTAGCAGTTATGATATTTCTCAGCGGATTTCAGTTAAATTTTTTGAAATTAGTGCCCATTTCTGGGCGAATGCCTTTAGTCATTAGTTGTCTCAATATTTTCAATTCATCTTTTCGTCACCATTTCGTTTTAATTTAGAATAGAAAAATAATTCTTTGGATCCTACCAGATAATACATTTGAGTAGATGTTATTCCCTCTTATAAGTAACTTTGGTAATTATTATTCAGCTATTCATGTACAGAAGAAATTTGCGACTCAAAATTAATTAATTTTAGTGTTACTCAAAATATTTCGATTTGAACGAATGAACTTTTATACAGAAACAATCCGAGTAATATCAGTCTTAATAATATCCACTGCAATTCTCTCTCAGTAATATTGAACGTCTCCGAGATGTTGCGTTTCCGATTTAAGCACAATACTGTATTGGTTGAATGTGCTTTTACTTCTGAACATAGTCTTCTATATTTTAACTGTTTACCACCACGGATTTGTAACATTGAAGTGGCGACCGCTGGGTTTCAAAGTACAATTTAACGCATCACAAACGATTTCCTTCCATAAAATCTGGAGAAAACACCAAACAAATTACAAGCATTTCAAGTCAGTATTTTAAAAGTGCCAACACTTTAGAACACTTAACTTCTATATATGTATACATAAACCTATATGTTGTAAAATATTCTCAAAATTTGCCATATGTTTTCAGGAATAGCTTGCAACAAGGATGAATTTCATTGCGTTTCAAGTAAAACTTGCATTCATGTAGATAAGAAATGCGATAATACTCCTGATTGTCCCAATGGTGAAGATGAGTTGGATTGCTGTAAGTGCTATATCATCGATACCAGTATTAAACGTTAGAACTTTTGATCATTATACATCTTTCAGTTCTTCTCACTGATGGGACTACAGTTCGATTAGATACTGATTTTCGTCCGCATTTAAATTCTAAAGGCATCATATCATTTTATTATCAAGATTCATGGTGGCCAATGTGCGGAGAAAACTGGACAGATATCCATTCGACCATTGCGACTGAATTATGTTGGTCGTTAGGATTTGCAGACAGTGAACTATATTCTGAAGTTGAAATCAAAAATCATCCTTTAAGAATAGTTGTAAATCAAGAGACTGAAGATGTTTCTATGGAAAATGCTGATAGTACAGAAGTTTGCAATGGTTTATATGTGGAATGTTCCAATGTTAGTATGCGGAATTGGTACCCTAAAATCGGAAATAACAAGAATATATTGCCTTGGGATGTTGCAATTTTTGTAGATGGTGATTACAAATGTACCGGAGTATTACTAAATATGAAATGGGTTTTGACAAGTTATAATTGTTTCCGTGGAATTTCTGAGTAAGTTGTATTATTTACGTATAAGATGAAAAAAGTAAGATTCGCTATACATACATTATTTTAAAGAACATTGCATGACGTTGTAATTGAACATTAGGAGAGAATTTTTACTATTTTTAAGATTAAATAGTCACTATGTGGTCGTGTTATTGGGTATCGGTGACCGATATGTGGACATTGCTGGACCGCACGAACAAATCCGATTAGTAGACGAGTCAATACCTGTTCTATACTCTGACATTATCCTTCTAAAACTACAAACAGAAGTTGCTAATACGAGATACGTTAAACCTGTACATTTCACTCAAGGGTAAGATTTTTTATTTTATATTCAACTAGAAAAATTAATCGTGATTTATTTTAGAAATGAAATATATCGTTTTAAAGAAATTTGCTATGCCGTTGGACGTACGAAGCATAACAAATTAACGTCGATAGAATTGATAAGAACTATGAATTGCACATCTGGTTCAAGATGCTTCAAGCGAAGCCAACCGATTTTCGAAGAATGCAATGTAAGAAATTATGCTCCATGTTTTTAAGACCCTAATCTTTACAACAAAAATCTATTTTGAAAGGTCTGTAGAACAGTAGGTGTACATTTATTGATTGAGTATTAGATTGTATACTACGGACAAACTACAACAAATAATAAAGCTTAATACGTTGTACACGTAAAAGGGACAATTCATTAAATGACTGGAAAAAAACTTAAAATCTCCAGGTCGTTTATGTTACCATGCAAAATTTTCCATAAATTTTCATTTGTTGTGACCAAATTATATTGTAAGATATTTATGTAAACGAATTTAAGTCCTTTAACTCCTTCTATGTACTATAAAAATGCATCTGTCCATTCGCACTTAAAACCATCAAAGAACCGATCAAATGCTTGGACAGACAAAGGTCGACTTAGTTAAGCAAATTTATCTTAAAATTTATTGCTTTTGCTATCTATTTTCTCACATCAAACGTCCTACTTAGATTCATTCTATATCTGTTTTCTTTGTTCCTTTTCAATTTTTTTCTGTACTCAACTATAATGCCGTCTATCTTGAATACCACTCTATATAACTACAAATGTGTGTAGCATTTCGAATCTATTTGATACCGTTTCGTGTTTCACTTATCATTTTTATTATTATTAACATCTCAGTCTTTTCTGAAAGCACATTAATTCATCAGATTGATTTTAAATAATCATAGCAGTATATTCAATATACAGAACAAATGGTTTATTAATATTTTAAGTAATTAACAACATTCGTTAAATTAATAAAAATAATGTAATCAACTTTTTCCAAACCAACATTACGTAATTCTCAACCAAACACAGAATCCAAGAGCTCAACGTTGGAGTGGTGTCATAGTTTGCGAGTCCGGAAATGGTATTTATCCATCCGCCGTATTTTTCCAAGAACACGGAGCCTGCGGATTTCAGCGTACCACTGCATTTACATCGCTATCTCTCTTCGTAAATGCAATATTTGATATATTCGGTAAGTTGCGCGACTTCAATTCACCTACCATCCGTATACGATAATTCACGCTGTAGACATTGATCTTTTACAAAAACATTACTTCTCGTCCTTCGTAACTAGAGCGTTCCAACGTTTTTACTGCTAACCCCAAGGAATGCCAGGGATTCAGATGTAAGCTCGGGCAATGCATAGAATCCAGAAGAATTTGCGATGGAATTCCGGATTGCCGTAATGGTGAAGACGAAGATGACGTGATGTGTCGTGAACGGAATATCTTCTGCCATCTATCAAATAAGTGTGGTAAGTATTGAATTTACAATGACACGTGGCGACATCTAGAATACAGTAACTTTACTATTATACGAGCTATTATGGTAGAATACTTCATCTACGAAATCCTAAATTTAAAATCACAGTATTATAGAATCCTATTTGGCGATAAAACGGAGAATGTTAGCAAATTATGCTTACTATTCTCCTTTAGAGATAGCGCCAGGAAATTGTATTTATATTTATAATAAACACAAGTATTTTAGTTTTATGTATGTATTTAGAAACATTTCACAGTTTTTAATTATGAGCTATTATAATATAATAAGAACGTAATTGTCCAAAGTGCTGAAATTTGACCAAACCATAAACAATACAGCGAAATTATTTATACGACCACATTATTCAAAATACGCATAAAGAAAGAAAGAAAATCAAGTTTTCTACAATAGATAGTTAAAACATAAATCATTATCGGGTATTTTTAATAGTTATCAAAGGTCTTCTTTACTTAGCGATTGCTATCATTAGTACATTAATTAACGCATTCCTTATTAGCTTTTGCTTCAACAATGTTCTTAATAACTTTACCTGTGTAATTGAAAACGTTGTCTAGTTGATTCTATTTATTAATTTTCAAAATTTCAAGAATAACCCCAAATCATCACCACATATTTAATAAGTCTGCGATACATCTTATATAAGTTACCAATATTCAAAGATATAGATGGAGTTTTTACTAATATTCAAAATTTTAACACATCTGAGCATATTTTTTTTCTATAGCATTATAAGTACACCAACTTCAATAATGCTTGTTTTTGTTTCACCTCCTAGAGATGTATGTACTTTAGTATTTAATTCAGGTTTTTTTCTAGATTGTATGCAACGGACTTGCGCGGCTTGCCTGCGAATTTTTGCATTCTAGAAATACAGCTACCCGCGACAGTATTCGTCCAGGTAAAAAAATCGCTTGTTTTACAAATAGAAGATGAAAAACGATTTCTTTCGCCACAAATCGATTACTAACGACCAGAACGGTTTCAATGTAGAATATTTCTCTAATAAGTTAATTATGAACAAAGTTACAAGCATTGAAGTACCTCTGCTTTGTGGTAAAAGTTGAATTAAATTTGTGTCACTAAAATAAAGAGTATGATATGTTCATCCAACATTCCAAATTTGGTTTGATTATCTGCAACGGTTCCAAAGTTATGAATTTTTTACTTTATGAAATAGGGGCGAAAATCGCGTGCGACTCGCATTAGAGAGCGTTCGCACGCGATTTTCGCCTCTATTTCGTAAAGTAAAAACTTCATAACTTTGGAACCGCTGCAGATAATCAAACCAAATTTGGAATGTTGGATGAACAAATCATACTCTTTCTTTTAGTGACACAAATTTAATTCAAATTTTACCACAAAGCAGAGGTAAATTTTTCCATGCCTACTTCAATGCTTATAACTTTGTTCATAATTAACTTATTAGAGAAATATTCCACATTGAAACCGTTCTGGTCGTTAGTAATCGATTTGTGGCGAAAGAAATCGTTTTTCATCTTCTATTTGTAAAACAAGCGATTTTTTTACCTGGACGAATACTTTCGCGGGTAGCTGTAGCTACAGAACTACAGAAAAGATTGTTTTGATTTCACCAATTAAGTTTTCTTTTATATCATTTATGCCGCGTTTACAAAACATTAAAATAAGGTTACATCGATATTTAATAGCACTTCATTCTCACGGCCAATTGTTTTGTTTGACTTTTATTACTGCTGAGATGTCGAACTCTGTCCTTAGGTGACGAAACCCTTAAGTAATTAACGCGCGATGTCATTTCTCAATTCTGATTCCTCTTTAATTGGTGATTGTAATTTTACTTTTTCTATCATAGCTTTGTGGCCACTAATCCGTGTTGTTTTTATAGCGCAAATCTTTCGACGTAAACATTAATTTAATTTATTACTTTTCCTCATTTTAAAATATATTTTCTTGTGATCATGTTATATTATAACAGAGATTCAACATGTTTTATCTGGAAATATGCACATTATTGAATATTTCATCTTCCTTCAGTAACACATTCTCGTATTTTTGGTATTTGCCCTTTCCTCATAGTTACTAATGTTATCCAAAGTATTTTATTCTTTAGTAGGTGTCGTGTTAGATATATTTTTATAAATAATAACCTCCAAAATAGTAATTGTAAGTAGCACACTTGTCCAAACAAAATTTCAACATCATCAACTTCCTTAAAATGCTTGCCTTCATTTGCAACATATTCTAACACTAGATAATTCGCAGATTGTGCAAAGGACCAACTCACGTGCGGTAGTGGAAGATGTGTGTCAAAATCAGCATTTTGCAACAAGATTAATGATTGTGAAGATGGCTCTGATGAACCTGACGTTTGCAGTTGCGTATCGTATTTAACATTAACTAACCCGGAAAGAATTTGTGACGGTGTAAGACACTGTTACGATAGAACTGATGAAGACCCGGAAAGATGTCAATGCGATATTGGAAGATTTATGTGTGCCCAGTAAATATCAGAATGAATATTCTAATACTTACACTAATTTACTATCCGTCTTTGCAGGACTAAATTTTGTATCCCCATGGAAATGGTGTGCGATGGATATTCCGACTGTCCAAACGGTGAAGATGAACATAATTGCATAAAATTAAGAAAATTGAATAATAAGTAACGACATTTTTAACCTCACTCATTTAAATTTTGTCTACCATTTTGTCTTTTACAGCCCAAATGTAGGTGAAGTTATATCACGTACAGCTGGAGTGTGGCATCAGGGTTGTTTTAATGAAAATGTACCACAAGAAGAACTGCAGGATATTTGCAATCGTTTAGGTTTCATCAATACTATTGGAATTGGTCATTTTAAGTACATGAACGAAGTTGAACGATTTGCCAAAAAGCCTGTTTTGGAACCATTTAATGTCGTATGGATAAATAGAAATGAAAACGTTCAATTTAGATTAGCGATTCGAAATGGTGATACTCCATCTTTGAGCTTTGTAAATTCGACCGATTGTTACCGTTTGTTTATCGAATGTAAATAATTTGTTGTGCAATAAATTTATACTAAATGCTTGTTATTTAGGCTGCCTATATTTAAGATAATTACGTTCGTATTCGGATAAAATTCTGTGGGGTTTTGCATTACAGCATCTATTAAAATGTTTTAGCTGTTAGAGACATTAATTTATTCGTCGCGAATATAAAATCAACAGTTTGCGATTAAACAGCAACGAATATAAAATATCATTTTCCAAACACAATTGTTAAACTTTAGATCTATATAATATTTTGCATTCACGTCCCTGAGGAGACACTCGCACAGAAATTGCATATATCAAGATACATAACGTTTTTGAGTCGATGCTAGCACAAGTCCGTAGTTTTGATACGATGAAGTTTGTTGATAGTATGTTTCCAAGTACATTAATGTGTATCCTAAGAGAAATTAATCCACGATTTATGTATTTTAACAAATTTTATGTTCAAAGTTTAATTGGGGTTATTTGTGACCTTTCTCTTCTACGATTTGAACTTGATTTGCATTTATTGATTTTATAGAAAATCCAGACATTCCAAAAGATTTGTTAATTGCCATTCAATCAATTTCATCAAATGCAGTTCAATTCGATCAGAGCTATGAAACATTGTGGCGTGTATCGTCAAAATCGACCCCTGTCCGAGTACTATGCATTGTTGGGAAACAATTAACATCGCAATACTACTTTTGGCAAGATAACATTGTAACAAAGCATAGAAAATGCATTTACACATACAGAATACCCAACAAGCAGCAATAGGCTTGGAAGTCAATGCCGCTAGATTCGCCACAGGTAAAAGAGAAAGCTGCAAATAATTTTTGAAGATTGAAAAGTTTCTAATGAAATTTTTGAGTTAATCAATATTCTGCGTTTGTTAGTAGAAATCATCATTTCGCCAGAAAACACCTCTGCTTCTACAAAAATTATAAACTTATAATAATAGACTTATTACCATCACAGCTTCTTTTATTTTGTATATATTAGGATAACGTTAACGGGAAGTAGTACCGATATATTTGCAACGGTGTTTTCAGGAATGCAGTTTTAATAGTATCAAATTTCTTGTAATACAAATACCTAGCAGAGATGATATACGTGTAAGAACACACAATATTAACTCATGTTTAAGAATTGCATTAAATATAGAACGTCTACATACAACATTTCGCAAACGCCAATTCTACAGTAGCCTTCACAACGTCAGCAAATACTAAATCCCCAATTGTTTTTATGAAACGAATGCTTCATCAAGTCAAATACATATTTCTAATTTCCTCCACAATTTTTGTCTTCCCATTCGTCATTGATAGTGAAATTGAGGTTACATTCACGCCAGAAGCAAAGGAAATGCTTTTGTAATATGCGCACGAGACCAAATATTTTAAAGACGATATATTGCGCAAATTCATGAAAATAACATACATATAAGGAATGCCTTATTATGTAGATAAATACCGTGAATAAAATAATTAATTAACGAGTTTTATATCAAACTTTACAGTTAAATAACTGTGTTACTGGTTCATATTTGACTTGATATTAAAAAAATAATCACGCTGTTGCAAAAACGTCACGTAGTTAGTATCCTGTCAGTGCATTATTGTAAATAATACAAGAAAGTCCCAAAAGGACTTTATGCCTATACAACCAACCATGCATAGGTCACGTTTACCTACATTTATGGGTGACACAGGTGCTCGACGCTCTTACTAATCTCGATTAACAATTTTATTAGCGCTACTCCGTTTCTGTATGCTCCTCATCGGTGCATACAACATATACGTGGCGTATATACTGAAGTGTATTATAAGATGTTTTATATTGGGCGGCCAACGACCCTAGAAACCGTTTCACGACCAGGGGACCTGGAATGCTGCGGCCGCATGCCCTCTTCTTTCTTTTCGTTCAAGAACAGCGATACCACATTCGTCGAACATACGTACATACATCGGGAATACTCAAATTTCTGTAATCCATTACGGCAAAGTGTCTTTTGCCGTCCGATTAACTGTAAAATTGCCACTGTTGTAGCTATTCGCGGAAAAATTTGCTCCAGTAAAAGAAAATTTAATTGTGTCACGATGGTACACGAACGAAGAGTTGTCGGTTAAGTGCTAATACTGGTAAAAGTGCCTGTTTTCCTTCGTTATTGTTTTTTATTTACTGTTAAACCTTGAAACACTTCTCATAGTTTTTCCGAAAACACTTAAATAACTAGGTCTCTAAAGCGGGTAACACAACTAATTAGTTCTAATCCAGTAAATTCTATTCTGTGCTCTTAATGGTTTGTAGAGATTCTGTACCACACCCTGGAAAAATATATTTACTAGAAACGGTTGTTAAGCAATAATGTATTGGAGAAGAAATTATAAACAGTCTTATTTGAAAATTGAACACTTAAATTTAATTGAAACGTAACACAAATATTAGATTGTTATTATTATTGAATTTCATTTCCAATCTTATATTAATCAATATATTAAGCATTTGTAAATCTACTTAATTGTTGGTATCTATGTTTTCATAAAGATAAGATACATAAGCTCTAGTTTTGTAAACATACAATATGTACATACCTAATATATAAAACTCAATAACTGCAAATATCAAAATTGTGATTTCGTAATGTTTTTATCCTTAAATGGTATGGTACATTATTCAAGATAACTCAGTGCAATGATGTATAAAAAACATATATGTAGGTACATTAATATGTTTATATATTTATTTTGTAGTTTGACGTTATATAATTATCTTATATGCGGCAATTAGAAGTATTCAACATTTTTCTCCGGCAAGGATGCAAACAAGTGAATATTACAGAAAAAGTAACAGATAACATTGTCAGCACTGTTTATATGTGTATAAACTACCATCCAAAAATATCTTAAAGGTTCTGCCAAAATCGTAGTCTCTCACGAAACATCGCCACCAATGCTACCAATTATTTATACCTATTTAAAATCAATTTAGCATAGATATACTTTTACAATAATCTTCAGTTTTTAGGCATAGAATACATAATTGTAAAGTTCTTCACTGGATCTCTTGGAGCAGAAGTAGAACACTAAACACTTCAACACACAAAATACCAAAAATTTTCTACAAAAAGGCCGAGGCGTTTCGACAGCAAAGCAGCAAAGAGTTTTAATAATGAGCCTGAATAATGATAGCTTTGCTGTCGAAACGCGTCGGTTTTTTAGTAAAAAGTTCTTTGGTGTTTTGTGGGTTGAAGCGTTTAGAGTTCTACATTATTGTACATTACAATCCTTCACAAAAATCTTACTGTACTTAGTCTAATATTATCGAAAAACAACCACTCACCTCCTATAATATATAAAGCAAAATTTGGCTTATATGATGCCAAGTATAATACTATTTCCTTAAAAGACCTCTACAAAGAATGTTAAGAGAATGATACGAGAATATGTGAGTATGCCATAATAGTATTATTTCACATTTTCTACGTGGAATTCTGCAAATCTACTCCACACAACTTATATGGGTTATGTCGGCATCCCCCTCCCTCCACTCCCCCCAGCCGTGCTTCTTTATGCTTAGTCGTAGTCGTTTTGTGCAACTAATTTTTGCACATTTCTGCTTGTACAGTAACTGACTTAGAGCGATTTGAAGTTAGAACCTGGTATGTTCGTAAACACGTCAACAAACTCGGTTAATATGAAAGTAAATGTTTTCTGTTTGCGACACAAAATGATAGCTAGTACGAACTGATGGCATGCGCCCAGCTTTGTTCTGATTAAACATAAATCTCTGCTTTATCGTAGATCTCTAAAAAAATAAACTCTTATTACTGCATCTAACTAAATAATTTCTAGTTAAAAAAATGTAGAATATGCTGAGTTGGATAACATTAAGTTAGGACCCCTTTCGGAAGAGTCGCTAGGCCCCATTTTCTATTTTCCATATTCCACAGAGGAGAAGCACGATTGCTGTTTCATTTTCAGATGACACGGCAGTGATAACCGCTCCATCTAATTCACAATTATTCATTCAAATACCACTTAGACTTGCCTCAAAAATCCAGAAATGCCGTTTTTACCCAAAGTGTTGCACGTAATAGGACTGTTTGCAGCGCTTAACTTAGCAATAAACTTGCCCAGTTTTATTGGGGACTATGACTAGCTTGAAAGAAATATATGTGTATACAACTAATCTGCACCGGCTTTTATATTACATGAAATGTTTTAACATATCGATGTGATTATTTCTGTTCAATTCAAAATTTCTTCATCTCAATTAACCACATCTTTCTATTTTTATTCTTTTTCTCAGAAACTTAACGGCTAGCGTTCCTTGCACGTCTTAGAGGAATTGTGTAGATGCACTAAGTTGATCTCCACAGTCGGATTTTTAAAGGACTTGTTTAGCGTATGGCAACTTTTATACAGCGTTAGTAAAAAGTCCCGGAACGGTCGAATAACTTTGTTATTTGAAAATTACGATTTCTGAAATTTGGTATGGGGGTATAGTTAATATAAATGCATTTTATGCAATACAGTTTATATTTTTTTCACTTCCGGTTTAATCGGCAATACGTGCAACTTTTTTTTTAAACGGAACGCCCAGATTTTTTTAACACTTTTGAATGCAAAATAAAAAACTACATTCAGGAAGTATTAAGATGTTTATTTTTATTCACAAGAAAACAGTTAAAAAATTAAAAAAGTGTCCTAATACAGAAAAAACAAGGTACCTTTGCAAAAAGTTGTTGCTTAGTGTTTGCTTTCTTTTTGCCGTCACATTTGACAATTTGAAAAGCGTTTTAACTTTTGCATCGCTATAAATTTACTTATTTTAGACGTTGACACATTTGAAAATGGCAGTAAAACTTACCGAATCAGAACGAATTGAGATATTAATGATGCGTGGGTACGGTGATCGTCAACGTTCTTTTGAAGAGGTTCGTATTTTGTTTAATACTGTTTATCCGGATCGTCACATTAGTAAAAGTACGGTATGCCGAACAATTCAAAAGTTTGAAGTCTTTCATCAGGTGAAGGATTTACCTAGAAGGGGACGTCCATTAACAGCAACAGATGAAGAAACTAGTTTCAATGTGTTACTTACGGTGGAAGAAAATCATCACGTGTCCACAACAGAATTAGGTCAAATTCATGAGATCTCTCAAAAATCTGCTCATAAGATTCTTAAATAAGCAAGAATGAAAGCCTATAAAATGTATCCCGTCCATGAGTTAACTGAAGATGATCCATATCGTAGACTACATTTTTGCGAAACAATGACGGAATTGATCGAGCAGCAGCCTAATGTTTTAGATCACATCATTTTTTCAGATGAGGCAACGTTTTGTCTCAACGGCACTGTGAACAGACATAATTGTCGCTACTGGTCAATTGAAAATTCGCATTAAATTGAAGAAGTCCATACACAGCGTCCTCAAAAAATGTCTAGGCTGGTCTTGTTGGAAACAACATCATAGGACCATTTTTTATAAAAGGAAATTTAACTGGCAACGTCTACTTAAATTTATTGCGAAATGAGGTTGTTCCAGCTCTTGCGGCCCTCTTTCCAAATGCAAACATAGGTGATCACCCTAATGCACATTTTTGGTTTCAACAAGATGGAGCTCCCCCCATTTTGCCCATAATGTCCGCGATTAGATGAATGAAATTTTTCGGAACGTTGGATCGGACGTAGAGGAGCAATCGAATGGCCAGCACGTTCGCCAGATCTCTCGCCATTAGATTTTTCTTTTGGGGTCACTTGAAATGTCAAGTGTACAAAAATCGTCCCCATAATCTTGAACAATTGGAAGAGAGAATAGTTCAAGAAGCCAATCGCATCACTCCAGAACAAATACAAAATTCAATAAGAAATTTTACTGACCGTTTACATTTTTGTCAAATTGTAAATGGAGAGCATTTTGAACAATTATTGTAATCGCAACCTGAATAGACAGGTATCTTGATTTTTCTGTATTAGGACACTTTTTTAATTTTTTAACTGTTTTCTTGTGAATAAAAATAAACATCTTAATACTTCCTGAACGTAGTTTTTTATTTTGCATTAAAAAAAAAGTGACAAAAATATAAACTGTATTGCATAAAATGCATTTATATTAACTATACCCCCATACCAAATTTCAGAAATCATAATTTTCAAATAACAAAGTTATTGACCGTTCCGGGACTTTTTACTAACCCTGTATAAAAGTTGCCATACGCTAAACAAGTCCTTTAAAAATCCGACTGTGGAGATCAACTTAGTGCATCTACACAATTCCTCTAAAAAATAAACGCACATTGTATTGGAGTATCACAAAGCCTTGTGATCTGTGATATTGTATCTAACTACTTAAAAATCGAGAAAACAAACGGTTCGATATGCACATTGTTTTACTTGCATAATGATATAAAAATTACATCGAAACATGAATAGTTTTTATATCCTTGAAACAAGCAAAAATTCTATATTCTCTGGAGTATTTATATTTACATCGAGTATTGCTAACATTAAGAAATCCGAAAGTCATTACGTGCAATTACGTAGCTTTAATGTAGCAAATCTTACCGATATAACAGATGCCTATAGTAGCAGAACTAATGAATATAAAGATGGAAAAACGGTTTCTAATCACTTAAACAATTAGACCGGCTTTTTTGTCACACTTTATATAAATTTCAGCAACATAACGTCACATCTAACAGTAAATATTATTGCCCACGATAATCAGATGATCGTAAAATTTTGTTTGATATTACAACCTCCGTAATGTGTAATGCCGCTGCTTAACATTAAATATTTAAAAGTAGGTGACCGGACGGTGCCTACGTTAAAACAAGACGGCGAATTTTCGGTGACAATTGCTGATGTTAGGCAATCATAAATTTAACGCCTTAATACTTGGTTCTCGGTTGTTAGTAGTCATGTAATACAATTAAAAAGTGGGCTAAATTTTTGTGGATATTTAAGTTTCTGTGTTATGCGGATAAAAATACGAAAACGGTTCATGAAATAGAACATAACCAGTTTGTTTTATATCTTTCTGGTACATTATATATTTTATTATACTAATAAAAATGTTAAACTAGTAAGAGGAATATTTCGTCATAATTTCTTTAAGATGTATTTGAAATGCTAACGTTTTTAATTACTTGAATTTGAATGGATTAATCAACAGGACATGTGAAACCAAAACAGTTTTAGTAATTTCTGTATGCATTTCGCTTGATAACTTTAGATGACGACTCTGATCGAATTCTAGACGTCTCTATTAAACTATAATTAGCCAGTTTACTTAGTCTAGAACACCATTACACATATACATACAATGTAGTTACCTCCCTCCAAAGAAACAATGTTGGTAGTACTAAGTCAACGTAAATGTTACATACTGACTAACGTAGTTTTTATTTCGACGGAGTGACCGATAAAATTAATTAACATATACAAATTAGAAATTAAAGGAAAAAGAGTAGTATTTCATAACTTACAAAGTACATCCAGGCTTTTTGCTTTTATAAGCTCTCTCACTTTCAAAACGTCAGCTTTTGGAGATTGTTCATAGATTTCAAAATTATCCTAATAGTCATACATAAAGGAAAAGTGTAACGAACATTGAGTAAACCCAAATATGATGCTATTACGTATAGAAATTTGTATGATATATCTAATAATTTGAAAATGCTATTAGAGGAGTTACCACTATAAAGCATTCCAAGTTTTAGGAATATCATGGTCATGTAATATACATACAGTACAAAAATAAACATAATAAGGACTCAAGCCGTGGAAGCCTTCGATATTATCTATTGGAAGAGATTTAACTAATCTAATCGTTGTATTTAACTCAAATCTAATTTCCAGAGTATTCTTATTGTGGATCCTGAATAAAAACCTAACACATCCTTTTTATTAAGCTATTGACTTTTGCTTATTTTCAAATGTAATAATGAAGTGATTAAATAGAATCTTTTTCAAAGAAACAATCAGAAAAATTATGACAATTAGATGTAAGTACGCATCTTAAATATTATCTGCCGTTCTGTATTATCAGCTAATTATAATTACGTTGCATAAGCCTTAATTTCTGACGACAGATCCTCAGAAAAATACCTTCCTATCCGTATACGTTTTCCTATTCCTTGTGTATCTTGGGTTTCGTAAGGATGATGTAGTTTCAATGTTGCATACATATGTATCATCCCAAATGAATGTTTAAGTTACTTCTTCAAACTTTCCAATGTCCCAGCTCGTTGTTGCTGGATTGGCGCAGGTGTCCATTTAAATTTAGACAGCGTGCATTACCAAGATGGATATAATTAACAAATATATTTATGTGACCCAATTACACTTGATATTATATATGAGTTACTGTTATATAAGATTTTTAAATATATTCTCAAATTTTGATAATTATGTTCTTGCTCCCATTACTTCGATAATAATAAGTAGGAAGCAATCTCTATCCATTTGCAGCCATATTGCTTAATTAAAATATATTATTCTTTTCTTATTCTTCTTAAAATATTTTTGTTATTCTCTTCTTTTTTTTCTTCTTTTTTTCAAAAGGGTGGATATATATCTCGAAAACTAACTCTGGTCGAGCAAAGTACTTCGTATATGTCAACAATACTCCCTTTTGCAAATTTTTTGTCTCAAAACCAAAGAAGTGTTTATAAAGACAGTTTAAACACTAAAAACAATGTTTTATTCATTCCAGAAATACATTCGTAAAACATTGTTTCAAACTTCAGTGTAAATCGCAAAACACAAAAAGACAAACTAATTAATTTTTTACTTGGCGTGATAGTTCACATCCTTAAAATTCAAGTTGAGCCCGCATTCTCCACTCATTTTTTCTAAAGCGGAATTGCAAATCATATACAGGGTGTAAGAGGTTAGAGCGCCATAATTATAATGTAGTGCAGACTGAATGAAACTGAACAGAATACCTTGATACATTTCTAGCCTGTTACTTACGGTTTTCAAAATAAGTAAGTACTTAGTTACCAGAAGTTGGCAAAGCCGCGCTTCAAAAAGTTAAATGTCCGTAGACGGAGGACTTGCCGCGATTATAATTAATTAACAGCTTATCGTGATATTACCGTGTAGTATAGCGCTCCATCGTGCTAACACAAATACTATACACAGTACTAATGTTTTAAAGTATTTTGTCAAATAACTCACTAAAATATCGTTTGATGTAACCTAGAGCAATTGTAGTCATACTGAAACGAAATAAACGACAGGAATCATACGATTTAATTGTACGAGGCAGTTTATTCTTTGAAAGTGCAAAGTCTGCAATTTTCTTGTCAGCGCCGCAGCCTTCAGCTCTGTTTGTATAAAGTTATGGTAGGTCAGCTTTCAGCGTTGCAGAAGCTATAGACATTTTACATGTACTTCAATTTCTGTTTTTTAACCTTACCTTAGATTGTAGAACAAACTTCTATAACAATTTCTTCTTTGTATTTACGTGATGAGCCCATAGTAAAATTCACACTTTAAAATAGCGCACTTTAAGATTTGGAACTTTGCTTTTGTTTTTCTGGAAAACTATTTATTTTAACGCCTACTTCATAATAAACTTTTTTAATCTATTTACTTGCTCTATATGCTGAAAGAATTTTAGCGGTCAAACTCCTTACACCCTGTATAACCAGTAGCAAAACAGAAAAATCAGGGATTAGCAAAGTTGACTGCACGAAGTAACATAGAGATTAGGTTGCGGGAACATTTAAATGACAAATAAACAAATAAAGGACTTCACAAGTTTGCTATTCCTACAAATTATTAAAAAACAATAATAGTTGTTACAATTTAGATTTTTAATATACATTACAAACACAAACACATATCAACGATACCGAATCTATCATTTGTACATACATCAACTCCTGCTTACAATGAGTATTATATAATATGATTCAAGAAGTTGTCGTGTGTGTCTCAATATTAAAATAAACTATAAATCCTATAAAACACAAAACTTTACATGTAGCCATAAACATATAGCATACTTAAGAGAAATAAGTTGTCGCTTTGAGTTATTTAATATTAAAGAAATGGCTGTATGTATACTAAAAATATTTTTGTAAAGTTAGACTTTTATTATTCAATGTTTGTTGTTTATTATACTTCAATGTAGGTAACTTAAAATTATTTTTAATTCAAAATTGTTTGTATACGGAAGAAATGCTAGTGAGTTTAAAAACTATGAAAAAAATTAGTTGAGACAAAATTATTATATTTTTTTACAATATTTCTTTAGTGGGAGAAATAAAAATTTAATATGTTTTCAAATAGTAATAAAAATACAGTATTGCCTCAACAATAATATCTAAAAAGAAATCATTAATATATCGAATTATGGTTGCATTTTCAATAATTTAAACTTTGACTAGGTTTTTGGTATGTTTTTCCTTAGTCCTTAAACAGAATTACTAAAGCTTGACAAAAACTAATTGATATAC
>CM043020.1:64714300-64861038 GCA_023690525.1 Holotrichia oblita
TGCTTCTTTTTTGTACGTTCAAGCAGTTTAAATGATGTTTAACTTGTAGTTGAGGTGTAAAATACTAGATCCTTTGGTTTTGTTAACTTTCTCTTGTTTGGTGTACAAATGGAAATGTTTTTAAATGTTTTGGTTAATGTGTCGTATTAACACATAACATAATTTTAAAAAAATATGCGTTATTATAAAAAATGAATTCGTAACCAATGTCGTTTCATCATTAGACAAATGTGCAACTATAGATATGTATACAGATGAAACAGCCGTCCTATAGTCAGGCATGGTATATCAGAACTATTCGGGAATAAAGAAGTAGGGATGTATTAGTATAGTGCTTTTCAAATTGCAAGAAACTAACTTTTAAATCCTTAATGCTTTTATTGCACCTCCAGTAATACTCTTGAAGGGTACTGTTTACCTGCTTAATTACACTATATGAATCGCGGGCCGTATTAAGTATGAATTACGGCCTCATTACACAAATGATATATTGTTATATATATACTTCAACTATCGTATCATTCACGACAGCAAAATAAAGTTCCTACAAAATGTAATAATAAGAAAGATATTAAAGAATTTTAGAAGCAAATAATTTATATTATGAGGAGCATTATACAAAAAACCAATTATTAGAAGTGATGAATACAAAAGAATATTTGAAGGATTATTATGTGGATAATAGAGCCAAAGAAGCAGGACATACAATTTTTACGTTTACCCGCCGTACCATTGCATTTCAACCCAATTGAATTGATATGGGCCCAACTTAAGGATACCATAAGGCGAACAAATCAAACGCCTAAATTTAGTGAAAGCACTATAACACACATAAAAAATGCGATGGAACATATAACTGCTGATAATTGGAGAAATGCCGTTAAACACGCAATATCAAAAGAAAATGGAATACATGGATATTATAAACTTGCAATACCACCTTTAATTCTAAAGTCAATTCCTCAGATATCGATTTCCAAGACGACTCAATCCACATCAGATGATGATTTAGTGAAATACGGTGTATATTAAGTATTATATTGTATAATACTTACGTCTACTTTTATATAAACATGACTTACAATTTTATTTGTGCATTACCAACTAATTGTTAAGCTTCATATATCTCACTTATTATTTTTCGTAAATAAACCTAATGTATATTATTTATTATACATATTTACAATTAAAATAGCGTTTTACTATTACTATAGTGCCGTAATTTATACTCAATCCGGCCCCTTCATTCATATGCTGCAAGCAGGTAAACAGTACCCTTCTCAAGAGTATTACTACCGGAGGTACAATAAAGCATTAAGGATTTAAAAGTTAGTTCTTGCAATTTGAAAAGCACTTAGATAGTTATTGCACCTTGCAATTTGAAAAGCACTATAGATAGTTAGATCGAGACCGCACGGTTGTATTCTGTTCAATACATATGCACAATACAATAATTGTTTGCTTATTCTCAATTTCTATATACTTTATAAACTAAACAGAAGTTTGTGGTAAAAATATAGATGATGAACTCGTCACAAAAAAATAGGAGCAACTACACACGTAACGAAGACAATAATTTCTGATCATAAGTAAATAAATTAAATGGACCAATTATATTGTTATGTAATAGGCCAGCCCAAACATTTAATTTTGCAGAGTATTGTGTTCGAGCGTCATAAGTACAAGGTCTCTTTTCTTGTGACCAATACCTTGCAACACTTGGGTTTGTCGACCATGTAAAGCGAACGAAGATTCGTCTGTAAATACAAGTTTTACACGAATTTAAACAGCCATACATTTCAAAGTTATTGATTATATAACGAACTGTTTCAAAACAAATAGTTTGTTGGAAATCACCGTTAAATAGGCGTACAATATCTCTTATTGAGTAACCACGATTATGTTGTTTTGTAACATATTTTCTTTTGTTGAAGGTTAAAATTCCAAAATGAATTACAAAACAATCAGCATCAGTAATAGTAACAATAATAATCGTATATTTACGATAGCATGAATTACTTTATCTCGCTAATACAATACAACTGTGCGCTGTCGAGTTAAGCCTACTAACGCATCCCTACTTCTCTGCTCCCGAATGCTTCCGACTTACGATGCCCTGACTATAGGGCGGCTGTTTGATCTGGATAAAGAAATCTCACCATTTATACTTGCTTCTTATAAAAATAAGGTTGTCAGGATATTGTCTGCACACAATTGATTATTGAAGAAATAGAATTATTACGTACTCTCTGGTAAACAAGTTTTGGTAAGGAATAGCATATTACCACCAGGGGTTATTCTCGAAACAGTGGAAAAATAGCACTCCCCGGGAGTAACTTTCACCGCTCACTCCTCGATACTACTCGTTACGAAAAAGTGAGAAAGTCAACTCCAGAATAGGAACTATTGAAATTGTAGGAATTTTTTGACAATTCTCTTGAAATTTCCATTCCCTCAGATTCGAGAATAACCCCCAGTTAATGCAAGCTTTCCCATTAATCAACCATATCACAGTGGTTGATTAATGACACTCCTGGTGTCGTCTTAACAGTCCATCAATATGTGGTCAAATCACTGAAATTGGGCCTGGTTGATTCTGTTTCACAGTTATTGTATTACATATACAGTGAAAACGCGCAAGGTAGGAATATATAGAAATAGGGGAATATAGTGGGGATGTAAGTAGATTGGTCGCACGATAAGTCACATTCACTTATGTCAGTTGTGTTATTTTGAAGTCTCTCAAATTGTGGTCAGGAAATACTTTCAATTTATCATTTATAGTATTTTTTAATTTAAGTATGAAGTATTCTACTGCAGAAAAAGTACAGATAGTGAAATGGTTTTATGGAGGGCACTCGTTTGCAGAAATTATTCGCATGTTTGTTGATTCATTTGAAAATCGGCCAATACCTTCTTTAGATACACTTCACCGCATAAAGGAAAATTTCGAACAATTCGGTTGTGTTTCACCTACCCTACATAAAAAGGGCAAGGAGAAATAATATACTTGATCGTGACATGATATGTGCCACTGCCGAAAAAATTTCCGTTTAACCTCAACACAAATGCCTCAACAAATTGGTGTTGGAGCTACAACTGTAAGAAAGATATTAAAAAAGAATAAATTCCATTCCTATCGCATTAACAAAACCAATGAAATATTTCACGAAGTTTTGCGCCGATATCATTGAAATGTCGGGATGAGAATTTTGTTTCTAATATTTTATTTACAGACGAATCTACCTTTGTGTTACATGGACACCATAATTCTGAACAAGTAATATATTGATCACGATCAAATAAACACATTACATACAATGCTCAAACACAATATCCGCAAAAATTGAATGTTTGGAGTGCATACATATTGCAATTACTGCAAAATAAATATTATTCCTGTTCTTCACGCGAGACCTAGTGTTGTAATAGAAGACGTTTGGTTCCAGCATGATGGCTACCCTGCACATCAGAGTAGAATTGCGCTGAGGATCTTATAAAATACATTTGGTGATCGTATAATTTCGAAAAATGGTACAATCCCTTAAATGATTTCTTTTTACGGGGATACGTAAAGTCGCAGATTTACCGTCTTGAAGACGAAAGAGCACATACTTTAGATGATCTCAAAATCAAAATTCGAAATTGTTTGCAGTTAATCACATCCGATATGTTGGTAAATGTAAGACGCAATTTTTATGATGGACTTGCTTGCTGTTTGGAAGCTGGAGGAGGACACTTTAAAGATTTATTACCTTGAGTGTTTATATTCAGTCTTTCTATTTTAATATTCCGTTCATTTTAATTTAGGATTTTTTTTAATGTAAAAATTGAGTTTACGTACGTGTTATTCTTGTTTCTTACTTTTTATACAAAAATCATTAATCAATAAAATAAACTATTGTAAAGCAATTCAAAAAACCTATTGAAAAGCTTATTATATTTAAAAATACATAGTTAAATGCAAACTTAAAAAATGACAATCACTATACAAAAATAAACGTAGACAGTATATACCATCTTTATGTATTCTTTCAATCAACCCTAATATGTAGTTAACAGCGCCCCACTTACTTCCCCTATCATAAAGCGCCAATCATATAATTTTGTATATTCGCATTAAGCGCGTTTTCTCTGTATATATTCGACATGCTTTAAGCTTCTGGTGCCATGAATTTTAGTCTGAGGATGGATTATTTCATAGCAAGGGTTTTCCTGAATATTTAATTCTTTTAAGATGTTCGCTATCAACACCTGTAGATATGTCGGTACCCGTTTTTGATATTGCGTGTTTGTACCTGTTTATTTGGTTCTATTTTTGACACATTTTACCGAATATACTTGGCGTTGAATTGTCTTCTGATGTAATTTACTGATACAATGTATTATTATAAAAATAAGTGGATTGGTTTTAGGGGTATGTTAAATGACAATGTATTCAAACAGTATATTTTTCGTTTCATCTAATTTGCAATCGTAATGATACAGTGCAGGCAGGAAATAATCTTATTTGTCAATTTTTGTCGTTAGTATATTACAACATCCAATTTTTCACTACGTAAGGCGAGATACTAGATATGCTGTTGTATTTAATATTTGCACATCTCGTAATTACTCAGTATATCTTTTATGGTATTAGGTACCTTTCAAATCGGCGATAAAGGCGTGCTGCTCGAAAGGATACAATATCGTTTTCACTAAATTTTGGGATAAAATCTCGGGTAATATGATGTGTACAAGATGTATGTACGTATGTTTCACAAAACATTAAATATGCTACATAGAATCAAGATGAGCAATGTCACTTAGTGACCTTTTAAATAAGACAATGAAATATATCGAATGACAATTCCACAGAAAACTTTTTTTACGATACCTAAATATACGGTACCTAATATACGGTAAAACGATACCTTAATATTTGTTCTAATATTTATTTTTATATGATATAAATCTGCATCAAACAAAATAAACTATTACATGGAATGCAGACTCTGAATGGACTGAATGGATTTGTGAAATATGTCATAAAGTGAATGTTATACTGAACGTATGTAAGTACATAAATATGAATCAGAATCAATATGCAGTATTCCTCTATTTCTGGATACATCACTACATACATCTGGATTTTATCGACTACGTATGTGTTAATTATACAATAAACTAGATTTCGTGGTAATCCAGTATGAACAGTATAATTACAAAGTATCTTACGATAATCTTCTTCGTATTTCATGAAAAGTTTCGTTTATAAACCCTCCGTCGGGTGACAAAGCATCATCTGCATGTATTCAAACTAGATGCCAGTCATATTTATTTAAAGTTGCTGTATACTTTAACTAAATGCAGATCCTATAAATGGATTATTCCTCTCTGAAAATGAGGTATTTATAGAAGCAATGGAAAGATTTCTGTATATATTAGCTTCTATATTTAGCTGTTTATCTATTGCATGATGTGTTTGAATTTACGGAAGGTCATACCGTTACATGCTGAAGATCACACCGACAATAAATATATAAATATTCAATATGCACTATGCATTTCTTGCACACTGAGCTAAAGACTTCTGAAAGTCTACACAAATATTCAATGTACATATGTGAATAACATTAATTTTATTCATTTATTGGTTGTTTTTATACAATTTTACGACGTTAATATTTATAAAACGTTTATGCAATATGTCTTATTAGATTAAATTAAAATCCTATAAATCCTTATCTAAAACGGAACAATTCAAATGAAAAACTTTTAATTAATAGAGTGGCATCCTGGGTATAAACATTTTAATTATCGTCATGTAAACATGGACATTTTCACGATAACCCCCAAATAAAAGTGAGCAGATCATTAAGAGTAGCATGATCAATATAACTGGTACTATCAACATGATAATGGAAATACCCATTTAAATTGCTGAAAGAAAATATCGGGATTTAGTTAGTATGTATACGTACCGTTGCGGCCAATATAATCTGGGCAGTGATTTGACATTTCATGACTTTTTCATGAAATTTGGTAAATCAGGCTTTGCTACAATCTACGTTACTCTGGATACGCACTTAGGGCATGGGCCATCATGTGATGGTTATCTCAATAATCAATAGTCATTACCTTAAAATGTGTTGCCTTTTAACTGCAATTAGTTTGGTTTTGACCAACCATATTATTGTTCTTAAATTAAATTGAAAATTTTGATGTTTATTTTAGAAACGAAAAACAAACAGCTCCATTTTTTCAATAACATTATTTAACCTTCTGGGCATTGATACTACTAATTCTGCAGTATAATTTGGAGTTAATTCGGCCCATGCTTCTTGAACTCTTTCCCAACTAACGGATTTTCGCGAATAAAATCAACCAAATTACCATCATCAACCTCCATTGTAATTCTGGGCCTACCACTACCCAATCACACAATATTCTTTGATATTTGGAATCTTAAGTAATGTCACAACCCTCAATTTCTCGGCCAAAGATAAATGTGGCATTTTTATAATTGACGTTTTTCATCAATCAATATGACAGTATAGTTTTCCAGGCGACTTTTTTTATGTAACAATTAAAATCCATTTACAGTGGGAAAAACTACTGCCCAGATAATATTGGCCGCAACCTATTATGGTCGAGGTTCGGCTTAATCACGAACAGGATTAGCTCGATAACTTAAAAACTATAACAGTTAGAATAGTCCTCTCCCAGACTCTTTTGGAGAAGCTTTAATGCTCTACAAAGAAAGTATTAAAAGTTTTTTGATATCTTCTGTCGTTAAGCCTACGTCTGCAAAGAAAGGCACAATTAGGGTTATTTTTGCGATATTTTCCCTTTTTTTGCAAATCCAGCTTTAAACGTGTCAGATATCAAGAAAACTTGTAAGGCCTTTTTTGTAAAGCATGAAAAATTTCCTATAAAATGTCGACAAGAGTACTATTCTAGTTGCTATGGTTTTCAGGTTCTCGAGCTAATTTGGTTTGTGACTAAGTCAAGCACCGACCATAGGTGCATGATTTGTACAGTATAATGTAAGGGTTAATATTCATGGTTCATAAAGTCACTAATAAATTTGATTGTTCTCTATTACTTTTCGCTAAAGATCATTAAAAACGTAAACAATGTTTTCGAAAGGCATTATATTTTTCTGTATCATTTGCTTTTAAAATTTTTCATTTCTGGCTAATAATGTGATTCAAGTTTTCTATAAATTCTAACTTTAATTTCTCGTTGCATACTGTAAGTTTTGAGATTTTTTATAGTGGAGTATTATGTATATATTTATACATATATACTATTAAATATACAGGCTACTCCTATGATATGAACTACTGAAGCCACTTGTAATTAGGTCAAAATTGACGCGAAAAATATTAATTTGAATTTTGATTGGCAAATAGTGGTATATTTTATAATATTATTCGATATATTTATATAATATTTAATGAAGCATTAAGCATTCTGACTTTGATAGAAATAAAAAATTGTTTTTATTTAACAGAAATAAATTAAATGTCAGATAACAATATCAACAATATTATATGATATTTGTCAACTTGACCTAATTGTAAATGCCCAACACCATTTTTTTATAAAAACGAATCTGAAATATAAAATATCGGAATCCATGAAAAATAAAATCTAAACTGAAGCTGCTACTGCTGCAATGATTATTTATTCATTCAAAAATTAAATTAATGCTCCACTTGATGGGTGCTTTTTAAATAACAAACGAGTATTTTTTTCCGGAGGATAGGAATTAAGTAAAAGTTAGTTTTATAATGGTTTGTTGTTTTTTTTTCGTTTATACACATATCTTGAGCAACATAATTTAAATTTGAAAAACTAGCACAGTATTGTGTTTTAAAACAATTCTCCGTTTTATTGTTAAAAAACACGAAAATGTGTAAAAACATTTTTGTATCTGTAAAGTCAAAATGTTTAAAACATTTATTCTAGTAATTGCAATAACATTAATACATACATTATGACCTGTTAAGTAATAATAATACACATTTGAACTAATTTTCCAATACTTTTTAAAACAGCGTAATTAATACTAATAATTGTTTCAAATTAAATAAAGAGAGCTTGTTTAATAATTGTAAGACAAATTTTTGCATTTTAGTATACATATGGCTAAGAAGTTATATCAGCTTTATCAACGCAAGACATAGACCGACATTTTGATCAAATATTTATTGCTGATGTACATACGTATGTACCATGATATGGACTTTTTTAGGTCTTGTAAGAGCTTGGCTTATAAATAATAAAACGCCAATGATAGACAAATGTACACAGAAGATAAATACCGAAAATGCTAGAATAGTGACAATGAATATTCAACGAAAAAATTGATAACTATGAAGTTAAATAGCTGCAGGAAAATGGTTACTACGAAAACATAATACAAATATTTCAATAATTAATAGTTGCTAAAACACTTCGAATTAGCTGTTATTGACCAAATCATCCGCTGTATATTGTAGGAATACAAATACATACAATCAAAAGGAAAGATTGAGTTTCATTATTAAACATGGCATATCGCACATGCAATGCAGGAGATGTTTTAAGCGTTATAGTATTTGCGATCTGTCAGCGTAGGCCGAAAAATCACCTTAAATTGCAAATTAGTATGCAGTCGTGTCGTATATAAGTATGCCACGATCGGTAAACTCACTTAACCCTCTAATGGTGAATACCTATAGTGCGTACATTTATTCTTATAATTTAAATTGAATTCAATTAATGTTTACATTTTAGCCGTACGTACGTTCTCTGCAATTTGATTGAAATTAAATGTAAAATTGCATCCGCAAGTCGCTGGCATGTGTTGCGAATTGGCGAAGTTTATTCATTATGTTACAGTTCGAGAAAGCAAATGTAAATTAGATGTAGAAATTTGATTGCTGAAAAGCATGAAGTTTTTAGATTTTTAATTTATTTCTGTGTTGTTAGATTTCATACTAGAAATATTAGAGGAAGGAAATGAACTGATATATAGATATCCATCTGCGATTGGCATTAACAATTTTGTCGAAAATTAACATTTATTATTTAGTTTCAAGCTAGATTTACATTATAAAATGCATACTTGTAAAGTAAAATATGTAACTTGTAACGAGGAATAGAAGTCAATAAAGATATCTATCAACGTAATAAATCTGTCATTTCAAAACAGTAGAAAAGCAATGTTTTACGAGCTCTTGAAGCTTACTGTAACAGCTCAGATGAAAAAATTATTGACTCACTATACATAATGAGTTTTACTCAGAATTTACTTGAGAAACAAATAAAACACGACACATATGTACATGATTTCAAAGCTAAACGTTGTTTGGCTGTATTTCTTAAAATAGGCTGTAGCACAAACGATAGTGATTCGAAAGTAAAGTCTCTTTCAAGAAATACTGTCGGGGCCATTTGAGGATGCAAATATTTTTTTGTTTAGTTACAATAAAGATCTTCGTGACAATAAGTTTAAAGCCAACGTTTATTAAGAAAGAGCAATACTAGCTGATTCCTTCAAATGATTTAAATTATTTTAAAGCACGTGAGGTGTCCCCAGCATTTAAATAACCAATTGCATTCGATAATGTTTAGCACACAATATTTATGGAATCTGTCTGCATTGCAAATGAATCAAATTATATCTTTCACAGCTTATTTTATATTGTAGAAATAAGGACAAACTGCAAGTATTATCTTTGAAAATCTTTATACTAAAACAGTATAAAATTAAAACTAAAACCATAAGTATATGAATTAAAATTTCAAAATTAGATGTATGTGAACTGTTGTAGAACACACAAATTGACAACATAGTTTATATACATGCATATGTACTTTTTAGTTATTTTTTAGAGAAAGTGCATGTACCTACTTTCAATGATACCAAAATTAAATTATAAGCTATAAATAGTAAATGGAGCAGATAAGAGAAAGATTAATGAGAATTTCTCTGATTTGATTTTACGATTGATAACGGGAATTCCCAACTAATAACAATGGAATATATCCAAAAATACTAGACAATGATTGGGACAGTTCCCCCATAAGAGCGTAGTATTGATTAATTTTTAGAATAAATAATGTATTTAGCTCTCTTTTTAATAGCTTACATTTTGAAGTGGCAATGTACTTACAACTTTAATATATATTGTAGCCTTTACACGTTAACCTGATTTACTTGCCTGCTAAACAGGCTGCATAACTCCAAGTGAAACTTGCTTTAAAACAAATTCCCATATATTAACACATACTACAGTGCAGATTGTTTTTAATTTTTGTTTTAGGTTTTATCAAGAACATTTAGACTTATATATATATATCTGCACGATATTTTATATATGACACTATATATGTTAATATTTCGTCTAAAAAGCTTTAAAATTCTGCTAAATTTTCGTAAAACGATATATCGGTTGCATCGTTGGCAGTCTATAAATACGGATATCCTTGATTGTAAGCTAGAAATACGTTCGTGTGGTTCGAAAGATTCTCGATAGAAGCGATTACATATCACGAGCTTACATTTCGAACTTAGCGTTTACTAATTTTACGGTTATTAGGTGATCTGGACATGCGGCTATTAAAAATGCTAACAATTAAAGAGCTATTTGTCGTTTATATGCTCGTGGCAGGTGTGCTTGGTAATTTATCGGCACATTTAGAATATGACGCGTGCAATAACTCATTTTCTAAGCTGATGCATGTTTTCTACGGGATCTATAGCTCGATATTTGGATAAATTGTCAAAGTTGTTTTAAATTTAATAATAATATTAACGGCTTCAATACTATCTGTTTTCAAATCGATAACTATACAGAAAAGATTGAGTTGATCGAGGAGATGTCTTTATCCAATGTTAAGAATTCTATGCTTTTATTTTGTGAATAAATTTCGTTACCTCTGACTGTTAAATATAATAAATAAGCTAATTGTTTTCCGAGAATTATTTCGGGATTGGTTTTAATTAAAATAGCAGTGTCTTTTGCGAGCATGCTTGCAACTGTCAATCTTCAATACTAAAGTCTTTGTTCATGATAACCTTATAAGATTCGTTACAAATATTTTAATACAAAGGTTTCTTATAGACTCCTGCAGGAATACAAATTCTTATATTTTAAGTAGTATTTTTTTTTCGGTTTAAAACCATATATCTATATCTACTTATTCTATTATTATTTATGTAGTTTGTTAGTTACTTGTTACCATCATACCACAGCTATTGGTACTGAGCTAAAGTTAGGAGAGATAATGATTATTTCTGAAAGTGAATAACGTTACTATAATCAATATATATTTAAGCATAGATAACAAAAATATACTGGCTTAAGAGAAGGAAATAAAGTGTTGACAGGTAACAGGTCCGGTGCAGTTGTTATGTCAAACATAGCAAACGTTTCATATTAAACCATTAAGTTTATCCATGCTTTTCTTTCGCGTGTGCGTATTCTCTTATAGGTTTGTATGTGCGAGAGTATCTATGCGAGCTATATTTTTAACGGACTCTATTTGCGTAGCGCCAAAGACAACAGTTTGCCAAGTAGATGCGTTACGTAAACAATTCTTTCATTTTTCAATAAGTCAGTAAAAAAGAACGATATTTCTTGAATGACAGTTTGCTTTCGTAAATCATTCGTTTTCCTCAGCGGTTTTCAGAGGCAGCGATGAGCGAATAATCTATTTAAGTAGTTTTCCCGTTTAATCGGATGATTATCGAGGTTACAGTCATCGATAACTGAACTTTGGAATAGATCCAACGTGAAGGATGCGTCTAATAAACGGAATTTTATGTGCGTTCTACGAAATAGACGACTCTTTTCAAGGATTTTAATGCTTTTGTAAAACATGGAAACATTAAGGTGTCTTCTATTCTACCTGACGGATTTTTATTTAATTTAGATTCTAATATCGATGTTTTTACTAGTAAAGACCTATTGTTTACTGGTTTTTTCAGTCATTAGCTTATGGATGACGACAAAAATGTTTGAAATGATTATGATTATCACGATTATTATTATGAGGGTGTCTGGGTTTTCGGTTTTCACCGCGTCCCAGTAGTCTAATATACAATGCTATTATATCTCATTTTTTTGTCACATTTTAAAATAATCGAGTCCAATCATTATGTATTTGGCACTCAAAGTGATTTACATGAAAATGTCGTTGGTTATTCCCAGTTTATGTCACTCCAAATACGTTAATATCTACTTTCTCATTTGTGGTAATTACTTAATACTCTTGCAAATTGGCAAGGATTTCTTCAAAACTCCATACAATATAATAACAAATTCAGCAAGTTGCAAAGAAAAATTCATGGTATCAACATGAAGGGGTTCCACTGCATGCGACAGTAGAAGTAAAAATTTCCTTAATAAACATTGTCCAACAAATACCTTGATTTTGCCCCAAATGATTTGTGCATTTGGGGTTATCTCAAATTAAGTTAAAAAACAGAATTACAGAAGTATGCAGTAATCCTAAAGCATCACACAACAAAATATCTAACACTTTACGAAATTTTTATTATTAATAATGAAAATAAGTAAAAACATTTAACTACATATATCAATAAATTACCTACTATTTTCCTGTTCTTCTAAATTAAAGAGTTTTTATATTTCGGTTTTCTTTTATTTTCGAAATTTAAGCTTGCATTTTATGCTACACCAGAAAGTTACACGACGTGTTAATCACGCTAGAGGCAAAAACCTGTGAGTGGTGAGTGAAGAATTCCAGAAAGTCACGCTAAGTCGATATGTTAACAACGAAAGAGATGAGAACCTGGCAAGGAAATGCTGGTGTGCGGGAGTACATATACGAGTGTGCAGTGAAATGTTCCAGTGAAAATTGAGTGAGTAACGCTGAGTGAGTGATAATGTAGATGCTTTGGAAAGAGTATTGCGAGTATTCTTGGGCTTGTCGTTTACGGAGGAATCTACTTATATTATTTGTAACGCACGTGAACATAAGAGAGAACGAGAGTGGCTTGTTGATTAGTATGTACAGTACAACCTCGATAATCCGAAGTAATTCAGCACGACACTGTTCGGATTAGGCTTTTGTTCGGATTAAAGAAAACTATTGAAAAAACAACAAATAAGCTCAAAAGTAATATTTATTCTACAAAATAACATTAAAATTTATAACTTTCGGTTACCATTCTGCCGATCAAAAAAGCCGGTGTCGATTAATCTTGCGCTACGCTCGAACTTTCCCCGAAAGATGAATAATCGCTCTCCAAATATAGAGTGTTTCTAGACATTTTCCTAACGATAACAAAGACATTCTAGCACAAACGATTGCATCTCTTGTGACTTGTAGTTAAAAATACATTAATTGATGAAATAAATGGCAAAAATTTTCTTAAGCAAATAGCTGTTTATTCTACCTAATCGTATAACAACCGACGTTTCGATGAGTCGCTCATTTTTTTCAAAAGCTACAATAACAGTTGATTTTTTATAATTGGAGAATTCTATATGTATAAAGTTATAACTTACTTTAATACGGTAAAATATGGTAAAACATTGTTGATTAAATTCTAAATTCAACCATTAAACCAATTAGGTTGAAGAAGCTAACATATACATATATTAGATGTTAAATATCGAATAGGAGAAAAATTTGAAAATTAAAAAAATTGAAATGTTAAAATATTAAAATAACATGTTTCCTATTTGGAAACTGCAGTGGAATCAATATCAAAGTGTATGGTGGAAGAGTACGCCCGTGAATAGTTGTTATTTATATGGAAGGAAAAAAATAATTCTTGTGACGTGAATTTGAAATTACTTAAAAACCAAAAAAAAATACATTTATTGTTTTGCTCTCCCAATTTTTTAGTATCAGCTATTAGTCAAAAGAAACACTTCATGTCGATGTTCGGAGTAGCGAATTTGAAAAGGTTTTTGTTCGGATTATAGAAACGAAATAGTTGTTCGGATTACGGGAGGTTCTGATTACCGGGAGTTCGGATTATCAAGGTTGTACTGTATTTATGACCCTCTGTAGGTTGCGGGATGTATAACCTTACTGGAAAAGTGCGGTTTTGACATATTTTAATCATCCAAAGGAGCTGATTAGTGATTGTGTTTGTCCTGGATAATGATGTGGATTGGTGCGAAGTGGTTTGCAAACGGTTGTTTCAAGCTGCGTAGAAAATTTGATCTGGGCTGTTGCTTATTAAGAAAATCCAAGAAAGTTGGTAGAGTGTTTTTACAATAAGGCGAGATAATAAAATAGTCATCAATGTATCTCAACCAAAGCTTTTGGTTTTAAAGCTATCTTCTCAAATGCTCTGTTAGCTACAATCGCAGGTTTGTTAATAGTATTTTCTCGTAAGTTGAAGTGAAGCATTTTTCACTTCTTGTTGGAACCAAATTTAGTGTTTAGACTTTTCCTTTGCAGTTCTCCTAGAAAAAAACATTCTGGTTATTTCTATGTATTGTTTAGCAACTGCCATTGTAAGCTCACTTCAAAAAAGGACCAATGAGATATCGGCGCACCGTTGCTCATGTGTAGTGTAACTCGTTGTGTGTGCAACATACGTCAGTGGAGTTATCTGACATTTCTTATCCAGTACTAGTCCTCATCCTACATAAAAATTAGGACATCCTTATCTTTTTCAAATAGGTGCCGCACCTATGTAGCAAACTTGACTTGTTTGATGGAGCAACAAACATATTACGAAAGTTTAGCTACAAACATTGCGTTTTATTGATACTTCATTTTTTCTGCTGCCTAACCTACTTTCTGTTCGGAATTCAGGTATTGGTTTCCAGCGTTAAATTGAAATTGCTAAACACGATGGTAACAGACAATGAAACGTCATAAAGGTAAGGATATAGGCACCTGAAAAAAGCGACTAACTTCTAACGGGCTCTTACTTTAAGATCCTAAAACTATTATCTATGTTTCTATTGTATTTTAGCTCTTCTGTTTGATTATTCTCAATTTTTTATAACAATGAAATTCAGACTACCCAGTACAATTTATCTAAATTAATTCCTAGGTTACTTTCTTATATTGGCAGTTTATGTTATGCTAAGTAACTCCATATATAGGAAGTTGGCAGTGTAATGTCTTGTGGTAAACACTTAGAAGTTTTAATTCTGGCAGCCGAAATATATAAATAAACATGCGCGTCATTAAAATTATTGGTGCTTAATTAGGAAGCGTGTAGCTAATCCGAGCGTAAAATACTATTTTGGTCGCCTCAAGATTCCTTAGCTTTAGAAAAAAGACTATATTGGACTCCATAAATCTCCGTTTAGTGCTTGTTAGTTTCGAAAGGAAATAAATCACAAGAAAGGTACGTCAAAAATATGACGGACGATGTTACATTTCATAGCAATACATTCAGAAAGCCATATTTCTGAGTTCTCTACACTTATTTGTTTAGAATATGAATAAATATATAGTTTTTTTGGATCCGTAGTTTTGCATTAAGATTTATATTTTCGTGCAATCACGTGTTGTGCGTACCTTTGGGGTAATTCCAAGGCTGCTGTTTTTTAAGCTACATACACAAATGTCTTCAATCAACTGGCATTTAAAATTTTCAAAACATTAATTTGGACGCAAAGTGGTCCGTAAAACTTGACAACTTGTAGGATATATTTAGAAATCTGGAGACGTAAATAATATTGAGTATGCACATGTTTTTTTGCTCTCAGAAATAGAAGAAAGAATACAATTTTTCATTCATACTAGAGCCTCTAACATGTACGACAATTTCGTGTGTTGAAGAATTGTTATTTACAAATTGTGTCAGTTGTCCTTGTTCGAGGATCACATAGGATTTACTACTTACATAATTTAAAGTAGATTCATGATGTTTTTATTATTAATATTTTTTTTTAACATTGTACAGGGAGGACTTTGTCAAGGTGTTTACATCTTATCTGTTTCGAAAAATATATAAAACTATAATCGAAAACATGAAATAATATATTACATTTATTAAAAAAGTCGTCATTACTGTTAGAAAAAAGTAAGTGTATTTAATTGATGATTTGAGTTTAGGAACCAGTAAATTTAGCTTAAATTTGAGTATAAAAGAAGTTGTCAAGTTGCCAGTTGTTTAATTATTAATTTTTCAGAACCAGTCTAATTCAAATTTACTAATATACCTGCAAAATATTATAAATGCCATAGTACGTGTTTCTGAATATAAAACAAAACCCGATCATTTCCGGAAAATAAATATTAGAACTAAAATTTAATTTTAGAATATTGAGATATGGGGATATCAAAGTAGTTCGCATTTACATATTATTAAAAGTTTGTAATTTTATCTAGAAATTAAAAATTTAGCTTTAAGCATTCTTAAAATAATAGGTATTAATAGACATAAGATTAAAATCGGTTAAGAAATATCTACATCTGAGCCAGATTATACTGTTGATTCGATACAACATGCAAATGTTTGCTAGCTACTATGTTTTTTCTACTGATATTAATAATTGTTTTCTTTTTCGGTAATAACTGAATTGTCATCGTAAGTGTATAATAATATCAAAGTTTTCGAAGCAATTCATCCTTCACAACTTTTTATTCAACTGGAAGAAATATAGTCGCTCTATCTCTTCTTGCAGGCAAATATTGAATATAATTTTTTCTGCAAAGTGGAGAGAAACTACACTGCAAGAAAAATATACCCCATACTTCGGTACAATTGTAACATTGTAATTGTTGGGAATGTATAAAGAATGCATAGTTTGCTTATAATAATTGTATTGCAAACAAGTTACAACTGTTGAAAATCTAATTAATTAAATGTATTTGTGTTTTACTTCTGTAGGACACAAAGTTTATCCCGTTTTCAGTATATATTATGTAAAAGTTTATGGATACCGTTTACCTAGATACAGCAATATGCGATCTACTAAATGTCTAATCTAATGTAATTATGACGAATATATAAATCCTTGATCCTTGATTCTATCTGTAAACTTTGTTTAGGGGCTCATCTTAGTCATTAGGTTTATTTTTCTTTGCCTGTCCATTATCTATATTTAGTGTCCATGGAAAACCCTATACCTAGTTACTGTTTCATATGATCTTAAACGTCATCGTAATTCTTTTATCAATTCCTATCCCTTTCCCGTCGTCCTTCTCAGATATTTAAATCATTCCGCCACTTCAAAACTATACTCTTTACGGTTCAATCTTTGAAATGATATATTTCCTCTGCATTGTTTTTTGTGAGTTTTGTATTTAGTGTTTTCTTGGTTCATATATACTCTGTAAGTATTTGTGTTATATTTCAAATGTGTTTTAAATTTGTTGCCATTCCGGATTTTGGTATTGTTATTAACATATAATTTAGCACGTAAGCTATACACTGATGTCTTGGTGTTAACATGCCTTTCGTATTTATTCCATGTAATTGGTTTCATTGTGTTAGAACTCGTATGCAGAAAGATTTACTGCAAGTTCTCTCTTATATCTCATGTATTTTGCATGTACTTTTATTACTGTCTCATAGAGTTTTCCCTACGAGACAATAGCTGCTTCAAATCAATAATTAACAAATGCATGGATAAGTTTTGTTCGTAGCTTATAATAATCATCTACTTAAGAATAAAAATGTGCTCCTTTGTCGTCTATTCTCGTCTGAAACCTATTTGGTATTTTCCTGGTATAACCTTGAATCTATTTTCCATTCTTTTACTTAATAGTTTGGTAAATATATTGTAAACTATCTAATTTTTTTTTAATTTTCTGGCATTTGTTCGGCTTGTTGTATGCATTAATTGAAATATTGAAAATCTTGTTTTAAAATTTCTGCTGCTATCCCATGGAAAATGAAATTTTTCTTCAAATTCCTAATTATATAATTTATTTCTGTTAATTTATTTCTTTAGCCATTGGTTCTTGCACTTGAATTTCTGCTTTATCCTCGTTTCATAACTTGTCTTTCTTCCTTTAGTACTCATTCCTTCTCTTATTCAGTAATTGTTAGAATTAGTCCCATGGGACTTTCTACATAACATATGTGGCTGGCGTTTTTGTCTCACTTCACGTGCGCTCTTGCAATGTTTATTAGCCCATTGTTTTCCCGTTTTCCTTTGTTTCTCTTCGATTTTGCTAGGTCTATTATTACAGTTTCCGTTACTATTGCCCATCAATAGCTGCTGCCTTGCACCGGTTTAGTCCCTCGATTGTGTCAGTACTAAACTTTTCCTGCGTGCTTCGCATCAGCAGTCTACTCGTCTTATTTTCTTCAATTTATTTTTGTCCTTTTTCTCATTATTGAGCCAATAGAAGATAAAATTTTCAGATTGGGGTGACTATGAAAATTATCACTGCTTTTAACCAATTTTTTAGGTCATTTTTTGAACAAATATTGATACAAAATCTACCGAATTTCATTCAAAATATATTTACGTTGTTATATAAAAATAGAACAGTACATGTGGCGCGATTTCATTTTTCGAACTATGTCATCACACTACCTGACAGTAATTTTATAAAACGTACTTTTTGTAAAAAAATATTTTGAAATACAATTTATGGACTATTAATTTTTTTAGCCAGATCTTTATAGACATTCAAAATTAGTCGAAGTCTAAAAACTTTAGACCTTTATTCTGATAATATTTCTGGCAGTACATCAACTGTTTTTGAATGCAACGAAGAACTGTTAAAAGAAAAGTTCATGACGTCACTACACAGTTTGCCAACTTTAAATACATTCGTTTGATAATGGAAGCCAACTGTTGTAACAAATAGTGACGTAATCTACAGGTGGTAGATTTTTATTTGAGAAACAAAAGCTACTTCCTCTTTTAGATCTAGTAATATAATGTATCGGTGTTTATACATACACACGCGCTTATCTTTTTCAGGGAAATTGAACTTGATTAATCCACTTACTACGAGCACTTAAACAAATTCTTGATTAATTTAAAAATAGGAAAAATAAACCTTTTTTACTTTCCCCACTCACAAATGTTTATGCGTAACGAATTATCTAAATATAAATCAAATTTTCTTTTAGTCTGTATGTGTAGAATCGTAGAAAACAATTTCTTTTATGCGGAACAAAGAAAAATAAACAAATCACAGATACACCGTGCATTCTACTTACCTTAGAATAGAAGGGGGCATCCGCCAAGAATCCAGAGTGCGCTAGTGCGTTTACACAAACGTCTGGGAAATGCGTCTCCCCCAATCTTGGAAAGTGCTTAGTCGCGCGTCTACTACCGTCTCGACGTTTTCCTGTATGTCTTAGCTAAAATACATGTCTGTTTACATGTGATTAGTTTCGAAACATTTACATTGAAGTTCGATTGAGTTATTTGTGTTAGTGAATTGTGCCGGTAAAACTATGGGCCATGGAGTTCTTCCAGGAATGGTCAAAAACGGAAGTCAGGAGGGTAGATACTTTTTGTATATACACCTTTTGATATTAAGTTCTGTGGAATGTTTTAAAATAAAGGTTGTTCCTCAGGTAGCGCTAATACTTTGTTGATAACTGGAAATAAAACGCGTGGCAAAATGTGTAATTAGGACAGAACTTGCGAATTATATATGTTACTACATAAATTAACTTCTACACAGTTTTGTAAATTAATTTTGTTATAAAAGTTTCTTTAGTATGAAAAGATTTGGTGGCTCAAATGTAACGATTAATTATGTTCATGTCTAAAATTGGGTTGCCAATTTAAATATTTAGTAGGTTAATATCTAGAATATAATATACAAATACAAATGCATTGCGATAACGTTTCATGGTCTTAATAATATATAATTAAATCACGAATTAGTATTAAACTATCGGTATCCTATTGCATATATATTCTGGTAGATATTTGAAACGTATGTAGATTCCTACTCTTTTGTCGATTAGCTATGCAGTTGGTATTGGGGATTTAGTTAAACACAGTTATGTAGTTATATTTTAAAGATTTACCATTTTCATGTTTTTGTCTTGTCATGAGAAATCATTTAATCAGAACAAGCTAACGGTATCCCATAAATTTAATTAAAATGACATAGCAAATATTACTAGAGAACCAATGCTGATGAAAATCACTACTTTTCAGCAAATTTTCTCCAACAAAACGTAGGAGATACATGAGATTAGTTTGCAATATTGCGCAGAAAAAGTCAGAAATAAACAGATCTACCTCGTTTATAAATGTTTATTTATAAAACAATTCCAAACTCGTTAACATATTCGTTTACTGAAACATATCTTTGAATTTTGTGTTGCTGCTATTTTTGCAATTACTTTTCATTCGTTATAACATTTCGTTTCTATAACAGTAATTTCGCTGTTGCAGATATAGATATACATATTAGAACTTTGCTAACTTTTGAAATATATCGAACTTTGCGAAACTATAAAATCTGCGTATTCGAAACGTTAACGCATATTTTCTTGTTAGAGCCAATGTCAAATTTGTTGTTTTCACGCAAAAATTTATGGATTCTTGAAAATACTTAAACCGATTCACCAAATTTCTGTCACCGTTTTGTCATCTTTCACATTGGAATTACAGCCAACTTATTTTGGTCGAATGAAATCTTTCGTACGGTTTTTATCAAGGATTGGATCTACGTATCTTGTAATTCATGTATAATTAATTTGCGGGACTAGTTAGTTGTTGATTCATTCAATTAATGTCAAATAAATGTCACAGAATATGTTACAGCGATCGTAAGCTATTTCGTAGAGGTTTCTTAGATTACCTTGATATATATGTTTGCTTTGAACGTTTCAACGTTATTTAGAAATTGTAATATTCTCGTCTCTAACAATATGAGTAGTTTATATATTAAACTTAGTTTTTATTTCTGGATACCTGATTTCTTTTTGTCAAGAGGAATAGAACGCAACTCTTGTCTAGTAAACATAACTACATTTGTGGTGTGCGAATTGGACATATTGTTTATTTCAAGTTGATCATAAATCATATCTTTTAAAGTTACAAGTGTAACGAAAAAAAGGTCTCAATTCTCTATTTGATTGCATACTTGCTTTAGTCTTTATATATTACATTTGATAACCGGTAGACTGGTCTTTCTGAAATGTAGCTGCTTTATAGCACCAGCAATTTTGGTGATAATTCATAATGAGAACTGAGAATTGTTAAGTACTGATGATTTCTCAGTTATTAGTATCGAATGTCTATTTTGATATAAGAAAAGGAAGATGCATTTGTTGTGAGCGATGCAAAATAATATTTAGACAGTGTAGTGTGTTATTCATTATTGTTTCACTCTGTGTATATACGTAACTGCACAACTGCAGGTATTTAGAGACAAATTCGATATTATTATTATTCGGGTCGATGGCCGCAATGGTTAGGCAGTCGACTATCGTTGTGGGAGGATGATAGGTGCCGGGGTTCAATTCTCTGAAGGGACGGTGACATTTTTTCAGAGAGTTTAATCCCGGATCGACTTGCCATTCGCTGTTGGCAGCAAAGTGATTAACAGCGCGGCATCATAAAAGGCGATATGATGCTGTCACAAAGCCGTTAAACATAACTTACACACACAAAACTACACCGGGAGAGCTGTAGTGATAGCCAGACAAGCGATACAGGTTACGGAGTCAGCACCCACCACACATTAAAAAACAAACAAACAAACATTCGTAAAATGTGAAATGCAAGCTAAAAACTTGAATTGTTTTTAGGTACTGTTCCAAGGTCGTAATACAATTTTGATACAATTAGAAATGCATAAAATGACTATTTATTCATGCTGCTATAAAAGACACTCAACTGAGTTTGTGTGAAGTAAATCTACATTTTCACAATTTTGATCATGATTCTAGCTTGTTTTAGGTGGTTTCAGAGCTGTATAAAATAATAAAACCTAATCGAAATAAACTTCAAATTCATTTTTTAAAATTTTTTAAAAAGTTGTTGCAGAATTAGAATTAGAGGCATTAACTTGTGCGTTTCAAAGGATTACAATTTTAACGATTGTTCTAGGTTAATCTAGTTATTCCGAACCTTGTTCCAAAGTTTTAGTGTCATATTTTGTTCATGAAATAAATGAGAAAAAAGTAAATTTCGGTGTTCTTGCTCGTTTTTCGGATTTGTTGTTCTATATATTTGTTGTTTTATATATTTCTCAGGATTTTATTTCTCTCATGAATTATGCAAAAGAAAAGCATGAAAAACTTGGAACAGTATTCAGAATAGCTCGAAAAATCTGGAGCAACCTTAAAAATGTCAAGTGTCCAAACTGCGGTGGGAAAATTTTGTTTACTCACCGTATCTTTAGAATCTTTTAACTTCGAAATGTTGTAATAATGTTCGGAGCAGGAGGGGGACGGGAGCGGGTTGTGCTAAATAAGACTTTTCCGTTTCTTCCCTGAGTGGTTTTTAATTTTATTGCTCCCGAACAATTTAGATCAAACATCAGAAAAATAATATTCCATGCTTTGAAAAGGATTGCAAGGATTTAGCAGTGTGTTTCTTACTAGACAGAAATTGTCGTAATGTTCCCAACTAAAATTGATAAACATTAAATGAAATACAGTTTGGCATGTATTTGGTATTTAAATTTAATATTGTTATTGATGTACGCAAAATTGATATTACATATACTTTCTGAAAGTGTGTGAAATCTGCTGCGCCTTAGTAAACTGTGGTTTACATATCAAAGTAAAAGAATATTTTACTATATACCTGTATGAAAATTAGAAATAGGTACTAGTTATTAGCTTTGTTGGTAGAACCAGTTGGATTGAAAAACCCACATAGTCACCAAATTTGTGAATAATACATTATTCACAAATTTGCTGCTTTTTGCAAACTTCCCTTACGTAGATAACCCTGATAATTAGCTTACGATAGCACAAGAAGTAAAATTGGCTGCATATTTTGCTATAGGTACTACAAAGAAATCGGTTATCTGTCTTGTAGTGATACTTCAAAGAGTTAATGTGCAAACCCATGGTGGCACTGAGATTCAATAAGGAGTCGGCTTTTATGGCTATCGCTTCAGGTAATGCAAGTTCTTTTTAATAATACAGAAGTATCATCAAACCAATAACCGATTTCAGATTTTCAAAGATTATTGTTGTAAAATACTCCTTCATAATATGATAAAAGAGGTCTTGCAGCACTCATTTAGTGACGCTGCTATTTTGAAGCTTAAGTTCAGGCAGTGGACACTTCTGATTGCTTATCCTCTGGTTAAGATTTGTAAAATTTTAAGAAGCTTACATCTAGTGTACACGGTTTATATAAATACACACTATGTTCTTAAACTCTCTTGTTGCCAATGAAACTGCTGCAAAAACGATGGCACGTAGAATATTAGTTTCCTACTTTTCTTGAATGATTTTTTTATAGGAAAGTATTTAAGTACCTTTTTAATCTTTAGCAACAGCTATGTTATGGGGAAAGGGTATTGTATGCGGAAATGTCGGAGAAATAAGACGGAAATCATATCATCTAATCAATGTGGTTATGACAAAATGCTTCCTTTTATTGTTAACGTGATGAGTTCATTGGTGTCGTAAAAATATTTCAGTATTGGGAAACGATCCGGTCATATTACATTAAAAACCTGAAACTGAAGTAAAGTATTCCAATAAAACTTCGTGCCAAGTTTTAAGCGCAGCATGGTATTCTGACGCTCCGAAGATTGGTATGCATGTTAACACGAAATAAATTTATCTGTGATGTATAACTGACATTGCGACGACGTAAAAATAGGTCCTAAATTCCACCCTGAACGTTTTAAGATAGACGCTTTGATTTCTATAATGATCGCCTTATTTTTACTTTTCGAATAGCAGAGTTTCTAAAACAATATAAAATAAGGTAAATATACATTTTCTAAGCAAGTAGGTGACCGCGTTAGAACACTTTCATTTGAAACTCTCTCAAAGAATCGTTCTCTTTTTACACAAAGAAATCGAGCATAAATTCACAAGAAAGCTATTGCCAACATGATATGAATCACAACATTATCGTTGATAAACACATTAAAAAGTTTTATGGCTCGCACTCCTCTGGGAAAAACGATTTATACTTACGTCAATTGCTGAACAGATTCAAATATGATTATGCTATATTTATTTGACTGCTCAACACAGACATTTTGTAAAGCAAGTTTCAACTGTTTCAAATCGGGCATCTTAACTGCATTAAGATGAGATGTGAAAAATAGTGCAATTAATTAATAGTTTTGTTTGATTTGGTTGGAAAATGGGGAGAATAATTGAAAATTTATTTCTCATATCGATTAACTGATATAGTCAACAAGTTTCTATTATATTGTATGTATCATCGCAAAATTACTAATATGTCCTAAATATAGTAAAAAAAGTTATAACTAAATTAGAGCAATAATTCGGACTCAAACGTGTACATAGACATACACATTTTATCCAGAACATTCTAAAAAATATTTATTGTACGTAACCTAAATCGTAGTTTTAAATCCAATATTTAGCAATTAAACCTTACGCACTAATTTTTTGCATCTTCTTATGTTATCGTCTACTTTCTTACTTCTTCTTAAATATTCGTTTGTATTATTAATGTACTTTTAGCTGTCTAAAACATTAAGGTATAACGAAGTCAATACACAACCATATAACCAAACTGGAGGATCAACATTTTCCAATGTATGTACTTGGAAAAGTATGTATTTAAATAATTAAAGAATAGTAGATAGTAAGACTTATTCTAGCGTTGTCAGCTTATGGATGATCTATACAATTGTTTGGCATGTGTCATGATATAGGCTCCTACTTCTTTATTTGCAATTGTCATCCTATGCAATTTCTTCATTTCTCATTTGTGATATTCTTGAAAAGTAACGCTCTTTTAAGATACTTCATCCCTACGCCTTTAAAATGTGTTCTTTCTTTATTCCTTAGCTGCACACATAGGTTGTTATTGGTTCTACAACTGCTCTGTATACTTAAAGTTTCGTTTTTATTTATATTTTATTTTGACATTTTTTTAATGCATTATATATGAGAATATGTGAATGCAAGTTAATTCCATAATAGGTGGTAACAGTTCTTGTTAAATGCATTTATCAGTTAGGCTGATTTTCACGCAATAGATTGTTACTGTATACGCATAATCTAGAAGTAGATTACAAGAAAACAGTTTATAACGGCATCAATCACTCGTCAAATAAACTACTGCTGACCACGTTTGTACCGAACTATTTCCAGACTCTAGCTTATTTATTCAACCCTACACCACACGATAACCGCAAAGAGCGGGAACGAAGCTCTCGCTTAACCTTTTCGCACAAACACTATTAGAGCGATCGGTACCGATTTATTGTGCTTAGAAGTAGTCAAGCTTGCTCAACGGGTTAAAATTAAATTTGCTTCCTGAACATTAACCAAAACAATCAAAAGTTATTGACCCGGATTTACACGCCGATCGAAGAATGTTCGAAATGCTTAAATATTATTAGCCTAACATTATAATTCAAGCAAATGAAATAATTTATTAATTCTTTCCCATTTTAATTGATTATTGAAACATTGTGTCCACAACTATCATATCTACTTAAGTTTATTATTATAGAACCGTATTGAGATGTAGTGGACAGCACCATAATCGATACCGTTACGGAATTTCTTAAACCTTAATAACAATGTAGAGAGGGTTACATTGTGTGGCCTTCAGTTAGGATTTATAGTAGATATTATTATTAGTAGATAAGGTCGACGTTAGCTTGCGGTGGTGTCGATTTAAAAGCTGGCCACTGTACCTACATACGTTCATCTACGCACACTTTTCTCTATTGTTTACAATATTTTTCAGCTCGTGAACTTTCATTTTCTAATACCTCTCTACTATATTCAATTGTTACTTTTATTCTAATATAACAAAGCGAGGACCTATCTATGTACAATTTGCGATTTGGTGTTATCTTCTGTCTGCACTTTTTTGAGATAATCTGAAAGTTTTGGTGTTACAGTGCGGCTTAGCGTTTTTTTCTCATTTTAGTTTTGGAATTATTATTATTTGGAGAACATTATTTGTTTCAGTTATTTTGGAAGTTTAGTGCTATTAATTTACAGATTCAATTTTAACAGAATAATTTATCAATAGTTTTAAAGTAAGGAGTGCAAAATATATAAACGGGTGTTAATAGCGGAAGTTATAAAAGCTAAAAAAATAGGTGTTTATATGCTGAATTACAGTAATAAAAGCTCGAATAATTGTTTCATGTGAGGTGAAATAATTCGGAAACCGGTGGAAATGTACCAACGAAGAATTAATTGTGACTGAAATTTATTTGATAGACATTTGGAAGCTAATTCTTGTTTTTAGTAATAGAAGGGCATTAAGAATGGCTTTCCTATAACTTAAAAATATAGTTTCTTGTTGTGACACTACCTACTAATAACTATAAGTGTAATCTTATGACTGATATTTACATTGCTTTCATAAATTTCCAGATTTTAATGGGCTGTCTATACCATTATAAATTACTGGTAGAAATATAGATGATACTATTATGATTTTCTTCACAGAAGTCCCTAGAATTGAAACATTTTGTGGAATTAAAACTGTTTTGGAAAGTTTTAATGAACCTATGCGATGCAATTTATTCAATGATTTATTAAATGTTTGGAATCTTTTAGTTGCAACAGTTCTTGACAATATTATTTTATGTTATAGTTGACTATAGTCCGTTTTAGCATTTTCAGAGTCATGACATTTGCAAATACAATTCAAGATTTTCTTGTAAAACAGTGTTTCGTCTTGTACACTATGATTGGCAGATATGGAAATGTTCAACGAAAATTCTCTTAAAACTGAAAGTATAATCAAAAGTCGGAAGAGGCAATATAAATCTTTCAATTAGTAAGTGCTTTTAAAATTTCTCTGTTGGAAGTTTAACCGTTGCAATTGCGTGCTTTGCGTACATTTTAATCAGAACACTGTTTTGTGTTGGTAATAATAGAGTTCTATTGGCTACATCGTTTTTCATTACTTAAAGGAATAACGAGAAAAGCGATGATTGAAAATAAATCCATATATGATTCCACCAACAAAATATAGGTACAGTAGAAGTTTAAACGACTTTATTTTCTACAAAGGAGTTCAAAAAGATTTGTGGGAAGATCTACTAGAGATCAACGTAATTTTAAGTAAGTAATTAAAAATCTTCATATTCTTATTTGAATGAAAGAGATAACCATAATAAATAAAGTGATTACTGCAAAATAATAATAGAAACACTCATCGGTGAAGAAACATTGGCAGTAGGCGTTAAATCATAAATCACACGTCACGGATCAATGAATCACAGCAACGCATATGTGTAACACAAAATCAAAGGAAAACAAAAATTTAGTTTAGTTTAGTGAGGACATAGAGAACTAACGAAAGATAACATTGAAAATAAGAAAAGACAAAGAGAATAGGCGAATGAGACGGTGTTTCAGTGAGTAGCATCAATGAAGTTGTAAGTACTTTGAATAGTCGCAAAATTCTGAACGACAATAAAGTAATAGACCAAAGATGCTGATGTTTCAATAGGAATGCGTGGTAGAATTTATCTTGCGCTGTTAAGTGTTCATTGATGCCGTTCGTTATTAGAGATTAGGAAGGCTTATTGTTTGGTTTTTGAGCAGTACAGTGTATAATTTTGCTGAAATTGAAATTGAATATAAGAAAAAAAATATTTACAACTGCTTCTTAATTGACTAACATCAACATCTTATTTTGCTTTTCCTAAAATTTCTTAGATAATTTAACGAAAAACCATGCCTCAATGCTGTCGCTTCTGGCACAAAAAGTTTGGCAGTAAGCGATTGATTGTACAATGATGCAACATCAGGCGTTTATGATCGCTGTGGCATCACATTTCAGTCAGAAGTACATATGTTGCTATTGGAAAAACGAAACACTTTTATGACTTCTATAAGGGATTGTTTAATTTAACTACATGTTGATTTTAGAAGCTTATTGTTGTGTTAGGCAGTCGGTGTTACATCATTTGCGTGTAATTATTAATAAATACGTTTTGCTAAATGGAGTATATCTGTTTAAAAATTCGTTTTTGTAACGCTGATTTGTAAATCTATCAATAACGAATTCTACACACTAAATGACCATATTTGAACACAGTCGAGGCATATCTTTGAACTCTGACGACATAAACCGCCTCGTCGGTTATTAATAAAATTATTAAAAAAGCATTAGCACGCACCGTAGTGACTGGTACAACCTAATTCTGAAATCGAATAATCGTTTATTTTGGCAAAGCGTTAGGAAAAAGCTTTATGAAATACTAACAAAGACAACAACGAACATAAGCAGTGTTAATGCATGTTTTTATGCTGGTATATGCTGAATATAACAAAAACAATAATAATAACGAAGATTATTTGAAAAATATCTTGTCATATATTCATATCAAACAGCACAATCTTTTGGCATTCTACTGTTCGGTTGGCAAATGCAGTTCTAACACCAAACAAGCAAATTCATTAGAACCTCGCAATGAAAAAAAAATGAGAAATACGGTTGTAATTTATATACGAACGCGTTTTTGGAAAGGTTACTGCTTCTATTCTGGTCAATCTTGCATGTTTGTGCATGGATGAGATCATTCGCACATACATATATATTATTTATAAGATTGTCCACATGTCGCCTTTCCAAAATTCTTATTATTTCAGCAAATTAAGCTAATATATCTAGCTTAATATCGTACAAAACCTAAATGCATAATCCCAATAAACTTTGGTATATTTGGAACGATTTTCAGTAATAAACTCAAACAAAATTCATGTTTCAAGGTCAGCGCTTTACAAAAATTTTAAGTATTGCTGGGGGAATAGAAATGTTTTGTGCCGGGAAATAATTTATGTTATACGTATATGTGGGACAATTGACAACCAACGTTACATTCTTTTGTAAATTTTTTATTTTGGCGAACCGACTTTTGTTTTATAATAGTGCCAATAGGTTTTGATTCAAAAAAAAATCTTTTTCTTGGGCATATCCTTATTATAGGTGTAATATATCGACGTATATTATAACACATTTGTAATTCTAGTAATCTTTATTTACTAATTGTTACACACGACATTGCTGACACCACTGGCCGCCATGTTGCACCCTCCTTGTATAGTCGTCTACATGCACATCTATGACATCTCCCTCTTTTAATCTATCTTTTTTAATGTTTAACAAAATCCTTAAATCTACTAGGTTTTTTGATACATCTTTTAGGTCTATTATTTACAGGATTATTTTCTATGTTATTTTCTTCCGGCTGATGCACTTATTATTATCAAGTAAATCTAAAGTTTGGGTAGGTGTTTTAAGAGGTGATTGGATTTCTAAGTCAGGATTAAAAGTGGGAGGTGTTCGTGTGGATTCTTTTATGTCTATTCTATTTCTTCTATACTCACTATCACTCGTTCTTACAATATAAGATCTTGGCGTAGCGTAATTACTCATTACCTGAGCAGGTTCCCACTGGTTGTTATTGGTGTTCCTTATTGTTACACTCTGACCTTCCTGTAGTGGTTTCATATCCTTCGCATTTCTGTTATAGTAATAAGCAACTTTATCTTTCGCCTCTTCTTTCTTTTTTCGATGTTGCATTCTTTAATTGGACTGAGCAGTTTAGACATTGTAGGCAACGTGGTTCGTAGCCGTCTATTTATCATTATCTGCGCTGGAGATACATTTAAGGTTTTCAAGGAGGTATTTCTATACTCTAGTAGGTAGATATATATATCGCTTCTTTCATCATAAGCTTTCTTTAGGATATTCTTCGCTATCTGTACTCCACGTTCTGCTAATCCGTTGGACCTAGGATAGTGTGGGCTTGAAGTATTGATCGAGAAATCCCATTCCTTAGCAAAATTTCGGAATAAGACGCTATTGAAGGGCATATTGTCCGCAATCAACTTTTCGGGTATACCAGTTCTAGAAAAAATTTCTTTGAACTTCATTATTAAAGCTTCCGATGTTTTACTCTGCAAACGGATAAGTTCTATCCAATTGGAATAATAATCTATAACCAGTAAATAATCGATTCTTTGAAACGTCAAAATATCTGTTGCAATAGTTTCCCATGCTCGATTCGAAACTGGATGAGCAATTAAAATTTCTTTCTGATTATTATGCTTAAATTTCTCACAAATTCTGCAGTTGTTTACAATTTCTTCTATTTGTCTTGTAATTCCTGGCCAATATACTACGGCTCGTGCTCTCATTTTACACTTCTCTATGCCAAAATGTCCTTTATGAATTTGATCCAATATATCTTTCCGTAAATTAAATGGCACCCATACTTTGTTTTCTAAAAATACTAGACCATCCGATACATCGATAGAATTTCTATGTTTCCAAAAATCTCGAGCTGCTAATGGTAAATCACACTTCTTATTTGGCCAGCCTTCCATATGGTACTTTATGATGGTTTGCAGATCTACGTCTTCTTCTGTAGCTTTTTGCAGGTGTAACTGATAGATGTTTTGATACAGAATGTACTACATTTTCCAATTCTGGATCATCCGTAATTTTGTCCTTGATGAAAGATCTCGACAAAGTATCAGCTACATACATCTCTTTACCAGGCTTGTATGTTATTTCGAAATCATATTTCAGCGTTTTTAAGATCATACGTTGTAATCTACTAGATACTTTGGGAATTTCTTTCTTTACGATAGTTTCTAACGGTTTGTGATCGCTATACACTTTTACGTGTCTCCTATAGATGAAATAATGGAATTTCTCCAAAGCAAAAACTACCGCCAACAATTCCTTCTCAATCTGAGCAAAGTTCTTTTCTCTCTCGGTCAATGCTCTCGACGCATACGCTATCGGGTGAGAATTTTGCATTAGACAGGCACCTAGACCATCTTTCGATGCATCTGTCTGTATATAGCAAGCTTGTTCACTATTGAAATATTTCAAAACAGGAGCTTTGCACAACACTTCCTTCATTTTCTGAAACGCATTTTCTCTTACGTCGTCCCATATCCACTCTATTTTTGATTTCAACAATTCTCGTACCGGTGCATTCAATTCCGCTAAATTAGGAATAAAGGATGACAAATAGTTAGTCATTCCAAGGAATCTGTATAGATCATGCTTATTCCTTGGCGTCTCTATTTCCCGGACTGCACGAATCTTCTCCGGATCCGCAGCTACTCCATCCTTGCTTACTATGTGACCCATACATTTCACTGCACCAACTTTGAATTGAAGCTTCTCTTTATTAAATTTTACGTTTTCCTGCCTTGCTCTTGCTACCACCTTTTCTAGTATGCTATCATCTTCTTCTTCGTTTTCCGCAGCTATTATTAAATCATCGAAAATTGGGTATACTCCTTTGATATCTCCAAATATTTGCAGAACTCTTTTTTGGAAGACTTCTGGCGCCGAAGTTATACCAAACGGCATTCTTAAAAACTTATATCTGCCAAAAATAGTATTAAAACAACACAAATCTGAACTTTCTTTATCTAGTTTGATATGCCAAAACCCTGAGCTCATGTCAATAACAGTAAATATTGGTTTATTATTTAACTGCGCTAAGACATCTTGAACAGTTGGTATAAGAAAATTTAATAGCTTTATTAAGATCTTTTGGGTCTAAACATAGCCTTAACTTACCATCTTTCTTCTCTACTATAACTAAACTATTAACCCAATCTGTTGGATAATCAACTTTTGCAAGAATTCCGTCTTTTTCTAATTGCTCTAAGGTACTTTTTAAGATGGATTGAATAGATAAAGGAACTTTCCGCACGAGATAAACAACAGGTTTTACATTAGGATCTACCTGAATGTGATATTCATTTTTAAAACATCCTAACCCCGCAAATATATCATTTGACTTGTTAACAAAATCTCTCGCATCTATTGCTTTCTGCACATTTAGATGATTAACCCTCTTAATTAAATTAAATTGTGTACATGCACTTAACCCTAAAATTGCTTCTGTTGCTACATCAGCTATATAAAACATAATTTTACGTGTTATGCTTTTAATGCTACATTCTAAACTAATTTTACCTGTGATTTTAATTTTAAAACCTCCAAATGCTAATAGTGTTACATTGCAAGTATTAATTCTATCGTTCTTATTAACAATATCTAAGCAATTAAATATTCTTAAGGGCAATACATTACAATCTGCACCGCAATCTAATTTGAATTTTACTAACCGACCCTCTACTTTTACATCTGAATACCACACCTTTTTCTCATCATTAATCGAACTGTCACTTATCTCACTTATTACTAATTCCGTGTACTCATCTACTTTTTCTATAGACTGTACGATTTTGGTTTCTTGTTTTTACATTGTTACTGTAATTAAATTTATTTACATCATTCTTACATGCACTAGAAAAATGATTTTTACCTTTACACTTATGGCACACTTTACCGTAAGCCGGACATTTTCCATATTTATGTGTGAGATTACACCTACCGCACTGCACTTCGTTTCTTGAATCCTTTAATTTTGCTGTCGCCCCTTTTGAATCGCTAGTCACTTTTGATCGGAGTGCGTTTACTCTGTGTCCCGATCCGATATTCTCTTGTATTGCTCTAACTTGTCTCTCGCTTACTTCATTGGATACACACAGTTTTACAGCATTATCTAAGTTTAAATTTTCCTCTCGTAACAATCTTTTCTGAAGTTGTTTGTCGGCAATACCACAAACTATACGATCCTTTATGAGACTATCCTTTTGGTCACCAAAATCACATGTTGCTGCCTTATTTTTAAGCTACAATAAAAATGATTCAAATGGCTCGTTATCTTTCTGATATATATTGAAAAAATTAAATCTCTCTACTGTTGTATTCACTTTAGGTTTACAATATTCTTCAAATTTCTTTAAAACTATATCATACTTCTTTTCTTCACCTTCTACTACAAAGGTAAAATTGTCAAATACTTCTTGACCCTCTTCTCCAATCAAATTGATAAGAATGGCAATTTTACGTGCATCCGATGCCGTATCAAACCCTGCCGCTAACATATAATTTGTGAACGATTGCTTCCATGCTTTCCATTCTATATTAAGATTACCTTTTATAAGCAACTTTCCAGGTTTATTAAAATAATCTGCCATTTTCACTCTTTTCTTTAGTAACCTGACACCATGTAATATATCGACGTATATTATAACACATTTGTAATTCTAGTAATCTTTATTTATTAATTGTTACACACGACATTGCTGACACCACTGGCCGCCATGTTGCACCCTCCTTGTACAGTCGTCTACATGCACATCTATGGGAAGTTCTTCACTGGATCTCTTGGTGCAGAAGTAGAACACTAAACACTTTAACCCACTGAACACCAAACAAGTTTTAACTAAAACACCGACGTGTTTCAACAGCAATGCTGTCATTATCAAGGCGATAATAAAACTAAATTTCTTTCACTTGAGTAATACGTCATTTTGTAGAAATGTGAAATATGTAGGTATTACTTGTTAATGGTTTTCCAAGGATATAATCCAACAACATAAACTTCCTCAAACACTCAGTGTCCATTGGTTTTGTTGTGGTCGTTCTGTGGTGTAGTAATACAGATCATGTCTGTGTAGTACTCTTTGCTGTGATACACAATTAAATATTTGAAAATATGGGGTTTCAGAAATTTTATTTGGCATTGAATTGCAAAACATTACTTTACAATAAAACACTTTTACAATAAAATAAATAGTATCATATTTTCCGTGTCCTGTACAGTGAAATATATCATCTTGGAAGAAGCTTAAGAAATTTATATATTATATATATTTGTTGTATTTTTTGTTGCTAAGTAGAAATGACTTTGTCAATTAAAAAAAAAGACATTATTTAATCAATTTTTATCTATAACCAACTCACTTTGAATCATTCTGAACATACTGCAAGATCCTCTATGTTTGTCTCAACCCACAATATTTCGCTTCTCGTTATTTGGAGTAATAACTTCAAAAGGTTTTATCGATTTGACATGAGGGAAGGTAACTTTATTAATTGAGGAGTGCCCTTTATGGGTTGCTCCTACTTTTTGTTTTATGTTGAATTTGAGTCCTGCTTTTAAGGAGGCCGATTCAGTGTAGCTCTATAGTAGCGGTTTGTGTTGTACTCCTCCATTTCGTTATACTCAACTCTTTGTATTTTGTTTAATTATTTTCCAAAATATTGTCTTCGTGTACAAGGTTACCACTCAAAAGAACAATGGATACAAACGTTTTTCTACTCGTCCATAAAGCTCTGACGGCTTTATCGATTACGTCAGAAGCGCTCGGAATGTGTGGCAGATGCCATCAATTTTGTGTGGGACTCGTCTTTAAGTAAATGATACCAAAGTGGTTGCTATAATTGCTAAGTTATCAGCTTAGTCAACAATCGTACGAATGTCTTTACAAAGTTCTCGCAGTGGATCATTTAGCCCTAGGCTAACAGAAATGGACAGAATACCTCTCCTTAAAGGCAGCCGGTGTCCGTACAATTATAGTTTGCTAATTTAATGACGTATAAAATTCTATTGCAAATCTAGCCATATAAAACGCGATGGACGTCCTGATTTCTAATGCTCCTCTAATTGGTAGGATGTGGATTCAAATGTCCCTTAGATGTCAATGAATCGTCGTAGTGTAAATTCTTGGGCATGAAAAGTACCTTCTAACTGACTAACCACCGTATATACGGCAAGCTCGCAGGATTTTTCTACTTAGTCGACATATTGGGTCATGTAAAGAGTTTTTTTACAGCAGCGGTTCATGCCTAATGCACCTTTCTAATTGGCCAAAAGATGTTGCTTTGGTACATGGTATTTCACCTGGTTATGAATACCTCACTTCCTCGATTTCATTAGAATATAAGCTAGTGCCATTTTGGACTTTAACAATGTACACAAGGAGAAGACTAATAGATTAATAGTTAGATTAATACCCTATTGTAGAAAATCCAGGTTCCATTCCTATTACATTACATACAATTTCGGTAACGTTTATGAGTCTAAAGGCCAGAGTCTGTACCTATATACTAGATAATATTACATTTAGCTATCGCTACGGTCTAGCATTCAATGATTTCAGTGAAGATTGTCGAATCTTTAAGGGATATTACTGAGGTAGCCAAAATAAAATTTGAATTTTTATCTCAAGATGAAAATTACCGCATGATAATGTAAAAGTACTACCATCAGAAGTTAATAGGAGAGTCACTAGAAATTCGAACCGAAAAGACGCAGTCAAATCATGTAATGAGTACGATATCTGTATCATCCTTCTGATGATCAAGCAAACGATACAGAAACGGCAATTGCAAACTTATTTATACGGTATAACAGAGAAGCCTTAAATTTGGTGAACAACGGTTATGAAAACCTATACTTTTGTGATAGCAGTTTGCAAATATCTGTAATATTACTTTCATGTTGACAACAGAGGTTAAAAGCTCTTTAGCAGAATATATCTAAAAATAGCGTTCTAAAATTATTAACGTCAACAAGAAGTACTATAGGAACATAAAAATAGTCAGTTGCATCTGATTGCAATTCGATGATCATGTAGACATTAGGAACAAGAAATCTAGAGGAGGTAAAAGAAGCATCAACAAATGACATGAAAGACTTACAAGTACGGATTACACGCAAAATATATCTATATAGTACAGAAATCGTCGGTGTTCTGAGTACATTGACTCTACATATAATTATAAATGGCAACAAAGGTAAAATCAAGACTTAGGAAATCTTAGTTTGTAACGGATGTGATTACTAAAATAGCCTTCGTCGGGAAAGATCCTTTTAGAGGTCATTTTCGCATATCTTAACACAAAATATTTTTAAATAGTATTTAAACTGTAATATGGATGTTGTGTTTGTTTATAAACTATTTAATAGTGAAAGACTGAAGTTAGTTGATTTTAGTTCAGGCTTTTATGTTAAAGAAATATCTTAAAAAAATTAAATCACTACTAACGCTGTACGAATATATTACCGGTATTTTAGTAGAATAAAAAATATAAAATTTCTTTTTTAACTGACAGAAATGTGCCAAAATTGCCGTAATAAATAAAAATTTTTAAGCAAACATACATACGTGATTCAGAAAACTGTAAAGCGTGTGTCGTTGTTATTTTTAAGAATGAGACATTTGGTTAAATTTTACGGTTAATACTTAATATAGGTGTGATAACTTATGGCTAGTTTGTTATATAAACTCTTACTTGTGTCCATCTTGTTCTCTTTCGTATATGTAGGATAACTAACAAAGTTGTTATATGTGTGTTACATATGACATATGGTAAATATCGTAATATGGCATTTAACTACGAGAATTTTGTCTGCGTTCACACTTTGATATACTGCCGGATTATGTAATTCGTTTGCCAAGATCATATGACAAATTAACCAAACGGGATAAGAGTATGCGTGCTCATTGTCGTATTACAATAAAGGAAACAATGTTGCAGTTCATAATTACCAAAAGACTATGGATTATCAATCAGAATTCAAAATATTTAGTATCTAGTTTTATATATTTTGCAGAAATTCCATTGCCGCAAACTCTTTTTTTGCAGCTGACGATGATTGTGTACGTATTACGAAATTTTTATACAATCACAAGCAGCGTGTCACTGTTTATTTTGATTTCAACGGATATTTTTATTAAACTGACTATTTCAGTGAGTCAATTTGCGAACATAGTGCGTAATGCTTTCGTTGTTGCATTTGTCACATTTCAGGACATTTTGGCACAATGTATTATTCGCTTGGAAAATTGTGATTAATAGAGACATAAATTTTACATAAAAACATTCGAACTATGTATGAAATAGCAACACATTCATTTAACCCTATATATTAGTAAATGGCAGTTGCACTGTGAAATATGCACTATGCACATACTTATCCATGTACAATAGCATAGTAACAAAACTAGTACCATGTCAAACTTTGTCGATTATTAACTACCAATCAATCAAACCAAATTTATTTCGAGTAGATTGTTTGATGTTCAACAACAATACGCTGTAGTTTAATTTTTAACTTTAAATTTCTCGGGTTTTATGAAATATGTATATATTTCTAACAACAGTTAACACAGTTAAAACAGTTTTCTGATAAGTTATTTTTATAAACCTAATTATACATCAAATCTGTACGTGAATGCATTTATCTTCAATATAAAGACTCCAACAAATTTCAAAATTTGAAGCTATGTTAAAAATATTTTTTAAATAATGAATGCATAATATTGGCAAAGATAATGCGCGGAGAAACACTTTAATCTAACAAGAGATAAAAGCATTTGTATAATACTCTGTTGGGTAAGTTTCTGATAAATAAAATAAAGAAAAGCAATTCTATTTTGTGAATGATATATAAAGTTTCACCTGTCCAGAAAATGTGTTATAAAATGTATATAACAATACTATTTCCGTTTGTGCAAAATCTTTCTTTGCTTTTCATTTGAATCGTGATTTAGGGAAAAAGAAACTTTATTGAAAGTTGTAAAAACAGGTTTCTTCTAATTTATCCGTTGTTCTAACTATTACAGTATTACTTATTTATGCGTTAATTTCAAATTATAAAACTGAATTTAGAATAATTGCTGCAATTGCCGCGAATTAAGCTAAACAAATATTATCGCACAATAGACAAATCGTTCACTCACCTGGTTTTCGAAACATCGCCTTCCAGCGGTAGAAATCGAAATAGTTCAATGTCAGTGCAATTAACATTTCATCTTCTGCTTAGATAGTGCCACAGTGTGGATGTATTCGTTTGGAAAAAGTATCGGTTGTGAAGGCATTATGAGGATAGAAATAGCGCTCCCTACGCGAACGTTGCCTATTTCCTCGTTCCAATTTCCAATTTCAGGTTTTCCTTTTGCATAGCGGTCATCAGTAGTAGCCAGTGTGAGCCCCCATCAATAGGTACACGGAACGTATAAATAAATACAACTTTACTATTTTTGTCTTTTTAGTATGAGACAACACGGTGCTTATAAATACGTATACTCACAGACATGATATAATGTGGAAATATATAGAAATTAGTTTTACGTTGTATATGATCTATTTCTAATTATTACAATTTTTACTTAAAATTTAAGAAAGAATTGAATTATCTAAGGATATGCAGGTGGTTCCGTTAAAAATAATGTAACTTTGACGTGCCTCGACTTTACCACCGACCCTGTATACTTAAAATTATTATTAACTAATAAGCATTTGAAAACCCTAAAACTTCTGTATTTAACTTTGTCCGGTATCTCGTATATTTTACCCAATAATCGACCGTTTCCATACATACCAGCAACCCTATGTCCGAAATTATCGGTGCACTATTGCTATCTCCCTTATTTTTGGAGCTACAGTTGTGGTCAAATTAGGAAACTGTTAGTGTTTTTAACGCTGATTAGTATGCTGTTCATGAAAAACAATTGACTTACGTATTTCCGAGAAATCTGAAAATTTATAATTTTTTAAAATGGAACACTGTATATTTGTACATATTTAGAAAGATAATATATAAAATCTTCAATACACTGCCGTCCTTAAATGGATAATAAAGTAGTTATGTTGGAATTTATTGGATGTCAAAGAAACATTATTCATGGTAGGCTTCTTTCACTTTAAGCCAAAAAAATTTATATTTGTACGTATTTGGAAAGACCATAATGTTTTGAACAAAAAATATCGAATACATAGCTATCTTTAACTAAAAAATAAATAAATGAAGATAATAAAATGTTAATAAGAAATTTATTAACATTTAATTCTATGTTGATCATGGAAAATAATAACAAAATATAATGTTCACGGTACAAAAACAATAAACGCAATAATCAAATAATTGTTTTTGTACCGTGAACATTATATTTTGTTATTATTTTCCATGATCAACATAGAATTAAATGTTAATAAATTTCTTATGCTTTAAACGCTTCTCATTTGTTTATTTTTTAGTTAAAGATAGTTATGTATTCGATATTTTGTGTTCAAAACATTATCCTCTTTCCAAATACGTACAAATATAACATTTTTTGGCTTGAAGTGAAAGAAGCCTACTATTGATAATGTTTCTTTGACATCGACTAAATTCCAACATAACTACTTTATTATTCATTTAAGGACGGTAATGTATTGAAGCTTTTATATCACAAATAAAATTATCTATCTAAATGTGTACAAAAACAAATACCTACCTTCTATTTAAAAAAATTATAAATTTTCAAATTTCTCGGAAATACGTAATTCAATTGTTTTTTCATGAACAGCATACTAATCAGCGTTAAAAACACTAATAGTTTGCTAATTTGACCACAACTGTAGTTCCAAAAATAAGGAAGATATAGAAATAGTGCACCGATAACTTTCGGACACGGTGTATATATAGATCATACAATAAGAGATAGTTAACCACTATATTTAGGCAGTAAATAATATAATTTAATTAGAATAACAGTTTCAATAAGAATTATTATTTTCTTCTTCTTCTTCAGGGCTGTAGATTGAAATAACAAATACCGATACAACAGGAACCTGTAGAATTTGAAAGTATGTACTTACATAATTCAGTGACATTTTTAAATAAATAGCTTTTCGAAAATATTAAAGTGACAACAGACTTTAAAAGGAATGCAACTATTTAACTCATATAACCACTCATCTATGTATAGTAGTATAATCAGTATAACTACAAAAGTTAAATGCAATTTTGTTGTAATTCTACCTATTGAACAGATGAAATGTTTTACCTAATAGCAATAATTATTTATTACTCTAATTGTGTTATTACGTACACCAAATGTTTTACAATACCTCTCTTCTAACAACAGCATTTTAGTATATGAGAAACAGCAAAGCCTGATTACTCTATCTGTTAACAACGAAATCATGTTAATATTATTGTATAGAGGCGATTACTGAAACGAAATCTGTCATTGTTCATGTCAGATCAATCTTAAGATTTGTAAGTAAATCCATTAAAATTTGTAAAATAATATTTTCTCGTTAATGCAAAGGATTACTTTTATCATTCACTTTTGTTACATTAGGTTTAAATATCTTTAACACAATAACATGCTACGCTTGAGGTCTATATCTTCCTCTGATAAAATTTCAGTAAAAAATAGTGTTTTGCCTAATATTTTTGTGAATATTTAGAAAGAAAACGCATCTGACGGAATTAGTCGATTGATTGGCAGGGAACCTTTTGCAATTTATTTTCTTACATATCGTAACATATCCTATAATTTAATGTTCAAATGGACCTTGCCAAATTATTTTTATAACGAAGCGTTGCACAGTACAGGAAGACGTATCTAAGTGACTATAAATTCGATTTGAATCTCGTTTAAATTGATTATACTTACATGCTGGAACGAAGCCAGATGGTTCTTTTACAGTCACGTGGCGACTTAAATTGTTATAATGTATAGTGTAATTGTATAGCGTGAGGAAGGTTTAGCATGGATTCATACTGAAAGATTTCTAAAGTTACATATGGAACAGAAGATTTTATTATCATTACGAACGATCATAAATAGCTAATAATGGCATTTCACTTCAGCATGATAGAGCTTTTGCAGAGAAGTACCTTGTGCTTATTCTAAATATGTACTCTGTAAGATTGTGCTTTTAAGAAATATAAAACAGGGTTTTAAAAGTGACAAACTACTAGATACTTCTTTAGTATGATTATCTATTGTAAACTTACTAAAAATATATGTGTGAGTACTGGAGAGTTACTTTCATAATGAGCTTCCAAGCATAAGCAAGGAAGGAAGATATGAAGTTCACCTATAGAACAAAAACATTCTCTGATATACTTTGAAAAAATGTCTACAGAACAGTTATTAAGAGGATATGTGATTTGGAACATAACTAAACGTAACTACTCTCAGATTCTCTATTCTATTTATCTTTTGCTAAAAGAGTTATAATACACTCTTGAATACTTTATTGAATAATGATCTTAAACATTTGCAATATTAACTGTTTTCTGTACTAAAATTGTCGTTATGAACTGATCCAAACTTAAATACATAAATCAATTTACAAGTCGTAAAAGGTTTTACTGATTTATTACAAACCCATTACATAAACCACAACAAAACTTTAAGATTTGCTAATATTTAGAATTACGGATTTTGAAACATTTCCTTTCTTTATTTTACACTATACGTTTAACACTGTCTTTGTTGCCAATTCTTGGCCTTGCATTAGCTAAACTTATTGAAATGCGTATAAAACAGAAAACAGGTGTTTTCAATTAAAAATAGAATAGTCGGATTTGTTTTCTCTTTTTTCAGCGTTAGTTTAGATTAAATGACAGATTTATAACTATTAGGCAACGAATGATCTTCAAAATAACGTCCCAGTCGTGAACTCAATTGGTCTTTTTCAAATTAACAGATCTATCCGGGTGCATCTGACCAAGGGCTGAGGAAATGGCTAAATGCCAAAAAATACTCATAAAAATACTGACCCATTTATCTAAACTTATTTTAACCTTACCTGCGTTGTGGAACGTCGTTCGAAAATCAAAAACATTTCCGCAAATACGTATGTACGTTAGCTTCCGTCTATTTATAGAAAAATTAATGATTAATGGTTAATTAGTACCTATCTGTTCTATAAAAGTACCTAAGTGAGAAATCGATGAACTAAAGGTAGTCTACCGCCAGAATAATGTATGTAGCTGTTATTTGGAACTAGTGGTTATGCAGGTTATAAATGTTAAGAGAGGCAGTCGTGTTCTTTAATATTGTGAAAGTTAGAGAGTTACATTGTAGTAATGATGCAGTTTTTATGTTAAATACACTGTTCACTGTGCCCAAAATTGGTTAAATGAGCAAGTTTGTGGTATTTTGTATTCTAATTGAGATGAAAGCAGAAAAACAATTGAATATTCTCTTTCCGACATATTCACAAAAACACATTTTTTATGGTAACTTTTTATGGTAAACGCAATGTGTTACAAGTATATCTAATGTGTAGCACAAATTCAGTAGAAATATTACAGTTTTATTAAAATGAGTTTCTGGAAGGTCGAAGACTGGGCAGAAAATAAAAACTTTTGTAAGAATTTTTATCCCAAGCAAAACTAAGAAGTGAGACACAGACTGTTGCTATCTCTTAATGGCAATAATTTTTTTTGTATTTTGGAACAACTTTTAATTACATAATCTTTTTGTTTCAGAATAAATTTTCTAAAAAGCGTCTTTATTTTTCAGCATCTTTATTTGTTCTTTAACAAATTCAACGTTTTGCGTCTAAGCATTTCTTTTTATAACTACTTTGGAGTGGTTTGTTCCGATTACATGTGTGTGGCTTATAATGCTCAGATCGCATATATAATTAACTATAGCTAAATGGTCCGATGGACTCGTGGAAATAAAAAGATACAAAGCAAGACGAAATACATGTAAATGACAAAAATGGAGAAATACTGATGAAGGAAGCGAAGGTAGTTAATAGGTGGACGGAGTACTTTAGAGACATGTGCAGTAATAACCTAAAGGATAAGGAAACAATTGATAAACCAAATCCAGAAATCAACGATAAGGAAGAAGAAGTTAGAGAAGGAAATGGAGAAATATTTACAATGAGTGAACTAAGTAGTAAAAAATTTAAAGAGTGGAGAAACATCAGACAGCGGTAAAGAAATGATAAAAATATGGTACGAAGGAAATTAGAAACGTTACTTAAAATATTTAACACACTGTGAGAGAAGACAAAAAATACTGAAAGAATGAGAAGTGGCAAATATTGTAGCTGCATTTGAAAAGGTAACCCAAAGGAATGTGACAATCATAGAAAGTAAAACGTTACTGAACACATTTGAAAAATATATAAACAAAACTATAAAGAGAGATGCAAAGTGGATTCAGATCGGGAAGAAGCACTTAAGACGTCATCTATATATTAAACCAAATATTTGAAAAAAGGAAAGACAGTGTGTCTTACATTCGTTGAGTTCGAAAAAGTATTCGATAGCATACCAAGACGTAAAGTTTACAAGAAGCTAAATCAACAAGGAGTCAACAATAAAATGATAAGAATAATACAAAGACTCTATAAAAACAATAGAAATTGCATTATACACAAAAATATGAAATCATGAGTTCGAAACCTGTTTTCAAACTCATTGCAGATATTTTATCTGTTGATGAGCAGCTAAAATTCTGTTAATTCTCTGCAAAACAACGTATTCGATTTGGAATAGAATATTCCAGACATACAAAGTTATTTTTCCAATCTGATTTAAAAAAGTGTAATTCAAGTAGGTATAGTCTATGAATTAGACGTTGAAAAATCATTAACTGCTGTTTGTGTAATGTGTTTCCAATTAGACGTATGCGACAGTTTCAGTTTTCATTTTGTGAAAAGTTCGAATATAAAAACCCATGATTTTATAATTTTGTAAGGTACGCAATGTCACTTTTGGCTCAAATTTCGTTACGAGCATAGACGCCTTCTTCACTCATATGTTTTCTCGATCCCAACTGAAATTATTTTTATCTGACATGTTTTATTATACATACGAGGAATGACACTTCATATATTCACTATAAACATTACAAATAATCTTCTTGTTCACACGCAATAAATTGTGGATCCTGGGATGATGAAAATAAAATTTTATTTTTCATGTGGTCACTTTTAAGCAACAGGTAGCTAATTTTTATGCTGATGTAACACCTGTTTCAGTACTGTTCAAAAGTTTTCCTGGCATTGTTTCTTTATGTTGACATGCAGAGTTTTCGTTGCGGGTAGCCAAGAATATTAATGTTTCAATTACCAATGAACAATACACAAGAGGAAATTAAGTTAATAAGTTAATTCATATTGCAATTCCAGTTTTTCCTGGAATATCAAGCATCTCTTTATTTAAAATTTGCCAGAGTAGTATTAATATAATCGTGTACAAAGTGACCATTAGCCCATGGAGCTACGTCTATCTTTAGATTTGATTATGATTTTTTTAACAACCGCTCTAAATATAAGCAACCTTGAGAATTATAAACAAAACATTTTAGCGCCATCTTTTCATAATATGTAGACATCGAAAATAGATACTTGAAAGATATATGTATGTATGTATGTACAATATAAAATCTCAATGATAACCTGCTTTGTTAACATGTTTGATGTGTTTCGAAATTAGCGATCGAAATTTAAAACTTTGGGTTGCTTCTATATTCATCTCATAAATCACGTAAGATGTATGCAGGTATATTAATTATTATATGTATATCAATAATATATATACAGCGAAATTCTTATTTTGAACTTTCCAAAAAGGTATCTAGAGCGTTAATTGGAACTTGTTTGGAAACCTATTAGATATACGGAGTAATTTTTAATCAGTTACAGAATGGCCTTCTTCGAAATTATTAAACCAAAAAAAGTGCGAAAATTAAAGAATTGGTAACTTTTAGATATTAAAGTGATTTCTCCCATACCCTAGTCAAAATGTAATCATTAGTTTTAACAGCCAATTTTCTATGTCGGTATTGTCTTCTAACTATTTGATAACTTACTAGTTTTTAGCTATAAAAAATTAATCCTAATGAGTTAATTCATTGCGACCAGCTTTTCATGTTTTTAGTTCAATCAGCTTCTGGTGCTAATTTCCTGTATTATAGAATCAAAATTTCACTGGATGAAATTGTACATAGTCCAAAATTACCATTAAAAATGTCCTATCAAAAATTAAGCCGTCAAGTTTTTTCGAGATTTCTTTTTTTTCTATTAATTTACACATCCCATAATTGTTAAACAGATTTTCCTTAGCAATTTTTAGTGAGATACCCATGAATGATTTTTTTGATGATTTTGAATTGCTGCTCGCTTACTAGTTAATTATAGTTTAATTATTTAAAAGAAGAGAAAATATTGAAATAGTTCAAAACTACTGGAAATTGGAAGTCAACAACACTTTTTTGAGAATCAAAGATTTAGAGCTTAAGCAATTGCAAACGTAATGATAATATGTCTGGCACATCTGTGAGAATTTTGAAGAAAAAAAGGTCAAGCAATATAAATCGAAATCCATAGTCTGCAAGAAAGAGACTGAGATGATCCACTATGGCATATCTTTTGGTTTCAAGGTGTGTTTTACGGACGAATCAACACTTACATCTAACGGTGCGTTCATAGTTTCCAAAATGGCTGATGGTAAGCTAATGCAAATCCGCATTTTTTACTTGAAACTGGAAACCAAGATTTATTTAAAACGAACATCTGCTGTGAGTCTCAACAATCAAAGTCATTGGGCTCCATTTCTTGAGCGAAAGTCTTAATTCCATAGTATTTGTTATTTTTATAAAACGAGTTTTTTAATGAATTCCAAAATATACCACTGAAGACAAAACAAAGATTGCTTTTCCAGCAATGTGGAGGCATCACCTTACAGTTCAAGACCTGTTTAAGACTTTCGAAATAAATTGTTTCCAGCAAAATGGATTGGAAGGTTCTTTGAAAAACCCTGGTATCAAGATTTCCTGATTTGACGCCGTGCCATTTCAGGGACATCGATCACCTGAAAAAAAAACATTCGGGTATCAGTGGAACTTTATTTGAAGAGTTAAAAATAGAAATGTTCTCCGTTTTGCTCGAACTTTCTGGCGATCTCCGTATATACGCATAATTTCTTATCGATGGTTTTTTAAACTTTGGTACTGGTTTACAGTTTGTTAAATTATATCTAAAACGTTATGGTTATACCTTATTAAATATGATAATCCGATTTTTTTTTCATCATTGCATAAACTCATCTAGTTTTGTTGTTGTTATAAGTTATCTCGTGGGAGGGAGGGGAAGGGGAGAATCGCCTGATACCAGAATTATTCTATAATCGTACTCAATTTGCGAACACAATTAATAGTATTTATGTATTTGCTACATTTTCGAAATCTAATAAGAATTCCAGTAATATTTGAGTATTTTTCTTTCTGCGCATCAACATGTTTTAATTCAACTCAATACCACAAATTTCGAAATTCTTGATTGCATTATGTACAATGTACAATTATATCACAGGACTGTTGCTCAATTTTAAATCAAGGCATGTAGTAGAACTGGCAGAAGTTCAAATTAAATTTTGTAATTAATTTCATTCTATAGTAGGAAGTCTGATTTTGTCACAAATTTAAAAATTCGCCGTCTATATATTTAATTTACGGCTAATTTATTCAGTGCAACTACATACCTACTATGCAATTTAAATTAAACTATTTAAATCTATTTTTATGTCACGCGAACATCAACAATAAAGTTTGATATTAAATTATTATTATTACCATAAAAATGTTATTCAAAAAGTTAAAAAATCTTGGAATACTCGAAGCTTATTTCTTTAGACCGAAGCCGGGTTAATAAATTATTTTGCAATAATATGTATCTATTTATTTACATAAGATTTTTTTGAATAGTATTTCAGAATGAGAAATGATAATGAAATGAATATAACTTTTGTCATATATTATTTCTTCTCTTATGTTTAATATAATTTTTTTTGCAAATAATCGTAATTTAGAGTACCGATTTGTCTTGCTAGAGTTACGTAAGAAAAACTTGAACCAATTTTACTGACAGCTCAACGCGGATAGGGTTAAAATAAGTACAAGACCTGAGAGACTAAATAAATTGCGTGTTTATGATCTAGAATCGTAAATTTTTTAAGTGCACCGCCGTCGTTACCTTTGTGCGTGAAGTTAGATGTGAATGAAGCTGTAGGTCACGGGCGTCGCCATCTTGATTGAGAAGGCCACTGCCCGATTCCGCGGCGCGCTAAAAATAAAATCGGGTGGAGAACGAATCTCCAAGTATAGCGCGTTGGGTGGGTGCCAGTGAGGCATGTTCTGGTCCCCCCAGACCGCCCCGACCACAAACAACTCTACCAAAACATTGCGAGACCTTTTTCTCAGATCTTTATACGCATATACGCTTATGAGTAACCTTGGCGAGGAACCACGATAATTTATATGAAAATCAGAGTTTTAAACATCGTTTAAAGAATGGATTGTAAGGAAAACAGGAAGTCATTTCGTTTCAATTAGTGTTCAGATTATTCGAAATCGTATTTAATTTGTAGAATATTACATAAATTATATATATTGCATTAAATAATGAGAGAGAAAAAAAAACAAATGCATAAAAAGCAATAATTAAAATCTAATATTAAATGTTGGATACAATTATTTTTATAGCGTTTTTTATAACGCTAACTCAGACGATTTAATTATTTATGATAAATAATATGTGATAAGTATTCATGGTTCGCTACGAAAATATCGGCTTGTGTATAGTACCTATTAATATTATTACTGGCTTAACAAATTTGATAAATATTAATACAGGATACAGTAGGTAGATACATTTGATAATAAATACTCCAGTATTCCAGTGTATTCCATATGATAAATATTTGGCAATTTTTTACTGTTGACATTATTAATTGGTACGCCACTGAATCGAAGTGACCTTTTAATTTTTTGCATTGAATGTACAGTGATCTTCACAAGATTCGTTCTTCTGTCGTTGTGGGGTTATGCAACTGGTTTGTTTGTTTATCGAATTAGAAGTGTTAGTAGTAAAATAGATACTAGTGGCACGTAGTATAGGCGTATAATTTGCCAAAAGAAGATTGAAATCTAACGTATAAAAGTTTCAATATATACCGCGTTATCGATCGGTCAAATGTACAAGTACGATGATTCAGTAAAATAGGGTCACAGACTATTAGCCTTTCTGGGTGTGGATTTGACGTAATTTTCCATTTATCAACAAACAGGTATATACACACAATTACCATTCATGTAACAATGACACCTGAACTTACAAATATAGCTGTAAAGTGTGTAGTTGTCATTGATGTGATTTCTATTTTCAGACATCCTCCACAACGAAAAAAACCACCATGACAACACCAGCAAAGTTGTACGGGAAGGATCTTTCTGAGTATGATGAAGTAGATGTGGATGAATTATTAGCTAAATTATCGCCAGAAGAAATTAAAATATTAGCCAAAGAAGTAGATCCAGATGTAAGATTTTATTAAATATGTCATATATCTGTCTCATGTTTTCTCGATATTTTAGGATAGTTTTTTACCACCATCGCAAAGGTGCAATTATGATTGCGAGAAAGAAGCAACGGGTCCACTTAACAGGAAGCAACTCATTGATCATATAAATAAACAGGCTATTGAGGCACCAGATGAACCAGAACTAAAGCCATATGTACCTGGGACAATCAGAGGGAAGAAGGTTGGTAAAATCAAATCCAAATTAAATCTCTGTTCTGATCGTATTATCTTTAGTGGGTGCCTCCACCACCTCCTCTTAAAGAGCAAGAAGCTAGTGAACAGATAACAATAGATTTAGGTGATGAATATGAGCAGGCACTGACTGATGCAACCCAAGAAGAAATTATTGATTTGGCAGGTACTTTGAGTAATTGTAAATATATTTTCGATTATGTTATCATTCAATATACTTTTAGCCATTCTTGGTTTCCATTCAATGATGAATCAGGACCAATATCATGCCTCTCTGTTAAACAAGGGTCAGCCACTTGGACTTGGATGGGATGGTATTACGAAAGCCTCAAAACAAAAAATATATCCCCAAGAACCACCTAACACAACAGATATAGATGCAACGATTAAACAAGTGCAACAGGATGATCCTAAACTTGTAGATCTCAATTGGAATAATATTAAGGTAACTAATTCTGTTACGTGCATTTTGTGGGAATAATGTATACATTGCTTCCATTTTGTTCGTTTATCTTTCAGAATATTTCAGAGGAGAAATTTGATAGTCTATTCGAAGGAATAGAGAATAACACACATCTGGAAACTTTGTCACTAACAAATGTAGGACTGACAGATCGTAGTGCTCAAAAGTTAGCGGATGCTCTGGAGAAGAACAGTACACTGAGAGTTGTTAACGTCGAAACAAATTTTATTTCACCCACAGGAATTGTTCGTTTAATCAAATCGCTATTGAAGACCAAATGCGTCGAAGAATTTAGAGCATCTAATCAGGTAAATCTATGTATAAGAAATTTTATGAAGAAGGAGTCATTATTATAAATCTTGTATTACATTTAGTTTGTAATGGTGTCATGTTACGCTATCTAAATTTTGATAAATGTACTAACCGATTATCGAAGACGTCAGTAGATGGCGCTCTCTGTAATGGAATCCAAGTAACTAAAAAACAAATAATTTTAATAAATAAATTGGCTCAATTATAAATTCTCTGAACAAAAGTTAACAGATTTGTGTTTTTACTATATACAAAATGACCGTTTACACTCTCGTTTTAGGTAACTGTAAAGTCCAAAAACTTTAGTACAGTTTTAATTTAATATTCGAAGTTGCAGCCAAATTTTGATTCATTTTATTACACATAATTTCCTAACTGTTGAATGATAATGTTTAATTTATTATTCCAGTGCTGTTCTAAATTTAAAATATAAAAAAGACCAAAGTACACATACAGCATCCTTATTTATAAAGAATTCTTCTCTTTTGTTCTGAAGGATTTCCTAGCCAGGATCATCGTTTACGTAATTTTTTTTTCAAAAAATTAGAAAGAAAAATGCGACATAAACGGCATGCTCGTTGTACGAAATCTCTTAATAGTTCAGTTCAGAAAGTTTCAGAAAGTTGTTGAAAGTTTAATCAAGACGAGATTATAATTTTTAATATCCTACATTAGAAAACCACTTGAATAAAATTGCGGTTAATATCATGATCCTTTCAATGCATAGCTATGCGAAAATATGCCCACTCGTGGAATTTAGTCTTTGGATAGTAGTATTTTCTTTTACTACATTTTATACAATATGGCGGGGATGTGATAAGGAAGTAACCCCTACTATCCAAGGACTAAATGATGTGAGTATATAATAAAATAATTTATAATAATTTAATAACTAGAATGAGCAACCAGCACCCGTTTGGAAAAGTCTTTGTATAAAACTGTTTTCAGAAACTTGAGAAGCCGTCAAAAAAGTTAATAATATGTAACGAGTGTAATTTGTATTTTTCTTAGTAAAAGTAGCTGTCATAAAACGATTTCAAATATTTTCGATTACAATGTCAATTTCACAAACAGTGAGTCAAGCGGTAAAAGTTGGTGAAAATTACACAGTTTACATAGAATATTTAGACAAATCCAAATATGTAAAATATATAGTGTTTCGTTTGGAAACCCAAAGTTGGTGTAAATTTCGTTCAAATAGTAAATGGAAAATTTCTTTACTATATTAATGATTTAACCGCCTAAAATTTTGTAGAATAATATAATAATAATAATAATAATAATCGTTATTAATCCAAGGATGTTTCAAGTACACTATTATCAATCTTACTAACTAAATATTACATATACTTCTAACATATAAACTACAGTATTTCTTAAACTGACTTATACTACTCGCCTGTTTTGCCTCACTTGACATTTCATTATACAATTTGAATCCTTTGTAATATAAATTATTCTGTGAACAGGACTTTTTATTTAAAGGCAACCTAAAACTATTTATATTTCTCGTGTTATAAGCATGTACATACATATGTATATCACAATTACATGTAATGTACCTATTCAAATAAAGAGGCATTGTACTATGTAAAATTTTATATATCAAGACCAAACTATTGAAATAAAGAGATATTTTCGTATATTTGTTACAGTTCAATATTATTCGCATTGCTTTATTTTGCAATTTCTGCAATTTAAACATATCACCATCTCCTATTAGAAGCAACACAGAGGCACAGTACTCAAAGTATGGGGCAATAATATTTTTATATATATACCAAAATTCTTGCCCGGGTATTAAGCTTGGAACTAATTCTACCAAAAAAACCGACTTTCTTAGCAACCTTTTTAACTATAAAGTCTACGTGATTTTTAAAAGATAATCTGTTGTCTATAATAATACCAAGGTATTTAATTACTTTTACAAGTTCTATGTATATGTGCATCGTCAACGACAATGTCACTATTAGTATCCGCACACAACTGTTTAGTACCAATTATCATTGCTTTTGTTTTCGACGTATTTAATTTAAATTTATTTACTTTTAGCCACTTAGAATTTTTTACTAGTTTCTTGTTAATTTTAATAATAACAGTTGTAATATTGTTTTCTGAAACACTTACGAGCGTATCATCGGCGAATAGATTCAAAGTACAATCACTAGTTGCACAGTATATGTCATTAATAGAAATATAAAACAAAGGAGAGTGGACCCAATTTTGACCTCTGCGGAATTCCTAACGAGGTTCTTCTAATTGACGACGTATTGTTTTGAAACTTTGTTAGTTGCATTCTTCCTTGCATATAACCTTTAATCCATCTCAGTTCGATTCCCCGTATTCTAATATGGTGAAGCTTATCTATCAAACGTTTTCTGTCAATTGTTTCAAATGCTCTCTGCAGATCAAGAAAAACAGCAACAGTTTTATTTCCCTTTTCTATTTTTTCTTTCCAATTAGCCATCACCAAATTCAAAGCGGTTCATAATTGACGAAGTTATAGAGATGAGCCACTATCTATGTAAAGGTTGCAGTGGTGGTCTTAGTAATCAATATCGTTTGAGAAACCGCTGCAGCGGCACCTAGTACAAAAAACGTTTTAAAGAGTACAACTTCGGTATAAAATATGGATGTAGTGAGCGTAAACTGGCGGCCGAAGAATCTGTCCTACTCAGTTTTGCGATTGTCGAATGGTTCTCGGTCTGTCATGTGGATTGTCAATAATCGCTGTCACATTCAGGCATATTCCTTAATTCAGGACAGATTATTTGCATGATAATATCCTCTAACACTTAAAGAATGGTTCAGGATAAGCAAATTTAGTCAAAATATAATTAAACAATAAAGTGGTAGGACCATTTTTTTAACCGTTACTTTACTGCATAAGTACACTCGCTTGGTTGGAAAAAATGTGTGCAACTAAAATGTTTTCATGAAAATAGAGCATTCAACGGACATTTGTAATAAGTTATATAAACGTATATATAGTTATTCAGCGAGAGAGAAGTTTAAAAGATTTAGTGTTTATGTAAAACGTAACACTCGTTCTAGACAAAATATTTGCAACAAATCACATTGCCTAGTACCCTAAATGCTCATCAATTTTGATATTTTAAATGGAATACTAGTTTATTTTATTTTTATCTTCAGATTCTTAATTTAATATGCATATCTGTTGTATATAGTAATTTTTTTTAATCCAGAATTAATTTAATTATTTGTTCATTTTAAAAAATTAAATGTTTCTACAACTTACTTGTTAAAATCCTATATTGACGCCATGATAAAAAAGAAATTGAACCTGACAACATATCGAAAGAATATTTGTAATTTAAATTGTCTAGAGCGACACTCATATCATGTTTTTGTTTGTTTCAGAGATCGCAGGTGCTGGGCAATAAAACGGAAATGGAAATTACGTCACTAATAGAAAAGAATCCAACGATTTTGAGGTTAGGTTTGCATTTAGAATATAACGACGCCCGCCATCGCATCGCGACGCACCTGCAACGTAATATTGATACAAGTAAGTATGAAAGGGAATTAGGTAAATTATCACAAAGGGATTCCATATTTTTATTTTCTATAATTTTTTTGTATCGAAATTTTTATAGGGTTCTACTTATTATATCTTTCAACAATTGAGGTAAATTTATGTTAAACTGTGTCTGTCACTTAAGAAATAAATAAACCTTAAAGTTTACTAAAGGAAAAATCACCCAGCATGACTAAATCATGTTTTTATTCCTTATTTTAATTTTATAATTTATATCATGTTCTACTTGCTTTCTTCCTCCCCTTATTTCAATTTATAGATGGTCGAGTTATGAAAGCTCAGTACAAGGTAACTATTGCCAGAGGCGGTTCAATTAAAGTTGAACAAACTGGTTAAGATCTTCCCTTTCCCCCTTGTAATGTGAGTAAAGAAAGGCCTATCCATTTTGAATTGTGTGCCAATGAATTTGGCGGAGCCGTGAATATTGAGATATACATCCGCTGTAGCCGCTAAATCTCTTCTAAATAATTTTTTGTGTATTAATACTTTACCAGCATTATTTGAGACTCTGCTGGTTATTTTTTTGTACATTTTACATCTACACACACATTCAATACATATGAAACCATATGAGTATTTGATTCATTCATATTATAATAAAATCAATAGAATATTCTGGAGAGAACGTTACAATAGCGTCCTCTGTTGATAAAAGGATGAACTGTACGAATTGATTTTTGCATTAGTAATTTCTCTTGTAGAATTTATCAAGTTAAAATTAATTTAATAATCTACTTTTTGCAATAAAAAAGGGGAAAAAACGGAAAGCAGGTTAGTGACTTCCCGATCAAATCAAAGGATTTAAAAATAGCATTCACTCCAAATATTTAATTCTAATTTTGACATTTCCATGTATACACATTTAGGAAATACTGCCTAAAGTTTTAGCATTTAATTTGCTTAGTGTTGGGCCAATGAACTTCGTGCTTTAAATGCTCGGGTATTTTTGCTGAAAATAAACGTCGAGTGTGAAAATTGAAAATTCATTTTTTGCTCGTGTTTATTTTTCTGTTAAGCCCACGCGTTCTCATGCCGTGGATAAACGAAAACATAGTCGCTGATGGAAATACAAATTCTTCTACCTTTGTTGTTTGAGGTTTACATTTTAGAAAAATAATTGGCAATATACATTTAGGGCTTGTAACCTTTCCTATTAGTACAAACGTATTATTCTGTTTTCGCAGTTCGAAAAGACTTAGCACTGCGACTGCAGTTCCGATTCTTTAACCATAGGAAAACTCCTCTTATAAACTGAAGGTATTTTTATCGTAACACGAACGTGTTTATTGTTCTAGCTACATTTAATAACATGATGTGTTATGTAGTGGAAGTATATTCGTCCTCCTTCGGTTACTCAGAAAATATTTTCTGTTTTTGTTTGCTATTATTTTTAGACTAATTACCTTAACAGTTAGTCAGCAGCTTATACTAGTGATTAGAGACTAACTTTAGAATTAGTATTTTCTGGGTTAAAGAGAATATACTTCTTTACTGATGCTTTAGATATTTTATTAATGTTATTGTTGGTATGGAGAACAACTAGACGCTTTTTGACGTCACATTGTGAATTTATATGCACATATTTGAAACTAATAACATATTTTGGTGTCCTTTGCTTATTAACTAAATCTGATTTTTAATATATTGAGTTGTACTTCGTAAACCAGCTACTATCTATTCTATTGCATGTTTATAACTATTTATAAAAGTTTGATTTTTTAAAGGTGTTTGAAAATTACTTCGTTCTTCTCGCGGGATGGTCATAACATGATGATTGTTCAAATTATGGCCGGCTTAAAATTTCAAATTCTAGTGTTATCTGTTTTTTAGAAATGACGAGAAGCCTAGATTAGGCTCGCTGTTTTTTAAGAATTACTGTGGTGCAAACGCGAATCTATATATTTCATTGGTATTATTTGGGAATATTTTTAAAATATGTATATGCTTTCTTGTTTTAGTATTTTCCTCATAGTAAATTAAAAGTTGAATTTATAATAAAAATTAAATAATTTTTTTTATAAGTAGTATATATATTTTATAAAATAAACTATATTTTTATATAGTTTTTAATGGTGGACTTAGGATAAGAGAACTTGATCGTGATTGATTATATACGTATCTAACACCAACTATTAAAATCTTAGATAATTCCTTTTTTCTCCAGTAATACTTTAAGGGTGTAGTAGTTTATATTTATTAGTTAGCTCTTTATGGATATGATTTTGAAGTATTACTGAATTACAAACATAATTAGTAGAAATTTATATAAATAAATTTATAAAATAATAAATTTGGAAGGAGATTTGGGAAATAGCTAGTAAAAGTAAAGAATATTAAAAATAAAGTTTACTATTTTTATATACTGGCAAAATTTATTTTATTTAATGAAAACTTTCACAATTTTCTCTCCCTCAGTTAAGAGGTCGGATATAGCTTACTACTAGTGGAGAACATTTTTACTTACCAAATAAAGCTCTTTTGATCGATATTTCATATTTTGATATCACGTGCTGTTTATATGTTCTGTTTATCACAAATTTCTTTTGATAGTCTTCCTTTTTTCTGTAGCAATATATTGACGCTTTCTATTTATCTCTAGCTTCTCTCTGTACCATATATGTATATTGAAGCGAGTCGGTATATACATATTGTAGATTTAGATTTTCTAGGTCTTCCATTTTCTAGGAGAGTAGCTGATGGTGGATATTCACGTAAAAGTTCTATTTTGGGACAAAATATTTTCTTTTCTATTCATAGAGTAATTTTTGAAAACTTGAAACTTGAACTTGAAATTTTTAAATAATTCGAAAAATAAGCACTCCACAAAAACGTCCGTATTTAAAATATTATTAACCCGGAAAAGATATACGTTATTAGTCTCGCTCCCCTGAAGTATTAGATATAAACTCTTATATTTTATTACAGATTCGGATTCTCGTAGGATCCGTATGTAGGATTTGTTTGAAACATATTTTATTTATTCATGATAAATGGCGTTGTAATCGTTGAAATTTTATTTGTGTCGATTTCTTTTACTGAGAACTTGTGCATACGATTCTGCAGTTCGTTTAAAACAAAAAATACCATATGTTCATTGTAAATAATTAAAATTAGTATTAAAAAAGTTTTATTTCACAAATTTCGAATAACCGCGAAATCGTCACCTAGAGAAGTATAATTAGCTGGCGTATATACGACTTTTAGCGTAACCCAAGAACGACATGGAGGTAGTATTTTCTGTTCCTCGGAACAATGCACTTATTAATCCGTATTTAAACTGACTGCTCGAATTTCGGCATAGGCATTTCTAAGTTGCCCGATTTTTGAATTTAGCACAATAGGGACTCGCGATCTATTTCTAGTGTACTATCAGACTTCGAGCTTATATAACAATTTCTTTATTTTCTCCGGTGGCTATTGCGTGCTTCCTTTTCTATGAGTACCACAGTTCCATTAGTAGTAAATATGATCTTCGAATAATCCTGTTTGGTGATTTGGAATAAGTACAGAGCCGAACAAAAAATATAAAATTATACAAATTCTAAGATTTGGGTAACTTAAATGCTTTTTCATGCGATAGTTTAGTGTTTATCTTGGAAAGGGTGCATAAATAATCAGTTGTAATTTCAGTTTCTTTTTGGCTTACAATAATTTAATAACTCACATTGGTTATTGTTTACCCTCTGAATGCGAATTTGTTAAATTATAAAAAATGAATGGAGATTTCTGTAATAAACCATCACTCAGTGTAACTTTTTGGTATTAGGAAATGTAATCATGTTTGTAAGTTCAATTGTATAACAACATAATTTACATAAGTATGTTAGGAACGTAATACTTATAAATGGTATTTGAGATGCTTTCAATTTTATAACATTCACAGCCTATAGGGCACTGTTAAGAAAACCTACAGGAAACAAAATCAAAGCTTCATAAATATTCAAGTGCTCATTGAGAATGTTACAACAGGGTATTTCGCCGTTCGTTCTGGCGTCGAAATCACAAAAGAAAGGATTCGCCCTCACACAAAGGCAAATACTCCTGACGTGTCGCGGTAATCCATTTAGTGCGAGGCCCGCGGCACGTTACAAACAAAACAATTTCCATATATTCGCACCGAGAGGATACCCACACCCCGCAAACATCCAATTATGTTCGGGTAAACACCGATGTTTACCGAAACAGGCCGACGCACGGGGATTTTCAAATTGTGGATACAATTTAATGACGCCACTGTTACGCATAAGCCCAGCTTTGGGCTTTTGCGTCATTATTTTGCGACGTTTCGGACTAACGAAATTAGCATATTTTAACCGAAAAGTATCTCCTTTAATGTGATGGTTCTTTGAGAGTTTACGTCCGTAAATTAGTTCCATGAGAATTTTGTAAATGTTTGATAAATCGTATAAATTTGGTAATTACGCTCTAGAGCATTTACAGTTGTTAGTATTTATTATAAAAAATATGTATGTATGTATATCGATCTTTCTATTTTTTTGCTTAATGTTCGGAAAAGAAATATGTATTTTCGACATTATATTAACGATAAAACCAATTAATAGTTTTATTGTTTGCTGATTTTGTATACATGGTTATTCTGTGGACTAGAGGTTCATTTACTATTGAAATTGTAAATAATTAAAATATCCCAAGTAGCACATTTGGTTGTCGTTACGTATTTGCTACCTATAATATTACAGCAAAGTAAAAGTTACTGGTATTGCTTACGTTATAACCACGTTGTAGCGACTTAATAACTATCAAAATAGGGAAAAATATTAGATCCGTAATAAGTCGCATTACCCGCACTGGACCTTTATTGAGAACGTAACAACTACGTCTGGACAACGTGGCGCATATGATGTTACTGCAACGTTCCCATAAAGTAATTTTTACCTTATAAAACAATGGCGTTTCTCTCGATTATACATATATTCTGTTTCTTTTCTTTATTTCACAGATACTACAACATATTCACTCTAACAACTGACATGTTTCGTTTGTTGTGTTTTACTAATATAATTGTAATCTAAATATCCTCAAATTATAAACGAACTTCGGTTTACTGATGAATATAAAGGTGATAGTTGTTAAAACAGTAGGCGCCACATAATTATTCAGTTAAAAAAAAAAAACTGATTAACTTCAAAGTGATTTATTTCGTGCATATAACGTAATTGATACTATGAATATTACTTGTGGGTACATAAGTCGCTACAGTTACAATCTACAGTAAAAGCTACGTAATTTAAACTATGACAAAGTAACAATGTCGATGACACTAGTAACTGTAACTATGTGTGCTACTTGACTAATTGCCATACCATAGCAACGAAAAATAATGAGTGTTAGTATAAAGTTTCACATCAAAAAGTCAAACCAGCGTTGCGCAATAAAATTTGAAAAAAAGTATGTCGACCGAAATTGTGAAAATCGAAATGTTGGAGTATCGAGCCATCATTAAGTATCTGTATTTAAATGGATTAAGAGGTAAACAGATTTACGAAGATATTATTAATACTCTTGGCGATCAATGTCCTCCCTATGAGACCGTGAAAATTGGATTGCAAGCTTCAAAAGGGGTAAATTTTCCATTATAGATGAACATCGATCGGGAAGGCCAGTTTCTGTGCCCGTCCCCGATGCAATGTCGATGCAATATTTTGACAGACCGTCAAATTCGGCTAAAACGAATATCTGAGGCACTGAATATTTCATATAGTTCACGTCAATTTGGACATGATTGAAACATTTCTGCAAAATGGATCCCCACATGTTTGAATGTTGATCATAAACTTGCAAGGGTGAAAACATTACGTTCGATCTCTGCTCGGTTTGAAAATGATAAAGACTTCTTAAGCCGTATTGTTACTATGGATGAAACTTGGGTAGATTTATACGACTCAGATGTTTCTGAGTCAGTCAGAGAGTTTCATTGTTGCTCTGTTGAGCAACAATCGATGGAAACACTCGTTCTCCAAGGCCTAAGAAGTTTCGTGTTCAAAAGTATACTGGAAAAGTTCTTGCTGTTTTTGTTTGGGAATGCCATAATAATTATGATTAATTATCTGGATAAGGGTGGAACAATAATTGGGAATTACTATTCGACGTTACTGATGACCCTACAAGAAAAAATTATGGAGAGAAGACGCGGAAAGTTGTCGAAAGGTGTTTTGTTTTTGCAGTTCACATTTCACCTATTGTTTCATTCGAGAGACATATCCGATTCTGGTTTACTTCCTGTCCAACTTCATAGGTTGTCTTTACTTATTTTATTTGTCATGGTAGTCCCAAATATTGATTTACATATATGTACCTAGTTATTATAATTTATGACGATACTTTTTTCCATAGCTGAATTCTCTTGATAAATGTGTTCTCCGTGCTGATGGTATTGAAAACAAAGGCCTAGATTCATTGGAGCAGAGTCATTTTGCGATCTTATCAAGAGCCACATAAAGATTTATCACCAATAGTGAGACTAATAAAAAATCTCGCACTGGTTTAAGATTCCCAAACTAAGAAAATTAAAAAACTTTAATGCTTTTTTAGTATTATACTATACTACTACCTCAACAAAAGAGATATTAGCACCATCACGAGGCGGACTATCCACTATCTACTTCCTTGTTTCAAAAGTTGTATCTCCAAAATTTCTTTCTTTTCGTTTCATATTTCCATGAGAATCGGAGCTCCTTTTATTTAATGTCAGCTGTTTTGAACGTTTTACTATGCGCAGTTTTACGCGGTGTGGAACTGGTCTCTTTAATGTTTGTAACGCAGAAATAACAGCCAGAGAAGTGATCTTTTGTGTTCACTCTAAATTGTATGCATAGCAAGTTGTTCGTAGCGCGTACCACTTTTTCATGCAAAAAACGATAAAAACAGATATGTGTGACCCAGGTCCTTATTGGGTCCACTTTACGCCTGAAATTAAATTCATTATACTTTGTCATCAATGGAGGAAGATTTTGCTCTGGGACTTGAGCGTCGCTTCACCACATATAATAAAAGTTTTTAGGATGACTTAAAACAACTGTATAGGCGTTTTGGAACTAACGACTAATGAAAAGAAATAAATTTGTAATTAATACACTCACAATGACGTATTTACTGTTTCACTGATATCTCACGCATCGTTTTGATGAATGGTGCTACACTAGTAGATCATGTTGTACATGTCTATTATTGTCTGGACTGGCACAAGAGTAACAAGGATACTCTTTGAGTTAGCTTATTTGATTCCACCATGTCCTAGGAGCTAGCATTTGAGAATGGAGAAACAATTTGAAAATAGTAATTGCTTCTAAAATATGTTGCTTAAGATTTCATTCCTTTAAATTAGTGCTATTTAATGATAATTTTGTTTTCTTTTTAAATGCTTTGAACTGCCTTACCTGTTACATGTTGTTTAAATTGGAATAAACTGAACCAGATATTTTTTCATAACTGTGACGTCTATAAATTACTTCGTTAATATTTTTTAAAATTCCAATGACATATGTATAATTATAAAACTTTTAATTAGCTACGTTTTCCTCTAACTAAAAGCTTAATTTGCTTTTATGTTCTGGAATTTTAATATCATCTCTCAGTACTCGTTATCTCATATACCCTAGCTTTTTTCGTCGCGTATATATCCCGTCTAATATAACGTAGGTTCTGCGTATACCTTTTATTAAACAACTCTTATTGGTTCTTTTCCATCAACGTTGTAAGTATGTTCCAGTATACCCAGGCAACGTACGCCGTAATTAAAACGCTTGCTTTTCAATTTTGCCACCGCAGAACAAGGATTTTCATAACGCGGATTTAATATTTTTTTATGTTGTAAAGTCGGCGTTTCGTATGAACGTACAAGAAAGCTTATGAGTGAGGATCACGCTTGCTTACGGTCTAACGGATTCACTGAAGACGAAAGTACATAATTGAAATTTAAGTTTTGCTTAGCTTGATTAAAATTGTTTTATTATTTGTTTTGCGAAGTTTGTATAAAAAGGTCGTGAACATAATCATGCATTCTTAAATTAGTGTTTATGATCTACAACATTACTTCCTTTTAAAAAAAATCATCGTGTAAGGATTTTATTTTGAATAAAACCATTATTCTCTTAATATAGTTTCATAACTCTCTTATATTAATTGTCGTAGCATCATTTGAAGTAAACTGCTTTTTTAATGTTAATGGAAGACAGTGTGTAGTTAGTTTTACTTTTTTTTTGCTAAATGTCCAATTATTTGATTTGGGGTATTCTTATCTTTAGTCAGTTGATTATCAATTTTTTTGAATCGCGTTTACTTGATTTCTAACAATTCCAAGGATTGGTTTGTTTTTCTTGTTCTTCTTGCTTCTTGAGTAATTATACAGTCTGCATACTATACTAAATTGGCGTCAATTAATGTAAATCCTTGAAGCTAAAATCGCTAAAACTTTTGAAGTGAATTCAAGCAATATTTAGTTAGCCACTCTTTGAGGGTTAGGAATGGATTGCAGCAGTATTTGGCTGAAATATTAAATCTTAAATGAATATATTAAAGTTTCAAGTAACGAAAATATATACGCAATCTAGCTTTGTAGCTGAATGCACTTTAATCGAAAATAGTCCAACCCCTAAAATTTCTCCTTCATCTTGCGTTGTTTTTGTGTCTTCAATTATGGTAAAATGCATAATAATGCAATATTCTTAATTCGTTGCAAAATCGTTTTTAAATACATAGATTCATATAGCGGTTTGCAAATTTTAATTTGCACTCTGCCTTTAACGAGGTATGATGTCGCTTGATTTTAAACGACTTGGAACATGTGTTTCAATAAATTTCCACACTTTTGTAACGCTTACTTTGTTGCTACAGAATTCAACTTATTCCTAGAAATCGTTTATTTCTTCGTCATACATTTCAGAGCCAAGTTAATTTTAGAATAATTTATTTAAATTCTTTATCCGTTGAATGCTGTTTGGATTACACATGTGTTTACATTTTTTACATAATTAAGACAATAATGAATTGGCATTGAAAAATAAAAATGCTTTAAATTGTCTGTTGAGGTGACTCCGATGATTATATTTTTAGAAGTTTGGTAACACTGTTTACAGTGCTCCACATTACGAATTAACTATATGCTTTGAACATTCAGAAATAATTCAGTTTTGTTTTAATTGTCTGCCCTTTCAATTAAAATCTTTATCGAATTCATTCGTTTGATGCACAGTGTTATCTTTTAATATCGTGTGATAACTTTTCGTTTTTGTTATTTAACACTACATGTTCTTTATATACGTGCCTAGATAAATATAATACGAGTAGCAAATCTCTAATATAAAAAAAACACTATGTATTTATTCGCCTATTTTAAAATTTATCCGATACTCGACAATTAATTGATTCACATCAAATAAGCACAAGTAAATGATAGGCGATTTGCTGAGTGTAATCAGTCTTTTGCAATTCACGATGTTGCGTCGTCTTCTCACATTAATTATAGCGAGGGATTAAATTTCACGTTAGGGCGTCCTTTACTGCGATATCGGCGTCTGCAAACACACTAGGTGTTTAGGCGTCGCGACGCCAAAGATAAATATTACCTGAGCTGTTTGCTTACAACGCGTGGCAGATATTTTTCGTGCCGTCCATACCGTGGTGAATCCAATACGTAATAGAAATATATATAATGTGTATGACAATCATCAGTATATACGATTCGCCAAAAAGCATTGAACAATGATTTTCTGCATAATTATTTAATGATAGAACAAAAATGAGTTTGGTAATATTTCTAATTGTCAATCGTAAAAATTCATGATAGAGTTGAATTCGATTTCTTTTGTCTTGACCGGTTACTATTTGGAAGGATTACTTCTTTAAGCATGTATTACAGACTCGTTTGTAATAAATTTAATGACGCATGCAGATATTTTAGGTTACCCATAATGTATATACAGGGTGAGTCACGACTATTCCCTTGGTCTCCTGTGTCTAAACGCTAAAAGATATCAGTTTCAAATTTTAGTCAAATATGTGGGACGATAAAGAGCACATTTTAAAATTATTTTCAACTATACAGGGTGATTCAAAAAAGTACAGCATATCAAAGTTAGGGTATTTTTAATGGAACACCTAATATTGTATATCATTTTTGGATTCTACGTCATAAATTAGGATAACTTTGTTAATAGTTCCCTATACCTATCTGCCGCCAATTTTGAGAAAATTTGATGTTAATGAAAATGTCGGCTTTCGCGAAAAAATGAAAAACAGGAAAAGTGTATGGCTTGGACGATTTACATTTGTAAGAAGTTATTTTGACAAAGTGTGCTTTCAATAAATCAGTAGAGCATTTTGATATTGGCTACATGACATTAAGCAAAACAATTTATATATATGTTTTCAACCATCAATAACTCTTTTAAGTTAAATGGAACACCCTGTATTTATCCATCCCATATGAAAGCACATTAAACCACCTACCAACAACTATAAAGATGTCTATATCTAAATTTAACGATTAAAATGTTATTAACGATATTATCTAAAACCCTCATAAAACCGATGCTTTTTTCATCTAAATAGAGCATTTTACGGAAGAAGATTCTTTCTTCTTTTGCCTATAACATTATGCATAGAATAAGATGGTCAATCAATGTGAACATCTACTGTAATCTTTTTCATTAGATAATTTATTTATATTTATTCAATTCAAACGAACATATAGTAGAGTAGACATTTTTTGGAGAAGAACTTATTAAATTCATTTTAATCGAATATGTTAAATTTGAATGTGGTTGACAATTTTATATCTTATTTACTTATTTTTTTTGTTAACATATTTGTAATTTTATTAATTTGTTTATGATATCGGTTACTTAATTATTTTATTTTCAATTCTATTACCATGACTTATCAACGTGCAATATATCAATATATTATAAACTAAGAGAGGAGTTTTCGACATTTTGATATTCAAATAGACAAATATTCATTCGATTCAAACAAATAATATTCAAGTATTCGACGAATAGTCAATTACTTGAATGATTCATTTGAACTTTATCTTACTCTCTAATAATGTATTAATCGGATATTCATATTGCTTCAACATAATTTCCGGCTTTATTTATCAATATAATACAACTTACAAGGAATATAATTATCCACACACAAATAATTAGAAAGCATGGCCTATTTAGATGAGGAAAAGCATCAACTTTAGAGCGTTTTTGAAGAATTTCGTTAATAACATTTTAATCGTTAAATTTAGATATAGACATCTTTATAGTTTTTGCTAGGGGGTTTAATGTGCTTTCACATAGTATGGATAAATACAGGGTGTTCCATTTAACTTAAAAAAGTTATTGATGGTTGAAAAAATATAAAGTATAAATTGGTTTGCTTAATGTCATGTAGCCAATATCAAAATGCTCTACTGGTTTATTGAAAGCACGTTTTGTCAAAATAACTTCTTACAAATGTAAATCGTTCAAGTCATACAGTTTTCCTGTTTTTAATGTTTTCGCGAAAGTCGATATTTTCATAAAAATCTAATTTTCTCGAAATTGGCATCAGATAGGTATAGGGAACTATCAACAAAGTTATTCTAATTTGTGACGTAGAATCCAAAAATGGTATACAATATAGGGTGTTCCATTAAAAATAACCTAACTTTGATGTGTTGTACTTTTTTGAATCACCCTGTATACTTACAAATAATTTTAAAATGTGCTCCTTATCGTCCTACATATTTGAATAAAATTTGAAACTCAAATCTTTTACCGTTTAGACACAAGACACCGAGGGAATAGTCGTGACTCACCCACCTTTTCTTTACTTTGGGTTACTCTGAGAATTTGTAGTTTAAAACTAAAGTGAATATTGACAATTTTCCCGTTGCACTTAAAAAAAAATTATATTTTGACCAACAATTTTTTTTTTTGCAAAATTGTCCAAACTTTTATTTTCACAACTGTGAACGGTACACATCCGATGTTTGCAAATTACATTTCAGCCATTCTTTAAAAGCAATAACTTTGAAAAGCATATTTTAGATTCAGAAATAATTGTATACTTGTTAGTAGATCATGTACTAGAATCTGTAAGATATCATTCTATTTCTTACGCAACATTACTATCTGTAGGTATGTATTCTTCATGCCTGCTATGTATAATTTTAGATTATATTCATTTACAATAGAATCCCGTTAATCTATCACATGTGGGACCGAGGAAAGTAAAAAAACGTTAAATTATTAGAAGAGCACATTTTTTTATGTACAATAAACAAAAAATATTAAATTCATGTTATAATAGTGACAAGTTCAAACCATAAAAACAAATAAAAACCGTAGTGCTGGTAAACCAGCGAATTGTATTTTAAAAGTAAAAATACTCGTTATACATTTTAGGCTTACAGCTTAAGCATTTAAGGATGAAAAATCTGTAACGTCTTCGTTTTCCTGGAAAGATGTTAGTCTCTGTTTTCGTATTTATAAAATAGTTATATTCAATATACTGTGGAGACGTTGAAGGCATGAGTAGCGTCTGCTACCAGCTGCAATGATTAGCTCGTCGTTCAGTTCTTCTAGTTTGTGGATATCAACTTGGTCATAGTTTGGGCCAGTTTCTCATGCTTTAATTTTTTGCTAAGCCGCAGTTATTGTATAAACAGCATCTTTTTTTATATTTAAAGTTGCCATTGTCAAACAGGTTGCTGCTTTTTTTCATTTTCTCTAATATGGATTCAACATTTTTCCAGTAATATTTCCTCGTAAACCATTCTATAACCCGCTGATTCATTGGTTGTATGAGGGAAGTAACATCGGGCGATAGAAGCTGAGTTGTTACTTCTCTCTTTTTCAATTCTTCCTGACGTTTTTTCGACTGTGGTGTGTTACTATTCCCATGTCTTTTGTTTCAGCGTTGTAATCTCCCTCTATTTGTTGTAAGTTTATCATTTTCACCATGTAAGATCAGCGGCTTATTTTTAATTATTGGGTTGTATATTGACGGGTCACAAAACGTCGTCTAACACTTCAGATGTAAGTCTTTTGAGTGTTTACCTTTCTTGTAACCGTATTGAAATTGTTGACTAGTTGCACGATGATTGCTATAATATTTTTGGAAACGATGTTACCTATAAAATTTAGTAAACAACTCTGTTCTCTTTATTTTATTTTATGTGAATATATTTTTACATTCGTTTAAACCAAATTGTGGCTGAATTTTTCCATTCTGAAAAACATGCTGTAATTTTTTCACTGCACTTTGTGAGCAAACAAATTGATGTGTTCATTTAAAAAAGACCCAAGCGGTGAATTGCTATTTACTTATAAGAATAAATCCTACTTCCTTTATCAGTTGTTTTAGACTAAGTGTTGTAGACTGTTAATAGACTAAATTTATTGGCCTAATTAATTTTTTTTGGTATTTATTTCATATCATATGATCCTTTTTGCCAATTTTTGTTAAATTGTGTGTAATTCAATGACTGCATTATTGCATTCTAAGCAACTTGAGTACAAAAAACTGGACGCCCCTATTTCTGTAGAGTTGTATTCATTGACATGAAGTATAGACTTTACCAACCAATCTATTAAACATAATACACATTCATATACGTGCACGGTTTGCCTACTGAAGCCATAGGAAACTGGTGCCCCTTGTATGCGAATCGAATATTTGTTCATGTATAGTCTGGATCACTACCAACCTCACGGATGGGATTCTGAGGTCCTTTCCCGACGTTTACAATTGGTTTATTTTGCGAAGTTTCTCTTACGATGGATAAATACGTTTATTACGTTTGCGGTTTATGTAATAGTTTCTCTCTAGTTTCCATACTAGTCTATAGCCATTGGCAACGTCTTCGAATTGTAATTTCGAGGATATGTTTTCAATCAATATTGTAAATCAAATAGACGGCAATCAGCGTTCTCCATGCTGGACTGTTAATTAATTTGCGTACAATATCGATTATTTGATGTGAAATTCGATAGGCATACTCATTTTCACCTTTGGTCTGGTTTGAACATACAAAATAATGAATGCTTGAAAACGAATATTTGAGATATGATTGAATACACAGCTTATAAGTTATTTTTCGTGTTCTCGATATTATTCATGTGTATGTATACGTTGCTTCATAAACTTTGGAATAAATTTCATCGACTGTTAATTATTATTATTAAAAAAAAAACTCGTCACTAACAGCTGCACTTTAAGGCTCGTTCGTATGATGTAATAGAGTTTAAAGTATGGTCTGAATATTCTTTATATACAGTTGCAACTGAGGTGCCAGATTTATGGTTTAAAGTTACATTATAATGTTAGTGCTTGGCGGTTTTGAATGTTATGTCGTTTGTGAAAACCAGAACACAGTTTCGTTGTAAAGTTAAAAACCGAATAACAGGACGGGAAGAAGTTCAGAGCTTCAAAACAGGTTGTAGTTGTAAACCGTATGAGTTACTAAAGTATAAACACGGCTGTAGTATCGTAGCATAATGTACAACAACGTGAGAAATATTCGTAGGTGTGTTTGAATTGAATTCAATTCTTTATTTTCTATGATTAGTTTTGTTTGAGTTCCCGGAAAGCTGGATGGATAGATATACCAAATTAATTAGCTACGTATTTATATTAAACTCAGTCCGTTGATAAAATGTATATATTGTAAGGTTGTAATAATAATAATAATAATGTCTTTATTGCTACCCACCATGCCAACAACAACATACAATATAATTAGGCTTGTTTTATGGAAAATAACTAAAGCTAGACAGAGTAAGGAGCAATTACAGGGCGAGACTCAGAAGCAAGTTCTGCTTGCACTAACCGTGAATGTAATACATAAAATTAACTTAACGAATAAATGCCTAAATTACCTAATCAAGAAAATTTCAAGAAATGAATATGCGCAAAAACAAATCATCGTAGCTCCGCATGGAAACAATTATTACAACTATATAGATGGCAAAATATATACATACACAGTTAGCAGAGGACTGGCACATACTTCACTGAAAATAAATTAATATATTTCTTAGTTGAGATTTAAAGGTACTAACAGACATGATCTTAAAGGACTCATCAAGCTCGTTATATTTTTTATATATATTATAAGAAAAGGATCGCCTAAATAGTGACAGTCGGATTATGTGCCTACATAATTAAAATAAACAGGAATAGAAGATATGATGAATAGAGGTGGATTTTATAATTAAAATATTGCGACGACATTTTTAAGCAACATAAATATTCAAAGTGAGTATAGTAGCCGATTTCTGAATCAGAGAATAAGAATGGAGAGCGCTGGAAATAGAAACAAGAAAGAAACCTAAAATTACGCTTTCGGAATTCACGACGGTCACATTAGATTGAGGGGACGACTTTACTTCTAAAAAAGATAATCAATCTTCTATTTCTGCAGCTGCTATATAGTAGAAGTTTAAACAATTGAGTTTAATTTGATATAGAAACTTTTCGGCACTCGGCAACACAAAATGATTCTTCAACCATTGGTTTTATTATCTTCTTATTACTAATCAGTAATCACCATTTGCCGGAAAATACATTGCACACGTTTGCCATCGGAGAAGCGCTATAATGCTCTCTTCGATCGTTACGAGAATCAAATGTATTACGAATCAACCGTATTACGTAGTATTTGAAATTATAATAATTAGACTGAATGAGGCTAAAGCCAAGATTATATTACATTCATATACCATATATGTATATTATTCAACGAGTATTGATAGTAGTTGTCATTTTACCGGTGCGGCGTCTTTACTTTCTGAAGTTTTCAAGTTCCAGGCTTAATTCTTAAACAAAATTTATAATCCAAGAACAATAATTACCCTTCTATTAATTTATTTTCGCTATACTAATACAAATTTTATAATAAATTATACATACGAAATGTATTCATATGTCTAATTTTAAATAATATATACGAGTCCGAGAACCACTTTTTCTACTTTTATTAACCAAGAACGTATCTAGTTTTCAAGTTTACCTTCAAATACTTGCAGTTACACAATATATTTTACAATACTTTGTGTTCTATCGATAACGATGTTTTGATGCATTATAAATGACGACAATTACATATATTGCATTTAAAATAATTAAAACCAATATAGCAAAAGTACAAATTGAGATATTACGTGAATGTTGGACGCAAAGAATAGTGAACTACGCATCACTATGTATGAAAAAGTATAGATCACCCACAATACATCACCGCGAACTGGGTAACTGCACCCAATATAATATACATCGATTCGCATTTAATTTGAAACAGACTGTACGTAACGTGTTATGTAACGTTTCTTTTCCGTTATTTGCCATAAATGTCAAAAATGTACTATACATCTCACGTGTTATGTTTGTCGAATGATTTCTTGTAGTTAGAAATACATAATTCTTATACATCATTCTAATTCAATACTATCTAGGACTATAAAATCCTATATTACGTTAAATAAAGTTTTTTGCAGTCACCCTCTGCTATATACTGCTTATACCAAACAACAATGTTAACACATATGCCTGTTGTGTTTTTGTTTTATCAAGAGAGAATTAACAATTTGACTAACAATTGTACATATGTCTCTTGTAATCATTATTTTAGCATGATTTACATATGCAAAATTCGGTGTTTTGTCTCGCATCCCGACGCATTCGTCCTACGTATATTCGGTTGTGTGCTTTTAGAATTGCGTTTATGCAAGCGAACATATCAAAATACCAAAAGCGGACGAAACACCGAATGTTGCTCCCTCCTTGTCTGTATATTGCACTTTCATCTGTTCACAGAGCGTCGTCTGTCTCGACTGGGAGCGACCAGCTCGTAGTGCTGTTGTCGCACAAAGAGTACGTATGTAGATATAAGCTTTATGAAGTTACTATTATTGTGTTGCTTTGGAGCTCGAGATCGGACAGAATTCTTAGAGAAAGAATTGTAGTATCTATTATTTAATTTTCAGTAGAGCAACGTAAAATGAATTATCTTCAGCAAGATTTCAGCGTTCTTGCATTTGAGAAGCCCCTTTCTGAAAAGATTGGATTATATTATCGGAAGTGTCATCAGTTTATTTGAATATTTTTATTGTACCAAGAGTCGGACATTTTGCGTTTTATTTTCCAGATTCAGTTAAATAGTTAAATAATACATATCCAATACAAGATCGAATGTGGTCAACTTTATATAGTATGTGTCACGAACGATACGATAACATTCTCACTCATTCTTTTACTTAATTTTATGAAAGTGAGAACATAAAATATTGGTGCTTGAAGTTTGTAAGATTACTCCTGTAAAGAATATTTCACCAGAGTGTCGGCTAAATTGCCATTAAATTCAATATTTTCTTCAAAGTATGAAAGTTTCACAATTTTTAGTAACTTATTGCACATTACATGCAAGATCTATTATTTAAAGTTATTGTTCTCTATCACAAACTCTATTTTTTTTTTGTTGGAATTTATTATAGTTACTCACTGGGAATGTTTCCAGAATATTATCTCCAACTTCAAACTTGGATACATAGCACTATGAAATTTCCATAATTTTGTTTGGAAAGGGCGATAGGGATTTCTATGCATTCTTTTACCCATTTTACATGCTTATGTAAATAAAAACATTTTAAGAATGAATTCAAAACTTTGTGTCTTTATATAAACAGGGACATTTTAGAAATCACCAATACCTTCGAAAGAATGAAATTATATTAGCTAAAGGGAAATTTACTATATGTGGTATCCAGGTGTGAAATGTAATAGAATCTGTAGTTACTTCACAAACTTATAAACTTCTTTCTTTATACGTTCTCAGGACATGCAATAAATGGAGAATTTTAAATATTTTAATAATAAATAATAACACAAAAGACACAGACTTATATGTCACTGAATAAATGAAAAAATGCATTAAATAAACGAATAACAAATACGGGACAAAACCTTAAAACTAAATGCACCTTTAGTTACTTAAAGCAAATACGCGATTAAGTGAATACAAAACAACAGAGCTAAATATCATAAAATTAAAATTTAAGAAAAGCAACACTGGCAAACTTTATATAAAAAGAACGATAGTTAATTTATATTTACTTTCTACGACCTCGGATTTATGAAATATGATAGTTTGATGGCCAAATACCTTTGCAAATTCTTTTTTTCGCGTACGCTCGTTGATGCTGTTCCTTCCCGCTGAAGATCCGCTTCTTTCAGTGGTTTGTCTTGGGGCTCGGACGTGTTGCTCGTGAGTATTTTAATTTAGTAGCTACGTGCTGGCCTTTCACCAGTAATAACGGCTTTATGATTTTACTGATTATTTAAATAACTATAATAATTACAAGATCACTAACTGGCCCTAACTTGACAAATTTTAATAATTTTAATATCAATTGCAACGCGGACTAGACTCTTCAGTGTTCCAGCGGGAGTATTCTATATATTCGGAGTCGAGCCGATCAGCAGCACGCTACGCTCGCTATATTTCCATATAAGGCGATGTTCTCATATTGGCGCGAAGAATAGAATAGAGCTCTGATAGAGGTCACCTGCTTATTCGTTTTCGGTTAAACCGTTACATTTTTTAACTATTGAGAATTTATAAAATTTTAACGTACTTGTCTTCCTTATCACGTTAATATATTAAATAAAATAAAATAATTGAAAAATTCGCGTGCCGTTACAGATGTCACTAACATGAATTAACTATGAAAGTAATAAATACATTATTGCAAGTTTCGATTTTTATTACGATCGTACTTCTAAAAAAAAATAATAAAGAAAGAAATAAGGAAATAAAAGAAGGTAATTAAAAAAAACAATTTACGACACACTCTAAAGTGGAATATTCTCTACTCTTGTATTAAAAAACTCCCATATAACATTTAAATTATGTAAACAATTTTTATAAGCTTTTGTATCGTTTAAAAATGGACTTTCTGTCATTAGGCAAACGTTATTACAAAAGTTATGTGCTTGTTTGTTTTCTCACTGGGCACGAGACTGGTTTTGCTAATATCCCCTTAACACTGCGGCCTATGGTGTATAATTCCGTGCCTACTGAATTTCTTGACATAAGCAGATTGGTGCCTTTAACTAGGTTTAGTAGCCTGTGTGGTAAATCCTTTTCCGGCTGTCCTGTCTGTTGGTTTCTTGCTCCAAACAATAGCAGTGTCCGCCATTCCTATGCAACCCATTCCAAGATCATGTGGTAGGCTGTCTCCTCCAAATGTACTACAAACTCAAAACTGGTCAGTTAGATATTTATTAATGAATTTCCCGAGAGTCCAGCCTTCTAAAACTTGCTTTGTAAAGCACTATCAAAACTTTGGCCAATATAGCTCTTTTAAGAACTCGCAAATGAGGCAATGGATTGAGTGAAACAAATAATCAAAAATTTATTGAAAATAATAACGACTAAAATACGTAAGTTGGACGAATGAAAATTTTCCGGGGAAATGGATTGGAGAGCGGTTGTCAGATGGTACAACAGAAAGTGTAGATTTAAAGTCTCTAGGTTTATTTTTATGAGAACACATAAGAAAATGGATTACGACTTTTAAAAAGTTTCTGTTCTTACCTCCACCGTTGGTGAGAACGCGTCGCATGCTAGAAGAGAGAATAACAGTGTTAAGTTACGATCCAGTCACCGCCTCTGCAGACCAACAAATTTCCCAAGCTCCGTGGTAAGATCAAACCGCTGCCAGTAGAGATTAGAAAGCAGCAGGATGTCCCACCCAACCTTGGAGAAAAACGAGGATCTCGGTAAACAAATTTTACTAGGACGGATTCTTGGCAAATTCATCCATATATATCTGCCTATCCTGTTTTGAATTCCTATTACATTTGTAATATATTTGCAGTATATCTTGTATTTCATGAAAATCTTCACTTAAATTCTATAAATTGCGAGATTACCATAGTGCCCCGCGACTTTGATACGACCTGTATAGCTAGCACAATAGCTGTTTACAGCATATCACAAGTTAAGTTTTGTTAACCCAAAAATATTCTGCATATTATAGCTAAGAGGCGTTTCAAAAGTTTATAAACATACTTAGCTCGTTTTGATGTTGTCGGGAGTAGGTGTTAGGAAGACAAAATTGTAGTGGAATTTTTGCTTTACACTATTCCTACTTCTACCACCAACTACAACAGAATGCCGTCTAATAATAAAGAAGGAGCAAATCCCGGAAATAGTGGGAAATCAGAATAAAGTTTGAATTGCAATGAACTATTATAGTTCTGTATTGAATCCTATTAGCGTTATATTTGCTGAGCTTTCGACGTTATGGATATTGGAAAACTCAAATCTTCGGCTAGAAGTTTCTTCCTGAATGTTCGCTTCATTTGTTACTATGAAGCTATTGATTATAAAATTTGGTCAGACCGCTTAGTTAAATACGTAATCGTACTTGTTGTAAGTTCATTATAATCTTGTTTACCTTTTTTGAAAAATATTTATGGAAGTTTTCGAACTCTAATAATTCATAGCCTTCTTGTTTAGTTTTTATTAAAAAAACTTCATATACTGTGCAGGTACATTAAGCGGACCATAGATTTAAATTAAGTTTTTTTTACAGGCTTTCTAATATATCGTTATCGTATTTTGAAAACACTCCCGTAAAAAGGATTATCTCTTGTCGATGAGAGATGGGATTTTGATAGGTTTAGGCAGCAGATAAATTTAATTTATTTACTTTTTATTCTTGCAAACTTCATCGCGAGTCCTGATAAAATATCCGCTTGCCCGTGGAGGAGTGCCGCGGAGGAATAATTTCGGCTCACAAAAATTTCCATATGAATTCAGTCTGATCTCCATACGAATTACGCTTTAGAATAACGCATATTTCGATTATAGGTACTGTGCCAGGTTTCGCGTAAAATTGTCACTTTCACGAAATTTATTATTTGGATAGGATAACGAGAACAAAACCGACTTATAATTTTCGAATCGCGATTTACGATGTTACGGTAACTGTAATTGAATTATGTGTTCGATACAAAATTCTAAAAATATTTGCATGTAAATTTTGGATATCTTGTTTTGCTGGAACTTCGTAGAGTAGTGCTTCAATGCCTTAAGAGCTTCAGTGCTTTAGCAAGGTAAGGTTTCCTAAGTAAGAAACAAATTTTGGGGATGCTTATGTATATATTTTTTGTATCTTTTATATTGCTGTTAAGAATGTGTATTGGTTTTGTAACTCTATATAGATATTTTTGAGATACAATTGCAAACGATAATTCTGTTTTAATTAGCTAATTTTGAAATGTATTTAATGAATTTTTATAAGCCTATTATAAATCGACAACAAATTTGTCATGGTCAGAATATCTTAAATTATAATGGAAATTGTATAAATAATAAAATTATGAAAGTGAGTTAGCTAACTTGATTGATTGAACGGTTAGCGTTTCGGTTATTAGTTCGTAGGTATAATTTGTAGCAGCTTGTCCAAATTGAGTAATTCTATTATTGCTTATGTTGCTTAAAGCAGTTTGCAAAGTTTTTCTGTATATTGGTTAACGTTTCAGAACAGTCATGTTCTGGCAGAATAAATATAGATAGATTTTTTACGACTTTGGTAACTTGTTTTTGGTTTTTATTATCTGTGGGCTTATAAGAATTTTATTTTAAAGGTCTGAAAGAGAATTTCAATCTATTATTTTCATGTCGTTAGCATGCATTTATAAGATGTTCTAAAAATATGGACATATGCTAATATCTTAGTTGCTTATATAACTACATAATAATTTGGAAAAGGGCTGAAACTGTAAAATATTCTTTATCTAAGAAATATTTTTCAACCACTAGATGCTCTCTGAGCAACGAGGTTTATTACATGAATATTACAATAATTTTTTGAATAGGTGTAGAACGAAGGATTACGACAATATATAATAATGGCTGCATTCAGGCGACGCAACAGTTTGCGGTCACCATAAACGTGATTATTTTACGGTGATATTAAACAGTTTAAAATCGGCTAAACGACATCACGTTTCCCGCGTTTTCCAAACGTGGCCTATATTTACCATAACTTATTGCCGGTGCCAATATTTTGCAACAGTTGATACTCACCGTTACAAAACGTTTTTCGTTCAGAGAACTCAACCAGCTACCAAAGGCAATTTATTGTTGTGTCGCCTGAACGCAGCCAATCATTTTCAGATAATTTTTGTAAAAATTAGATTTTATATCGGTTTACACAATTTTCTTAGTTAACTGCCAGACTCAGGCCTTCGAAGCCATTATACTATTTTAAATACTCTTAAGTGAGATCCAGAAACGTGTCATTATCTGGTAATTATAGATATAGATATAATTATCTGGTAATTATATCTTTTCATGATCAAAATAGCGATGCGTCTGTTACAATTACCTTCACTCTTTTTTATTTTGTAAAATTCCCTTGTATAAAGCGAAGAGAAATTTCTGGAAAAATTATAACAGTAAAAAAATGGATGTAAAAACGGTTTTTTTATTAGGTTTACAGTACAATTGGCATTTTAACATCGAAATTGTAATCTATAGCCGTAATAGGGTTATAACTTTGCATTTGTTATATACTGAAATTGATTGTAATTTTTAAAGAATGATACTTTGTAAATGAAGAATGTTTTACAGGTTTATTGATATAGCATATTTTCATACTTTTGATATATGTAGGTGTATGAAAGTATATGGCTGAAAAACGGCAGCTTGTGCGATTAAAAATCGAGAAAAGGTGTACTCCACCTTACATCAACAGTAACTGAAGTACATTATTGTTATTGTGAAAAGCTGTGTTATTAAGTTAATGGCCAAAAGTGATTGTTGCATATACTAAATTATTGAAAATATTCGTGCTTAGGTGGTGGCTTCATGATATTGCAGCTATAGTGAATTGAAATCGTGCTTTGTAGGGTGGTAAAATTGGTATTCAATACTTATTTAAGCTGTGTATTTGCTTTTGAATGATGATGTCGTTAGGAGCAAAAAAAAAACAGCTTGTATAAGCTTTACTCCTGGGATATTGTATCAATTTACAGCATAGAAAGAGTATATGATTATCTTATTTTAAAGCCGTTTATTAAACCCGGGAAGTATATTGGAATAATTTAATTCATGCATTAAAGCATTGTTTAAAATTTAACTAGAGCTAAATTAAATTTATTCTATTAATCGTATTCATAGGCTTGGATCTTACCAACATTGGTAAAAATAATTTACAAAATCACAAAAAGACAACGTTGTATTTTCTTCATTTATATACGAATATCTACCGAATTTTGATCGATATTCTGAATTTTATCAAACCAAATTGAAAATCTAATTAAGTTTTAATGTCATATACTCTTTCTAAACTAGTTGGATGATGTTTAAAATCAATCTTTTAAAATTGCAGTTCGTAAGTTACGTTTAGGTCGTCTGTCACGTAACTATACCGTCGGTATTATCAGCTTACCATTGTCATTTCGATGTGATCACGACCATAAATGAAGAAGGAGAAATGATGAGTCCATTCACATTTCGATTTGGAGTCGCTTATATAATGCGCCAGTGCTAACGCATCATCGTCATCCAGTCGAGCTTCGATCAGCATTAAAACACTACTATTATTAATTTATATATAGGTTTACAGAAATATCAGACTTTAAAAACTTCTTTATGTGTCTCGTTTATTTCTAAGTTTTAAATGAATATGTCAGTTTAACCTCTACATGTCTAAAAATAACTAAAAACTTACTTGCATACCACGCATTTTGTGATCATAAAATGAGAAGCTAAACAATCAATATAATCTAGTTTATCACTGCCATCTACTGGAATAGATTTTATATCGTACTACGTGGTGCTTCTGTTTTGGAATTTTGTACTTTGACTATACGTACTTTTGTGATAAACTCTACAATAGAATTGATGAGGTGAACTGAGAGGTTGTATAATTTTAATATTTAAGACAATTAATATATAAATATACATAAAATATAAATATATACCATATTTTATTTTTAATTAATGTTTTAGTATATTTACGAATTTTCTCTGTAAATATTGTTTGCTATATGGTTATTATTCAATATCTTCGCTTTCTGTAAAACGCGTATTCTTGTAAAACATGTGTAATCGATTTTTGGGAGATTGCTAATCAATTCAAAATAAAAAAAAGAAATAAAAATACAAAGCTCCATTATATTGATCATCATTTATTACTATGTTATTGGTAAGGATCACCGTTGTTTGATGGAATTGTATTCAAAGGTGATCGGTTATTTTTTGTTTCACTAATCTTTCATCATGTCGCTCACATAAAAATTATAAACACAACTAATGTCATAGCACAGATGCATTGTTGTAGCAGTAGAATGGAATCTTATGTAATTTACACACACCACAAAAATAAAAAAGGTATAACTTTTCGATTTTTTTAATACACCTAGAAGTGAAAAAGAAAACAATAACTAGAATAAGAACTTTGCGACGGGTAAGTATAATTTTCTTTTGTAATAGTTTTAAGAAATAACGTGTAATAGACAACATATACCTACAATTATTTGGAAGTTAACATAATGATAGCTACTCAATGACACCTATAACATCCTGCCTACTCAAATAAAAATCCTTATTACATACGATTAAAAGGAATCAAAAGTTATGTTTCTAATAATCTTCTAATAAACCAAAACATATTTTTCTACATTTTAGTTTACTAAATACAGTCCAGTTTTTCTTTTAAATTTCACAACAATGAATTTCTATAGTAAAGTTATTTAGTTAGTTAATAGTTGTTTTATTTAATTTAGGTTTATTAGGTTAAATTACACTATTCAATTACAGGACAAAGTAATAAATATACATAAATATGTATACTTGAACTATTGAAATAATAAGAAATATACAAAATAAAATTTAAAAATCAAATCACGGCGTATAGATTGAATCGAATTGAAAAATATATTCATAACGAAAGTTAGCAATGCAGTACATCGTTATCGCGGAAGATCCAGGAAGTATATTGGTCTTAGAAAATCATTACTACAATGGGTACTGTTCTTCATAATTGGTTATATTATCAAATTTTATTCCAGGTACTATGATGTCTTTAAATGTTGAATCAACTTTCAATATTCAAGTTTATGGAATCAAAGATATTTAACCAGAACCGCAAGAATTTTTTGTTCTTTTCTCAACAACAACTTTGTAAATAACTTACGATATAGTGGACAAGTAAACATGAATATTAGCAGAAACTATTAAAAATGGAGAACCAATCATTTTTTAATTTTCGCGCTCGATGAGCACAGTGATAAGAGTGACAACTCAGTCGGTTAAGAGACGACTGGATCTGGTTTTCGAAACCATCCGCATTAGATTGCGGCGCGTCTTGGAGGGTCGGAATGTTTCATCAAGTACTTGTCGCTGTTGGGATATAATTAACAGCGTAATATTACATACGGCTATAAAATGCTGTAACAAAGCCATGAACACACATTTACATGATAAAATACACTGTGAGCTGCAGGTGTAATCCAACAGGCAATACAGCTTCGGAAGCCGATGTAGTTACATTCACTACAGATAAAAAAGCTGTCACTTATCGCGGCTAACTGTTTGTTGTTTTGTTCACTGCTAACTGCTGTTGTTAGTTGGCTAACTTACATGTAATCTGGGTTTTAATATCTTCGGTCCCAGATGCGACATCAGTACACAGCATCCGATATGCTTATAACTTTGATATTACGAAATGGTTAATTACAAGTACATAATGTGTACATTGCAGCAAGGATAAATATGAGAGTAGTTGATGTTATTCTCTTATTCCCGTGTACACACAGATTTTTTTTAGGTGTGGTGGGTGCTTAGTTGTAGTGACTCCGTAAGCTCTATTGCTTGTCTAGCTATCACTACAGCTCTCGCGGTGTACTTTGTGTGTGTAAGTAGTCTTCAATGGCTTTGTGACAGTACCATATTGTCTTTGATGATGCCACGCTGTTAATCACTTTGCTCTCAACAGCGAATGGCAAGTCGATCCGGGATTAAACTCTCTGAAAAAATGTTGCCGTCCCTCCAGAGAATTGAACCCCGGCTGCTATCGACCCGCCACAACGATAGTCAGCCGTCCAATCACTGCGGCTATCGACCCTACGAGATCATCTTTAAAATCTGTAAAAATGGGTTAGCAAAGGTCTGTTGTAAGCCTTTTCCATAATCGACATAATTATTATTGTGTGTATCTGATTACATCTTGTTGGGCAGTCTCCGTTGTACGGTTTTCTCGATCATCATAAATTACAGGAATAATTACAGACATATAGTACGGTCGACCGTCCTAGGGTCAGTCGATGTCATCCGAATGGGTATGCAAAACACCACAGACGCGTTCGCAAACAGATTCAGTTTCTTGCTGTCAATTTGACAGTATCGCTCCTTTGTATGTATTTACTATACTACTATCTATTGTTGTTCTGAATTGTTCATTTCAGCTTGGAGATCGTTTTGAGAATTTATTGTCTTAAGTTTCCCTTTATCCTAATTTCCCATAGAACCTTGTTTTTTCCTATATTTTAAACAATAAATCTGACTTTTTTACAGTAATTTATAATATTTGTGGAAGGACTTTTCTTTTTGAAAGGAATATATTCAGTAGTATTTTCATATTGTTAAGAGCAGCTTGAGAATATTTTTTTTTAATTGTTTTTATTTCCATAAGAATTGCAGTTTATATCATTGCATCATGTCATTACGTTTCTTATTGAATGCGTCTGTGGTTTATTGCATACGCTTTCGAATGACATCAACTGACCCTAGGACGGTCGACCGTACTGTATATTTAAAATAATGGAAACTAATATAGTAACGACAAAAATTAACAAGTAAATTAACAGTTGTTTTTTACTAAGAATTGAAGAATGATGAAATCTCAAAAATGGTGAAAACCTAAGTATTTTTGAAGGCTATATGTTGGTGTATGATGTAAGATTGTCGAATTAATGTATATAATTTATTCCTTCAAAATAAGAAATCAAATGGCGAAGAAAGTGAGTGGGAATTGCTGCAACGCAATATTATATCAGTAGAAAAATGGCTAAACAAATTATGTTGTAAGCGATGCTCAGAATATGTCCACGCTTTATCTCGCTTAATTGCCGTTCATTAGTAGCCGATATGGTCAGCCTAGGTGTGAGGTCGCACATAACCAACACTATGTATGTAGCGTTGGACTGTTTTTTTGAAAATATCTGTATGTTATTGCTCATTTTGCAGGGTATTTCCTCGTGAAGTGGCGTTTTACCATTCAGAATTCCGGTAAGTTAAAATGTACTTATGTCGTCAGAGATATTCTAATTTAAAAATGCCAATATAAGTTCTGAAGTTGAAATTTGTTCCGAAGTTTACAAAAATGTAGATGTGCATAATGTTGATACACATTTATTATGCTTCAGGTTATTCCTATCCTTAATATCCTCTTTTACTAAAGTGAAGAGTAGACTGCGATACGTCGATAAAATTGAAACTACCACATCTGGGCATAAAGTTTATATTCGACTTGAGTATAGGGAAACAACAGGAAAGAAATCGGTTTCTTTGGTTGGAAAAGTATAAATCAACTTTGTTGTACGAAGTACGACTTCGTTACGTATTCTGTGAGTTTCGGAAAAACAAGAAGGCCGCGGAAACGCTTTCTCCGACAAAATTCATAAACCGTAAAAGTTTTATACAGGGAAAGAACGAATATAGTTGGTCTGTTCTCTTTGTCCGGTTTGAAAAGGTTTTCAGTTCGAAGAGTTTAACTTCCAAATGCTACTGAATAATTAATAACAATAAGACCGGGACATGCTTTGGAGACTGTATTCCAGCCAACTGTAAACGGGAAGTACATTACATTCGCAAAAATCGCTTGCTAGTGCTACTAGTATATATACTCCTAAAAACAATGCATAACAATTACGCAGTTCCCAGTTTCCGGCGGCTTGTCATTGTTCAAATGTTTCGGATTTCGTCGTACAACACGAGAATTATTCCCTTTTCCTTGTACAACTTTAATACTTTCGTTAGGAATTGAGGGACGACGGATTTACGGAATAATACATTTCGGGTAACGACAGAGCGGTATTATAAAATCTTAACGTGTTTCTGCTGTTTCCCGTTGCTTTCGCGTAAGTGTTTAATCGCATTAGATTTGTACTTTAGTTCATATGAAAATGATTCTTTAGTGTATTTTAAATTTTTCTGCTCAGGTAACATAACAATAAAATGAAATTTTAAGTAAAAAACTAAAATTGAAGGAATTAGAGACGCATCCAAGATAATACTCATTAATATTCATTATCTCAAACTTTCACATAGCTTTATTCGAATGTTGAGTGTTATTTCCCAGCAAACAAAAAGTCGTCATCAGGACGTCAAATTTCGTATTTTTAAGACCAAAAGACGTCCTCAAGAAGAATGTATGACGTACTTATGTCACATCCTCACGACGTCATGGTAAGACGTCTCTACACGTCTGTGAGGACGTCTATACACGTCTGTATATATCGTTGAGGACACATGTAGACGTCTTTGAGAACGTCTATACACTTCTTTGAGGATGTCTATACATGTCTCCAAAGATGTCTGTATACGTCTTCAAGGACGTCTATCACGTCTTCGTGTATTACGTTTACGTATCTTTTATTTCTGCAGATATAAATCCAATTTAGGTCAATAAATATTATAAATCAATTTTGATGTATTTTAAAATAAAATACATTTATAGTCGATTTATTGTCCCAAAGTGATTTTACATATATCTGACGAAACAAAAGGTAAGTAGACATAACATACACGTCTTCCAATGAATGTAATATACTCATTACTTTTCTCTTCACTTACCTTTATATTTCTTTTTCTTATAAGAGTAAACACTTATTATTTAGATGTTAAACAAATATTATTTTAGATGCTGAATCTGTTAAAAAGTATATAACTAAGATATAATCAGGTTTAAGTAAATGCAGTGAAAAATAAATTCATACATATGTTTGTTACTACTTTATTAAAGGTTAGCTTGTTATCAAAACAATACATTTAATATATACATATACCTATTAACTACGGGCTATGGTGCTGCGCTAATGAGACCCTTCTGTAAGCAATAACATTTTTCTGTCAAGCAAATAAAAGAAAATTCTACTTGTTAATAAATGGCGGACGCATAATTGTCACACGAATTTCAGTTCTTTATGAATTAAACTTGTGCATTACATCACATTAAACCAGCTTTCATAACCAAATCAAAATTAAGCTATTAGAAGTACGCAGTTACCTAGTTTCACTACCAATATTCCTAAAATAACAAGCACCTTAAAAAACGAATTGGATATAATCTCGTCACTCATTGGTGACATTTATTCTACGTTAAACTTATTTATTTAGAACTCAAATAAGTAATCATTAATAATAAACGACCACAAATATATAGGTATAATGTAATAAATTCAAATTTAATATACTTACATGCAGCACCCAGCTCTTCAATGGCGTCGTAGCGTGATCAAAAAACTGACACCAACTGAAACAATACGCTAACGCCTAACCAAGCCTATCGCACGCCGTGCTTCACAGGAATACTAGGAAATGCGGTAAAGTACAGATACGCTAGCAGAGAGCTGCAGTGTTGAACGGCGGTTAATTGATATATGTTTGTGTTTTAAGCACTTCCTTAATATTTTCATTCAATTCTACCCATTTATAGCAAAAAAAAACAAAGTGTATTTAAAAATATTTTTATATATTTTATGACAAGAAATAATAATTGGTTCAATTTCCGTGCATGGCAAGTTTGGAGCTAGGATCGATGTTTTAAAAAATTGTTTGCCATTACCGAACCTTACAGTTACCTTGTTAGTAATATGAAACAAACAGTTGAATATAAAAAATAATAAAACCCCAACTTCACTTGAATGTGTATTTAATTGAATGGCCATTTCGTTACATACTGCGTAACATCTTCAGCATGACTAACTTAAACCAAAACATTTCTTTTCTTAAATATACGGTACATATTTCAGTGGGTATCTGTGTTGTGTAATACTATATGAGGGTGTAGAAAATATATAAGTACGTTCGAACACACACGGCGATTCGTAAAGTATCCTAAATAACACTTAAGAGAATGCTGTTTTGAATAAGAGGTGAGGTCATTATTCATTAACACATTTCTGTATTTTTGCATATGTATTGCCTCCAACATGTCTAAATTATAACTAGAACTATTTTTTAATAATGTAGCATTATGATTTTTGTGGCCGGTATCTAAGTAATGTCTGGCGATCGCTGATTTCTCTATGTCCCTGTTTTTCAAATGATTGCGGTGCTCCCTAAATCTTATTTCTAGGTTCCTTTGTTTGACCGATGTAAACCTTGTCAGAGGATGTACATTCAATTTTATAAATTCCGGATTTCTTCGTCCTTGGTATCATATTAATATTTTTGTTTAAGATATTCTTTAATGAATTATTGTTGGAAAAGACAGGAGTTAATTTGAACTGTTTCAATAATTTTGAAAATTTTAAATGCCAAGGACGAAGGGACTCAATGTACGTTAGTAACATTAGTTAAACGTTTTTTGAATTCGCAATGTAGTGTAGGTGTGTAAAAAATGCTAACAGTTTTTGTTATGTATGTGGACAATTCACCGTTTAATAGCATATACGAAATATTACACCGTTAATAGAAAAATCGTATGAACTATATTTTAAAAATTACAAATCAAGACAAGTTGTGAACCCCTCACAATGTCTGTGCACGATGTGCTGTTACTTTGAGAAGCTCGATAAAAGATAAGAGCATAGCTATGCCATTTGGTAGGCCTATGATTTGGCGAGAGCAAATTTGCTGCTTTTGAAAGACTGCTACTTTTGCTGCACAAAGACCTTCTGGTTTTCCAGTAAAAGTAAGGATAAAATTACCTATCCTAATTTACCTTCTGCCACTCGTCCAGTTCCTCATTCGGAGGCTTTACCAGTACAAGTTCTATGAATGTTTCGAACCCAGACATGTTGAAACCGATATAGAAGAATACATTTCAGAATTGTCGGACACAGATGAAGAATATTTGCCATTTAGAGGACACGCCTTATTTAATAAACCAATTGGAATGAAATGACCTACTTCGAGATCTCAATTTATCAAAAACTCAGGCAGAAATATTAGGATTAAGACTGCAAGGATGGAAGTTGTTAGCTCCGGGTACGCGTATTTCTGTATGTCGAAATCGCCAGAAAGAACTGTCGTATTTTTCAACTGAAGAAAGTCTTTCATTTTGCAAGAATGTTGACGGTTTAATGCGAGAATTGGTTACAAACACCAACCGGATGAATGGCGTCTTTTTATAGATGCTTCTAAATTGAGTTTGAAAGCCGTCCTTCTGCATATAGGAAACATCTACCCCTCCATTCCTGCTGGTCATGCCGTGTACATATGATGACATATGATAATATGACACGTCTTCTTGATAAAATTAATTATAAAACCTATAAATGGTAGATACATCAGTGCTGATCTCAAAGTAGTTGCAATTCTACTTGGTCTACAACTTGGATTTTTTTTTAATGTGGTGGGTGCTTAGTTACAGTGACTCCGTAAGCTGTATCGCTTGTCTGGCTATCGCTGCAACTCTCGCGGTGTAGTTTTGTGTGTGTATACTGTGTTCAATTGGCTTTGTGACAGCATCATATCGCCTTTTATGATACCGCGCTGTTAATAACTTTGCTCCAAACAGCGAATGGCAAGTCGATTCACAAAGTATTGCCGTTTCCTTTGTGAATGGGATAGTCGATCGAGAAATTTGCACTATACTGTTAAGCAATGGCCAACCAGAATACAATATACTCTTGGAGAAAAGAACGTAGTCCATAATTTGTTGGTGGAGCCTCATAAAATACTTTTACCGCCATTACAAATAAAATTAGGTCTGATGAAGAATTTCGATACCTTAAACAAAAATTTCATAATACAAGTAAAACATTGGACAGATTAAGTTACAACAGGATGAACTCTTGAGCGATTTAGAACGGACTGCTTGGGGTCCATTTAAAAGTGTGACAAAGAATTTCTTCGCGAAATAAAAAATGTTGGTGAACACCATGCATTAGGCTGTAATATGATTTTTAAAACATTTCTTGCATTCGCACCTGAACTTCTTTCCCCCGAATCTTCGCGATGTTAGTGACAAGCATGGGGAGAGATTTAATCAGGATATTTTCACTATTGAAAGACGCTATCAGAGCAAGTGGAATAGCGAGATGCTTGCTGACTACTGTTGGACTTTAATTTCGGAATATTCTTCATCCCAATATAAAAGAATAGTGAAAAGAAAGACTTAGCATATACTTAGTTAGTGTTAGTATTGTATGTTCAATATGAATTTTATTTATTTATAATACCAGACGTGTTTTTATAATAATTATTAGGAATATAAAACAAAATAAGTTTGTATATAATTCATAAGGAAAAACAGAAAAAATGAAAATTTGTTCTGTGTAATTTACAATGACTTGAAAGCCTTATATAAAGTATTTACAATCAAAGAATTCTTGTATTGTTTAAAAAAAGTTTACTAATAGGTGTTGCCTCAATTTTTGTCTAAACATTTTATATGTTTCACTTTTATAAGAAATTGGTACATGATTACAAATCTTCACTGCTTGTATTACCACGCGTTTGTGAATATTGGCGAAGACACTTTGCGGAATTTTTAGTAGCAAAGTTTCGCTGGCACGAGTTCTATAGTCGTGAACTTGGATAAATGTGAAAATAAGTCCTTGTAGTTCTTCCAGACAAAACATGTGCACTCCAAAACAAATACGCGGCATAGTTAAAAGTTCTTTAGTTTTAAACATCATAACACAAGAATGTCTTCTCTTGAGATTAAAAATACTTCGTATACAGTATTTTTGCGCTCGAAACACTTTTAAGCTATTTGAACAATTGCCCCAAAATATGATGCCATAGCTGATTATTGCATCAACATATGCATAGTAGCTGGCTACTGCAGCATCTTCACTAACTACCGTTGAAATTTTGCGTAGCGCATATACATATATTGTATATCTAGATATCTTACTAACCAAATGGTCCACCTGATTCTTTCAAGTCATTTGGATATCAAGCATCAATCCCAAGAACTTTACATTGTCTGTGGATGTCAATACTACTTCTGTGTAACCAACTTCTATTAGAGGTTCTTTTTTGAGATGGAAGCATATAATATTCGTCTTGTCAAAATTCAATTGTAGCTTACTGCCACTCTTCTACATCCATCAAAGTGGTAGAAATCTCATCCTTGAGTAATTCATATGATTTCGCAGATATTACAATCGACGAATCGTCTGGGTGCATTGTCAATATCTTGTTAGTAGTTAAGGGAACGTCATTAGCGTACAGAGCGTAAAGAATTGGTCCCAGAATAGATATCTGTGGCACACCCCGATTAAGCTCAGTCTACTCGGAGACAATCCTGTTGCCAACATCTTTATCGACAGTAGTTATTATTCTTTGTTTTCTACGAGACAGATACGACTTTATAACATTTAGTACTGAACCACGAATCCCCATCATCTCTAGCTTTGTTATTAGGATATCATGACTTATGCAATTAAAAGCTTTGCTAATATCGATAAAAACTGTGGCAACTTTTTTTCGTATTATTTAGGCTGCTGAGGATTTCATTTACACATAAATAAACTGATTTAATTGTAGAGCAACCCTGTATGTAAGCATTTTGATCATTAGTAATTATTGATTTGCATGGATGAAATTTAACATATATGGGCTTTCTTTAGTTGTTCCGGAAATATTTCTGCTCCAAAGCACTTATTGATAATTTTAGAAATTGGTGGACTAAGAATCGTTGCGTTGTACGCCATAATCTTAATTGGTATATTGGTACCTACAGATGCAGAGTTCTTTAAAGTAAAAATAATGTGAAATATTTCGGTTGAAGTGGTCTCGAAAAGCACCATGGACTTACTGCTTATTTTTATATACTGATAGATATTTTCAGCTGTAGTAGATTGCTGTATAGAACTCGTTGAGAAGTATTCATTGAGTTCATTTAATAATTGGATTTCATTTGTCTGTGGCCTTGCATCTAAGAAATTCTCAAGTAAATTATATCTGGAAGGCTTAGCATTTAAGCTATTTACAATTGACCTGAGAGTTCTTGTTTTATTGGGTGCATTTTGTAGATATTGACTGTAGTAATTTTCTTTTTTCTATAATCAGGTTTTGCACGTGGTTTTTGAAGTCATTGTAAAGTTTGCTACTAATCCTTCCCGTTTTAGTGCCTTCATACAGCTGTCTTTTATCCTGCATTGTGATCTTACTATTTCACCAATTCTAGGTTTATTATTAGTACTGCCAATATATTTTTTTTGCGAGAAGTCGCTCTACAAATAACTTGAATAATATATATCAAGCGTTCTAGATTTTAAGCGGGGTTCTTGCAGTTGAAGTTGATCCCAATCAACGCTCTCTAATTCTCAATGAATTAACTGAAAATTAACAGATTTTCTTTTGCGAAGATTTTGATTATTATGAGCTCAGTAACTCGTAACAGTCAGTTGTTGTGCATAATGATCGCTTCGTCGAAATTAACTGTTATGTTATCTAATAAGGTGGATGATGTACTTGTAACTCTGGTGGGTTCGCTGATAGTTGGACGCATGTTAAAACCTTTCAACATGTTTAAAAATTATGTATTATTATCATTAATAAGGATATCAACATTAAAATCTGTAATTGTTATGTTTCCTAAAGAGATGTAGAAGCAAATAGAATGAATCCGTTCTTCATTCATCCAATGTTCAGTTAAAGTAAGAACTTGGTAATTAACCTGTCCATCTAAGAAAATAGCTAGTTCATCAACTTTGTTTGATAAGCATTGAATTGAGATAAAGGAACACTCTCCTTCGTTGCTTGTCGCTAGTCTGTTGCTCGTTGCTTCGCACGATTAAAGAAAAAACGATTAATTTTGATGTCTTTCGGCAAAATGTTTGGATCTTTGATCTTTTCCTAAATCTTCAAATGTACATGTGAGATGAAAAGTCGCTTAGCTTGCAGTTTGTCACAGTTCACATTTGTTATGTTTTGAGACAATAAGTATTCAACAATGTCTTCTTCAGTAGTGTTTGTAACAAAACCGTATGCGCGTATATGTCCAAGTCTTTCAATTGCTTTAACTTTTAAATTGTTATGAGCTGCGCCCTGTATAGTAAGTATTATTTATACCTTTCCTTCTAGAAACTTCTTTCCATTCTGATGCCTTTTTAGCTACTTGTTCCACAGGATGTTTACCGGAACAAGACTCCAAGTTTAATTGCGGTCAAAAACCCTGTATTTTATTCTTATTAACATCCAAAATACTCGCTGATTCGACATAAGTTTTATATTGTTTTTGAAGTGCAATATTTCTTGCAGTATCGCTGTTTTTATATTTTGGCTGTTTTTGTATATTGTCGACGCTGTCATTTATATGTGTGTCATTTTCTTTAGAATTTTATAGTTTTGTTATTATATTCTTTTGGAGAATTCTTTGTCCTTGCTTTTAAATTCGATACTTCAGCAGTTAATTTCTTATTCGCATCTTTTAACTTTTGTGTTTCTGTTTTTAAATTAGCTAATTTCATTGATAGATTACTGTTATTTATATGCATCTTAATAATTTCCGTTTTTAACATATTGATTACTTCTGCTGTGAGAATGTTTAATAACGTTTTCACTTTCATTCTTATTATTTCATCAACGATTAGACTACGATTAGACAACGATTAGATAACGATTAGATTAAGTGGTACACAGAAACTATAGCGTATGCGTTATATGTATACACAGGATCAATTACCTGTAATAGGTGTGCAAAAATGACAGATGTCAACATAAGTAGTAGGTAAGTAAGTATGTAAAACAAATAACCTAAGCACCCTTGCTTCCGTAAATTGACATATCTAAGCATTTTAGGTACGGAGGCTAATTAAATCGTTATAACATATCTACCCTCCATTTTAGGTATAGAAATACCTAAAACAGATTAAAAGAGAATCTTTTGTAGAATCAGAATATCTAAGAAAATATATGCCATTCCATAAAAAAAAAAGATTGAAGTTATTTTTAAGCAACTAAGTTTTTAAACACCCCATATACATAGTATTACAGAGAAGAACTTCAAACTCTATATCAGGTGTGTATATGCAAAATTTCATTCACGTCTTCTGCTCCTACGTGATGTAATATCACTATAAAATAAGATCGGTATCTGTCTTTAATTGCGAATAACTCAGGAGGAATGGTATTTAGGTATGGGGCATGATACATGAAATATGTGTAAAATATATCGTAGAAGCTGAATTTGTAATTAAATTTATGCTATTTAAATTATCGATGTCCGACCACAAAATTTTGTTTTAAAATTCCGTTTCGTTTGTATAATATTTTTAATAGGCCATTCTCACCAATCATCCTGTATACTTAGACAATTTCCTACCTCACTATTAGCGACATTTGCTACAATTGTAGCAAAAAAACTTTATTCGCTGTTTTTGTGTATACGAAAGTACAAAATGAAACAATTTTAACCCAAACTTGCGCCGTTGGAACTCATACACTGTATCAAATTACATATAGTCGTACTTAGCTAATATTTTTCTACCGTGAAATGATATCTTTCACTTATTGCTCGATCAATACCATATGGAATTGTCTTTCCTAGTATTTATTTTTTAGCATCTCGATAAAATATCGTTTCCAGTTTCCAACGCTTTGTTTTATTAGATTTTCAATAGGGATGTTCAAAGATAGGAGGAAGAGGGAGAGTGAGTGAAAGCCACAATTCCTACTGTTTGCCTGTGGGTCGAGTTATCTGGATTTTGTAGGCGGTAGTATTTTTTGATTTATAATTGGGTTTGCGTATTTATGTGCGGTTTTCCTTGTTCAATCTGTGGCGGACGAAGTGTGGTTAATTTTATGCGTATTGTGTACGTGCAACACCACTTGCTTTGTCGAATTAGTAAATCGATTACTGCATTCATATTTTAACGAATCAGGCTTCAATTATGATTTCCTGGTTGAATGTTTGTGTGTGTAATAGAGATGTTTCGGTGTAAAAGAAACTTTAGAAAATAATCATATAGCAGAGTATTGGTTAATTGTTTTCAAAACAACAGTGGCCTACAAATTAATAATAGGTATTCATTTATTAAAAGGTAATTCTACACTAACGCTGCCAAACAAACACACCATAATTCGTTTTGTAAATTAATATAAGATAATAACATGATTTTTGTATCACAAGTATCGATAGTTGTAATTACTTAATACAGTGTTTTATTGTGTTTTCGGAATTTCTCCATTAATCATACCCTTTTTTTGCTTCACTTTTTATGATTTCATAGGCTTTTTCGTCCATTTGTTTATAGTCAAATAAAAGCTTCTAAAGCATTGTAAATATGGTAGAACCAAATAAAGTACCCAAATGGTATCATTGCTACTGTTGAGCTAGTCCAGACATGTAGTCACATACAAAGTACTGTGCTTTTTCTATGTTAATGAGATATAAGAATTGAAATAGACTCTACATTAGAAAAGAATAGCTTAAACGCGAGTCATTCATTCTTGGATAGAAAAATGTGAAACATGACACATTGTGTAATCCTAAAAATTTGTATCAACGCGCATTATATATGAAACTAGAAGAATTTAGTTATGGCTAGGACTCTTCAAAGTACTGATGCAAAAATTAAAGAAAAAATATTTGCGGTTCCGCGAATATGATCACTAATGTATCAATCTACTTGAGAAAGCAGCATGTCAAACATTAAAAAATGTTACATTTTTTTGGGATTTTTTTTTAATGTGTGGTGGGTGCTTAGTTGCAGTGACTCCGTAAGCTGTATTACTTGTCTGGCTATCACTGCAACTCTTGCGGTGTATTTTAGTGTGTGTAAGTTGTGTTTAAATGGCTTTGTGACGGCATCATATCGCCTTTTATGATGCCGCGCTGTTAATCACTTTGCTCCCAACAGCGAATGGCAAGTCGATCCGGGATTAAACTCTCTGAAAAAATGTCACCGTCCCTCCAGAGAATTGAACCCCGGCACCTATCAACCTCTCACAACAATAGTCAGCCGCCTAACCACTGCGGCCATCGACCCGTTAAATAAAAAAAATATATAACTATTATTGTGATATTGTCACCGATTTTTATAACATCAAAAATTGCTTTTAACATTTATGCTCCTATTAGTTAAGTTAAGGTTACTAAACCTGGAGTTCCTTCGTTAACAGAAAATCTAAAGACTTTCATGAGAATTAGGAATGCAGCGTTTCGACAATTACAGATTTCTAAATCTACTGAAGACTGGAATAGGTATAAAAGTCTCTGAAACTTTACAGTCCAAATTGTTAGGATAGAAAAATGAAATTATTTGGGTTCTGTTGCTAGGTCTCATAATTCTGGAAAATGGCAGTCGTTTCTTAGATGTTCGAATATTAAAACTGAGTATATTTTGCCTGAACACTTGACTAACGTTTCTAATATCAATAAATATTTTGCTGCTTTTATTCAGTCAGTGAATAACAAAAGTGATTATCGTATTGATTTTTATGGTACTACAAGACTTAACGATTTCGTTGATTTTCAATTCAGAATGGTTACTGTTGAGAAGGTTCATTGTATTTTAAATAAGATTAAAATCAATGCTTATGGATTCGACGGTTTTCTTGTATGTTGAAATATTGTAGTCTATTTATTGATCCGTATGTCACTCGTATTATTAACACACGTATTCTCATAACCTATTATTTGGATGCCGAAAATATCTAATCCTACCTAACAATTATTCTGATTTGAGAGTAGTCAGTATATTTGCCTATTCTCACGAAAGTATTGCAGAAAATACTTTATAACCAAATTTACGAGTATTTTTATCTAATAAGTACTTATCTAATGATCAATCTGGATTTAGGCGAGGCTTTAGTGCTGCTCTCTCTTATGTATTAAATGATATTATTACTGTAGTGGATTGAGCAGTGTACTTGTTCTTTTAGATTATTCTGCGTAAGAGAAGAATGAGTTAGACTTCGACAGGTCTTCACTTTGTATTCCATATAAATAAAGGCAGTTTATTTATTATATTATATTTCCTTGAAAGTACACTTCCTGCACTCTCACCTAGAAATCTCGACTCAATAAGCAATGAGGGCGAGGAATACATTTGTAAGCAGATTTTAGTTATGGGTAGAAGGTATCAAGGCAAATGGAATCCTAATATGCTGGTCGATTATTGTTGGATTATCGACTTCACATGCCAAATATAGCAGAAAATCGGCATTGCGTTCATTACTCTCAGTCAGAATGTTTAAATATTGTGCTGAAATGAGAATGCGCGAGAATGTAGAAAGTAGGTATTAAAACCTTGTGTGGTGCGAAATCATATATTTTTCTTTCTGAGACACTAGGTACTTTCTATTTAACACTGATCAGTGAACAAAACCAGTATTGTGTATAAATCGTTCGAACAAAACCGGTTTTGTTCGCGGACCAGTGTTAAATAGAAAGTACCTACTCTTCCTCAATGTAAACAGTCTACAAAAAAGTAAACTACACACTTTCACATAATTTTTTCCGAATCTGCCTAGACTTGAATGATTCATTTTGTTGCTATCTATATAAATGCACTTTTTTTGCTTGAATCAGTTCTTCGTGCGAATATGTCTGCATTCAAATTCTTTGTTACTAGCAGAAGTATGTGGAACACGCCATTTCATGAATTCGAGATTCTTAGCGTCATACTTAAGAAAAATAAAAATAATTTCCGACTGAAGCTGAAGGTAGATTGGGTACTGTGTAATATGTTGTGTTTTGAAAGAAACTAATAAATACGAGTACATGCCGTTTGAAACGTAGAATACAGTGCCATCCTTGGTTCATTTAAAAAAGTACCTAAATGTAATATTGATAAAATATGAAAATTTCAGGTAGAAGTGAACGATCACAATGAATGACACAACAGTTACAGTTATTGATTTTAGTAGCTAAGATTTGTTGACAAACAATAGAAACTAGATAAAAGTGGCATATAATGTAAGCATGAACAGTCTATAGCCGTGAATTATTTTCTCTGAAATATTTAGATGAACATAGTGGAGAGTCTGAAATTCTATTAGTACCTAACTATTGAGGAAATATTCGTCTTATCATTTGCCATTTTATATAAACTTTCTTAACTATTTATTGAACTGATTTTTATTCTCTTAATTTTCTTTTGTTTATTATTTTAGAATATTAGATTTCCACCATTCTCAGTATCTATAAATGTATTAGAAAAATGATCTTGTCCTCGATGATGAGCTTTCCTATATTTTCGAATCATTTTCTAATGCTACACTGATTTACTCTCAAGACTAGTAATATCTTTAGTTTGTATGGGTAAATTTGGACGACAAACCATAAAGGCTCTGAATTAATTTGTCAAAAGTTTGTTTTTGAAGGAATTTTGTCTAAAGTTTTCTAATATATATATATAAATAGGTACTTAATGTATTAAATTGTCAGTCAAAGGCAATTAGTAATTGAATCGGTCAATGCAGAAAGTGAATATGTCCACTTTTTAGGGAAATTGTGTTTTACATGGATTTACTATGTTTAAAGGGCGCTCTATCGATAGGTGCAAAAATTAAACATGTCCTGTTACTCTAAATCATGAAAGAGCGGCGGTATAGAACAGAAACTGAATAAGTCCAGGACATGTTCATTTTCTGCACTATATGCATAATGTTATCCCAGGTGCACTGCGCGTGCGTAGAAACTGGAAGCAGCTGATTTTAAGAGACGCTGGTGATTAATGTGTCTTGTGTTCTAATTTTTTGTGTTGTGTTTACTTTGTTCAGTTCAGTTATAATGTCGGGATCAAGTAGTGACAGCAGTATTTACGAAGAAGAAAGTGAAATTGAGGTTCCTAAAAAGAGAATCAAAGGTATTACTCATGTCGAAGCGTATAGAAGAACCATTATCAGACAGTCAAAGGTTGCCGGTAAGCAGCATAAAAACTGGAAAGGAAACATCGTTGCAAGCAGAAAAACAGGACAGGCGTGCCGGTATGCTGTACATTTCAATTTATTTTTTAAGTTATTACAGTGTATATTAATTTATGTTTTAGCTGTAAAAAGAAATGTTTTTCAAGATTCACACCAGAATACCTTCAGGATCGCTTAAATTATTTCAATACTTTTAGAAATAAAAACGAGCAAGACATTTATTTGCAAGGATTGATAACAGTTGCCAATGTGCAAAGAAAGCGAAGCCGAAAGAATGTGGCCAATAAACAAAAAAGTTGTTCTTTTAAATACTTTTTGTTTGTGAGCAATGCAAGGCGAGAAGTTTGTAAAAATGCTTTTGTTGCAGTACATGGCATTACCAATGGGCGGGTATATCGCATATGTAGGCTTTTACAAGCTGGAAAGTCACCTCGTGATAAACGGGGCGAAAATCGGAGTGGCAACACTATTCCTGCAGAAGTCATAATGAAAATACATGAACACATAGACAGTTACCCCACCAAAGTTTCACATTACTCTGGTCACGAAAAGAAATACTTAGATCCCCGATTAAATATTAAGATAATGCGTGAAATGTTTTTACAGAAGTTTCCTGAACTGAAGGTTTCATACTACTTCTTTTTGATGTACTTTCGTCAAAATTTTTCCCTTTCTTTTGGAAGACCGCAGGTAGATACGTGCACTATCTGTGAAGAACTAGGTGTGAAGCTAAGAAGCAAAACGCTCAATGATAACGCAAAACGTACTTACAGTGCCGAATTAATGGTCCACAAAAGAAGGAGTGCAAAATTTTACAATAAAATTAAAACAGTAAAGGAGATGTGTAAAGAGAGGGACGATGTAGTCGGTTTATGTTTTGATTATATGTCGAATTTACCCCTACCACATATTCCTGTGCAAGATATATTTTATTACAGACAACTATGGGTCTACACATTTGGCATTCACAACCTCAAAACCAACAACTCTAAAATGTATATGTACCATGAAGGTAAAGCCAAAAAGTCTCCTGACGAAGTCTGCACGTTTCTTCAAGATTACATTGAGAACAACATTTCTGGCAATGAAAAAGAACTTTATATATTCAGCGACAACTGCAGCGGTCAAAATAAAAATCACACACTGCTACGCTTTCTCTCAGCCCTTTCTGATTCCGGTAGATTTAGTAAAATAGTTTACTTTTTACCAATTCGTGGTCACTCCTTCCTACCATGCGACCGTGATTTCGGTCAAATCAAGCGAATTATACGCAGAGCTGATCGCGTTTACCTGCCAGAAGAATACGCCCTAATGGTAAGAAAATCAAGTAATAAACAAGAAAAAAAATTTGAAATTAAAACGGTAGAAACAGAGGATATAAAAGATTTTAAAACTTGGTGGCCAGGAAATTGGAAAAAAATGGTAACATCACTTGAAACTGCGTGTGCAAAAGGAACAAATAAACAAAAGTTCAATATATCAAAATTTTATCAATTTGCATTTGATACCGACAGGCAAGGTACTATAATAGCCAGAGATTTTATTGATGGACTAACAGAGCACACATTTCGATTGCGACTTAGTAAAACACCAGTTCCCTTCCCAACCAAGTCAGCCTATAATGGGAAAATTCCAATAAATAAAAAGAAACTGAAGGATATCCAGTCTGTCATGAAGTATATTGATGAAGACTATGAAGAATTTTACCAAGATATCTTAGAATGGCCTACGAAACACGGAGATGAGGAAGATAGTGAAGCGGAAGTAGAAAACATTTAAAAATATTAGTTTTGTATTAGTTACTTCAAAAGTTTTCAGTTTTGTAGGTTTTAAAATATAATTTTCAGTTTTGTTTGCAATATACATTCTGTTTCCTTTTTATTAGAAAATAAAATAGCTAATTCCATATTTTACGCTTTTTATTTGCAATCAATGCAGAAACTAGATATGTCCACCACTTGCATTATTTTTTATCTCTTAAAATTGAAAACTTTAAATGCTCCAAAGCATTTTTTCGTATCTAGAAAATAGTTTACTTCCACATCCCAAACATCAGTACTTGTACATAAAAGCAACTTTGAGTTATTCAGTTTTCCTTGTTTTTCTCGAAACTAGGTAGGTGGGACATATTCACTTTCTGCATTGACCGATTCAATTATCTTATTTTCTGTTCATTTGAATATACATACTCTTAACTGTCATATTACCTTTATCGACTGCCACTCTACTTAATTGAGTTGTAAAATTGATACGCCAGGGCAATTATAAAATCGACTACACTTAATTTGTTATTAAATACATTGATGTTTATGCTTGAACAATTCCATAAGACCAATTGATGAAATATGACATCGGTTATATTTATATAGGAAAGAAATTTACAACGTAGTATTCGGAATAATTTATCCTGGTTTTCACGAGTACTAGCTAGTCAACAGATGTTGCTCTCAAATTATTTATGTGTATTTTGTTGAAGATTTAACGCCAGAGGATGATATTTTTTGTGTGTTTGTTCTGAAAATATTCACAACTGACCCTTAAAGATACAGTTATGTGCGTGATACGAGTAAAAGCTTTTCGTAATATTTCAGGTTTAGAAGCAAAAACTCTATAAGCCCGAAAAGAAAAGAGAAATTTAGGTAAGACATTGCACAAGTAGTAAATTTCATATAGCTATAATACATCTATGTCATGGAAAAAATTAAGAAACGTTGTAATCCTTATGTAAATACCAAACAATGAACTTTTATCTTACTTTATCCGAAATCTTTCGATCTAATGGATGCATTTTACCGTCGGAACGTAAACGGGAGAAAATTGTCCATTTAGAAAATTCTACTCTATCTTTATATACCCTTTTTATGGAAGTCATTTTTACAGAATGACCAACATTACCTACCAAAAAAACTTTACTTTTATTACGTGCTAACGTATGGTTTTTCTTTCGTTATGTGAATGGCCTCATCATTACTTTTTATAGCAATAAGTTTTGAAATTATCATTGTTACAAGGGCAAATTTATTCCGGACGAAAATATGTCTATTTCGTAAAAAATTACGGCTAAATATGCATGCATTTATTCCGTATAGCGCTCTTGTTCGGATGTAACTTGAAGTTGATTAAAATTACATCATTAGAGGATAGTCATAGATGTATAATGAAGAGCTAAAGAATAGTTAGGTTTTTAATGCACTTAAGGAATATCTAAAGCTAGTTGGCGAATTAATATGAACTATTTCAAAGCTTTAATCCAAATTCGTGGTTTTATTTAAACACCTGAGGGCTTTTGCGAGTGGTTCCTTGTTAATGTAGATTAGACCATAAATCAACTTTAAATTAGACAGTTGAAACTTTCGATCAAGAATGAGTTCACGAAGTTTTCAGAGTGCACGAAGTTTAAGATAACTATAGCCTTCAGTTAGTCTGTAAGAAATCAAGCCGGTTAAGCGTGATCTACAAAAGGAAAGATCGAAATTAGTAGCATTTAAAATAACAGCGTAGATGAAGTATTCGTATTGAAACGTCGAGAAAATTAAGTTGTCATAAGGGACGACATACTTTTAAGATATTTAATGATGTGAATTTGTTGACGTTATTACATTTTTAATGATCGAATATGAAAATATATATTCTATAGAATAGAAAAAATATATTTATGGAATATTGAAATACATACATATATGCAGAACTATTCTCGGTTTTGCAGAAGTTCTAAGTCATTTTATTTCACTATATTCTTGTGCTGGGTGCAATGGCTTTCATAGTTTTATTGCTTGTCAAATTTACAACTGCAGTTTTTGTTGTGTAAACTGTGTGTGTAAATATGTTTCCATGGTTTTGTTACAACATGACCTCGTTGTAAATAATGTTTCTCTGTTAATTGTGTCCTAACAGTGAATGGTAGCTTAACCCGAGTACCCGTCTAGCAAAACGTGTTATAAACGTCATCGTTAAGATTGAAATGCCGGACCGGACGTACTACCTTACGTATAAGCCATCGCTCTTGCCTTTGCGACTGTCGTGCTGTTGCTTTTTATAGAAAAAACAGAAAGTTAAATTGGGATAATACTTATTGATATACAATTAATGTTTGTGTTATTTCTGCACAGATTTCCGATTTTCACGGCTTATAGTGAATGCTGTAACGAAGGGTCACCGAAGTGTTGTTGGTAAGGCATGCAAGATGAAAGAACTTCGAAAATGTTCTAAAAACGAGTTTCTGTTGGAACTAAAATTTGAAAAAATGCTATTTTAATAGCTACTTTATGTACATACGTATCTAAATTTCTAGCAAAAACTATGCACCTATCGTTGTATCGTTGATTCACAAGACAGATTTTGTCTACTATTTATTAGTGGCTTGTAAATTTATTTTTAGATAGGTGTAATTTGCTTTATAGTTTAGTTTTACAGTAATTATTACTTCATATGTTTGGGCTATTTCCTAAATACAAAATTGTGTCTTACGATGATTGTCTATTAGAAGTTTGTGGAGTTCTGCTGTTGTATATTTTCGTTAGGATTATACTAGTAGTCACGTAGTATAAATCAAACCTGACACTTTTCATAGATAACACAACATATCTATGCCTGTCAAATACGAGTATATTGTTTTACTTTATCCTTTATCATATGACATACTCCTGCCCCTGTGTAGAAATGTATACAAATTAAAACTTAGATTATAGTTTTATAAATTTAACTTTTGAGGTGCTTTATAATTTATAATCCACTAGCGCAATGTTACCAACTATTTTAACTTCTTGCTACACTCCTTTATATTTAACTTAACAGACAATGACGGATGATATCATCTCTGCTATCCACGTCACCTTACCAGCAAGTTCATCTTATCTTTAACTAAGTCCATGAATTCTTTCTTTATTTACTTCAAATTCGAATATTCCATTTAAGTAAAGATCTTTTGATTTGTTTTCGCTTTTGTTACTTTCATCGGAAAATATTCGCTATCTTTTTTACAAGCTTTCAAAGTGGGAGCTTCCTTTTTACAGGAAAAACATTCCAATTCTTTGCTTGACATATTTTTACATAGTTTATTTACATGATGGTTTATAGATAATATAATCTTTTAATTCCAGATTTATTTCCACTTAGAGGTCAATAAAACAATAAATAATTAAATACCAATTTATTCCATAACATATAATAATATGTTTTCATTAAATAACTTCTTCAGTGGAAGAAATTGACATTTAATATGTGTCAAATTACTAATAATATAAATATAAATTGCCATGCCTATCAACAAAATTATATAAAAAAACAAAGAATTCATTGATATATCGAATTTTAATTATATTCACAAGTAATAATGATTTAATACAACTATAGAAATTGAAATGATTTGAATTATATAATAATTAATTATATAATAAATTCTTTTTTCTTGTGAAATACAATGTTCTACCTTATCCAGTAGTGTTATATCTACTAATTTTCTTTATGTGTATCCACTACACATAAAGCTTAATTGCAGTGACTCCGTAAACTGTATCACTTGCGTAGCTATCAGGCCAACTCTCGGTGTAGTTTTTATGTGTCTGTAAAATTGTGTTCAAATGGCTTTGTGACAGCATCAAGGCTTTTGTAATGGCACGCTGTTAATGACTTTGCTCCCAACAGCGAATGATAAGTCGATCCGGATTTCAATTGAATTCAAACTAATAGGAAGAAGTTTGATAGATAAGTGATGTTTTGGAAAAGGTTCTGCAACTTATGTTACAGCTAGCCGATACGTGTCTTTTTTGCAGCTATTTTTAAAAATTATCACTGTTTATACCATGTATTTCAAAATGAACATCCTTTCTACTCAAGTTACAAAAAAATAGAAAACACAATGTCCCATATTTTGTTTTCTAATTTGATTGATGATGAAATTCGGCCCCAAAAAAGGTTAAAGAGGTTTTCAGTTATTTTGAGAAACGTTGTTGCTCTGGATAAAAACGATACTTTCGAACGGTCAGTTTGTTTATGCTGGAAATTATTTTTACCAAAATGTATAAGGTAAGGTGGGGTAAGTGAGTTGGAGAATTTTAATAGCTCGAGTTTAATTATCATTTTAAAGCAGAATAATTTAGATATAAATTTCATAATTTTATAAAGTAGACTTGTGCATATAATGTACAAGTACATTAAACTTAACCTTCTGGGATGTCTTTGCGCATATAATATTTCAGATATTTTTTACTACTACACACTTACCTCGCAAAAGGGGAAAGTGTGTATGTGAGCTAAATTATATATGTAATCAGAGGTTTCAAGTTTTGGGGTAAATGTGTTAAAATATGATATATCATCTTTTAGTATTTGAAAAAAAAATGTGTTAAATGTCAAATCTTTAATATTACAAACTTTTTAATTATTAATGGAACATTGTCTTCAAGCTTCGAATAATTAGAAATATGTTAGTTTACAGAACAATTAGGAGATATTTCTGAGTTACACACTTACCCCGAATACACATTTACCTCACTTTACCTTAATTGATATTAAATAATGATTTAAAAATAAATAATAATATTCTGGTATAATAAATAATAATCTTAGCCACCGCTGCCAATATAATTCTGTTCATTTTACCGTAACTACACTTACATCATGTTTTTAATTATATTTGCAACTCACATTGTGTATACTTTTTATTAGCCTTGGGCGATATCACTGTTTTCAGTGTTAGATATCGATACCAATCCATGTATCGATGTCGTGCACAGTGTCGATTCTGCGTATTGGAATCTGTTGTTTCGACAGATATCGATACTCTATATTCTACTTTTGATATCGATGGCTTACAATCGGTGACGGTATTGATACCATGGTATCAATTGCTTGGTATTGACGTTCTAGTACTGGTTTCGTTGTATCCGAGAAATCCAAGTATGGGGAAAGTAATGCTTGTCGCTACCATTCATTAGTTATTGGGGTGAAGCACAGTTATGATAATGCTTGAAGTGAGGCTTATTACAGGAGGTTATGCAAAAATTATTACAAAAAAGTAAAGTTTCTTTACTAGAGTTTTACTAGAGTTTCTTTACTATAATTTTATGTTATAACCGGAAAACTAAAATGTGTGATACATATAAAAGTAGTTACAGTAAAAGAGGAGGTCTACAGATAAACTAACCACGCAAATTAAAAAAAGTAAAAATTAAAAAAAAACAGCACAGATTCAACAACACGCTGCGAGTATATATGTGTACCGTTTTCAGATTACAGATCTAATCTAAATATGTATGTACATATGTACATACATAGCAAGAAAATATATGATAATCAATAATTTATATTTTATGTTTTTGCCCGCAAATATTAGTTTATGGGTTAAAATAGTATTAAATTTTCTGGATAGAGGTGTAATATTAATTAAATATTTTACAGCTATTTTGTTGAATAAATTTGATACTGTTTGGTATATATTACAAAATCGAGGCGTAATCATAATAATTGATTTTGTAACTAATAAAGTAAGTAATACAATATTATAAGTAGGTATACATTCTTTTTGTGTAATGTGGCAAAGATTAGACATAAAGTAATAAAATGCATCACCTTCATAAGATTTCATTCGGTTTACACATCTAGAACACTTTATTATTACGGAAAGATATATTTTTGGTTGTTTTGAAATTTTAGAATTGATATTATTAATAAAGTTGAATTTCGGTTTTTAAATATAATAACAGCTGAACTCTGTGCTGCTGCTGCATCAGGTGCTTTACTAACAAGGGAAGATCGGTAGGTGTCAACTCCCTATTGCGATGAAACTTTGCAGACTGAAAGAGTTCCTTAAAATAAGAAGTAGATATTTTTTTGCGTTTGAAAGAAAAGAACATCAAAGTTACTCACTATCACATCACGAAAAGTGACAATTTATCTGTGGAGACATTTAAAGTCTCTATTGATATACCCGGAGATGTCGAGTTCGACCACCGCAATGAATTTTATTTAAACAGACCGTTCAGTTCGACCACAATTTTGTAACGAAGGGATTAAGGAATGACATAAGGGATTCATCCTAATTACCTGAAGAGGCGGCGTTTATAATTATCGATTAATAGACAAATAGTTCGACCACGTGTTTATTCGGCCAATCGAAAAATTATCTCAGAGGGTGGGTATAATTAGGCGATTTTCATATTGTACATAAAGTACAGCATATAAGGTCATGCATTCATATCATTATTTTGTGTAAATATACTCGTATATCTATGTTTTCTGACAAACTGTAAAGGCAATTCTATCTGTATATGCATAATATTTTTGTTTTGTATATTAATTTTTATATAAGTAAATATTCGTATGCACATATTTACTTGTTCTAATTTGAGAGTGCAAATTTTTAGTTTTATGTAAATATGGGAAGGTACATTTTCTAACAAATTGTAAAAGCGATTCTATCTGTAAATACAAATACACTTTTATACCTCTCTCAGATTATATAGGGTGTGCCCGTCATTTCTTTCCGACAGTGTAATAAGCATGAAATAATGTAAAATGAAAAGCGAAATTTAGAAATGAAATAAATGTAATTTTTTATTCAACCTCATCTGATTTGCTAAAGTGGGATTGATTCTAATAATAATCTAACCTATAATAACAAATTAATATAGGCAACGACTATTAGTTTAGATCTATAATTTTTATAGCCCTATCTCGTACATTCTATGGCAATTTTATATGTCTGCAGCTAATTGAAGTTTAGGAACTTAAACTCACCCGTACGAAGAAGCCGTAAATTTCTTCGAATCATACAAAAGCCAAAACTTTCCTCTAACGATCTATGTATGTACATTAAATGTACTCATAACGTTAAAATGCAATTTACTTTGGAGGTTAAAAAAATGCTTCCTTAGACATAAATTACGTAGAAACGTTTGCGAACGCAAACCCTGCATAACTCTATCGGGAAGTAGTAATTTTATGAAGTAGATCTTGGGGAATTCCCGTTTTGAAAGTTAGCAAACTTGAGCGAATTGAAGGACTAAGGCACTAGTTATGTTGTCGTTATATTGTAAAAGTAGAAAGAAAGTAATCCTATATAACGCGAATTGGAAAATTATAGTAAAGTCGGGACGAACGACAGAGTTTCAATGTTTTGTTCTTCAAAAAAGAAAAGGTAAAACTAAGGAGTATAAATTTGACAACGTATAAGGTTAAGTTTTGAGTTTTGAATCAATTGCTTCATTTGTTTGTGTACATGCAAAATACGTTAATCTGGTAACTTCTCATATTCTATAATGGAATATAATTGCGTTCAGTACCTATTTTGCCACCACAGTCGTTAAGATAAACAATTCCAAATACATTATTATTAGATAAAATAAATGTATTTTAGAAGCAAAAAGAGTCATCTCTAGAGTTTGGTTTACCACGAAAATATAACTATTTTTAGTCGTAATCTTTTCAGCATTAATTTCAGCGTTAGTCGAGCAGCTTAGCTTATATACTCGTATATACACACTCATTTACATGTCTCTGCATTATAGCTAGAGATAATCCTCCCGTAGGTGTTTAGATTTTCTGCCCTATATAGGGTAATATGGGATGTTGTAATAGAACTCCTGTATTTGAGATTAAATTTACATACACTATAATCTGATAAGTGTGTACAGCGGATCTTTGTTTCTCGATTCAGTACTATAAAACAACCATCTGCAATAATATTAGATTATATGTTACCGAATAGTGATTTATAGTAACTAAATACGACGATTTCAACATAGAATCGCTTTGGTAGTGTAGTTAATAAAAACATATAGGTATTAATGTATGTATCATCTTTGGCAATTTAAATGCGATTTTTTTATCGGGAAATGTTGATTTTGCAAATAAAGGCTTTGCTTTAAAGTGAATTTAATTACTCTAAAGAAGTTCATCAAAGCAGTACTCTCCTTTAGAGAAATTAAATTTGCTTCAAAATATAGCCTTTATTTAGTACCTAAATGGAAATTCCTCGCTGAAAAATTTGCATTTAATTTGCCAAAGATGGTACGTGTGCGTTACTATGAGAGGTAAGCGGCTGTATCTCGGAAAGTATTTGTCCTATGTTCTGCGGGAAAAAAATTGATAGTTAACGTAGTCAAGAGAAATTTCTGGAAATTATCTTCAAGTTCCAGATTTTACCTCTAGGTGGCGTAACTGCTATGTTTAAATCTAAAATTTCTATTATCTCAGAAAATCGCAGAATAAGCTAGAACTTTGATATCATCAATTGAAAGCCCATTTAATACCAGATAATTTTTTTCGTGACATTTTTTCCGTATCATAATAAGAGAGGGGGAGACCATCTATTCGTCAATGTTTAAAGTTGAATATTTCCGTTACTATTCAACCTATCCGAACAATCTTGGACTCGTTTGAAAGGGAATTGTGTGGACTTTAAACAGGGTTTATATGCTATATCCACCAGCTCCAAACTGATATACTAGAGGTCCCTTCTGCAGCGGTAACATATTTTTACGATTTTCTGGAAATTTTAAATGGAACGATACTATTTCGTTAATAAGTTCGTAAGCGGATTTAAAATACACATATTTTGTCTCGCAAAAAAAGTAAAAACAAACTGGAACAAAACAATAAGTAGCGCACCCTGTACATATTTTCGCAAAAGGAGGCAACGCTCAATAATTTTTCTAATACTAAATTTATAACAAAAATAGTTTTTTTATGTTATTTGTTAGCACTTTCAAATGTTTTTTCCACTTCCTACTAGGAACTAGAAACATTGATAGCGTCAGTGCACAGCTATTCTACAGCACAAGCTGCATCCATATAAACTTCAGTTCCATGCTTACGTCCAGAAACTTTTTGATCGTCCTTTGATTTATAATGCCATAATATGATCAGCATAATAGTGCGAAAATGAACTCTTTTATACAGAATTTCGTTGTTAAACGAAGCAAAGCTTGCTATTGATGTTTAATAAATGGAATAGTCGTTTTTCAACTGACAAAACTTCAAACTAGATAAGAGAAACAAATTAAGGAACTGTCTGAGGTGTAAGCGTTTAGTATTTATCAAAAAATTTACTTTTTGAATACAGTCTCGATACCAACATCTGAATTTAGCATTTGACGGTTGCTGAATGTCGAATCAAAGCTCAATCAAGCCAATCAGTAATTAACATTACAATATAACTTACCATGTTGAATTAGTGAATGCCATATCATATCAGAGTAATTCACTAATAGCATTATAACTCCGACAATGTGTATGAGTTCCTTAGATTTGTAAAACTAGTTAAACGTTAAAACTTAAAAACATGCCTTACTGAAAACTAAAAAGAAAAACAGCGTAAATATATTGTAATGTTATATTATATTTTACAATGTTTACAACTACATTGTCACTTGACAGATGATCAGCCAGCTGTAGGTAATCTAAAAAAATAATAAAAAAGCACTAAATTAATTTAATATTCATGAAACTATAACCAACTATCTGATCTGTGTATTTCTTTAATTTAATTTAATTCTATTTTATAAAAATATGTAACATTAACATGATTGCACACATGCGAGGTATTTGTTTAGAATTCATTCAATTAAATCTAATTCAACACTATCCAATGATAGAAGATGCGCAACTCTTCAAGTTGGCACCGTCGGTATTTTCTTCGCATATACTATTTGAAAATGGCTTAGATGTTTAGCCGCAGGCGCCTAGGCGTTAGCCCATATCCTGCAATTTTCACGTACCACACCGCACATAACAAGTTATGAGCCTTGAAACTGTCACCCATTATCTCACCGCCCGCACGAGACCGACACCTCGCGGAGAGGACCGGCGAGCTGGAGGGCTCCTCTCCCCCTTGCTACCCATGTTAGACAAGTTTCCTTGTCAACGTTGGACAGGTCACCGCTGGAGACGCTTTAGCGAACTCCTACCTCACATCTAACCCCACGGGGCCTAGGCCTCCTTGCGGATGGCAACTATCGGCCAAGCGTGGGAAACGGAATCTGGCCGTGAGGTACAACCAGCCCGCCCGCGAATTAAGCCTGAACTACGGGGACGGCCGGGCCGAAGCCCTACCCCAAAATGCCAACCGCGCCAACTCTTTCGCCCCTCCGGCGATCAAGTATCCGCGGCAGCTACAGTGAAACCGTAGGGTCCCAGAGTCACCGAGTTGCTTTAGGATGAAACCAAAGGTTTCCCCAACCAGACAACCAGCGACCGGACTACTCCTCGGCGAACCGACTTTTGTCCTCCCCTACTATCTTCGTCAAATTCTCTCGCCACGCCCGTTTCCTGAGTGTGGCCACCAAGGATGGGGTAGTGCAGGTGCAGAGTTCTCTAGGTAAGCGCCGTAGGGTGCCTCACTTACCCACCGTATATTCCGACGGTTAGCGACCGGACACCGGAGCGTATGCCCATGCCTACGCCCAAGCATCTTCCCCTATATACGAAGTCTACTCCCGCCACGCCCGTTGCCCTGAAACTACGAAATCAGGGATTAGGTAGTGCAGCCGTAGAGTTTTAAGGGTCGACGCTATAGGGTAAACGCCCACCCTAATTTTCTTCGCATATGTGCGAGTCGATGTCATGGTTTGGCTCAGTAGCCATCTGACATAGAAGGGGTTGTTGGTCAGCAGAGGTCTTATTATAAGTCCAGCCAACGACAAGTACAGAAAGATGTTAAATGCACCACGATAATATCAATCATATTTTATAAGGTAGGTAATTAATAAATTTTATATCATTTAGTTTGTACACAAATACACACAAATATTAAAACAAAAGCACACAATTAAATTACACGCACACAAGAAGAAAGACCAGCCAGTTAGAGGCATTTTAAGAAGAAAAAGTAGGTGGTAATTAAAATCTACAACTTTTCGGTGATCCTGTATACAACAAATTTCCGACCGGACGTGTATAAATTAATCCATCAACGATCGTTAATTACCGTTATTGACAGATGACTATCAAAGACAATTCGGAAGAAATTTAGAGACAATTGCGAATCACCTATAAAAAGCCGTGCGGGAGCAACAAACTTCCGCTTTTTGCATTGATCGTAAATTCTATTAAATTTCCACGGTGCACCGTTGGGCCCAAATAATATTATTATCTTAAACATCAGAATTTTCGCCAAAATTTAATTACCCTTACGAAGAGGACGTCGTCCATCCAACGTCCATCCGTCTAGGCGCGTGAAGACAGAAGCTTCCAAAATCATAGTCCCAACTAAAAGTTGGAAAAAATTTCAAAAACTACCAAAAAGGGTTTCAATAGGTAATAATTTAGTTGTGGTGATTAGCACGCAATTTTGAACTGTGTAAACAAATTTTTATAGGTTTATTGAAGAAAATAAAATTTTTTTTTTTTTGTAAAACATCTTTCTGTCTCGTAAATTTTTTTTTAACCTAGAATTTTTTTTTCACTTGGGTATTTTGCAACGTACAATAAGCTCTCGCATTCTGTTCTCTACACCTGCTGTAGAGTTAAGAATTCACGAACCCCTAAGATTTATTTTTTTTTAACCACAAATTTTAATTTAAAGAGTAAAACTCAAATTTTCTTGATTTTATTATAAATCAAATTTCACATTACAATATAATAAATTGACTAAACAGACCAAAATAACAAATTATGTGATAAGAATACAGTTGTGTCTACATTTCTGTCAAGGGCTAAACTAGACCACCTCGTGAGAAACTAGATGTCTTCGAGTTTTGTAAACATATTACCAATTTTTAAAGAATTATCTCGGAACTTATTTTATATTATTAACATTATTGAGTTGCTTAATAATATTATTAGTAAATGCTACATACCAACTTTTGTAATAAATATTTTTGTTGTAAGCATTATTAACAAAGGTGTTGAATAGTTTCCACAAGTTATGTTGTAGGAATGTTTAAATACTGACATATACTATATTATTTTTCATGTATACCTACAACAGGATTGAACTGTTAGTTTGTAGAATGATCAGAACAGATCTACTAGACGAACCAGGTTTTTGGTATAAGTTATAAGAATTACCTATGTGTTTGGAAAAGGAACTTCGTTAATTTTTGTGTCAATAGTTAGTGAATTAAATGCATTAAATATGTTAAATTTATCATCAATCATGTCACAGCAACTATAACTCAATATTGTACTTTTTAATTTGTTTAATCACATAAATTGTGTAAGGTATTGAATTGTATGTATTATAGTTTGCTTTTCTACCTGTATTATAAATCTTACTAACTTATCGTAAAACTTTGTTGGAGTTGCTCTGTAGTATTACTTAATAATAGTTTTACTAATTAGTTGCAGGATAGTATATGATAGTATGATTGGTGAGAATGGTTTATTAAAAGTATTATACAAACGGATCGGAATTTTAAAACAAAATTTTGCAGTTGGATATGGTTGAATATGAACTATCACGTAAAAATATTTTTGAATAAATATGAAATTTTGCATACGCACAGCTGGTATTATGTAGTTATACAGAATTTGAAGTTTTTTTCTGTAACATTATACAGGGTGTTTAAAAACTTAATTGCTTATAAATAAGTTCAATCCGCGGAAAGTAGATTTTCTTAAATGGAAAGGTATATATTTTATTAGATATTATGATTCTACAAAATATTCTCTTTGAATCCGTATTAGGTGTTCCTATACTTAAAATGTAAGGTTAATTGAATTATAGGAATAAGGGATCCTTTAAGCAAATAACACCAGATGATTAGCAAGAATTATAGGAATACGTCTCCGAATATAGAATGCCTCAATAGAAATGGTTGCCATGTCGAACCATTTAGATAACTTATTTATTTGTGGTATTATTATTGTTCTTATAATTTTTCTACTGTATCTTTTATATTATCTTTTCTATTTTTTTATTTTACCTAATTTGTTATTACTAATTATTTAGACCTTTGATGTAGATTTACTTTATGTTGATTATTCAAATACCAATTGTTGGGAGTATCTAGGAGAATTCTTAGATAATCTAAATTTTTTCTGATATTGTTACACGTTGGGTTTTACTTTACACTTTGGATTTTACTTTTAATTTAGATACACAAAAGACTCTTTAATCAACTAATATTTCATTGAGTAAAAAAACGAAAAACAAATTTCTTTTGGACACACTACTTCAACTGTTTTTTAAATATCTGCCTTCTTAAATAAATATAACTGTTATTATTACTTAGCAGGTATTGTTCTTTCACCATTGTTTTACGAACATATCGCTCGCTAAAACTTTTTATATTTTAAAAATTCTTAGAAATTTTTGCTGATCATTGCTTGTAAATGTTAGTATCTTTCACTAAACGTTTGATACGTTTATTTCACAATTTGATTACATTTACTTTGCATAATAAATAAATTCATGATTACCTGATTTGGTCTATTTTCAATGCTAATCCATTCTAACACAATATACTGAGAAAAATGTATTGCACAGAAACGAAAACAATGTTATTACAGAGGTAAAATAAAAATTGTAAAAAAATACTAAGATAACAATATGTTTTGTAACAAATAAATTAATTTTTTGTTGTTGTAAAGTAAATACTCGCATTGTTTACCCTAATTATTGTACTGGTGCAGATCTATTTCCCACAGTGTACGCGAGAACAACTAACTAAAATGACAGACGTCAAAATAAGTGGCAAGTAAGTATGTAAAACAAATGAGCTAAGCACACTTGCTTCTGTAAATTGACATATTTGAGCATTTTAGGTACAGATGTTAATTAAATCGTTATAACTTATTAACCTTACATTTTAGATATAGGAACACCTAATACGGATTCAAAGAGAATATTTTGTAGAATCATAATATCTAATTAAAATATATACCTTTCCATTTAAGAAAATGTACTTTCCGCGGATTGAACTTATTTATAAGCAACTAAGTTTTTAAACACTCTGTATAATGTTACAGAAAAAAACTTCAAATGCTGTATAACTACATATCAGCACAATATCAGCTGTGCGTATGCAAAATTTCATTCGCCTCATTTACTCCTACGTGAAGTAATATCACTATAACGTAAGATCGGTATCTGTCACTTTTTTTCTTTAATTGCGAATAACTCAGAAGGAATGGTATTTAGGTATAGGGTATGATACATGAAATATGTGTAAAATTCATCATAGAAGCTGAATTTGTAATTTATTTTATAGCATGCTATTTAAGAAATCGAAAAATCGATATTTATTCAAAAATATTTTCACGTGATAGTTTATATTCAACCATATCCAACTGCAAAATTTTGTTTTAAAATTCCGATCCGTTTGTATTATACTTTTAATAGGCCATTCTTACCAATCACCCTGTATATGTTATAATTTCATTGCCCGTTTCCTAACCAGTTGATATTTCAGAAATATTACAAACTCATCTGTTAAATTAAAGTTTATATCTACTTAGTGGCCATAATCTATGTATATGAAGAAAGAAAGTATAACAGATTGCAAAAGTGTACGAGGATGTAAGTAGAAGGTACCAACAAAGTGTCCTGATTACGAAGGAAACGCATTTTAACAGTTCGATTATCAAATTTATTCACAACAAGGAAGGAAGTGCACAGTTATTGGGGACGAAATTAAATTGAGTAGAAGTACACAGCGTACGGGTTAGGATTTGAGGATAGGAAACTTTAGCTCAAATTGATTTTTCTTAGTAATGTTAAGATTTTGCAAAATCTCTGTATTTCATTTGAGATCAAATTTTATAAATAATTATTTGTATGACATTGTACCAACTAGAAGCTAACTACAACAGATAATATGCTTGATAGCAATGAAATTATGTATAATAATTATTAAGCACGTTATAATTAATTTATATATGCCCAAATTTCTTAAAAATTTTATATAGTTAACTAATTTCTAATAATTGTAATAATTTTGGGTGAACAAAAAACTATTATAATTTAAATATTGTCGAATTCTGAGATAGCACGAAGGATATGTTACTACTGCAGGTATTGGTAATATTGATGACATCTCAAACTGTAATATGGTTATATACAGGGTCTTGCACGAAACTCGTTAGTTAGAAGGTTTAGGGTATTTAGTGTTAGTACAATTCTGAAATTTGCATTTGTAGTATTGGTTCTATTGTATTGTTAATACTTTCAACGGGTCGATGGCCGCAGTGGTTAGGCGGCTGACCTGGATCGACTTGCCATTCGCTGTTGGGAGCAAAGTGATTAACAGCGCGGCATCATAAAAGGCGATATGATGCTGTTACAAAGCCATTTGAACACAACTTACACACACCAAACTACACCGCGAGAGTTGCAGTGGTAGCCTGACAAGTAATACGGAGGCTTACGGAGGCACTGCAACTAAGCACCCACAACACATACAAAAAAAGCCAAATATGATTTCCGTTTGTATCGGAAGAAAATAGCAACTTTGTTAATTTAAATAGAATCGTATAATTTTTTTACCGCAATCCATTCTTACTTATTAATCAAGATACAAGATGTTTATTGATTTTAGAATTTTGACATTTTTTCATTTTTTTTTCATTTATGCATCCTATTCATCAATAAGATTAATACTATAAAACTGATAAATTTTATTTTCAGAACTGTTTTTTTATCTGCAATTTTGTATATAGAATTTCTGTATTTGAATGGAATCACCGATTCTATTCTGGCACTGACAGTATCAAATCAGTTTCAACAAATTTATATCAACACTTACATGCAACATTAAAGTTGAATTATTAACTGCTATTCTTACATTTGTTGTGATCAATATCTGCTGTCAAAAATAAATGTTACAAATGTGTCATCGTCTCTAGTTTATTGCAACAAAATATTGAAAGAGTTATTTGAAAAAGCAGGATCTATCATCCATAAAAATGTCTAATAAAGTATGACATTACTAGTGAATAAAAAAAAAATTCCTTTTATCATCAGCTGTGGTGAAATTAGTTGAATGAGCTCATGCAGTAAATGGACCACTGTCCTTATAGCATACGCTACGCTATGTACACAATGATATAAATAGGTGTGGCCAAGTTTAGCAATAGTATGGCTGCCTACGTGTTTATTTTGCCTTGTAATTTTCTTATTTCTAAAGCTACTATTGTATAAAGGCAATTCTTAGGTAATTGTAAAATCTTCCCATTTAGAAAAAATTAAATAATTGGTTTAATTTGATAAACTTAATGCTGTATAAAGTCAGAAGTATACAGACTAGTACCTTTTGCCATGAATGTATACTGAAATATTATGCATTATTATTAAGTTCCAATAGAATATAGTTCCAATTCTACAATCTAAGATATATTGCTTATCAATTGAAAAAGAAGCATACATATGTATCACTAACAAAACAAAGCCATACCGGCATGTTCTACCCGCGTAAAGGTTGTCGCACATTGGGTCCAACCTGTTATTTCCAAATAACAGGCTAGCAGGAACGGAAAGTTGCGCTATTTTATTATTTTCTTTCAACCTGTTATTTTTGTAGAAGCATAACAGTTGCACACTGTTATGAGTATACAACAGTTGCAAAATAACACATCGTTAAATAACAACTCATCACTAGTGGACGCATCGCTGGCCGTCATTAACCAGCATTATCTTGTCGAAACTTGTTGGGTGAAAATCTATTTTGCAGTATTTAGACACTTGTTGCTTAAAGTTTACAGCACGCCGGTCCTTAGTAAAGATGGACGAGGAAAAATTAATTTGATTAGTCCAAAAATATAAGGAACTACCATAATCAACAGCGTAAGAGCGTTCATTTTCTTTTAGATCGTTAAACAAATGCTGAAACTCTCCAAGATTTGCTCTTTTTTTATTAATGTGATGAAGCCACATATTTCTCTTATTGTTTTTTTCTGCTGTTCTTCTTCAGCCAATAATGTGGCGACAACATGAATTTATTCATCATCTGAGTTATTGCTATCAGAGATGATGTACCTGTAACTGTTACATAATATAAACTGAAAAATTTGCGTTCATGGCATACGGTTTGCGAGTCGCTCCCAGAATAGTGTGCGACCCCACTACTCATCCCTGGCAGGCGCTGGACATCATCGGGTCGTGCCCTGCTGGTTTAATGTGCGGAAACATTAAAACTTAAGCAATGTTTGATCTACTGTAAGTGCTAGAGTGCTGCATTATACTTTCTCTGGCGCTCTTGCTGCATTTTCAGTTCGTTCACAGGGAATTCGCTAACATCTAATTATAAATAGATAATTTAAATTAATAGCTAATTGTTAAGAATACATAAGTTATTATAACCTTACGGACGACGCGACGCCTAAACACCTAAATCGCCTGAATCATAAAGGTAAATAAGATTTGCACTGCATCAAATCTATGAGGAGAGCAATCCCAAAATTAAGTAAAATGCTGGATTTGAAATACATTGCATTACGTAAGGATAAAGATAACCAGCCTATATAATTAAATATAATTTCATATTATTGCCAAGTAAGCTTTTACTCTTACATTCTTTCTTGAATGTTATATAAAGGCGCTGGTATTGGTGGCGCAGTACCTATATGTATGTACAGTGGGGTGCAAAGGTATCCGGATACGTCTAGATAGAGAAATACTCTGCGCTCAATACTTTATTCCAAAGAGCCGCAGGGCAGCTTAGTACCTGCTGGGTGGGATCGTATTTTGTCACTCGTACAATAACGTTGTATTATATAAACGCATATATGTAGACATATTATATGAATTAAAATGTTAGAATTTAGGACGGTTGTTCTAAATCACGGATATTTTCCGAGTTGTCCGTTTTACTAAAAATTAATAAATATATGACTCCTTTATTGAATTGTAATCATTCAGCCTACTAATAGGAATAGCATTTTTGGCAAATATACATACAAAAAAAAGATTGTTGTCCTCCGATACAAAATAGTAATATATGTATGTTCACATTATATATCTTCACCAGGTGAAAAGCTATCAGGTGCCTTTTGTTATAAGATGCAGTAATGAAGCGTTCGCGAAAGAATACATTATCAACTTATTTTATCTAGACTTTGGTGTACCTGATTATTTATGTTGCAAATTCATAAAATATTTTGTGAAGTTATAATTGAAAGTAAATTATTTAATTGTTTAATTCTGTTTAGTGAAAATAACTTTATTTATATTAACAATTTTTTAACATTAAGTTAGTGTTCATTCATGGTTCAATATATCAATGATTAATTTGGTTATAAATATTTTTAACAGGCAAGTCCTTGAAATTTTGATATTATTTGTCATTTACCATTCAAAGAGAAGATGACGATAAAGTTGTAATCGAAGATGTGAACTAGAATAAATTTAAGTTGTAATTAATAATAGGCAATAAAACTTAATAAAAAATGTATATTAATTTTTATAGTAAAATACATACATTAAAAACAACAATAAGAATGTTTGTGTATAAAATAAATGATTAATGTTCAACAGAATACTACACTTTAATTCTAGAATAAGATGTATAGATTAATAGAGTTGTGTTTGTGGATTATCCAATCATAAGCACCTATAAACTTGACAAATACTCATAACATACATACATCTTTAATCTCTTCTTACGTTTTTCTTCATATAATATGTATATGTAGGTATTTGGGTTTTAGTAATACTAAGAAGTATTTAAATGAAATTTCTAATTAAATAAGTTACCTGTTGTTACCTGCGCTTGTATTAGGGGAATCATCTTCAGATGAAAAATGTTTTTAAAACTAGGTACGGTATTACTATAATTATATTACTATACGGACACATTTGGTTTTACACGTAATTCGTCAATACGCGTTTGTATATGTTTAAGATGTAGTTTTAATTACAGCAGCATCCTTATTATATGGAACTGGCTATTTTTGAGAAATTTTGTTTCGAATTTTGTGCTGATATGAGGGTTTTTATATTTTCAGTAAGCGATCGGCGAAAGCTCCAGATCGCTTTTATCATTTTAAACTATATTTATCTACTATTTATACTAATTATAATGTAAATGAAATATTTTTATTCTCAATATGTAATTGAGTTAAAAGGTGTTAATCTGTCAAAACACTTTTAGTAAGTTGTTCTCTATTTTACCTTACAACTAACCTAAAACTCATACAACAAAATCGTATATAGAACCATAAATAAGAACACTTACTACATTGCAAAAATATAAATAAATATAAACACATTACTTATTATTAAACAAAATTGAATTATCCCTATATTACTACCTTTATGAAACCTTAAAAATTTAGTTTCCATTATAACTTCTATTACAGTAAGTTGAGTGATTTATTATTAACTAAAGGAGTAGTATGTATATTTTAGATATTGACTAATTTTCGTTAAAACTAACAAGTCAAATAATAGTCGCGATATTCATCTCTATATTTATGTAATGCTACTATAAGGATCATTCACAAAGGAACATGGACATTGTCAATAATTGTACATAATATGTAATACTCGTAATAACATAAAGTATGTATAACAAAAGTATAAAGTGGTAAACACACATTATGGAGGTACATACATATATAAATAGAAAACTTGCATAGAACAAACAGACAGACGCATATCACATATTAAGATAATCGTCCAACGTATAGAAGGCGTTTGTTACTAGAAATTCTTTAATTTGAGTTTTAAACTGCACCAACGATTTTATTTGTTTTATATGATTAGGCAATCTATTGTAAACAGCAATAGCCTTATACATCGGACTTCTCTCGTACAACGCGGAGTTATGAGATGGTACACATAAATTCTGGCAATTTCTGGTCACCATATTTTTATAGATATCGCTGTTTCTCGTGAAAGAGTTATCATTTTTTTTAAAGAAAATCGTAAGTTCATATATATAGAGACAAGTAAGAGTCATAATGTTGTAATTTTTAAAGTATTCTCTACAGGAGGTCAACGGAGTTAGATCTAGCATGCATCTAATTATACGCTTCTGCAGTACAAACAATTTACTCATATTAGTACTGGAACCCCAAAACACAATCCCATAACGCAGACGCGACTCGACGTATGCAACGTAAAACATCTTTATACCTTGAAGTTTACCTGATCTTTTAGATTTTTAATTGCATATATTGCTGTAGTCAATCGATTGGCCAAATTGTCACAATGCTTGTCGAATCTTAACCTGCTGTCCAAGTGCAAACCCAGAAAATCCACAGACTCTTTCTCTGGTATAGATTTATTAAAAAGTCGTACATACATGCTACAAGGAGTGGATATCGATGATGATCTAAAACGTAAGAGTCCTGTTTTATCAGTATTTAGAGTTAAATTGTTGTGATTACTCCAACTTATCATATGATCAACGGCTGCACACGTCGAATCTGAGAGTCCAGGGATCGATGAAGCAGTAACAATGAAGCTAGTATCATCTGCATACTGTGATAATATGCACGACTCTAATGGTGCTGATAAATCGCTAGCGTAAACTAAGAATAAGGTGGGGCCCAAAATGGAGCCCTGTGGGACACCTAGGTTATTATAAAACATAGATGATCTGTAAGTCATCTTTACATTATCAACTTCAGCACATATAGTTACAATAGTTTTCCGTTCCGACAAATACGAAGAAATCAGATCGTACGCAACTCCACGCACACCAAGACCACCTAATTTGTTCATTAATATATTGTGGTCCACATTGTCGAATGCTTTGGATAAATCGAAGAAGACACCGGAGACAACACCTTTCCCATCTACAGCTTCATACACAGGCTGTAATGCGCGGTAAATGGCATCAGTAGTGGACATTCCTTGAAGAAAACCGAACTGTGTCTCAGGTATTAAGTTACTCTGACTTAGATAATTCATTAGACGGACATGAATAATTTTCTCAAATAATTTTGAAAAAACTGATGGCAGAGATATCGGCCTATAATTCCCTACGTCATGAATATCTCCTTTTTGTGCACTGGAACCATTCTATCTGTTTTCAAAATTTCAGGAAAGGAACCCTCCGACAAACAAAGATTAACAAGAAACACCAACGGTTCTATTATGGACGATGAAACGTGACTCAGAATGAAACCCGGAATCTCGTCAGTTCCAGCAGACGGTTTCCGGGCACACGGCTTATTATATTGGCGATCTCGTATCTATCTGTAGGCATAAGAAACAGATTTCCACCATACTTATAACATGCTGGGGCAGAATTTGATCCCGGTACCGCGTCAGACGAGAAATGTTTTTTAAACAAATCCACTACTTTTTGGGGATCAACTATCATATCCCCTACTTCATTACGCAGTGTCAGATTACCTTTATTACAACTTTTTATATTTCTATTAATAATGTTCCAAGTTGTTTTGGTTTTATTATTAGAATTAAGAATTAAATTACCATTGAAGTTCTTTTTTTTTTGTTGGACTAAAATTTTATGGTTTTGTTTTTCAGTTCTGTAAGTATCCGCGCAATTTTTTAGCTGCGCATCATACCAAATATTATCATTCACTGATCTTACTAAATACTTTTTACGCGAAAAGCATATATCAAAGTAATGCATGAAGGTACGGTAGAATGAGTCAAATGCGGTATTAAGGCCTACATTGGGCAAATACACATCAGTCCAATCCTCACTCAGCAAGTAAGTTTGAAATTCATTTACACAGTGTTTTGAAAATCTACGCTGATATTCATACTGCAAGACCTTTTTGTCTTGCTTACAAAATTTAATATTCAATAACTGATAATGATGGTGTGAAATTAGAGAATCTCCGGTGGTACAATGATAATTATCTCCATGAAAATGATCAGCAAAAATATTATCAATCATTGTAGCTGAATTATAATAAAAATATAAAATAATAATATAATATAATAATATATAAAATAATAATATCATCTATTTGACGCTACAAAAGCTTAAATTCCTATATTTTAATTTATGCTATATCCGATGTGTATATACGTATACGCATTTGTATATTGCAATGTTATTGTAAGAGCGAAAACTACGGTTACACTCAGCAGGTAGTAAGTGCCCTGCGGCTCTTTGGAATAAAGTATTGAGCGCAGGGTATTTCTCTATCTAGACGTGTCCGGATATCTTTGCACCTCACTGTACATACGTTATACATAGATATGCTTGTTAACACATTCTACAAAGCTGGATAGGTCTGTCCTCAAAATTAATTCGTTTACTTGTATTATTATCCACATATATCCTTTCATAATTGTCTGAACGCTCTTAATTAGCTCTACGTTTGTTTAATTTAAGATTATTAGACGAAAATTTATGACTGGTTTTCGACAAATGCCGAGTAGGTAATGCTAGATTTTCTCGGACTGTTGAAATTCAAATATGCGAAAGTTTCTTCGAAACCTGTTGAAGCTGACATTTTTTGTAGTATTTTCCTTCTCTCTTTTAAAGTATAGTTATTGCTATAATGGAACCTATTATGCGATAAGAAATAAACATACACATGGATGTACGTACATACGTACAACAATATATACGAGTATGCTGTAGCTTGACCCAACAGCAGCTTGGCAGATCTCGTTTAAATGCGAAAGACAAAATTAGAATATTCGGAGTGCAGATACGTATCAGTTCAGGGAATATTACCCGTTGCAAAATTTATTACCCTCGACGTTGATACGTTTCATCCCCAGTTCAGAGAATTCGCTGTGTTTCTAACAGGCGGGTAGTAAGAGTGTTTCAAAATGGTACATTTTATATTATCATCCAGGCCTTTAACATGCTAAAATTTTAAAGTTGTCCTCTTGAATCATAAGAATGCTTTTATTTATTTACGAACTTCCTACAGATGCATGCGTTTTTTGTGCTTTTATTGTACACGTCTGGAATAAGTTGTAAGGTATCTAGTAAATCTAGTTCGCGAAACTAAGAATTGATGTATACAGATTCGTATAAGTAACAAGAACTTAATGTTATGGATGTAAGGTCATAGTAATAATTTTATTCGTTCAAGACTAACTTTATAAATGAAGTAAAAGGTTCTATTCATAGTCTCAAAATATTGTTTTCAATTCCCATTAATTCTTTGTTTACTAATTAATAAAATAAGAACTGGTTAAGTTGTTAAATCCAATTCTGAGGCCTTTGTAGCCACAAATAATTTGTACCTTCACTCAGGTGTTTAGTAGCAAAGTATTGTGGGTAGGTACAGACATGCTGCATATACCTACTGTAGTTAATGGGATAGCAAAGTAAAAATGGTGTATTGCACAAAAAATTAATGGCTTCTGCGGCCGAATATTATACCGGGATTAGAAAATATTCTGCACAAAAATTTAGTGAAGATAAGATATTTTTGCCTCTATTACATATAAAACTAATAAAAGTGCCAAACACAATATAGTAATATACTTTCGTAAAAAGGATTGCTTTCGTACTTCATGATCTATATTGTATTTGGATGTAGTAGAAAGAAAATCTAAATCAAGTTTGAAGTCGACTAGAATAAAATTTCTCGAGTTGAAGCTCTTAGGCTTTGTTCAGACTATTAATCCCGAAATGATGTCTCGTCAAATTAATACCAAAACATAGTTAAAATTTAGAAGTAAAAAATAATTTACTATTTATCAGGGCCTCATTATGTTACTCTTGATCACATTGATTTATATTTTTTCATTATTTTCACTAAGTTTGCTAATATACTTGTAGGGATATTAACTAACTCTCGTAATTTAATGTGTATAATATACATACATATGTAGATGGAAAGTTCTGTTGCAGTAAGACACACAGCATAAATATGTTACAGATAGACGTCTTACTCGTCTTACATCTTGCGTAGTCAAACATCTTTTAATAATTGGCACTTCGTCACCATATACATGTATTTCCTACGTACATACATACATAGTAATATGTCTTAAGTTTACAACGATCTCGACATTTTCCTTTTTCGACATAATTAGGTGTAACTCTGTATATAAAGTAAAATTACGTATATTGTATACTGTGTTATGTTTAAGTCATTATTAATTACAAGAACACTGCGATATAAAAATGTCGTAGGCAATGCTTATTGTAGAGGTATAGTGGTCCGCACCCTCTCATCCTCCGCATGTATGCGTCTCTGGAGAAAACCAAATACGATAACAATTCTAAGTGCTAAAGTTATGCTAAAAAGTTACATTAAAAATGACTTGCGTACAATACACGTTATAACAGATAGAATATTCTACGAAGATTAAACATATTTTGCGATGGTAAATGTAGACTTGCAGCCGAATATATTAACGTTGAAGATAAAATATGTTACCTCGTAAGAATAATTTCGTGCTCTTTATGTATGCAATTTCTTTATTAAAAAAAAAAAAAATTCTTTCAGTTTGAGATAACGTAGGACTAGGGGAATAATTCACACCCTGCGTGGAACGTAACTCACTGTCATGTGATGGGGCGCAAGGGACCTAAGTATCGAAAGAGCTAGCGGAATTTTATTCCGAAGCAGTCGTGGATTCTTTCCATCTCCTTGCCGTCAGTCGACGACGCAAATCCGGTCCCAGAATATCTGATTATGGCAAAACGTTCCTGGAGACACCGTTACCGGATTTGTTTCTTCGGATGACGTACTTTCTTTGACAGGCTCTGTCGTTCTGGAAGAAGTAAAGGCGAATGCACGAACAGGTATACTGCTAAATGCACTAGCTCCATCTGCTTTATTACAAGTTTAAAATTTTTCAGGTGTTAACAGTTTTAATACTGACTATTAATTTGAGTTTAAACAATTTTATTTCTTTGTTAATTTAGCAAGAATACGTTAAGTAGACACTTATTACTAAGCAACCCAATATGTAGATTTTTACCCGAGGATCATGGCTTATTCATCCGTGCACTAAATTTTATTTTAATCTATTTACCTCACTACATTAGCTTAACGCAATTTAAAATATTTAAGTCTTCGCTACGAAATGTGTACGAAGCTATATTTTTGCAGTTGCAAGGTTAGCCCGTGAAAAATAAACGTCTTAGTATAGTGTTTGATTAGGACATCATGCGGAATAAAACTTGCATTGATAATTTTTGCCGATCTTCACTCCGGTAATATATTCAGGAATCATAAATCTATTACAAGACCGTGCCAAGCCAACCTACTTTTTCACATTCCGTTTTTCTGTTTTGAGTGAAAAATGTTAAATTACAAATTAAAATATGCGTTATTAGCAACAAAAAATAAATTGAGCAGTAATTAAAAGTTCAAGTATAAAGTAGAAACTCTATTATACAGATAATTTTTATATAACAAGAAAAACAATCTTGGCAATTTTAGATTAGTCTTACCTTGAATTTTGATTGTACGTACTCCCTTACCTTGCAATATTTTCTTCTTTACTTTAAAGTTCGAAAAAGGAGAGCAAACAGAACGGAAACTGAAAATGCAAAAAGTTAAAACTGAAAAACAGGAAGATGGAGGAGAAAAAACGTATTTTCACTTGAATTTAATAACTTTGTGCAAGCGGTAGTCGAAGCCGCTACCAAGCTTTTCGCGTCCTGTCCAACATAAAAGAAGCCCTCGCAGTTTCCGATAAAATGTGAAAATACGTAACAAGCCGCGCTACGGCGGTTTTTAGTCTGGGTATTCTTTGAAGTAACATTCTGTGTAAGTTTTTATTAGAGCAATAAAATAATGCTTACGTAACTGTTAAGTAAACGCGTGTGTGGGACTTATTTTTCACGTGACTTTTTTAGTAACTAATTCTCTACCGCAATAAGTAGATGAATTACTGTATTTATAATTAAGAACCTTAAACTGTTTTACATATGAGATAAACAAAGTCTATTACGAATTTCTTTAGGAAGATGCATCGCCAAAACTCGTGTAACTCACATCCCCTGCATATGAGTTAGAAAGACAGAAAACAGTTTCACAAAGAATATATTAGGTGATGATTGAGTCGACGAAGAACACGGTTAAAAATAGTACGTAGCGTATGGATACCTTGTCCTTCTAATACGGGCTCCTCTATTCCGCGGACCTATCAAAATGAATATGTACCTACACTGGTCGTGATAAGTAATGTGTCCCCCTACTAAATAAAGTATATCAAAACTACGTTCTTCAAAGTTTGACTGGTCTCGCCTTAGGTAAGCGGCTGCAGTAAGTAGGTAAACATAATTTTTATTCTATTGGAATGGATGTTTGGATTATACATGTGCAATTGTAAACTAGTATACAAGTTACAATAAATTGTTAAAAGAAACTTTATTTTATTTATTGTCAAACAGATTTCTTAATATTTTATAACGTCATATTCATGTACTTGAATTAGGTTTTTCCTATTTCATTACTACATGTTTGTATTTTATAACTTATTCATGTAACAGTAACTTTTACAATAACTTCTGTAGTTGTCATAGCAAGCAGGCAATTGTACCGGGTGGCTAACTAAGAATGTCGGTCTGCCATATCTCAGGAACGGTATACAGTACAGCTTTGGGGAAAAAATATTGCTGACTAAAGTGACTCCGAGAAACATCTGGAAATTATTTAGAAAAAGCAATGAAAATCCTTTCTAATAAGACCAAATTTGCTAAATTTCGTTTACGGAAAGCAGAATAATTTAAATCTATAGAAGACATTTTTACCATCCACACGTTTCTGTAGATATCTTCGGATTGGTAAAAGATAGAGATACCCGGTTTTTGCTGACTTGTTGGTAATTTAGCCTACTTTTTAAATTTGTTATCAAAAATGTATGTTTCCTTTTAATATTTTTAAGAAAAAACAAAATTTCCGAAAAAAAAGCGCCCTCTAGCATACACGTTCCTTATTAGATATTAGATTGGTTCTAATTTGTAAGCATTAGATTGGAGGAGTAAAGCTGTTTGTAATGAGACTAAGTTTGCAAAATTCGGTTCAACAGAACCGAAGTTATAAGCGTTCCTTCTATGCAAAATTCTCCCGCCTCCTCTGCTCTTATTTTAAAGAATACGAAAAAGTTGTCCTATGTAAAATATGCAAAATTTTCAGTAGATTCCGATTTTCATATTTATGATAGACCTTAAGTTGGTAAATTTTGCGTAAAATAAGAATTAAAATTCAATCAGTTACGCCCTCTATCGGTCATCCTACGCTTTTCAAAATAAATTCTTCTAAATGTTTCTCGGAGTCACTAGTATTTTTTTCCCAAAGCTGTACTGTAAACCGTTCCTGAGATATGGCCGAGCGACATTCTTAGTTGGCCACCCGGTACATATTTATAGCGAACAGTGCCACTAATATTTTACTTTAATTTTTATACCCCTTTTAAATAAAGAACTCGGTCAGAAGGCTATTTGAACACAATTATACACACACAAAAACTATACTACGAGAGTTGCACTCACCACAAATTAAAAAAGAAACTAATTAAAGCATAACCATCGTTAATTTCAGTGGGGGTAATGCGGAAATATGTACAAGACAGCACTTCTTAGAAAAAAAGTATTTTGTTTGAAGGAGACAGCTGCTTAAAAACAAATCGAAGAACGCATCTACAAATACTTCTGTAATAGCTCTGACAAAGATTTATATGGATCTTTATATCAGAATTGTTAATTTTTGTATTTTAGACCATACCAAGTGGTATCCTTTTTATAAAATGTAAGCTCGTCCGATTTTACGTGGTGATTACAAATCTAACAATATACAAATTAAAAGCGTTGGTTTTAGTATTTTTTTCGTTATCTATTATCACTTACGTCCTCCAATAAATACTGATGTATGTATCAGTATATGCAAGCAAAGGCAAGAAGGTTATTCCGAATACACAACCGGTTGCCAGCGGCACTGAGCCAATAGAAATTATAACAACGTAGCTAAGTTTGGAAGTTGCCGACTGTTTTCCCATCTGAATAATGTATAAGTGGCGGTTGTGTTATGGCAACCAAAAACTCGTAACTACATAATTAACTATACTAATTAAGAAATAAGTTCCCCACATATGCTGTAAGTTGTGTGATACATAGAATTGCTAAAACTTTGTTGAAGTAGCATTCAAATTCGTTCTTGCTGATCAGTTATATTGAATGTAATTTAAGAGAATGTATTGAATGTTAGTGTTTATAACTTTAAAAAACATAAACAATAGTTTAATTAAAAATGAAATTCTATGTAATAACGTCACCTTATGTTACTAAATAAAACATCGTCCAAATCAACAGAAGAAGAATGTGTACAGAAAATGGCATAGAAACGCAGTAGCAGGCAATAAATAACCTTTTTTTAGTCTCGTGCGTGTTATTAACAGCATACACTATTAACTTCAACATCACCAAAAAAGTATTTATACGGTTTCGAAAGGTTAATTGACGATGAACGTTTCTGAAATTGTACGAAAGCTTTACTCTTTCACGAGATAAATGGTGGCTTTATTCGTTGTGGATGATATAATTCGGCTATAGAATGGTTGATGTACATACTAGATCAACTAATTGTAGTTGGTATATACACTGTCTGTCACAGATCCAATGAAACCGGTCTAACAAAACAGGCCAAAACCTGTGTACGGAACCTGTATTCATCTCCGCATACATTTTTAGAATTTGGTACGTTTCTGGACCACTTTGTCTAATTTAAAACCGAATGCTCTTTGATGCATCTTGGTTTTTCAATCGATGTGACTTTACATAAAATGTCAAATCACTGAAATATAAATCGAATTCGCTCAAATTTTGAGGTTAAGTAGATGAAGGGTAGAACATTCACCTACAATCATTCATTCATAGATATCGCTGCGCTAAGAACCAGTCTCATCGTATGTGGGAAGACTGTGTATGTGAAATCCTGAACTAAACCTGTACGATTTGACAACACTGTATACTTCCTATTTTAGGCCAGGAATAGTATACATTTTTGCAGTAGTACAACAATGAGATTATGGTTGGTGATTAACTTATTTTACTTGAAAAGCGGCACGTACAACCTAAATAAAATAAGGTACTGTTTATTCATAATTTAATAGATGTGATATAAACAAAGCAAAGTAACGTCCGCAGAACGTGGATCTACCGTGACAGTTTGTTACGCTGCTAACGTTCGGAAATTCCGTCCTGCCTTTTATGATTTTTCCCCGACAAAATATTCAAGATTACATGACTATGGGAGCCCCTCCAGGATCTATCGCAGCAACACAAAAGAGCGGTTGAATGACGGAATAAAACTTTGAAAAATATCTTAAGCATTTTATAAAACATACGAAATGTTCAGAAGAAAATAAAATTTTACTAATACTTGATAATCACTGCAGTCATATGTCTCCTAACGGCCTAGATATATGTAAGTCCAATGGAATTATACTTCTTACCCTTCCTCCACACACAAGCCATAGGTTACAACCTCTAGACGTCTGTGTGTACAATCCCTTTAAAGCATATTTTAACCAGGAATCGGACAATTTCATGGTTTCTAATCCGGAAGAAACTATTAGGGAAGGCCCACCCAAGAGCTTTCACGTCAACGAACATTTCAAAGGACTTCCAGATCACCGCCATTTGTCCCTTTAATGCCCGTTTGCACCGTTTTGTATTAAAGCTTCGCTTAACTTGAGCGCCGCTTAACTATTAAACTTAGTTTAATTTCAAATAAATTGCACCATCGAATATTGGGACAGGTTTAGTTAAACCGGGGTGATAATCGGCAACATCGCCTTTATGAGTACATTTGCTCTAAAGATCTTGTGTGAATCGTGTCTGATCGTATGCGATCGTGTCGTATCGAATGTCATTTGTCATTTACACCAATAGCCGTTTACGAAAATTGAAGCGGTTTAGCCGGTAAATGTATTGAGACGTTCTTAAATACCGGTACATGTTGTATCGCGTTCAAAAATGTTCAAAATATAGGGTAGATGTATTGGATACATGTACCCGATACACATCGTCGTTTCAGCGATCCATCGATACCATTCACGGTTTACAGTGTATTTGAGGTTATGAATGTATATGATAGATTCTTCTGTGGAAACCAAAATCAATTATGTCCAAATCTTCCCCAAACAAAGCATCGCCCTCATCTTCGCCGAAAAATATCATATTTGCAATAACGTAGGATTTTTAAATTAACCGTTATATACTGTTTATGTTTATATACGCATTTACATATGTTAAAAACATGTCAACAAACGCGATGCATTGTACGCAGCCATATGTTGCGCACGCGCATAACCAATGTACAACGTTCCTTAAAGTTAAGGAACCGTTAAACCTAGAATATTGACCGCTTAAGTAAAGCTACGCTTAACGATATTTAAGGAAAGCTTAACTAGCGGTGCAAACAAATTTTTAAATTTAAGTCCGGCTTAATGGTAAGCTGCCCTTAAACAATGCGGTGCAAACGGCCATAATCCCGATATTTTTTCGGATTTCGATTTCTTGTGCTCGGCCAAATCCGAATATCCCGGAATCCCAAAATCAAGAAGAAGAAAAAGAACGAGAAGAATATGGTGAAGATGAAGAAGAACGGCGTCTTTCTGGGCATAATTTTTATGAAAATAAGCCAGGTATATCAGGCATTTCAACATTAAAAACGCCAGAGAAGCAGTGCGGTGCAACAACTAAAACCCCTACAGTCCCATTGAAGACTCCAGAGGAACTGCGCCCATACCCAAAAGCTGAATCTAGAAAAAAACAAGGAGGTAGAAAACCAGTTAAATGTAAGGTCTTACCAGATACACCAACAAGAACATTGTGCAAAACGTCCGAAAATACAAGAAAAGAAACTGTTTAAGAAAAATTGTTTCTCAACAAAACTGGATAAATCAGCGAAGCAAGTAAGAAGAAAAACTCTAAACTGTGACTCAGTTTCTGAAACTATCAGTAATTTCTTCAAAATCTTCAGAACTTACAGATATGATCCATCAAATTCGCAATGAATGTGAAGAAGAAAACTTTGTTAATGGTATTGTATGCAAGGAAGACTTTACCCTTGTTAAATTTACAACAAAACATGTCACACACTATGTGGCACAAGTTTTAGATGTTGAGGTTGGTTCTGAAGAGTACTTTGTCCGCTGTTTAAGGCGAAAGCAACCGGGATATTTATTTGTTTTTTCCGACGTGGAAGATACTACGATGGTGTCAGCAGAAGACGTTAGAAAGCTACCAGCTTCATGTTTTGTAGGGAGCACAGCAAGAGTCAACAGAAAATTCAAATTTCCTGTAAATTTTACGAAGTTCACTAATGTTAATTGAAACGTTTTCTCTTTTGTTTATGTTTTATTACAGTTTATATGTGTTAAATTAACTTGTATTTCTATGTTATTTAATATGTATCATTCATAATATCGTATCATTCCTCCCAGATTTAAGTATCAAACCTCCCATATTAAGGGAGGTTTGGTAGAATCGCTGATTTTTTATTATCAAGTGTTAAATAATAAAATTATAAATTTTACTTGGCAACTGCTTCAAAAAGAAACATCTAACTACTGTTATTATTAATCCGTATCCATGTTGCTACTTTTTATTGTCAAAAATTGCTGAAAATAATTTTATATTTTTAAATGTGCAAGTTAAGTTATCGATTTGTCTCTACTGAAAGTTCGTTTCGAATTTATAATATTACGAAGACAAACGACTCTGTTTCAGGTACAAATGTACGCATGTACGTGACTACATATACATATTACAGGAAGAGAGGAAAATTCACTGTGAGTCGGGCAGTTGAAACAGGTGAATAATGCACAACGTGGCGTACATATTTTAGTAAAAATTCATGCAAAATGAGTCAGGTACTTTGGGCGAACGTGTAGCTTCATGCGAAATGTAAACAAAGGGATTAAAGTGACTGGACCGTGCAAAATGTTAACATTGATGTATGAAACACAATTATAGCTAAAGTTGGATAAATTTAACCAACTAACCGGCAGCAATTTTTAATAATTTAATAATTGTTTCCGATTATAATTTAAACATGTTTGCGTATCGAGTAACTTTTCTTGTTGTCTTACTTAATTTTTTACGATTCAATCTTTTACCCTCTAAATTGCCCTTTCAGTGAACTGAAGGTAATTAAAGCTGAAAACAATTAGTGAATTTGCATTCGAATCTACGAACCTATAATTAAATTCTTTCTGCCCGATGGTGTTTTTGCAGGTGGATTTAATCGTATTATTATTTCAAAGTATTGCCCCGGACGGAAAGAAATAGCTGAGGTAATCAGAATTGCAAACGGCCGCTTCGAAATCGATGGCCTTTATTTACAAATAAAAATCACACGGAGGAAAATTTATTCTTCCCATAAAAACGGTCGGTGAAAAGTTAACTCTGTCGGAAGAATTACGTGACTGGCACAAGAACGTACCGAAATAAATATAACCAAGCTGATGTTTCAGAATGAAATGCCACGGAAATGGCTCCGTTTGAAATATGAAAAACAATACAATCGCATTCGCTCATTTTAATACTTCCTATTTTTCTGTATTCTACAGAGTGAACATAATTCCTTCTTTTCTTTTGGTTTAATTTTTTGTTCTTGTGTAGATATCCTTTATTGAAACAGTATACTATGCATAAATGTACGTGTTGATTAACAATTAGAACTACATTACTACTTAGTTGGAGTATATAAAGTTACTTCCAGGTGTTATTCTTGGAAGGACATGTTTTGACATAAAACGACCACCTATAATATTACCACCTCATATCTAGAACTAACCTTTCAAGATTTTCAAATGGGAACACAAATCGAGTACTGATGTTCTGAAAGGTATTTTGGTTTGATAGTTATGTCGTTTGTGTAACTTAATCGGTCTTCGATCGAGATATTGCAAAATTAACATTACTATAATGCTTCTGTTCTCCGTAGGCTCGAAAATGGTTGCAGTTACAAACAAAACCAATCAAAACTATTAGATTGGGCTAAAATGGATTAGAAATAGGTAAAATGTAGGCACAAGTAATATATCTTATCTTCACTTCGATATGAATATTTTGGACAATTGGCTTAAAACCATTTTTATATATTGACTTCAAGTTATAAAATGTATTAAATCGTGTATCGTTAAAGTAATTCGACTTCAGTATAAATATAAAAGCAGAAGCTAAAATCGGGTACCTGTATTGTGCTTAATTTATTATTCACACAATGAAAAACATGTAGCATTAAATTTTCCACGGCGTATTATATTTTAAACGTTTTAGGCAAAGCCGTATGAAAGAAAATAAAAATTTTCAATCGTTTTTAACGAAAGCAAGAACAAAAAAAATCTTTTAGGTGGTACTCGTATTTACAATGTCGTTGAATAATTGTCAAACGAAAAATTATTACATAAAATAAATGTAAAAATACAAAAATTTCATAAGTATTTCAGTTCCTACATTTGTTTTATTGTCATGAATTTATTTCTTCAAAATATTCATTTTTCGATATAAACTGGTAAGAATTGTTTTCCTTAACATCATTTCTTATCTTGTTTGTTTTAATATTTCTTCTCGGTAGTTACGGTATCTATAAAAAAATGCTTTTTAGTTCTGACGTTTTGCCAATTAATTTTTTAATTTGTTCTATTCAGAAAATCACATTAAAAATCACACTAAGGACAAGTAGCGATATTTAACATTATGAAACTATGTACTTAATTATGGCCAGATAAAAATATAGAGTTCTATGATAGAGGAGTTAAACATTTTACTGCTATTATGTACATAATAAAAATTATGCTTTATACATTTTTACAGTTAGTTGCGATCGCATTCCTTCATTTATTTTAAAAGACTTGTGCTGCTGTTTTCTCTTATCCATTAAGCTGTTTATTCAACTTATCGCTCAAGACTTGTACTTTCCCCGATCTCTGGAAATCTGCTAGACTTACTCCGGTTTATAAGAAAGGTGATCATCACTTTGTGGAAAACTATAGACCTATAGCTATTATTAACAACAGAGCCAAAGTATTTGAATCTTGTTTATATAAGATTATCTATGCTCAGGTCCAAACCTTAATATCTCATGATCAACATGGCTAGGCCATCCACCATCACCAACTTAACTACTATTACCCAATACATATCTGAGAAACTCGATAATAATACACAAATCGACGTTATATACACCGATCTGACAAAAGCTTTCGACCACATTGACCATTCTCTACTGTTAATTAAACTGGATGCTCTTGGCTTTTCCTCATCACTAGTCACATTCTTCAAGTCTTACCTAACCAATCGTAATCACTACGTAGCTTATAAAGGTCACATCTCCAATAGTTTTGCAACATTCTCAGGTATTCCACAAGGAACTAATTTAGGTCCTTTATTATTTCTCTTATTTATTAACGACCTAACGCTTGAACTTAATTGTTTAAAATTACTCTTTGCCGATGATTTAAAGTTATATGCTGCAATCAACACCATTGATGATTGTATATCGCTTCAGAATGAAATTGAGGTGGTGCCGATTTGGTGCACTAGGAACAAACTAACTATGAACGTCGCTATATGTATATGTATGAGCTTCTCGCGTAAAACAAGTAATATTACTTATAACTATACATATAACAAAGAAAGCATTCAACGTACTCAGTCTATGAGAGATTTAGGCATAATTTTTGACTCTCAACTTACAATTGTCGAACATATCAATACTATGGCTGCCTCATCCTTGCGCATGTTAGGCTTCATCATAAGAACAATACGTAACTTCATGTCCTCAAACTCTATCTTGCCTTTGTATTTTTCATTCGTCCGTTCCAAGCTGGAGTACGCGTCACTAGTATGGTCGCCAATCTACAATCGTCATATCAACACAATTGAACAAGTCCAAAGACGATTCTTGAAATACTTATACTTTGAAGACACCCCGGAGTACCCCGTTCAGAATGTTAGCTATGGTACGTTGCTCAATTTATATAAGGTTGATTCTTTGGAACTTCGTCGTAATCACGCAGGCATGAAATTTTTATATGACCTAGTCAACCATCACTTACTCCAAAACTTTTAGAACAAGTTAACTTTGTCGTGCCTCGTCCAGGTTCTACATCATGTTTTACTGCAATAAACTGAATACTAACATGATGATTAAGTCGCCTCTCTATAAAATCTGTATGTATTATAATACTTCATCGAATACTTCCCTTGATATTAATTTTGATTTATTGGCGACACTACTAAATGAGTGTACACCAACCTTCACTATATATAATTAATTAATTACTTAATATTAGTGTATATATGTAATGCGTTTGCTAGTTGAAAGAATTTTGTTTTAGATGTATCATATGATTATTTGTGATTGATACACATTGATACAGTTCTCTATTTAGAATATATTTTGTTAGCTTTAAGAATGAATTATGTCAGGAATACGTTATAATTTAGTTATGTCCTATAATTGGATTGTATAATCTGTTGGGCTAAATGTACATTATTATTATTATTATTATATTGCAACACAGACTTGATGCGGAGAAAATTACAAAGCCAATTTATCCTTGTATCTGGGTAATGTTTTGACTACTATTGTAATCTAAGGAAATACTTAAATACTTACACATGTATTTAATATATAAAGCCAATACTGCTACTATTAAGAAGAAATATTAAATTATTTATAGCGCATGATAAAGAAAAACAATTTCTATATATGTACATACATATACAAACTAAGTGTTATGTTTTACTTCTTTAAGGTTTCATATTATTATTATTTGCATATTGTTATCCATGACTATTCTATTAAAATTTTGTACATGTTATATCACTCTTAAATAATGTACAGTATTAATAATGTGTAAAGGGCAACGATAATATGGAATAAAAGCACTAGAAGGTACTCTTGTGTATTTGAAAAGGCTTCTACAAAGATAATTTGCAGTTTGTTCTCATACATTTGTTAACTAACTTTGTTTAGTTTTACACCTGATTTTATTTTATTTCAGAGTTACTCCCCAATCTGTACTGACTTATAGTACATCCTTTTGAACCATGCTTCTTAAAGGATATTTTATAAGTACATAATTTTTTTTTTAATAATTAGCTTTATCGTAGTCTAAAAAATGTTTTTTTTTTAATCTTATTTAACATAATCTTAGAGAATTTAATTCTTGAATAGGGGTGTTATTTTGCTTTTTTCCGACTAAGTTCTTCTGATGATGCTATTCTTTGTGTTCCGTTCCAGCAACTTGAACAAACAAGGAAATCTTCCTGAAGGAATCATTTTGGTTATTTAACATTTACCTTTTACATATTTCCCTGTGCCTCCTTTTTATGCGAAAAGAGATTTTCAATATAACAGAAATCAACTTTTTAAAGTTTCTACTTTGCTTTCTTATATCCAGTACTGTTGGAGGAAGCACAGATGGGTGGCAAATTAAGTAGCGAAGTTGGATTGCAGTCACGAAATATATATTATCGTTGAAATTTTATAACGTAGTAGTAGAAATCGAGTAACTTTCCGGTTTTATTATATCTTGTCTAATACAAGGTTGACGATGATTTCTTATGAAGTTGACGATGGACGTAAGCGTGCAGTACCTATATTTTTTCGCTTATCTTACCGACCAACAACCGTTGTAGTTACGGCTGACGTTTGGACTGCTATGGAGCTTTTGCTCTCCAGTTAAAAAGTTTTCTGCCGTTGCAGACATTAATTAAGAGCAACTTGTTTGCTGGTAAGCGCGTTTTGCGGCAGAAACTTTCTATGCGAACACTATCTTCATAATTAAGTTGCCCTGTACATGCTACGTCAAGTGTAATACATGGAAACATGTAACAGAGTCGTTGTTGTATCTCTTTCACTTCCACAGGATCGTCAGGTGTAGTAGAAGTCGCGAGCGATGATGAATATCAAATTTTAAATAATTGTGTTTGGGAAAAACTTTTAAAGTTTTCAACACGAAATTCTCGAGATTCATCGATTTTTTTGTTGAATCTATTTCTTCAAGAAGTACCTGCGGATGAAGTTCATGTTATTATTTTTTTAATAAACAGATAAAATTAATGCCTATGGTATTGGTACTATTAATGTTTATATGTTACGTAGCCCTTGAATATTTTATTGTCAAATAAGTTTTCGAAAATACAGTTTCTATACTCAGACCACAATATCAGAAAAATAGATAACGCAATTATTTAATTAAAGCTTATAATACCTAACAGTCTCACAGACAGTCTGAAAAATTGAGAAATAGCTTCTAGTTTGCCTTCACTAAATTGAAAAATAAAACAATATACAAACTCTATGTTTCTTTTCTGTTTTTGTCTATGGAGATGAATGACATACCACCTATCATACTCAAGGAGTTTAAATTATATTTACTATATATTCTAGCCTACGTGATTAACATTTCCTTCATGGTTGGTGTATTTCAGAATGTTCTAAAATCAACTGCTGTAATTCCAGTGTATAAGCAAGAAAATAATAAAGCACTGGGTAACAATCGACCTGTTGCATTGACATCCTGCATATCGAAAGTTGTGGAATATAGGCAGCTGTGGAATATAGAAAGCCTAAATGGTTTTTTAAACAAACATGGGACCATAAAAAAATTCCAGCGCGGTTTCAAAAAAGGAAAATTTAGTGACAGCCTTAATTGAATTTTATACCATAGTTCTAGGCAATATTGAAGAAATGAAATCTAGTGTAAGTGTGTTTTGGGGCGTATTTGATTGCGTGTAATATAGGATACTTCTTGAGCAATTGCAGATGTATTGGAAATGAGGCCACCTGGTTTGTTACAGAACTTCTGTATGACAGAATTCAATTTGTTAAGATAGAACATCAATTTAGAGGGACTGACAGAGGATATTTAATCGCATGTTTTGCCTGTGACGATGGGAGTTCCACAAAGCTCAGTGCTAGGATCAGCCTATACAGGGTATCTCAGCGAAATCGTTCATTAGAAGTTTATGAGGTTCTGGTCACAATATAAATTTCAAACTTCAGAATTAGATATAGTCGATTATGTCATTTTCAATGAAAATATTATTAGATTTCTAACGCTAACGCTTCCGGTTATACCGGAAGTAACCATTTACTTTGTTATTTTTAGTGAAACACCCTGTATATTTTTACATATTTGGATTTACCTATTTTTAGGCTTTACAAATAACTTTAGTTTCGTAATTTGATTAGGGGGTTCTGTAGTTATTCGATTATTTCTAAAATAATTTACTATAACGTACGTACTCGAACACTCGATTTCTCAGATATCATTTTAGGATTCATAAGATGCTTAAACAACATGTTGGAGTATATATATATCAGTGCCGAGAATAGCTGTCTACATTGCGCGGTTACTTTACTATGGCACGTTAACTCCTCGAAATTTTAAAGAGCCATAACTTCATTTTTTCAAATGGCACCCCTCATATTTTTTACTTAGTAGTCTTCAGCGTATGGGGAGCGCCATTTGAAAAAATGAAGTTATGGCTCTTTAATATTTCGAGGAGTTAACGTGCCATAGTAAAGTAACCGCGCACTGTAGACAGCTATTCTCGGCACTGATATATACTCCAACATGTTGTTTAAGCATGATTTCTAAAATGATATCTGAGAAATCGAGTGTTCGAGTACGTACGTTATAGTAAATTATTTTAGAAATAATCGAATAACTATAAAACGCCCTAATCAAATTAAAAAAACTAAAGGTATTTGTAAAGCTTAGAAATAGGTGAATTCAAATATGTAAAAATATACAGGGTGCTCCATTAAAACTAACAAAGTAGATTGCGACTTCCGGTATAACCGAAACTGCTAGAAATCTAATATCTTCATTCAAGAGAGCATATTTGACTATATACGGGGTGCGGCAGGAAAACTTGCTGATTTGAATTGGATACCAATGAGCGAGGCGTGGTTGGAAAAAGGGGGTCCTGAAGTTTTGCTACCCCACAAGCCAGTTGTCGTCATGTGTTGGACAAAGGAACAGCGTGCGTTCGCCGTCGAGGCCTACTTTTCTAATGGTCATTGAACTCGGTTCAATATCCATCCCGCAGGTCCCGTTCCTGGCCGGCAATCGATTGTGTCGTGGGTGAACACATTCAGAGGAAGTGGGAGTGTGGCAAAAAAGGCCCACTAGGGCAACGGACTTCCAGAACTCCAGAAAACGTCGAAAGGGCGAGAGAATCGTTTTTGGGCTCTCCCCGGCGTTCGGTGCGTAAACACGCTGCTGCTCTGGGGACTTCTGATCGCACAGTGAGACGAATTATTCACAATGAACTCCAGTTTCCTCCCTACAAACTTGCTATGGTTCAACAGTTGAGTGAACGCGCTTTAGCTTCTCGCCAAACTGCATGTCAAGCGCTCAGTAATTTGCCAGACGACGCTCTCGTGTTTTTTAGTGATGAGGCCCATTTTCACCTTTCCGGCTGTGTCAACAAACAAAATATGCTGCATTGGAGTGATGTCAATCTCCGCGAACTTCATGAGATGCCACTTCATTGTGAACGTGTTACTGTGAGGTGTGCATTGTCGACAGTTGCAATAATTGGGCCTTATTTTTTCGAAGAAGATGATCACACTGTTACTGTGAATGCAGTTCGCTGCAGAGAAATGATTCAGACATTTTTCTTCCACAACTTGAAGAAATGGAACTTGGGGCCGTATGGTTCCAGCAGGACGGAGCCACGGCGCACACAGCGAGAACTTTGATGGAACTTTTAAGGGAACACTTCCACGAGCGCCTTATCTCCTTGAGGGGTGACGTACCGTGGCCGGCGCGTTTTCCAGATTTGGCACCCTGCGATTTTTTTATGGGGATATCTCAAATCCATCGCTTACAACGACAAACCCTGGACCCTGCAACACCTGAAGGGCAACATCTGCCAGCCATCGCCAAGATTCCCGTCGATATGCTCGAAAAAGTGGAGCGCAACTTCAAATGTAGGGTAGATCAGTGCATCACTAATGAAGGTCGCCATTTGCCCGATGCCATTTTTTAAACTACTTAAACAAAAATTCAGAATGTGTACTATACGATACAAAAAGAATTAAGTCGATATACGAGTATGAAGTACTTTTTTTTTATTGACTTTTCAAATCAGCAAGTTTCCCTGCCGCACCCATAATTCTGAATTTTCAAATTTATATTTTGGCCAGAACCCCATAAACTTCTAATGAACGGTCTCGCTGAGACATCCTGTATATCAATGACATAGTTCTTTTCTTGTCGGACGTGTTTTTAACTATTTATGCTGACGATATTTCCATTTTGATCTTCGATTCAGAGATGGATTACATCCAATAATTTGCTACGAACACTATCAGCTTGGTTTTCTAGCTAAATTGTTTTTAAGTCTATAGAAAACGAAATATACGACCTTCCATACGAGGCAAAGATACTTAGATCTTCATAAATTATCCTTAGGTGGAAGTAACTTAGCAGAATGCAGCTCAACAAAGTTTCTTGATATCACATTACATTAAAACTTATCATGGAATAAACATTGCTAATTGTTAGCTAGTAAATTGTCAAGCAGATGCTATATCTCCCGTTGCTTGAAACGGCAGGTGACTAGGCAATTCAGCATAATACAATGATATCAAATTGTATTATGCTGAATTTCTATCAAGGATTAAATATACATATATATTTTTTTTAATTTACCGAAGTGTTAAAAAAAAGCATAAGTAACAGTTTACTAGATCAGGCTATTAAATTAGGTCACTCTGATTTTAGAAAAGAAAATTTAAGCAAAGTTAGAACAGTACTAGAAAAAATAGCTATCCTAAAGAGTTTTATGATAAATTAATCACAAAAAGATTAAATAAAATATATAACACAAACAAACAAAATCAAATCATAACATTATACCATATATAAACAATTTAATCGACACAATAAAACATGAATTAAAAAAATCAGACATTCACATAACTTTCATACCTGCCAACAGTAGACACTTATTCACAAATTTAAAAACGCCCCTTAAACAAGATAATCAAAGTAATGTCGTTTATAAATTATATTGCAAAGATTGTAACAAATGTTACATCGGACAAACTAAACAATATTTAAAGAAACAAATTTATAATCACCAATACACTGTTACACATAACGTCACCGCTGAAACTGCGTTATCTAAGCATTCTAAAGATAGACGACATAATTTTGATTTTCAAAACACTAAAATGTTAAAAAAGGAAAGTAATTATAAAAAAAGATTAATTTACGAAATGATATACATTAAGAAAGATGAAAACGCGGTAAATTTTAGAACAGATATTGATAATTTAAGCGTTATTTATAATAATTTAATTCACTCCTGAATTTTATTAATTTCAAGCTCTTGACTAGGTTTTTTGCCATGTTTTTCCCTAGTCCTTGAACAGAATTTTTAGAGTTTGACAAAAAATAGATTGATATACGAATAATTCAAATCATTTTAATTTCTATAGTTGTATTAAACCAATATATCCTTCATTATTATTTGAGAATGTTATTAAAATTCGATATATCAATGATTTCTTTGCTTTTTTTTGATATTTTTGTTGATAGGCGTGGCCATTTATATTTATATTATTAGTAATTTTGACACATATTAAATGTCAATTTCTTCCATTGAAGAAGTCTTTTTAACGAAAATATAATATGTGTTCTGGAATAAATTGAAATTTAATTAATTGTTGTTTTATTGACCTACAAGTGGAAATATTTCAGGGATTGAAACAGAAATTCAGCAGATTTTAACACGAATGGGCAATATCATGTATATGATACTACACAGATCAAGAGATACTACAGTCACGAGTTTGGGAGTTACATGTATGGGAACTCAAATTTTTAACAATTTCCCTGAAGTAATAAAGACAGTAAAACCATTGTCGGCTTTTAAGGAACGCCTAAAAGAATTTCTGTCTCAACATGTTTTATTAATTAGAGAACTTTTTGCGTTACGTAACAGTTAGACTTCTGGAAGACGACTTTACTTACGCTGTGTCGTAAAATGAGTTTTTAGTTTAATTTTTTACTCTTGAACTATGTTTTCGTGGTATTGCTTTAGAGAATCATGTTTTTTATTTTTGTTATCTTATTTCATAGAATTAGAATTTATGTTTTAATTATTATCTTACCGGCGATTCTAAGCCATTTAAACATCATAACAAAGATAGGCTTATGACCAGAGAGCGGATTTACGCCGGCCGTTTTCGTTTCCGCAGTAGTGGGAGATGCGTCGATACAGTAACACATTCATAGCGTACATAACAGTCACGCGGTATCGCTATCAATACCAACTTGTTCTACTGGAGTAGCGCAGTGAACTGATTCAGTGCGATTGATACATACACGTGCTGCGTATTTATTTTCGCCTATTATCGCTAGCGAGCGACAGTGTCTAAGCGTCTGACTATATCGAAAACGGCCGGCGTAAGTCCGCTCTTTGCTTATGACAACATATGTAGCCGGCACCAGGAACAATTCTTTTTTATGATTCTGGTGCTGATCTTCTAAAGAATAAATTGGAAACACAAGTTTTGCGGAGGTTTTATTAGAAAATCTGAAAAACGCATAAAGTAAAGATGTATCTTTCGGGTATTGCCGTGATTGTTGTAATAAGTTCTCTAAAGACTTTAGAGAACTTCTGAAGAAGCTGACAGTATGATCAGCGAAACGTCAAGTTTGTTACAACAACCACGGCAATAGCCGAAAGATACATCTTCATGTAACAGTGGCCGTGAAAGTCTACATTCGATTAACGAATAAAGTATGTTGAAAAAATTTGTTACAGTTATCATTTGCTCCCAAAAATTAAAGACCTGGTTAAACTATCAGTTACATTTTGAACCACTATGTTATTGTTATTGTAGGTACATTTATATTTTGCTAAATTGTAGTTCGGCAAAATATTTTTAAGTGAAAATCATCTAAATAAAAGAAAATTTGTGATCGGCCAAAGATAGAGTAATAACTGCCAACATTGACAAACGATACAACTCATAGCTATATAATATATAAAGCGCCAAGGAGGGGCAATTTATAAAGTTACGTACTGTGCCGTGGAATAATAGATTATCAAGCAGATCATTTATTTGGCGAGGCAATAAATCATGTGTCACATGGGTAAAATACTTGCGCATAATCGATACTATTTTTCAAGAACGAACATCAACTTTCGGTGGAAGGTAACTGCATACCTGGACTTTGTCGGTAACATCTGTATTTTATGGTAATGTAGGTAGATGAGTATATAGTAACCGTTTTACTAACCATAAGTGGATGAACTTTGTTGTGTAGCATGCAAATAGGAACATTCGTTGAAGTTTAAACTATACAAACTTTACCGATTATTCTGTTTTCTGCATTCTACCATTTCTCTTCCCCTTCTTTGTTTTTGTTTTCTAAAAATATTCAATCGTTTGATTTTATATGTGACAATTATGTGCATATTTAAATGACGTAATGACGGACTCATATGTTATATGAATAATGATATTCTAAAGAGGCAAGTTACCATAGCATAAGAGAGTTATTTCTTCATAGTGTAATTATATAGATATAATTTCTTTGAGTAACTACAATTACTGACGTAAAATGGCTTGCAGAGGTATTCGACTGCTGGAGATTACAGAAGATGATTACGGTCTTCGGGTGGCGTTTTGTAAAGCTATGATTTCAAGCTTATTAATCAACAGAGTTTTCTAAATAACATTATTTTTACGTACTGTCATTGTACTCTATACGAGGAAGATCCAGTATATTGATAGCTTCAATATTTTGACTCAGCCGAACGGAGCGACATTATATTATGCATTAATGCTCAGAAAGTCTTCATATGTCACAATTCATGGATTAGGTCGCTAGTACGGTTCCCGTATATTTCCCTAATCTACTTTCTTTGAAGACATTTTGAAACAATGGCATTCTTAAAGAAAGCTTCAAAAGTTAAAGGAACGAGTGAGTTTAGAATACGGAAGTAATAATCAATGCGTTAGATTGTAAAATGAATTTTAACATCTTTCCGCTATTCTTCTTCAATTTATGGAAACCAATTTTCATTCTAGTAGGAATTTGGACAGCAATATCTAGGCAAAGAATTACTGGACTAGTATTTTTCTAGGAAATTATTACAACTGAAAGATAGGCGCTGATACGACAACTAGACGATGATGAGATACAATACTTCTGGTAATTTTCAACAAGATAATACCTGAACGCATTGAATTCGAGATATCCAGAAATATCTCAGAGACATGTTTGTAGAGTGAAAATGCACACCATACATTGTCTTGTTGGATATTTATTCATGGGTAATTTTCAAACTAATAATACTATAGGAAATTATTATCATTAAAAAAGAATCACAATATATGCATGATAAATTAGAATAAATATTTGTTTAGGAAGTGGTGATTATTTGCAAGCTTTATTTTAGCTACTTTGATGTAATTATTACATTATTTCTTGTTTATAATTATTTATAATGTAAACTTGAACTGCCTTTATTTACATTTAAATCCGTGTATAGTAACTTTCTAACAGTGCTATTATATCTATCTATGTGGCAGCTTTATATGTTGTAGCATCATTTTCTTCTGTATGCTGTACAATGAATTAATAAAGGTAATTTCTATTGTTGTCCATCAATTTATTGCATGAGAATGATATGCTAAAACTATTACTCTTGAGGGACTATTTATTTGAAGAAGAAAACTACAAGTGAATATTACAAAACTTTAACCGAAAAGCATCGGGATATTGAAAATATATTTTCGTTCTTGTACCTTTGGCATTCTGCAAACATTGGTTGAGGTGGAGCAAAGCGCCGTAAAACGTACATCCGTAAAATGATTTCTAACACGACTTTGCTCTGAAGTTTTTAAATACTTTTTCAAGCGACGAAACCGAGTTTTACCCGTGCGCACATCAAACGTTTAGAAGTAGGCGAAAAAATTTTCCGGTAACTTTTAACTTTTCCGACTGCACTCTGGTATGTTACAGGAGATGAAAGAACAAGGTTGACGAACATCGAGTAAGAGAAAGAGAAAGACGCTTTCACTTAAACGTATTCGGCATTTTTAAAAGAGATATATCTATCAGATAAATTAAAAGCGACCCTCTGATCAGAATCGCTAGATTTTTACCCCTTTCGAATATTTGATTCCTTGAAATTGCAGAGGCGCAATCAAAGTAAAAACTTCCGGCACAATTCCAATGTTAATAGCATTATCTCAACTGAGGAGAATGAGATGGAGGAATCGTTTGAACTCCGATAAAAGTATTTTAATGAAGAGATGTATTTTAAAAGATCTCCTAGAGGAATTTAGAAAAAATAAATTTCAGAGACTGTATAAATTTCTGGTACAAAACTTAGTTATAATTAATCAACTGACATCATAATATCATTTTATATTAAGTAATACATTTAAGAATTTCGAGGAGACATGTGGAAAATGAATCCTAAAAACGATATCGTTTCAATTCTGATTTTTATATTCTTTTTTCCTTTTGTATTAGTGAAACTGGAATATGGGTAATGATTGGTCATAAGTACATGTTTGCTGCATTTACATATTATAGAAATAGATTTGAGACAGGGACATTTAGGTTTACTACACTAATGATAAAGCAGCAAGAGATCGTCAATTGCTGTGATCTTTTCAGTTTCTAAAAAAGCAGGAACTTTTTTTATTGCTCTGAAAATGATCCATAACTTTTAATGTAAATTAATGTTAACGTCATTAAAAGCAGTGTTGAAAATGATGAAAGCTATTATAGCGATTTACTGATATGTAACACTTATTACATTCGATTATCTAAATTTATATACATACATATATGTATAGCATTTATCATTCAATTCTGTACATACACATCTGAAATTCGGTCGGACTTTGGGCATGCCTTTTAGAGAAATTTCTATGAAGAGATGACACAGAAATTTCTGTGTAGACTGTTATTGCGATTATAACCGAATTTCTACCAAGAACGTTGGAGCAAGTGTATAATTAAACTGGTTCTTTATAGCTTATGGGTCCTATGGTCGCTCCGGGATACTATAAATCAAGTTTATGGTGTCGGTAGGCATTGCAGTCGAAACTATGGATCTCAAAAGACAATTATCGCGATGCCTTGGCCTAGCAGCTTAAAGTTACTGAAGTCGAAGCTTCGTCAAGAGCTAGCGGCGGAAGCAATTCTTATTATTGTTTATAACTGCCCGGGGACCCGAATTTCCTGTTGCTCCTTTTTACGAAGGAATTGAGGAAATAGTAGAATTCTCGAAACAAATGATATAACTGTATTTCTACACTAACGCTTTCGTTTTCTTGTAACATGTATACAGTGATATGAAATTCAAGATACTATAATTAATTCTAATTTTCACTTAAAATCAGTGCGAAGCGTTTGTAACAGGCTGAGATCATTATATTTGTTTGTTGTCGTGTTAGAATAAGAAGTAAATCCTGCACCTACTAACACATCCTGCCCTTGCTATGTTTTAAATATGTTTTTGTAATATGTTGTAGCTTCAGGGATTCTAGTTTATTTATGTTATTGCTCGATTGTTACAATTTTGAATCATAGATTACGGCGATTATTGGATTACTATATATGTACTTATCAACGGAAAAACAACGGCACAATTTAGGTTGTTGGTTTAGGTGTCTATAAATTATTGAATCTCGATAAAATGGTCATCATTACAATGTTGCCCTTCGAAGCATTAGTGCAATCAAAAAATTGAGATAAATAACTTTAGTTAAAACAACAATTTTTGGAATTGTGGATATGCATTTGATTTTAAGATAAGTCTTTTGAGTACAGGAAAGATATTTTCTCTTGTTTTAATTCCTTATAATCTATAATATCGATCCATTTATAATAAGTCTTCCTTTCTTGTATGTTATCGTATATTTTGATTAATAAATTTTAAATTCAAGTAGTTTTTGATACAGAATTCTATGTCGAAAACGAGTCCTGTAACAGTTTTATCTTTGATAATGTTGTAAAAACGAGAATGTTATTTCAAGAAACGTATTTATATAATTCTAGTTTAGCGAATGAATTATGTAGTTGCAAACGAAAAAAATTATGGACATATCGTTAACATCTTTAAATAGCAAATATAGATACTTACATAGTAGAAGTATAAGATCATGGACAAAATAAAATGAAATTGTCTAGCCAAAAAGAATCCAAAATCAAAGTTATTGGAATTGATATTAGCACACCAATTCTCTTGTAAGGTACGAGCTGCATCTTTTAGTTGAATTCTGTCAAGTGCCCCAGACACTGGGATCAGTAACATTAAAATTTTTATACTTTCAATGTTAATAATGAACATTGTCTGAGTCCTTAAATCAATCGCTAAGTGTATTGTGTTGATCATTTGTCGTAATAGCAACTTTTTCTGTTTTTCGCTGTACAATGCTTTGGTTAGTGAGGAACATGTTTGCAATTTGCTCTACGTATATACTTTTTTTAAGGTAACAGCTAGATATTGTGAAGGCAAGCTCAGTGTTTAGACAGACACCAGTGTTTTAAACTGATAATCGAATGCTTCGATATTTGTTTTTCTAATACTATTTGTATTTATTGCATTGTCTGTGATGAAACTCAAAGCAAACAAACAAAAAACAATGTTAATATTCTCACATATTGTAGGCTTACTGTGGATGTTTAAACAAACTTCAACAGTTATGCAACAGAATTGGCTTTACAATTTTTCACAAGCACTGAGTATGCTTTTTGCAAATATTTTATATAAAAAGCTGGAAGAGAACTGAAACGCGGAATATAGGGATTAGCTATGGGAATGCCCTAAAACTACAATTTGTTCCAAATGTGGATTGAACTCTTTGCTTGTCTAATAAACTCTTCTAGTTTGACTTATCCGTACAACAAAACATTTCAAATTCCCGTTTGTTCCACATCAGTTTTCGTTGTCTGGAAAACTGCTTTGCTTCCATTTTGATTCTCATTGATATTCACTAAGGTAGTCATTTTAAGGTAACAGATTTCACGGACTTATTGAGTTTAAGTTGTCTTATGTAAATTTTTGTATACAGTAAGCCAAATTTTTCGATATGTTTCATCGCAATTGTTTACATGGTACACGAATAAGCCATGCATATTTTTAAACAAAAATGTCATATTTTCATTTTTTCAGTTTTAATAATTCGTTACTTAAAAATATATACGAAAAAGAACGCGGCAAATAGTTAAAATAATGTAGTAAAAATATATTTTTACTAGTAAATTTATTCTGTGTTTATATTTATGTTGTTGCACCTACTAACACATTTTTATAGCAGTTGAAAGCGACTGTGTTTAGTGGAATTAACCCTAGTGTTTCAGCTTCCATTTCATTCTAACACACTTAATGTCTAAAATTTTTGTCGCTCAGCACAGTTACCGTCCAATAAAATTACATTTTAATGCGGACTGGTTACGATTAAAACAATTAATTTCGGTAAAATAAATGAAAACATTTCGTTAATAAAACACAAAGTACTCTAAAAGGGTAATTAGCGCTGTGCCGGCCAACTTTATTAATTAATATTACCGACCGATGGCGCTTTTAACTCGGCAAACCTGACTCTCGTTCTCTGCTGAAATTAGCCAACAAGAATTAATATGAACACAATGAATAGGGCTTTTCTACGCATATGGTAGTACTTCGTTTGTACGGTTTTTTTTCTGAGTTATGAGGTAGGTACCGTTTATTTATGGTAATAAATGTATCCAGGCGTTCGTTACGTGCTGATACCGACGTTATAGGTTTTATTAATTCAGTTATATTATAAACGTTTCTATTCTATTGCACTAATTAAAGAAGAATTATTTCGAAGATGTAATTTTAGCAATTAGTGATCAAGACTTTGTTTCTCTATTTAATCTTTATATTTACCAATCCATTAGCGCATTTGTATTCTCTTACAAACGCTATTCTTATAATACCAATTTTATATATTTCATTATCCTTCGAATGTATTTGTTAGATTCGAGTTATTTGAATTTAACATACTATTGGGCACAAAGATCTTCACACAGATATCAATTAACAAACCGATTCGAAAATTACAGTTATTTTTTTACCGAGCAGGTCTTTGAATATAGTAGCACCTTCTCACTTGTTATACGACTTGTAAATGTGCGAGATGACAGTAGTAGATATTCTTCGAATTAACGTTACGGTCGACAGCGCCCTTAGATTGTCTCCTTTCCTATCTTTCGACTATCCGCAGTCCCTTTGTATAACAATAGGTAGGTAGACGACGTACATTGTTATCTGGAAAATTGAATTTGGAACGACGAAAGGACGAGCAGAAATCCAAGATATGGCCGAACGACAGCGAAACCAACCCGCTTAAATGACTTGTTAAGCACTGGTCAGGCTGCTGGAATGCCTTAGATCGCGTGGGTGCATTTTATCACGAGGTATTTTACACAAAGTAGAAGATATTTCTCTGTACTTAGTTAGTTAATCTTAGAATTGGCTTTGATGTCTATTTACTCACTTAGGATTACTATGTATTGTAACGAACCTCTGCACCCAGAAACAATTTTTATTTAATTGGATTTAAATTTTAAGCTGAACGAAAATTTATTTTATATTGTTTGCTGTAAATAGTTTTGGAATGATCTGTATATTTATATTTTGATACCTGTGTATATTTTTTCAGAGTTTTTCCGGGAGACGTCAAGCAACAAAAACGGGTCCGACTATATAAACGCCGCATTTTTCAACATTAAGAGAATTCCTTTTCCTATTCCGACCTGTTGGGGCCGATACAGTTGGCTAGCAGGTATTTCTAGGTGAAGCGGCCGACGAAGTTGGCGTTCACCATCCTGTTCGACCTGCTGAAGCCGAGAAGTTGGCTAGCAAGTATCCTGGGTGAAGCAGCCGAAAAGTTGGCGTTCACCATCCCGTCTGAATTGCCGGAGCCGAGAAATTGGCCAGCAGGTACCTGCCCGTTCACGACACCGATATCAGAGACATTTATTCTTTTACTTATTTTGCTATTACATACCTGTATATATTTTACATTTATTCGAGACACAAGATTTTGATGAAAATGACACTTTAATACCGCCTTAATATTACTCTATCAGTTATTGATTCGTAGTGTTTTACCTGGAATCAACACGTCATTTGAAAACACTCCACATATTTATAATTCCATTGAAATTTAGTTAGGACAACTAAACTAAACTCACCCCTGTTATATATAACACTATTTATAGAGATAGTGTGTTGTAACATTGTGTGTAATAAGAAAGGCGCTTTCAGCATAAACTTAATAAATATTAAGAAGGTACTAAATCTAGTCAAGAAATATCATTTATAGCGTATTCGCTTGTTTTTCTTTATTTTTCCTTGCAATAGGATATCTTGTTTTTTTATTTGTAATTTATATGATGGTTGTCACTAACGCATCTCCATTATTAGTCGGAAACCTATTTGAAGTTTCATTGTAAAATATAGTATTCAGGATCTTTTACTGTGTAATTTTCAAAGAATATTCAGTTAATTGAATTATCTTTTTAGCTCATTTACCTCTCCTAAGCATGTAATATTCTAAACACGACCAAATTCTCAATCTCCGTAGTACAAGTATATGCCAGTCGCTATCGTATAATCAATCTTCCTTTAGAATACTTCAGTCGAGAATTTAATGTACAGAAAAACTAACACACAGCGATGCGTGGAAAATAGATTTCTTTTCAAAAAAATATAATAATGTAATCATAAATTATATATGTATCCGTAGCGAATAGTTAGTGATGTCTTTATTTATATTATATTTAATATCATTATATTATGCAACATGCAACTGCACTATAACCACGTTATCAGATTTAGAGAGAGAAAAGATAGTTACCCTGACCTCAGCAGGTTACGATGCTGTAAAAAACAGGGCGCCAATATGCAAAATTAGCAGGGGTGCATATTCCTAATAGTAAAGTGAACTTCCAAGTTAGGTGTGCAAAGTGAAGATAAATAAAGGAAACAATAAATTAGCTAATAATAAAAATTTTAATTTTACAACAACTTACTAAATTAACAATTTACCAAATTAACAATTAAAACAAATTAATGAAAATACAATTTTGAAAAGAAGTTTTTTATATACAGATATATGTATATTGTAAATAATTTAGAGATGCAAAAACTAATTAAAACTACTTCTTCTTCAATATTTCGTGAATAAAGTACAAAAAAAATATATAAAAACCATACGAATAACTAAAATTGTGGTTTTACGTGATTTGG
>CM043020.1:64861538-64968207 GCA_023690525.1 Holotrichia oblita
GTATAATCTCAAGCGGATCCGTGTTTGTTTTGAAATCATTTTAGAACAAAAAGGATACAAAAAATAGCATAACCTGATGATGTTTGACAGCTCCGACAAGCCCTAATAAAGATATTAAAACTAGTATCACACCACATGCTAATATGCCTCACCACAATTGGTAAATTAGTTACTATTGAGGCTGCTCTTCCATAAACAGCGACACTTATTAACACGGAGGCAACAACCTAAAAGATACATTAACATAAATTTCCAATGTGAATATTTTTACTGTAAGATTATTTCGACATAAATACTTACAATATAAAGAACATTCAACGCAATTAATGCGTTTTTAGAGCATGTAAATCCTCCACACATGTTTCTTCAAAAATTTAATTAGCTTACTTTGCGAGATACATATCACATAAATCACACAAATCAATCGAAGGCCCACAGCACTTATATTAGCTACAAATTGAACGCGAAATAGTGAGAAATCTAATCAGTACAACCAATATCAAATCTCAATGTTCCTTTGCTGATTTTAAAATCGTGAAAATGCTTTAGCAACAGATTTAATTCATAATAATTGCATTTTATTTAATGCGGAAGTATTTATTAATGTTTAAAAACATGTAACCTACGATGACTAGTCATACTTGTACGTCACACATTTATATATACCGAGAGGTTTATCGAAAATTGAACAATTCGGTTCCTTACGTTCATTTATATTTGATGGAAGATTTTTGGTAGTAAACATCTATTAATATTTTGATAGCCAATTAAGTTACCAATCAATCGATTTGTTCAGTTTAGTATTTGTTTCGTTAAAAATATTTACATAATTATCAAATAATCAAATACAACTAATTAAATTGGCATCTCTTCTGCAGTTACATTCATTTGGAATTAGTTTGGGGTATAATTAATTATTTATTGATATATTAATCATATCAATACTGTGAATTTATAGATGTATCAGTCGCAGTGTAATATAGGGAATGCGCGTTCAAAAAAAAGTAGTTTCTGAATGCATACTCGAAAACATTCCGTTTTTTATTTTATAAATCAATAAATGTTATTTAATCAAGTACCTATTTTAAAACTTAAAGGTAAATTGCAGTCGTAAATTAGGCAACAGGTTGTGAGTTTGATATGAAATTAGATTTGTATTGTTTAACGCATTTGTGTCATTATTTATATCTTTCGTCTAGTTTTTTGTTTATTATTTTATTTCTAATTTATTTATGTAATGGTTTAATGTAGAGAAAATTCAATGTTAACCAAAAGTTGAAAACACCACTGCTTTTGATCATGAAATTTACAATTGACGCAATCAATGAGAACTTATGTTGAGAAGCATAAGGGTAGCATAGTAAAAAAAAATTATTTGACCTCTCTCATTCATTATATCTAGGTACATCAAAGTTCTGTTCTTTCATCATTCTGTTTTACATTTGTTTAACTAGAATTTATTAGTAGATTATGTGGTATTAATGAAAAAGGTAGCTTTGATCAATTTAATATTTTACATTGGAAAATATATCTATGTAAGGCAATATATTGCGGCCGCCTCTTAAGGCTGCGTGGCAAGTGGGAAATTCTCTCCATATAATTTTTTTAAATTTTGATGCAGGATTTTTTTTTAATCGCAAAAATAAGCGATTAAACGAAATTACAGTGGCAACTATCATTTTTTTACCAAGTTACTAACATATTTCTAATTTAGACAAAGTAAGAAAAAGTGCTACAAAAAAATCTTAGATTGCGTCGACACTGAACCTATTTTTTTGCATTATTTTTTACATATTTAAAATTAGGCATATGTTATTACCTCGACATCATGATAGTTGCTATAGTAATTTTATTTTATTAATAATTTTTCTATCAGCAAAAGGATCAACAAACACACATGGATTATTGCGTTTTAAAAATGTATTAGGTATCTAGCATGATGAGGTATTTAGTGTTAATAGTGTTGCCTAAAAACACCCACATGTTTTCTGTATTTTCGAAATAAAAACATGTAACTGATTAATTTTTCTTGAATGGAATCTAATGTTTTTGTTTTATTTTACATCAAAATTTATTCTAGGTTAATGTATTAGTTTCATTTTTTTTTATAATAAACTGGGGACAATGTTAGTCAGCATCATACTTTGATATAAAATGGATTCTAGTGTATTCTAATATGTTGTTCTACATACATATGTATGTTATTATATCTTTTATGTAGCAAAAATAGAACATATAAATGCATTTGTATACTATAATAAACCATTAAAAGTAGATCATTAAACAATTAAAATCTAGCTTTATTATGTGTAAGTATATAATATCTACAAATAAATTCGATTATATTTACTGTACAAATGTAACACAAGTTAAAAAAATATCTCCTGATCATAAGCAACAATTGATGTACCTACCTACTTTTAAGGTGGTAGCACATTTCCATAAATGAAAAAAATAAAATTGTTTTCTTATTAACAAAATGACAATGCGCCATCAATTGCCTAATAAAATGCCGCGATGATTTTTTTATTGTGTACCAAATCAACATTATTTCAATTCTTCTTCATTTGTTTCTTCTGGGGCGACTTGTCGAATCCTTTTTGTTCTTTTCCATTTCATTCTTCTATTTTGGAACCATACCTTTACCTGCAACCGTATAATTATGTATTATACAATAGTCTAGGACATAAAAATACGTACTTGTCTTTCTGTTAAATCTAAAGCCACAGCGATTTCATATCTTCTTAGCCTTGTCAAATAATTAGAATGTGTAAATTCTGTTTCGAGTTCTTTGATTTGGTTCTTCGTAAATGCTGTCCGTTCTTTTCTTGGTTTAGTATTGCTTTCAGTCTGTTTTATATCTGAAATTCAACGTTTTTTTTTTGTAAATATCAATCTACAATCAAAACATGCTAGTTTGAATAATTTTCGTCGATCACGTTTGCTCTACAATAAAACCCATGTTTTTTTTGTAAGAAAAAGAATGTATACGAATAAACGATTGTGTGGGTGCAAGCATAAGTTGTTAATGTTTCAGCAGTTCGTTATGAAGCCTAATTTATTATCACTGGCTTAAAACGACATTGTTTTTTATTGCACCTTTTTTCATTCGGGATGGTCAACGAATTACTCATGACATTTTTTATCGTCTTGGGAGCAGGTTTTGTTTTGAGAAGAGGCAACACTTGTACATTACTCAACACGTATGTATGTATCTACATACTATACATAGCGTTTATACACAGAAGCAAACCTACATCCTAAAGTGAAAATTATTTTAATTTTCATTGTCATGCAATTATGGACAAAAAAATATCTCGTAAATTTTTAGTAGTTTTGCATAAACATCAAACAAATGTATGCCATATATCTAATTGATGTAAATTAAATCCACTTTGATGAAAATTTTACATTTCAAGGAATACTTCGCACGCAATCATATGATCGATGAACGAATGATTTACACAGACTTTGATTTGTTCTAGTATTAGTAAGGAATTGCTGCATAATCTAATAGACCACGTGGGTCTATTGACGAAACTAAACTTTCTGAAGCTACTCTTGTCACTGGGGGAGATATATTCATTTTACGCAGATCCGCTAGAACACATCTCGCCCAATTTCAATAATTACAAGTTTCTTAAAAACTATTTAGCAAGATACTGTAACAGAACAAGCTTGGTTGTAACAGGAGTGATGCCCAGATATATCATTTTTGTAAAGAAGTAGAAGCATCAAAAGCAGAATTCAAATTAGAGGAAAAACAAGATGATTTTAATGATTGTCGATTTGATCATTAGTGAGCAGGAAAATGTGTTTTTTTTTATGAAACATCCGCTTCATTATTATACCTTATACCTAACCTGCGACGTGCTGAAGATATTTTGTTTTTCATAAATTGTAGAAAGATAAATTTAATGAATATAATCCAATTGAAGTACATATTTATAATTACCGAATCTAATACAAGGTGTTCGGTATTTTGTTTTTCTATTTTGTAAATAGGCATATTTTCACTTAGGGGATAATGACTTTCTTTCAAAATTATATTTATACTTTCTATGCCTGTCTCATTTTAACGATACCGATCATTTTGACACCAAGCACATTTTTCGTCAAATCATTTTCAAAAGATTACTGCTATAGGCGTGTTTATGTTTTACTCGTTCGTTACGTTAGCTAAAAGAACAGAAGCAACAATTATGAGCAGCCTTCGATGGGTAACAGCTGTCAACTTGAAAGAAAATTATAATTAGCGTATCTGAAGCCAATATAAACTTACATAAAATATGAAAGATAATTATTAGAATGTTCTTTTCCACTAATTCTATTACTTGCAGAAATGTAGACAACGCAAATAACATATCAATTTAATATATCAAGTGAGCCATAATTTTTTTATCCAATGTCCTAAGACATGAACGAGCTAAATAGATATTTAGTCTCGCCTGAGCGTAGAGAATTGATATTAAACTTCGAAGTGTCACCCATAAACAATCATAAGTTAGAAATAAATAGACAAATTAAAAATATCTTTGCAATTTATTACTTATCTAGCAATGGTCTTTGAATTTAAGAGACAATAGAAACAGCATATCTATGGTTAAAATTTATTTTATAATTAATGATAAATAAATTTATTTTATCGAAGTTGCATGTCAAAATTTTTAACAAGAATTTGCAGAATTGTTGTACAGCAGGAGAAAAAAGTATCCTGCCAGTGCATGTAAGAAAGACGCCCTTCACTCAAAATGCACGGGTACTTTATTGATTTAGTATACCTACATGGACTGTCTGGCACAGACATTATTTGTATGCACTTTAGGACAATAAAGTTCCCGTAGGGTTTGAGTAAGAAGCCTCCTTCTTTCGCGCACTGTCCGGATACTTTTTTCTCCTGCTCTACCATACAATCATTGTTACATATACACCCGGCGTTTTATGCCAACGGGTAGAAACGAAGAAAATACTGTAACATTGAAACAGTTGGTATACGACCGCGCTCAACTGAATGTAAATGTGGGACATTTATATCGAGAATTGAATCTTTCTTGCGGCACTTATTATAATATATGATAATTGACCATTTTGATCATAATGGAGAAATGGAGATATTGAAAAGGATATGTTTACTGATGAAGCGCGTGGTTTTATTTCACTGGCTACAGAATATGAGGATCTGGAGCCCAAATGCTGTATACTTTTTTGTGGGGAAGTGTCATCGCATCCACAGAAAATTGAAGTTTGGGTACCTAGTTGTTTGTTAGAGGAGAATTTTTGGTGCAACTAGGTACTGTTTTGGGTTCTAACGATATACGACAAAAAATCACCAATGAGATTTAAGAAATTAGTGATGCATCTTGGACCCTAGCAAATTAATTAGGTTTAAAACTTAGGTAGAACTTTACATTATAGAGATGAAGGCGGTGGCCATACAACACACCTTATTTAATAAATAAACTTTGTTACTTAATAAATTGTATTTTTCTACTTTTTTCTTCTTTTGATTTGAACAATAAACACCAGAATTAATTCTTTATATAAAAATGTATTTTAACATTTCTTAATTTTATTGACTGTTTTCTATAACAATCAAGATTAAACGAATATCAATCAGTCATTTTATGCCCTCTTGCACTAACTTCAGTTAAAAGTTAACTACCAGTTAAGTAGTTATTGCACCATGAGTTTAAGAATATAAAGATACGGAGAATAATTAAACGAAGTTACAAAAATAAGAGATAAAAATAAAATTACAGTAGCAACTGTCACCTTGTTATCGAGTTACTGATATATTTCTAATTTAGTAAAAGCAAGGAATTTAGATTTTCTTTCTAGGAAAAAATCTAAAGGTTAAGATTTATATCGCAGCTTTCCTTAAAGCTTTTTTTTGTATTAATTTCTTCTTCTCATTTTAAAATGTCAAATATGTCATTACCCGACAACATTATAATTATTGTTACAGTAATTTTCTTTTATTTAAATTTTTTAACTTTTACGAAATTTACCATATGTGTGTATGGAGGGAATTTCTCACAACTCCCCACTGGCAGCGTAATCCCTTCTACACAGTATTATACCATACACACTACTTGAATAGTTGTAACAAAATTCGAGATCTCTAACTCTATTGTCCACCTATCAGTCATTTGCTTATGTAGGGATTAACTATAATCGTCATTATCTTTTCTTTGGTGCAAAGGTAATATATTTATAGGTACTAGTAACTATTAATCTTATTCTATAGGTTTAACTAGAGGTGGTGCATATGGGCATTACTAAGTACGACATGTATGTAGGTTAATTCGTTGAAGACATCGCTCATTTAAACGTGACATACTCTGTAAACTAATTTTGTGACTCAATATAAATATAGGTATCACTGTAATTACAACAAAAAACTTATATTTTGCAAAAATAAATCTGAATTTTGAAGATATAATAAATTATGACCAGAAAGCCAATAAAATTGTAACTTTTAAGACATGAAAGTCAAATCTGTGGTTGTTCTTAGATTTATACATAATCAATAGGTAGGTACCTATGTACTTTTACTCAAAACTGGGATAGTTTTACAATGTTTCACAGGAATTTCGCAAAAACTGGAATAAGACAAAATATTTCACAAATACAATTTCAGGAATATTAATTCTATAAAGGAAGAAGTTTTATTTGATTGCTTCACAGTATTCTTAACTAATAATAAACAGTTAACAGAAAGTAGTTTCGGTTAATATGTACCATCATCGCGGATGCTACTGAAAACAAATATTGGCAAATTGAAATGCCAAGTTCTTTATAGTAATGGTGCGGTAAACTAGGTGTGTTTAAGGTCTTTTATCTTAAATACACTGTACGTTATTTTTAATGTATTAATGGCGTAGTTAATTATGCGTCTGATATAATTCTCCTCCCCTCCCCTCCCCCAATGTTGTAAAATGGGCGTTATTGGTGTTCGTAATAGTCACAGATATTTATCAGTTGTCCCAAGTATCGGATTCAAACGTCTAGGTGATGCCTATGTACAGTGGAGAGCACCTTAACCGACACCGTTATGGAATTTCATAGCCCTTCTTAGCAATCGGAACGGAGACGTCGTAAACTTATATATATTGAATACAAAAGTGGTCAACTGTAAATTTATGATCTGGTAAACAAACAATCGTCCGTCTGATATCTGCTATGAGATGAAACATACATTACGTCCATACACATACATACATACATCGATAATAATGCATGTAAATTTGAATATAATGGCGTTCCCTAAAAGGAATTTTAAGAAATTCTAAGAAATGAAATGACAGATAATCCGTATGTAATTGTTTTTGCAAAGAGCTATAAAGAAGGGGATATAAAACTTATTTCAACATTAATTATGGTTCCTTTCCTTCCCCTTTTCTTCAAACTTTTAATATTTACTTATTAGTGTAATGATTGCTTTTAACAAGTATAAAGTGTATGTATGTATAATTTACTGTTCGCTATTATCTGTTGCGAATAATAAAGTGATCGTTGACGCATTTTAATAGCAAATTTAATAGTATATCTGCGTTGGCCATTAAAATTGCAGATATTGTAGTTTCTTTGTGTATTAGTTTTATATATGTATATGTATAAAAAAAATCGATTTATTACATCTTTGGAACTCACATCTAGCACTAAACGTTTTGTTTTTGATAATTCACTTATATAAAGTTAATTTGAAGTTAAATATTTGGATATGTGGCTTGAATAAAATAGGTAATTAGGTTTACGTTTCGGCTTTTCTTTATTTAACCAAAATTACATTAAGCCTTCTTCCGAAAGTAAAAGTAAATCAATGGAAAGGGGTTTTAGGTTTTAGTTTTGTGAAGCAAGATGCTAAAGTATTTGTATTTTTGTATGCAACTTTAATTTGATAGTGGTTTAGTATAGATTTCATTTTTCAGAAAATTAATTTTTCAGAAAGATTTAAATTTATACTAAACCACTATCCTAAATTAAAGCTGCATACAAAAATACAAATACTTTAGCATCTTACTTCACAAAACTAAAACCTAAAACCCCTTTCCATAAAAATTCAAATTTAATCTACTCCATTCCTTGTAAAGATTGTGATAGTGTTTACATCGGACAAACCAAACAATATTTAAAAAATAGAATTTCAGGTCATAAATCTTCAAATAATATAACTGCTCTCAAAAAACATGAAACTCAATTCCATCATCATTTTGATTTTAATGAAACAAAAATTTTAGCTAAAGAAGAAAACTACTATAAACGTAATATTTTAGAAATGATTCATATTAAAAAAAAAACAAAAATAGTATAAATGACCGTACTGATATTGCTAATTTATCTAAAATATACTCCCCCTTATTAATGACTTAATGTCCGTGCCCTGTTTATTGTGTCCCCATGCACATAACTATAGGTTTTTATCCGTTTCTTCGTTTTTCGCTTGCTTATTTGGTTTTTTTCAATTTAACCTTGTAGCTCTATGCTTTGCAATACGCGTTTCAATTTTATATAAGTATATATTATTTGTCTTTGTATGTCTTAACTGTAAAAATGTCTCTGTCTATTTACAATTTTATAACGACATTTAACTAAATTGAACAATTATTTTGACTCTACAAATACAATGGTTCTAATACCATTTCCTTGTCTAACAATTAAAATACAGGTAATATTTTTATATATTTATAAAAAAAATATATAAATTGCTTTACATTATATAAACTAAGGTTACAATGCTCTTACTTTTATGTTATAGTTCTGAAGAAGACTTAATGTAATTTTGGTTAAATAAAGAAAAGCCCAAACGTAAACCTAATTACCTATTTTATTCAAGCCACATATCCAAATATTTAACTTCAAATTAATACCAATTATGGCTAAACAACTACAAAATAGAAAACTTATTTAAAGTAACATTTTCATAGTATATCAAAATAGTTAGTCACACTATACGTTTTTAATAAATTTGTAAGTTATTAAAACGTTTTTAAATTTTATACATACACAGTTTGTTAAGTTTTCATTTATTCCGTTCTCGAAAAAAAAAAACCGACATTTACTTAATTCTAATAGTTTTTTTGCATTATACACCATTCATTATCATACATATACCGGTTAAGTTGTTTTCATATAAATTTCAAGAGAGAATGATGTTCTAAATACAAATAAGAATGGTATTATTATAAATTATAATGCAACAGTAACAAGAATTACCTAAATATAATCCGTACGGAAGGGTATACCGCAACCGCGTACCTGCGAAAATACCGCGGACCATTTATGTATTCTCCCAAGCTAAGGAGATCTGTTTTACTCCTATATTGTGTCGATAAGGTCGACGTTTGCTTAGAGGGGTCTCGTTTTAAGAGCTCCCCACTGTACAGGCTAGTCAGATAAGAATGCAAAGTGCTGTATCTCTGAAACTATTCGCCGTAGAGACATGCGGTAAAAAAAATATTACTAAAGTGGTCAAAAGAAGACCGTGGAAAATATTTTCGGATTTCCAAGATGGTCGCCAGGGGACGCAACCGACATCTTAAACTTTTAAAGTGATTTTTCACTGAAATCCACCCAGTAAATGTTACCAAAAAATATATGTTCTTTAAAGCCAAGCTTTACTCGAGTAATTTTTGTTTAACACTTTTTGACGTATCTGTCAAAATAAAGTGGTGGGGGGTAATTCAATTTTTTTTTAAATAAACAGTTGTAAATCCTAAACGACTGCACTGATTTTAATAAACTTGGTCTCATTGGAAAAGCATTTGTTGTTCCATCAAACTTATCTTATCTGTGATATGTCTATTTCTAAGTGATGCTGATAGAGGGCGTTCTTTGATATAATAACAGAAAATTGCAAAATTTTCAAAAAAATTAAATGCAATAATATGACTTTTTGTTCATAAAAATGTAGCGAAGTGATACCTAAATAGGCTAGTGAAAACCGTATCTCGATATCTTATTCGTAGCTTGAAATATCGCAGAAAGAATATTTAGTTATCATGTAATTTTAAAAAGACGCTATTACACCCGTATTTATTGTTATTTATTTGTCTTTTTTCAAGTATCAATTTCATAATTTCATAATTTATAAGTTTGATAGAATCATAAAGGCTTTTTCCAATGAGACCAAGTTTGTTAAAATCAGTTCAGTTGTTTAGGAGTTACAGCTGGTTATTTAAAAAATTTTGAATTACCCCCACCACTTTATGTTGACAGATATGTCAAAAAGTGTTAAACAAAAATTACTCAAGTAAACCTTAGCTTTAAAAATTATATAATTTTTGGTACCATTTACTGGGTGGATATCAGGGAAAATTCACTTTAAAAATTTAAGATGCCGGTTACGCTCTCTGGCGACCATCTTGGAAATCTGAAAATATTTTCCGCGGTCTTCTTTTCACCACTTTCGTAATAAAATTTTTTACCGCAAGTCTCTACGACGAATAGTTTCAGAGATACAACACTTTACATTCTTATCTGACCACCCTGTACTGTTTAGGATATGAATTTAATACAGGAAGTGAAGTCAGGAAAGAAATTATTGTTACAATAGAACAAAGAATACTGCTTGTAATTTTTTTGTCGCTCAGTATAACAATATATTATGAAATATTATTCTAATCAAACAAATATAATCAACATTCAAAATGTTTATAGCGAGAAAAGTGTACAGAGTAAAAATATATGATTAAGAAATATGCAAAATAGAAAGGACTGAAAGGTGTATTAATATTTGTTTGAGTACTTCGTTGTCCATTTCAATATGTCTAATTAAAGAAGTTATCAAAAAGATGATGCAGTTCCAAATCATTTTGTATTTAGAACAGTCGAAGTAGATACACAGTATGTGCACATATTAATATTTATATAAACAGAATATTAAATCAAAAGATACATACATAATGACACATGCTCATCAACAAGAACTTTAAACAACGAGTCGTATCTTACGGAATCTTTATGGAAGAAGAGTCTATGAATCATCATGTTACCCCATTTCTCGGTCGCTTCATAGCACACATGATGTGTGATGCTAGTTTTACGATATCCTTATGCATACGAGGGACGACGTTTTAAATCACCCATAGAAGTCACTCCTACCTGTCATAAATCAACCACGCTGTAAAAACAAAGCCCGTCAAGGAATTAATACAGTTCGACTCAAGGGGACCTTTTTGCGCTTGAGGAAAAGTGACAAGAAACACAGTAAATTGGGCATAACGAACGATCTTCTGACCTATTATATTTTGTAAGACGAAACACGAAGGTGAATCTGTTAATACTCTGTTTTAGGATTACGTTTTGTCGGATAAATTGACAAACATCGTTGTGTGTGGTCTGGGAATTTCTTATATGTATACGTATGAAAAATCTGACCATTCCTGTATTTGCACTGCAATAATGCAATTATTTTATTTGATATATTCATGTTAGTATCTAACATGAATATTAAATGGGTACATGAATGTAGTAATGAAATACGAGAGGCTTAACATTAGAATCTGTTTATTTAAAACAAGTTCTTTATAGTATTTATTACAAGCATCGTGGAAGATCAAAGAAGGAAACCGCCTCAATTTCGTAACACGTAATTCCCTCTAGATTTTAATTTTTTCCAGTATTTTCATTTAGATTAGATGTCATAACGTCATCTCTGCATTTCAAGTAATAAATGGAAAATTCTACTTTCGTATATGCATATGTATGTATAACATTATTTAATTTAGTTTCCGTACTAGTCTTTGTTAGTGTATTTGCCATATTTAATGGAAAGTTATTCAAATAAAATTTTATTATATTTTTTAATTTTTTGCAAACTTTCATAGGTTATTTCTAGAAGTGGTTCTTAATTTGTTTATATTCAAAAGAACAACAAAATGTAAATAGAAAGTTGATTTTATATTTATTTGGAATTTAAAAGAAAGAAACCCGGAAATGTAGATGTCATTAAAGGTTGCAGATTGAAAGACTATCCATATTTTTATAGCGACCGAATTGACCGATTTCGCGGTATAGTCGCTTATAAACATAAGGTGAAGTGCATAATGTCACTTTAGGAAATACGCAAATTATTTTCTCAAAACAGAGAGTGTGTTCCGCGAGCTTCGCTTTTGTGTTTTGGTTCAATAATAAAATTATGGTTTGCATAGATCTCAATACTTTTGAGGATTCAATTTTAAAACTATCAAAGAAATTATTAACTTAAATACATGAACCCAAATGAAAATCTAATAGTAGATAAATTTGTCCATATTGAAGTCGCAGAGATAAGAGGGATTGGTCATACGTAAGCAGTACGTGCGATTTGGAGTTCGAATCTTGAAATGATGTTCACGTATCCTTATCTGCACCAAGTTTGTAACATACAAGATAGCTTTGCAGCAATTTGAAAATAATTATTGGCAGATTACCAATTTCTTTAACTGTTAAGTTTTTCTTCTCGGTTGAACGAAAAGACACCAAAATAGGAGCATTCTTAGCAAGTAAGTTTCTCTTTCACAATTATTTCACGAGCCTCATGGTAGAAGTCTAAAGTTTTGGAACATTATCGAATAAATCTAGAACAACCTGCAATATCTGTTAAAAGTGCGATTTCCAAAACAAGAGAGCTAGAAAACTTTTGTGTTTAGCAATTATTTGACGAAGTATAGAAGATTAAAAGCTGAAATTTGGAAGCAGCATAAACCTAGGTCAACATGGAATAACTTTCAAAATTTCGAATTATGGTGAAGTGAAAAATAACTTAATATATGTAGAATTTAGTTTATTTCAATTACTTCACGAGCTACACATGGTATAAAGCAAAAATTTTGGAATAATGTTGAGATCAACTAAAACAATATGAAACAAAATTTGGAATTTCGAAAAAAAAAACGGCGGGGATGACTTGTAGTGAGTCCTGTTGTGGCAATGTGTGCGACCTATGATGATAATTTAAGCAGTGGATAAAGTGTTGAAAAAATAATATGGTGAGCCAAAAAACAAAAATTAATTAGTAGAACTCTGATAAATACTGAATAGTTTAAAATAAAATTTTAAGATGGGCCCCTCATGCAGGTTAGCTTTGATGGATTGGCCTGACGTTAATAGGCGCTAAAGATAAGATTCAAAAGAATAAACAGGGCCGTATTAGAATAATAGTGGCTGATTCAGAAGAGTCCTTATCAGAGTCAAGGAACAGGATAGGAAAGCAAGCGTACTTTCAGAAGAGTAAGAAAGTACAGCGAACACAAACAAAAACAAGAATTAAAAGTGAATATAATTAGATAAATTAGAGATAGTAGGAAAAGATCAGTGCGAAATGAAAGAAAGATTATAAAAAAAAATAAGAACGAAATAAAGGAGCTCAGAGAAGAACTTAAAATTCTAAATGAGAACTGCGAAAAGAAATATAAAGAGATGTAAAAAAAAGTATTGAAAAAAAGAAACGCAAGAATGGACGTAAGGGGAAAGAATTAAAAGAAATAGATTTAAGAATAGATAAATAAGAATAAACAATAACATTACACAGAATAAAGTCCTGATCACCAAGAAATAGCCTTTTTGTAGAAAGATAAAACGATAGAGGGCAAAATGGTTTGAACATATATGAAGATGATCCAAGTGGGAGAAGAAGAAGGAAAAGGGTAAGATTAAAATGATTAGGTACTGTTGTAGAATGGGAGAATATGGAGAGAAATCGGTGAGAAGATATAGCCACTATAGTATATACACATATACACATTGAAGGTTGACATTTTTGGGCAATTTTTTCTTAATTATTATTATTATTATTTTTTCTTAATTATTTCATAAACTAGGCATGGTAGAACCCAAATACAACAAACAACTGAACAAAACTGGAATAAGTATCGAAATTTAGAATATTGAAACAAATGAATGGGGAGTGATATAAAAAGAATGTTTTTTTACGTTTTATCTCTCTTTTTTTAGTATTACTTTGCAAAACTCGAAGAAAATATAAAGCAAATCTAAAACAACTGAAAAGGACATACCACGTTTTCATGGATATGAAAAATCAGGAATTCTGGGAATCATAGGAGTCCTATAAAAAAATATGACATGGAATACTATCAATGACTGAGCGTTATATTTTTTGACGCGAAGACCACCTAATAGTTAAAAATATTATTAGCATAAGAAAAAAGAAGAGAAAGCAACAGGCATGGAAAAAAATAAGCCAACTCAACAAAAATACTGTCAATTAAAGAGAGAGAATTGGAACAAGAAAGGCGAGGACATGTGATGTAGACACAGGAATACAGACATAACGTAATAACAACCAGCCACCACCCCCTCTAAATAATACTGTCAGTGATCCCGAGGCGGGAGTAGAACAAAAGGCAGAAGAGTATGAGGGAGTTTTGGTTGGTAGGTCGTCGCAAGAGCGGCAAAGTCCAACACTATCCGCCCATAGAGTTAGTGGCGGATGTTAGAACATGAGTTTTCACCCTCATAAAAGAAAGAACAAAGAAGTAGCGATGAGTAAAACTGTTGATAGTGGTTCCATTATGACATGGGACGCTTCTGTACATGCTATGATATTTTTCGAGAAATAATTGCTAGCGAAAATTGAATATTTTGAGAGAATAAGGCAGTGGTTTATATATTAATAATAATCACAATAACCAGCATGCTTATCTGATATAAACCTCATTGAAAATCTTTAGCAAATAAGATGAACATTGATAAGAACCAATGGAATGGCATGAACAAGCATAAATCTAAGATAATGAGGTGGTGGAATGAGATTAAAGATGAAGAAACAGACTTGTTATCTTGGATAATGAAGACAGCAGACATCTATATGAGATTTAGATACAATTCTATATTTCAAAGAAAGAAATGTAACAAAATTTTGTCGTGAGATCTCTTCGGATTTGTTATGTTTCAAAGTTGGTATTTACACAATATCTCTTTGTAAATGCGCATGGCAATTTTTGAAGCAAACATGGAAAATATGTTATTTTCAGAGAATTGTGCTACATTAACTTATAAAAAATATTCAGAAAATACATATATGTATGTATCAGCTACAAAAAAAGTGTTTTGTGGATTGTATGTAAGAATTTTTCTTTTAATTATTTTTAATCCCTTTCTATCTTTAATTTCTTTCTCAAAGATTAACTTGTTTAAGTAAGAAAGTTTCTGTCAGAAACGTATAGCACTAAAACGCTTATTGCTTCCTTTAAAAACAAATGCTTCAGATAGAGTTAAAATGCGTGCAAATTACATTATAAATAAAAAATCATATCACATGCTTTTTATTCATATATGTACATACTAACTTACCTAGCAAGTCAAGTTTCGATGGAATTGAACCAGACTTCAAGCCTTCCCTACAAGGTTTCTCAACTTTTTCGTTTAAATTTATACTATCTTTTTCTATTAAGGAACTCCATTCATCTTGAAATAATCCACTGTTTGAAGAAGGCGTTCCACCGAATAATTTCAAATCCGAATTTTCATTTTGCAGCTCGTCACGGTATCTCTCTTCGTAGTAATGACTATTGCAATCGTGATTGCTTTCGTAATACCTCTGATAACGGGTGATTCCAAGACCATCGGAGAATTGTCCACCACTGCCTCCTATAATATCCTCGATACCACGCGCAATAACATTTTTCTGATAGATTAGGAAATTTTGCGGATCTTGTTGGTCGAAATAATCTCTCGAATCGAAATTTTGATACAGCGTCGGACTGTGAGGGTAAGGTAGATAATTAAAAAAATTATGATGCACCTGGTAAGGTGTGAAAGTTGTGGGACTATTCGAAGGAACGTAATGATCGGTTTCCATCTTAATAGGATTAACGAAATGCATTTTATCTTAAGAAACGGAAGCACTATAAAAGCTGGAGTGTTAAAGACGCTTATGTTTACGTGCGTAAATTAAATTTTAAACTGTCAAGATATGTGTCTCGTCAAAAGGATGTGTGATACATGTGGACCGCTTACCAATGGGGATGTGAAGACAGTGGTTGCGGGCGTGGTTTCGAAACATTTGGTTACAGATTGGTTGACATTAATAGAAATAGTTTTTATTTATTTTCGTATAGTGCCTTCAACAAGTGTGCGTTTATTTATGAATGAGAATAGAAATTAATTAGAACTCATATGTATTTTTGTACATATTAAAATTAGATACGATTAGCTTTAAGAAATCATACAATGAAATCGAGTATCATTATAGTATTTAATGTAAAACAATTATGTATATTTGCAAAATCATAAGTTTTAAATTATCTCTTTCGATTGGTTATCGTCTGTATAATGTTTGATGTCCTTTTTCGATTTTATAAATAGTCAGAAAGAGCCCAATATGGACTACATGTGATAAAAAGTGTAGTTGAAAGAAGTTGTACACTCGTAGATAATTAATTGGAGTTTGGCTGCCTTGTAAACTCCCGCATTTTAATATAGGGTGGCGAGAAGTAGAACTCCGGTTTGATCCCAGATTGCTAGTAGATAACCAAGAACTTCTCAGCTGGAGCTAGTGCGTCTGCTTTTGCTGGAGGCGGGCCCATTATATTGGCTCTAATTTTGCATGTGAATCTCAGTCCTAAGTCTCACTGTCTTTCATTATCTTTGACAACTGAAGGATTTGTGTCCAAACATGCAAAATTGTTTTTGTAAAGTTTTCTGTTTAAGCAATTTTCGTTCGGGAGTTAACAATCTAGAAACTCCCCTCACAGAAGCTTTATTTACAGTCTAGCTTATCGAGTAGAATCGTTGCAACAGAGTTGATTACGGTAAATATAGTGTTTTACCAATAGTAGAATTTTTCAAAAAGTAATCTTCGAAAATCATTATTTTCACTTCCATGCAATTAATATTTTGATTATTTGCGTCTGCAGTTTGTTGAACAAAACACCAAATAGGAAATCTTTTTTTTTATGAATTGGTTATCAAAAAGTATGTACTATAAAGTGATAGGGACGTTGCCTGGAAGTTGCACTAGACTAACAGTTAGCTTGTTGAACAGCATTAGGAATCAGATTAAATACAATTAGTTGCAATTTTTTAGATTTGTTACTTTATTATTATATTGCACCATAGCATAATCGGTATTAATCGGATCGATAGCGGCAGTGGTTAGGCGACTGACTATCGTTGTGGCAGGACGATCGGAGCAGGGTTTCGATTCTCTGGAGGGACGGTGACATTTTGTCAGAGGGTGGAAATTCGGATCGACTTACCATTCACTGTTGGGAGCAAAGTGATTAACAGCGCGGCATTATAAAAGGCAATATGATGCTGTCAGAAAGCCATTTCAACATAATTTACACACACAAAACTATACACCGCGAGAGTTGCATGATAGCCAGACAAATACAGCTTACGGAGTCACTGCAACTAAGTAACCACCACACATAAAAAAGTAGGCTATAAACAAAGCATTCCATAAATTTCGTAAATAAGAAATGAGTATACAATTGCTAATATTTTTCAGCATTTAAGTACTTAATGATCATTTAAGGGAGGGTTGGGAAATGGTGCGTAGTTAAGCAGAAAATGTGTTTGTCTCAATAAGAATGAAGGTTTTCTAAGTTTGAGGACAAATTCAGAGTCACTGATTCTTCTACTTTATTGTAAGTAAAACAATATTTGCATAAAGTATTGACGTAAGGAGTATAAATTTGAAATATGTGGAAATGCATTTGCGCACATTTACCCGACCCGGCGGTTAATGATGCGCATGGGTTAGGGAATGGTGCGCACTAAGCCTTGATTGAAAAAATTACAATACTTTTCACAAATCAAGTTTATTTTCTGAAAGTTAACATGAAATCAAAATTGTTTTATGAGCAATAGTCACACTTATAGTTTTCTGCCGTGTCTGCACCTGTGCACGCCGCATGGTTCCATGAAGCACACAATACACAGCGGTACCATACTTCGTTTTTGCCAAATTCCCCACATATGCCACACATTTCAATGGGGCTCGAAGGCATTGGCAGCGGAGGAGGTATGAAGCTCAGTTCAACATCGTCCAGTTCGTCGTCGTCACATATGTCAGACAAATCTTCATCCACGGAGTCGTCTGATGAGTCAGATTCTGCATCTTTCTTCAGTCTCTTTTTCCCTTTGAGCTTATTGTTGCTTGTGGTTTCACTGCTGAAGCACCTGCGGACCAATTTGTCCGTTTTGTCATCATTTTTTCTTTTCAGACTTTCTTCCCTCGATCTCTTTTTTTCTGCAGCCGCTTCTAATTCTTTCCCGATAGAGGTGCTTGTGAGGATTTTTGAGTTCTGCTTTTTGGGTGGTTTTCCTTTTATTTCTTTGTTGACCTGTTTCTGTATAGGAGCTAGGGCCAGAAAAGAATTATCTTTGGATGTACTAGGCTGAGACACTTGCAAATCGATTAAAGAATTTGAACCAATATCGGGCAATGAATTAGCAGCTTCAGCTCCAGATACAGCAGAGTCATCAGCATCAGCAGAACAGCCTTCTATTGCGTATTCTCTTACATGGTTGGAAGGAGCAAAATCGTCTTCTTGAACTTGTCCGGATCCAATGGGCAGATTCCCGCAGTGCGAAATCCTGAAACGCACTTCTCCATCGTCGCGACTTTCATGTAGGGCTTGTTCAATAGTTCAGCTATATCATACTCTGTTATTTTTTGGTGGCCAGTTGTAGAGAGGTACAGATCATATTCTCGGTAAAGAGCGTTCTTCAATGGACTGAAAAATGTCAAGTCCAGCGGCTGAAGGTGATCCGAAGTGTGGGGTGGAAGAGACACCATATGGATATTGTTCTCTCTACAGAAATTATAAGCGGAGATCGAAATGTGGCTTGAGTGGTTGTCTAAAACCAAAAGTATGGGGTCGGTAGCTGTAGGTTTTGAGTGCTTTGCCATGTGAGATAACCAGTCCAGAAATAGCTCAGAATTGGTCCATCCATTCTTCGAACATCGATAAAGGCCCCCATGGGGCCGTTTTTTTGAAGAGCTGGCATCCTTTTCCGAGGATAAATAAGCATAGGAGGGATGTAATTTCCTGCTGCACTGGCACAAAAGACACCCGTTATAGTTCTTCCTCGTTCAGCAGAAATAGCCGAACCAACTTCTTTTGCTCCTTTGGCTCCGTAAACCTTTGGACATTTGGCTTGGACTGTTGTTATTCCAGTCTCGTCCATGTTAAATATTCTGCTTGGTTCAAACTTGAATTTCTGCATCAGAATCTGAAGATTGCAGTAAAATAGTTCCACAGCTTCTTTATTGAAGGATGCGATCCGATTCAAACTGGTGCCCTCCGGCTGCCTAAGTTTTATCACAGGAAATCTTTTCAGAAAACCATAAAGCCATGCTTTTCCAGCAAGACCCGTTTTTCGATTAAAATTGTGATTGATTGAGTGATGCTCTGCATACCTAAATGATAGCCTTCTGAGCCCACCAGGAGTCAATCCGTAGAATAATTTAGAAAGCAACAGAATATATTCCTTCAACTCGACTTCAGTATCTTGGGTGAATACAGTCTTACGGCCTAGACGAGGTAGCTTCAGATCATCTTCTGAGAGTTTTTTCAGCGTCGATTCGGGTATTTTAAAACATCTTCCCACTTCTGATTTTTCTGCCATCTTTGCTTATTGCATCCAGGGCGTTTTGCAGATCTTCGGCTGTGTAGGAAAGGATCGTTGTCTTACGAGTGTATTTGTGAGGCATCTAAAATCAAAATTCAAAATAAATATTTACTATTATACAAAACACACACAGAAGGGTAATCGTGCGCATTATTCACTATTGACTTTCACTATTCAATAGTGCGCACGATTACCCTTCGGTGTTTGTTTTGCATAATTGCTAAAATTTTCATAGAAAAAACTACTTTAATTGTAGTTGGACAATACTAAAACATTCCTCAAACACTACATTTCAAAGACATACCTCATGCGAAATTAATGGATAAAAATTGTGGACTTACCGCCTTATTTTCGAGCACCCAAAAATTACAAAAAAAAGTAAACAAACCGACCATGTGCTTTCACCTCGGTCGTGTACGTACTGGCATCACGTCCGATTGCATTCGGAAGTCGTGTGACGTGTCGTACCCTGCGGCATCGCTCAACTGACCTGTATATGCCGCGAAATTCAAAATAAGTTGGAGCGCACGATTACCCGCCGCGCACCATTACCCAACTCTCCCTTACAACTTTCTAAACAGTAGCAAACGTCTAGTTGTAGAAGGAAATATTCAAAGTTTACGTCAAAGGTATCCGATATGATTTAAATCCTTTGACTAAGATAAATTTTATTCTATTGGAATATTTGGTATCAGCAATATTTTAAAAGTAGCGCTATTTGTCTGTTGTCCTAATTTTACAGAAAAACCTATTTATTTAGAAGATTGAAATGTTCAAGAAAGAATGTTAGACATTCTCTGAACATGAAAGTCGTCAATCCTACCTTATACTATAATTGATATTCACGTATGGTTGAAAGGACAACCTAAGTTTTCAGTTTCCAATTTTTAGCATTATAATTATATAGTAATAGTATAAAACCGTAACGACGTCGCCTCCTGTATAGAACAACCTAAAATAAAATAAAAAGGTGACCACTACTTTTGGTATAGGCAAGTTGAACGATCTTGAAGTTACCATTTGACGAATCAGGTAAGTAATGATTGTTTTGTAGTTGTAGGAAATAATAAAATATTTATCGTCCTTTTTTTTCTAATAGATTCAATCTACAAACCACCGGTTACTGACGGTTGTGGAATGTAAAGGATTATTGGTTTAAGGGTAAAACAAGAATATCACGTATTTACATTCATTTGAAAGGCTAGCGCAAAAGTTATTAAATATTTTAGGAATTAGAGAGACTATAAGTAAGTTAGTGTTCTGACACCGTACCTTCACCGTACCTAGAATCCTCCACAACGTACGAAAATGGATCACCCAGTACTACGTGCAAAACTTGCTAAGAAATTACAACTAAGACTTTATATTGTCAAGTATTTTGCAATAATCATGTTAAGAGTCAATTTAAATTCGGAATATTTTGTACCCATTATTTTTCTTATATAGCAACAAAATATGAAGTTTTTTGTTAGCCAATGTGTCTCGTTGTGTAACAATTTTGAATTTTATTACCACAAAAAAAACATCCAAGCTTCAGTTAATTGTTTCTTTTCTCTTTTTTTTTGTTTATTAAACCATATGATAATGACCTGTGAATAATATAATATGTGCATTTTGATCAAGAATTTATGAACTTTTCCACTCATTACCAAGTGCATTTGCTACTACGTCAGGAATCTGGCCTTTAAAATTATTAGTGACTGTCATAACGTTTTTTTGCTCTAACTTATACCCAGTTTGTCTTTGAAATTCACAAAGAAATCAAGGAACTTTACGCTAATCCTCTCAGAAGTGGTGTCTGTCTCGATTAGCCACATATAACGGAGGATAGAAAAATCATGCAGTTAGTTACGAAGTTATGGAAGAATTATCCAATTAAACTTTTAATTTGCATGAGTATCGTCGCAAGTTGGTCAACCTTAAATCAATTTAAATAAAAATGTGTAGCCTCTACGTAGCAAAAGCTAAGTAAAGGGTAACAACTTTGAGAAATATTTAGTTTTACCAGAACGCTTGTTTTTAACTTGTTTATGCCAGTTTAAATGTAAGTTAAAAAGTTTTTGCTAATGCTTATTTCTGCCGGTACCACACAACAGATTATAATGTGTTGCAATGCCATTTTTGATATCTTGTTGCTGTCCTAGTAACAGCTTGCAATGTTCTTAAGTAACTCTATAGTAGTATAAACCGAGTCGTGCCTTGTGCAAACAAAATAGGAATATTCCCGGAAGTACATTGATACAACTGAAATTTAAACGTTTTCAATTGACCTTACCCTGTAGATAAGTTTTATAACTGATACTAATTATCAAGTAAACAATTGGGTTATAAATATTCAAATATTTTGTATTGACAATTTAACTATATATTCTATATTTACAAAAGACCATGACTTTATGTTACTAACACTTAATATAATTATCAAGGGATAATTCGTAAATGTCTTACGTATGATGCGTTTGTCATAGAATTTTATATTTTACACTTGTATTCTGAACTAGCATTCGGGCAAAAAACGGTGATGACCGGTTGAAAAAGAACTGTTAATCCCTCACTAAAGAAAAACAAATCGTAAGAAGGAACCGTAATAATGTGAAATACTGTTAGTAGTGCATTAGAGTTTTATTTGTGCGGAAACAACTAAACTACTACTCTAGTATTTATGTATACCTATCAAACATAGAGGAAATATTGGTTATTGGTATTAATTGGATAGCATTAAAGGTAAAGATAAATTTATTACTCCTATAATTTTTTTCATCTTCTAAATGTATGTATGTACTACATAGTACATACATATATAATGGAATTTCTAGATTATTATTATGAAACTAATTAGTTAAAACAATTTATGTGTTTAATTACGTCCTGTTTGATTATTTAATGTTTTATATTTATAACAAGATTACAATATGAAATCATCTAACATTACATTCAATTATTCGCGTATCTGTTATTCAAAAAGAAGTGGCAACATTTGAAATTTACCGTTTCAGAATATTATATGATATTGTTTGATAGAATTAGCGAAGATGGAGCTAGATGTATTATAAACGAAACGGTGTCGCGTATCTTATCGTCTTGCCATACATATCATAAGTATAACTTTTTTGTGAATTAAACCAGCAATATTAAAATAGACTATTAAATCCTGTTTTGAATTAGATAATTACTTAAAACAAGTATCATTGAGTAATATTTATGTAAGCTTCTAATAATTATTCTAAACAACATAACATAATCATGTAAATTAGATTTACACATTATGGTTGATGTATTAAAAATTAAACACAAACATTAATTTAAGATTGTAGAATATACTCCTCTGATAAAGTTAAATATAATAAAGAAACGTATTTATTAGCTCTTTCCACTTTTTTTTATAGAAAACTAACACGAACTACAAGAAGTCAAAATGCTATAATTAAGAAGTTGGGTAGGTAAACTTGGTATATGTATACATATTCACCACTTTAGCAAAAGCTACCAAGAAAAAAGATATATTACGTGCTGATTGGTGTATTACTGAAGATTTCATTGTTTACCTATATTTAACTAAATTCTCTTTTAAAATTAATAAATAATTGATTTTAACATGTTTTGTGCAATTGGTCTACATATTATTGGATTTAAGCTCCATCCGGTTCATTGTTGTTCATTTATTTTACAAGTAGAATTCTTTAAAACCGGGCATGCTGAAGACGATTTCTTGTCGTTTGAGCTTATGTTAATAATAATTTTTTTTTGACAATTTTAGTTCTTTAGTTACTTCAGCATTTTTGTGCAAGGAGTAAAATTTCTTTCGCTAGTTTGGGCGCTTTTTTCTATAGTTTGGGCAGATGTGACTGCTTCGGTACTTTTCTTTCACTTGTGAGTTCGTAGTGGTATTATAGGAAGTATAGTAAGTTTCGACGTGGGAAGAGCAACAGTAGATTTGGTTGTGGCTAATATTTTTTGGTGTAGTAGATTTAATGATTATATAGTTTTCAAGATCTAAAATCTCATCTTCTACATGACATTTCCTGTAATATTTCTGATGATTCAATGTATACCTTCATTGAACAAATCAAACAGTATTTAGGTGACCGGTTGAAATACCATAAATATTCAAAAAAACATGGCAGCACTAACCAAAAACATTTAAGGTAGAGGATGCACTTTTAATTATGAAGGCACAATAACAAAAAACGGATCATAAAGCAAGATGCATATATCAAAAGATTTTAATTAACAAAAAAAATCTCTAATCCGTGTAAATATAGAAACGAAATAGAAGATGATGGTAGAGAGTCGTTGTTCTTTATATATACTAATAGTGATATAAAATATTCCTACAATATATGTGTCCGACCGTACATCTAGTAACATGTATTTTAAGCTGTTTTGTTAATATTTTTAATCACAAAAACATTTTAATGACGGTGATAACTTATATCACTAATTACTGACCATTTATTCAAGCGAAAGGTAACCATGTGTGATATAATATTTTTCGATATAACAATGTAAATGAAATAAATTATATTTTAGGCCATAAAAAAGCACAATGTAATTACACTACTACTAGAGCCACTACACTAAAAAAATGGAAGTTATGGAATTATTATACACATATCGACTAACAAAAAAGAAAACTTACGCATTCTCTGTATCTTAAAAAATCTTTTGCTAGGTTTGATAAGTTTAATTGCTCATCATCTAGTGTCATCTTCACTATGATTTTGATTAATAACTATCGAAAGCTTCTGCTTTTCATTGACTTGTTTTAGGTTTTGATTAATATCAGTAAAATATTGTTGCTTTGCAGGATCAAATAATAATAATGTGCACTGCTTAAGGTTAAAGTAGATAAACGTTATTCCATTCCTGGCTAAAGTTTGTAAAGTTTGCGTGGTGTGATTTGGATATTATAATGATATAATTTTATCTTGAAATTGGAGCAACTCTAATGAATAATAACATATACATATGTATATCCATTCAGTATGAGTACAGACTTTTCCTTAGAAACAAAATGCTTTTTAAACCATAGCAAAAATTGTCCGCATTAATATAAAAAAAGTATTTGTTGACATAAATATGTGCCACAGCTAGTAACCCATTGAGACATTTAAGATTTTGGAGTCTGTCATCACGAAAATTGGTGGTATAACGGTTCCCTCTGAATTACTGCCAGGGATAGTAGATGAGCTTTGTTAGTTCTTTTACTGGCTTCTGGGTATTAATTTGGAGACCAGGTTCATTACATATTTGTCCCAATAAACGAAAAACATCTATCGACTTCCTCACGGCACATACGTTCAGTTCTTGACAAAGGTAATTCTTCAGTGTGTCTGACACTGAGTTCAGAACTTCCCTCTAACAATTGCAAGGAAAGGATTATTTAAGAACGAATATAATCAGTGTAATCCCGTATAATTTTTATGATTATTGGGTGAAATAGATAACAATCGCTTCTTTAATCTCAGTTTTATCACAAAATTATAGGCAATTTACCTAACTGTAGTATGAAATGGGCATAAAATCAGGTGCCTTCTAATAACTGGGTATGTACGACTCCTTTTTCGTTTTCGAATCCCAGTGGAGACAGCTTTCCCAAAAGTTTTTTTTATTAATTGGGATATTAGGGAATTTGCTTGACTGGTTAGCTCCCATAGAACAATTTTTTTATCACTTCCACTGAGTCTATAACATGTTTTTCCGTTCAAATCGTTCTAGAAATTATATGATCTTTTTGTTTGTACTTTCTCGGTATATTGTACTACTAAAAATAATAAAATGTGCATTTAAGAAATTACTACTTTTATTAATTTTAACGAGGTTATTACTAGGTCTTATATCCCACAACGGTTGGTTATGCATCCCTTTGTGCTGCGAAAAATGTTCCATCTAATAATTTTAAATACCTACATGCATATTAGGCGGAATTTCAATGTTAGAGTTCAAGATTAGAAGATTAAAATGATAAAATATATTGAAAGTAAACGCTGTGTATGAAAACTGGATTTCTATGTGTAAACAAAAACCCATCAACGTATCTTGACAACTGAATTTTAAAATAACACATACACGCATCAAATTACTACTACTTTAACTATGCATACTTATAGATAGATGTAGCTACTGGCTGTTAGTTTCCACAAAATTACAATATGTTATATAATAGTCCTTGTTAAACAATCATATTTGAATTACTTTCTGCCCACATCTTGAAGTGCTGTGTATTAGCACCTCTCCTTAATTCAAAATCTACCTCATCTGTTCATAGGATTCAATGTAGCCATATAGTGTTATTCAGTGTTATAAAGCGATGGCTTTTGAACTTAACTTTCTCTTGTATGGCTTGCCCAATCTCCGATACCAGACAAGTTCTTCGCCGAAAGGCGTTTGGTGGCAGCTGTCCTAGTATATACTGCATGACATGGAAACTGCAACACCAAGAAGGGGTGCGAATTTTTTGACCAAACTTGGTAGAAACGTATAACTAGTCAAAGGCAATAATTGATTAAAATTTTGTTGCGATAGATCAAGTGGTCATGGCACATCTGACACTTCATTCAGTTTCCGCTGACATTAATGTGTGGTGTATTTATTGTCTGTTTCAAATTAATTTCAACGGTTTTGTCTTATTATACCTTTGTTTAACGTGTTTAAAGAGTTTTATTATGCCTAGAGTGCGGCAACGTGGAAATTATCGCCAATTAAGCGAATTTGACAGAGGTCGAATTGTTGGTTTGCGAGAAGGTGGTTTTTCATACAGGGAAATTACAAATCGCCTTAACCGGAACCAATCCACCATTATGCAGGACCGCCGCCATCGCCTAATGGCACTAAGAGACAGGTTCTCCAGTACCAGATCAATTGCTGACGTGTGGTTAGGTAATCAAGGTCGTCCTGTTACCCTTCGAACCGTTTATCGTCGAATTAGGGGTTTCGCCTTTCAATCTCGTCCACATCTTGTGTTACCACTTACGGGTCAACACCGACAGCAACGTTTGGACTGGTGTAGATTGCGAACGCATTGGATCGTGGAGTGGCATAAGGTGGTGTTCAGTGATGAATCTCGATTTTGCCTAGGGATGCATGATGGCCGTATGAGGGTCAGTCGAAGACGTGTGGAACGTCGTGATATTCAGTTTTCCGTTGAAAGGCATGTGCATCGAGCAGTGGGTGTTATGGTATGGGGTGCTATAGCATATGGGAGTAGGTCTCAGTTGGTATTCATCCAAACCACCATGAACGCCCAGCCTTACATTGATGAGGTGGTAGAGCCCCATATTCTTCCATATCTTCAAACGGTCGAAGACCCACTTTTCCAGCAGGATAATGCCCCTCCCCACGTAGCGAGAATTTCCATAAATCCCTTCGAAAAGGCTCATGTCAATATCTTGCCATGGCCACCCGAATCCCCCGACCTCTCGCCAATAGAACATGTGTGGGACATTATGGGACGAAAACTTGAATTTAGCCAATCCCCCGCAGACACTAATAGCTCTCCGGCATGAATTACAGGTTGCTTGGGACACCATACCCCAAGAGGATATCGACCACCTAGTCGAATCAATGCCACGAAGAGTGAGGGAGTGTGTAACTAATACGGGCGGCTCGACACATTATTAATAAAAATTATGTTAAATTGTGTTAGTCTTTTGTTTTTTTTTTCTCTTTGAAATTTTAATCAATTATTGTCTTTGACTAGTTATACGTTTCTACCAAGTTTGGTCAAAAAATTCGCACCCCTTCTTGGTGTTGCAGTTTCCATGTCATGCAGCATATCTCCTCTTGGAACCTGTGAACATAGATAGAAAAGGAGTAAAGTGTTCACAAAAATAATACGCGATACCATACTTGTAATAAACAAATGACAATAAAAAGAGACTTAAAATTGTGACAGAAATTAGAGAACCCTTGCAGAATTAAAAAAGAGAATTGACAACACAATTACTGAAAAATTCGCATGTAATTTGAAAAAAGTAGTACATTCTGTATATTCAAAGTCTTAATGTATTTACCTTGACTACGATAAAAATATGGGCCGAAATTTTTAAAAAGGACTAAACTGTAATCTCATTTCAGGAATTAACTATTTCAAGATTGCTTTGTAATACATTGCAATTCTTGCTTAGATTTATTAAAATTTACTTTTACTTAAAATCTAATATACGTAAATGTTATTTTTCAATTATACTGTTTAAAATTGAAATATGAAATGTTGTGTACAACAAATACAGCTTTTAATTTAAAAAAATACACTGTGTTAGTGTAAATGATTTTTTTAAGGAAGGAATCTTGGTACGCTATTTCATCCTCTACCTTAATTGTTATAATTTGAAAACTATAACAGAATAGTGCTCTTCTGGACTTTTTTTGTAGAAAATGTCATGCTCTATGCTGTGTTTCTTGTTTTACAGTCATATAGCATATGTTTGTGTTAAAATGTAGTCTTAAATTCTACACTACACTTTCCGCATAGGTTTGGTCATAATCTTTACTGCAATGTTCAGAAGTACGTGCATATACAGCTCCAACAGGCGCAGTATGTATTGTATCAGAAAAAAGTAGAATAATATTTCACAAGCATGTGTCCTGCGCTAAAAATTATTTTAAAAACTTTTACAATTACCCCATGCAGTGTATAAAAATTACTGATTGATTGAAGACGAAAATAATCTGTCTATTACCTAAAGTAATTTAAAGTTATTGTTCTAACCCAGATGCTACCAGAAGATGCTTAGCCAGGTAAAATAAATTTAAACTAACAATTGTATTGCTCACAAGTTTAGCGCCATTTACATTGCATACCTATTCTATACGTAAACATTTAGACACCAACAATTCCAAGGTAATTGCAGACAAATATTATATTATTGTGTTATTTTGGAGATCGGCCAAAATAGATAGCTTTGTAACAATTCAATCGAATTACTCATGAAATTGTTTATTTTACTCTGCGCTTAATGTAGAATTGCGTAGGTTTGTGCAATCCATAGGCTTCTTTACTATTAATTCAGGAATAGTTAGATCGATACCAGTTTAAATATAACCTGTTTGAATACGGCACCACTTGCTGAATTTAGTACCAGAAAATATAGTAAACGTGTGCAACGTTTTTTCTAATATCGTTGGATATTTTTACAGTTGGGGTAGTATAATGTACGCTGTTCCTTTGCTCACCATTGTCTATTTGTCGATGTCATCCTTTCGTCAGTTTTGGTTTCTTAATACACTTGATGTAGGAGAAGAACCTACTAAATAGGTAAACTACAACAGTTTGATAAACGTTTAGAAGTATTTCCATTTTTTTAAACAATTTAAAAAAGTATTTTTCGAACCCTTGCGTAATAAACTGTAAAAATAGGTACGTGAGGCCTAATAGGCCATAACGCGTCATTACATAACAGTGGATGAAGGCGAAGTTAATTTTCATTAATAGGTTTGGAAATTAAGGTTGTTAGAAATTAACTATCACCCAAATAATATGTTTAACACAAATCGAATTGTTCTTGGTATTTTTATGTCAATTTTAATTTAAATCGGTACTTTCCTTCTCTAAATTTGTTAATTTTATTTTGCTTTTCCAAATATTTGAAATTTTGCGATCGCGTAAAGGTTTAAATGGCAAGGTTAGGTCAAATTGTAATACAGTGGTAAGTCTACAAAAAATCTCTTTCTACTTGATCATCTTCATGCAATTTTTACTATCGCCGGTATCCTTTTTGGGATGTTAAGATTAAAAAACTGATGATTTACCTATTCTTGTGTGAGTTTTATATTTGTAGACGTTCAGAAAAGAGGAACTAGAAATTTTTCAAAACTTAGATATTATTTTTAAAGCTTGTGATTACAAAAGCTGCAATATATTCACCTCCTAGATACAACTTCAAAGACAAGGTTGTTTATGTGAATTTCAATTTGAAAATTGAACCAATTCACTGGTATCCGTTTTCGTCCGCTTTGATGTCATAGCGCTCCTTCATTTGATCACTAGCTTCGTGGATACTGCCTCTTACCGCACTATGGATTTCATTCATTCGCTTCCGAAGGTTGGATACATAGTCTTCCCCGACTACTTCTTCATTGGGCTTGAAACCAAATTTCAGGTCACATGGTAGTCGCAGCTGTCGACCAAAAATTACGTTGGCTGGGCTTTGACCAGTGGTTTCGTGGACTGATGCTCTGTACGCCAAGAGGAACAGATGGAGTTGTTGATCCCAGTCACGTTGGTGGTCGGCCACAGACTTCGACAGATACTTATTAACCGTTCTATTCATGCGTTCTACCATTCCATCAGATTGTGGGTGCAAAGCTGTAGTACTGGTTTTGTGGACTCCCAGTATTTTGGAAACATTTTGGAACACAGCCGATTCAAAATTGCGTCCCCGGTCAGAATGTAGTTCGCGTGGTACATCAAATCGACAGATGAGTTCTTTAACCAGGGTTTCAACGACCGTGATAGCTTCCTGAATGGGCAGTGCGTAGGCTTCAACCCACTTGCTAAAGTAGTCCATTGCCACTAGAATAAATTTATTTCCACTTTCCGTATCAGGGAATGGGCCGGCGATGTTTATTGCAATCCTTTCGAATGGGCTACCCACATTGTACTGCCTCATTGATGCCGTTCTTTTACGATGCGGACCATTAGCAGTAGTGCAAGTTACACATTTTCTGCACCAGTCTTTAACATCTTCCTTACAATTCACCCAATAGAAGCGATTTCGAATCTTCTCTAGTGTCTTCCTGATTCCCAAGTGTCCTCCCGATGTTCCATCATGCAGCAGCTCTAGTATCTCAGGGATCCTCCTTTTTGGGACGACTAACTGTAGCTTCCTGTTTGTTCCATCTTCGTCCTCTAACACACGTTTCAACAGACCATTTTCCAATATCAGAGAGTCCCATTGCGCCCAATGTGATTTTACAATTTGGGTGTATGAAGCAATCCTTTCCCAAGTTGGCTTGGTTCCTGCCATCTTCCATTATAGCAAGTGCTTCAAATCCTGGTGCGACTCCTGATCAGCTCGAAATTGGTATTCGTTGCATCGATCATCTACTACCGAGACTCTACAACAAGAAGCCTCCTCCTTTTCTTCGGTGCGGTGGCAATGTGCACAATCCTTGGGACAAGGTCTTCTTGATAACGCATCTGCATTACGATGGCTGGTTCCTGGTCGATGGACTGCATCAAAATCGTATTCCTGCAATCGTTCGATCCATCTCGCCACTTGCCCCTCTGGATTTTTGAAGCTTAGCAACCAGGTTAACGCTGCATGATCGGTTCTTAACAAGAACTTCCTCCCGTCGACGTATTTGTGGAAATGCTCGATTGACTTAACCACTGCCAGCAATTCTCTCCTGGTTACGCAATAGTTGCGTTCTGGTTTTGATAGTACCTTGCTGAAGTAGGCAATAACTTTTTTATCCCCGTCCTGTATTTGAGATAGGACTCCTCCGATACCCACGTTGTTTGCATCAGTGTCCAGAATAAAGTTTCCGTCAGGACGTGGGTAGCTCAAAATGCGTGCACAAATCAACGTTTGCTTGAGTTGCTCAAACGCATGCTGACAGTCCTCGTCCCATACAAAATCTCTGCCTTCTTCAGTAAGTCTTGTTAGTCCCTTAGCGATCTTGGCAAATCCTGAGACGAACCGACGGTAATAAGTGCAAAGGCCGAGGAAGCTTCGGACTTCGTGCTTATCCTTTGGTACTGGCCAGTTCCCAATGGCTTCTATCTTTTCTGGATCGGCCGATACTCCTTTTTCCGAAACAACATGGCCAAGATAGTTGACTTGCTTCTGGAATAGATTGCGTTTCTTCAGGTTCAGCTTTAACTTGGCTTCACGGAGACATTGGAATACAGTTTCTAAGTTTTTCAGATGAGCATTAAATGACTTTAATGTGGTGGGTGCTTAGTTGCAGTGACTCCGTAAACTGTATTGCTTGTCTGGCTATCACTGCAACTCTCGCGGTGTAGTTATTGTGTGTGTATGTTGTGTTCAATTGGCTTTGTGACAGCATCATATCGCCTTTTATGATGCCGCGCTGTTAATCACTTTGCTCCCAACAGCGAATGGCAAGTCCTTCTGGGATTAAACTCTCTGAAAAAATGTCACCGTCCCTCCAGAGAATTGAGGCACGGTTCCCAAGCACAATTATGTCATCAAGGTATACGAGGCATATTTCCCACGATAGCCTTCTTAACACATTCTCCATAAGCCTCTCAAATGTTGCTGGAGCATTGCATAGCCCGAATGGCATAACGTTGAACTGCCAAAGCCCGGTTCCAATTGTAAATGCAGTCATTTCTTTGTCTTTGGGCTCTAAGTCTACTTGTCAGTAACCACTTTTGAGATCCAGCGTTGAAAACATTTTGCAACCAGCCAAGGTGTCCAAGGTATCGTCGATCCGAGGCAAAGGATAGCTGTCCTTCTTTGTTACGTCATTAAGGAGTCGATAGTCTACGCAGAATCTGGTACTACCATCCTTCTTCTTTACCAGCACCACTGGAGAAGCCCATGGACTGTTCGACGGTTCGATGACGCCATCCCTTTCCATATCTCCGATAATTTGGGCCGCTTCTTCTCTCTTCGCATCTCCTGTTTCTATTCGGTGTCGTACCACATTGGTTCTTCCTTTAGCACCATCTTCGATTTGGAAGATATCTTGATAATTTCCAATCAACGTTCTCACTGCTCGACGTTGTTCAGTTGTCAAACCCTCACAGGCCGTGTCAACAAGTTTATCCAATAGTTTTGACGATTGCCCAGATATGCTAGCAATACTGCAGGCTCGTTGAGCAATCGAAGAGATGCCTGAGCAGCGTCCCAGTGTGGCCCCTGTCTTTATTTTTACCGGATAATCATTTAGGTTCATCAGTCGGACTGGAAAATTTGACTTGGCTTGGATGATCGTCTTTGCAAAGAATACTCCTTGATGCAGACTATTATTTACTTCTGGTTCTAACAGTACAATTTGGCCTTCAGGAATATTGTCCTCGAGTGTCGCCGATGCAATGGTTTCACTCCTCCCGTCGAGAACTATGTCTTTGACCAAAAACGCACGTGTGGCAATATCTTTACAACGGTTCAGGACAATGTCTTCGCCATTTACAACCAGTATACCTTCTTGAAGGTCTAGTTTGAAGCCAAATTCTGCCATTATATCCATGCCACGAATTATGTCCTGTTCTATGTTGGCCAGCAGTATGCGATACCTGAATTTCGAATCGCCAATTTGGAAGTTGGCAATCGTTTCACCCAGGACGTTGACTGACTCCCCAGTGGCTGTGCCACTGATACCAAAGATATGTAACATGTAATTTAAAGCTAAAAATTAGTTAGGAAACAAAGAATGCAGATCAAAAATAAAATAGCTAATTGTAGTTAGTGACTAGATAGTATATTTATACAATCTCAAAAATGATGCCATTGATTTCTTCTTCCTTTTATTATCCCTCGTCAACAAAAAGCAAAATTAAAATCTTTATTGTTATTCGTTGAAAAGCATATTAAATTGTATACAATGAAACGTTAAACTATTTCGTATACCTTCCACACTTACAATTTATATAAACATCTTCGTTTGAAATTAACAGTCAACTTCTCACAGATACGGTAACAATTTACCCCCCGTATGTAACTCAAAACTTCAATTTATAATTTTAATATTGGCGGCGCCTTTCAACTGCTAACCCCACCTCGTCACAATTAATTCTGGCACATGTAAACATTGTAAATGAGGAATGAGAAAGCGGCGCTCCTTCTGATCTACTGTTTATAATAAATCACGTAGTTTCAGCGTCGTTTCCTAAAGCGTTCAAGAACACCGTTGGGAAAGAGGAAATCTCCAGAACGTAGTCATCTATTATGTAACGGATAGGCGTATTAATGTGTAATACCTGGGAATTTGTAAAATGCTTATATAAAATAAACTATAGATAAATCTATACTATATACTATACTACTAAAATATAAATATTTTAGTAGTAGTTTTCTTGAATGAACAGAAAAGACACACTTCCTTACAAACGAAACAAGCATTTCATAAAATTCTTTTTTTTTTAATTTTCCAATTGTATTTAAACGAATATTATGAAATTTATGTACATGTAATAATAAATGAGGCTTTCCTGTACACATTATTTATATTATTTGTATTGCCATACAAATACGTCTTGTAGTAAAGATAGTCTATACATTTTTGTCGAGGTAATGTTTGCGAAAATATTAAGATTTCGATACTGAGTTGAAATAGTTGGAGTTTTCATTCTTCAACTGACACATTTCTATAATACTGTATATAGATTTCTAAACTATTTGGCAGAATGCGTTTCAGGATGGTTATTTGGGAAATCATACATTTCGTCGTTGACACCCTTGAAATACTTTAGCAACATATTGTCCTTTAATAACTGTCATAGTGCTATAAGTTTCATATACAATTCCAAAATTGCCGAGACGGTTTGTTTTGCTCTTAATATCTCCGAAAGATTTGGACTAGCATGTTTTGTTGTTGACATCTTAGAAATAATCATTTTCTCAGTATATGCTTTATTGGAAACTGTTGTATTTTTTTATTTTAAAACGTATCTCAAAAGGTTTTAGTTTAATGTAAATTCAATTTCTTTGAGGAAGATAGATATGTTTATGAAATTTTTTGCATAAGTTAAATTTGCTGAAAGGCCGTGCCTTTGTCTATTAAATATAAATTTCTAATAGGTAAATTCACATTTAAATTTGAAACTGACTGTAGATATATATGTACATGTTTAGTTGATGTTTGGTCGCGCCATCATATACGTCAAGGCATGAAGTAGCGATTGTGAAATATGACCGAATTTGTCACGTACTATGTTAATGTTACGAATCATTTCATATGTAGGTATCCATTATGTTTTAGATTAAACGTCACGACTAATTTTTTATAAATTAATGGATGAGTGTATAAACGTGTCACGTCCACGCCATCTGGTACTGAAAACAATATGTTTTATTCAAGCAAAAAAGTATATTGTTTATTTCGAAGACAGATCTATGAATAATATATGTATACCTAATATGTGCAATATGTACTATCTTTTATACATTAAATGCGAGTTTCTCAATGGGGAATACGTATGCAGTAACTAAAGGTTTTGCTTTAAAGCAAATTTAATTACTCTGATGTGGTTCATCAATGTAGTACATACTCGTATATAAAGATATAAAATTCGCTTTAAAGTGAAACCTTTATTTACTAAATAGAAATTCGTCACTGAAAAAATCGGATTTAATTTGTAAAAGATCATCTTTTGGACATCATTGACCATATAGTAGTTATCGTTGGTGTCAATCACGGACAAAGTAGTTCAAGACTAACATTTCTAAAGAAGAACCATAACCGCTAGAGCAGTGTTCTGTAAATTTTCTTGACAACTTGTCCTTATTTTTCGAACATAGGTCTAACGGTACAAGATATCCAGATATTTTTAAAAATTTTTTATAGAGCATACATTTTTCTACAGAAAAAAGTTAGGACAATTCTAATTATTATAGTTTTACCAAACTTTAATGTAGTCTGGCATTAAACAGAGTGCCTATTATATATCTACGGTCTGTACTATATATGTACAACATTTTCTGTCTTTGAAATGCGAACGAGATGTTCTCTTGTACAAATTACAAGTACAATCTTCTCATTGTCAGGGCCTGTGCACACATGTTTATAGGCTTATTTCTTATTCCTTCTACATATATAAAAGTTTTTATTACTGACATTTAATGCGAAACCTAATGGATACGTATGTATGTATGAAATACATAATACGTTACATTAACATTTCAGGTATACAGAATGAGATGTTATTGCAACTTCAGCAGATGAGATGTTAATGTAACATCAAATGAAACGTTTCTCTATACTGTAGAAATCATGCACCTATGGTCAGTGCTTGGCATAGCCACGAACAAAATACGCTCAAGAACTTGAACACCATAACAACTAGAATAGTACTCTTCTAGACATTTTGTAGAAAGTGTCATGCTCTAGAAAAAAGATGCTACAATTTTCTTGATATCTTATACGGTTAAAGCTGGATTCGCAAAAAAGGGAAAATATCGTAAAAATAACCCTAATTGTCCCTTTCTTTGCAGACGTAGGCTTAACGACAGAAGAAATGCTCTACATGCTCTACAAAAAAACTTTTTGTGTAGAGCATGAAATCTTGTCCAAAAAAGTCTACGAGAGCACTATTCTAACTGTTATGGTTTTTAAGTTATCGAGCTAATTGTGTTCGTGATTAAGCCGAGTCCCAACCATAGGTGCAAGATTTGTACTGTATACGTTCCACATAACATACTCTTGAAGGTTTTGGAACCTTTTATGTTTAAATGAAACGTTTCATATTTCATCAGAGATATTTGGAAATATGTTTGATGCAGGAAATGGTTTAGTGGAAATGATGTATCTTGTATCATTTATGTTATAGTCTGTACTGTAGCGTAACTTTTGTTTGGAACATTTTCTGAAAATTTATTTTTACTTTTTCATAAATATTTAGTTGTATATTTGAATAACCCTGTAAATAGGAGTAGACTATATAATAGTTTTTATTGATATTTAAATATTTATGCAAGAAGAAATTGAAAAATTAAAAATAAACACTGAACTTCGACGTACGATGTCAATAAATGTGTCTTCCTTATAGGTTGCTTGTAATCATACCGATTATATTTAGACTGCATGGTACATCATTACATCAATAACATGTGTGTGTCGTAGATACGGTTATTTGCCGCGAACAACAAACAGTACATATTACCTGCTGCCTTTATTGACGAATAGCTTGCTATGAAGAACTGGGTTACTGATATCATAATTCTGTTGGGCAAGGTCGCTTTTCCATTCATTTATGACATGTCCGAGAGATATACATAGGTGTGGCCTCCTCGCGAAAACGGAAGAAAGAGAAACAATTACGTATCCTCGTCATATCTATGACTATTATTAGAGGTGCACTATATTGCAAATTAATTAGCAAATGCTTTTTACTCAATTTGAGTATATTTTATTCTTAGAAGGTACTCCCATACGAGCGAGTATTAGTACATACTTTTACATTTGATGTAAATGTACAAATGTGTATGATTTTATTTGTTTGTTTATATTATCTAATAAATATACATAATAATAATTAATGAAAAGATACGCTTACTAGCACGGAAAGCAAAAGAACGAAACCTTTGTATTTATTGCATTATTAAAACTAATTTCCCTTTGTTTTGTTTAAACTTATCCGTGATTATTTTTATTGTTAGAGAGTACAAGAGCACGCGATAATTTTGGCATAACTGCCCACGGACTATGCGCTGGTGTACCAGCCATGTACCAGCCTTATTGAGACATTTTGGCTTGATTGGTATGTAACTGTATCTCATACAATGATCAGTTGGTCAGGCATTCTATGTTTAAAACCAGCAAAAAATTTGTGAATATTAATTAAAATATGTTTTAATTTAGAAAATATACAATCTAAATGTATTAGAATAACTACTGTGGCCAACTGAAATGGTTGTCGAGCAAGTTTCGTCCAGCATGATATCGAATTTTTCGATTGAATATAAGAACTAAGTTGTTTAGTGGAAATGTTAAAAATTATACGTTTATATGTCTTGCTTGTATGTACAAAGATAACGGTAGCATCCGACGATGAGGTACTAGTCAATTCATGAGTGTTAGAGATGCTTAGATTACTAACTATGTAGTACATAGATAGTATGAAAAGGTTGTGATTATCGTTAGTCTGTATTAAGCGTCTGTATTAATTGGGAAAGCGATGAAACGGTAATCGTTTAGAAGTTACCGATAAATGTATGTATGTACATTGAGTTAGTCCAGTTCCTTTTTTTAAGTTTCATCAAGCATGTCCGAACTTGCAAGTAGTAAAGGTATTGTAACATTGTAATTTTCAGGACAACTGAAACAAAGAATACCTATTCGGTTATTTCAGCAAGCTAATTTCTGTGATATACATATGTAACGAACTTAGTTTTTAAATTATATGATTAGGCAAACGTCATAGGACCAAACAGTTAAAGCAAAATGAATTTTGACAAAAAGTGCACGTTTCTTGGATATCGACGAAAGACTGAACTAATTCAATCTTTGGAAAATAATGTATGGTTATATGATTTAACATATTTTAGGTAATGTATCCAAAGAGATAAATGCTCAACAATAGATTTCCCATAAAAATTTTCGGAAGAAAGGATTGTATTCTTGAAATACAGAATTTATATCTAACTTTCAGAAATTCTTCTTTTACTCCAAGGAAACGATGTTCTGAAAAGTTACGTAAATTATACATTTTAAAACACAAATCTAAATGAAGATATTTTATCATTAACATGATACCTCTCTTTGATTTTAGTAAAATTTAGTTGAATTTGACGAAATCGGAAAACAGATAATGAATTACCGTTAATTTGGCAGCCTGTCGCGTAACAACAATGCCCCTTTTAGCAAATAATTAACTTCTTTCAAAACAAATCTATCAAATCTAATCAAAAACAAAACATATATGTATACTGGGCCATATTAATGTAAGACGACCTGCAGTATAGCGGCAGATAGTGTTCGCCAGCAATGGTTTAAAATACATATCCGATTAAAAAAATGCGAGAATGGTTATGGTCTAAAATGAATGTATCTAACATTTCCACTAAGCTTGCCAAGTGATACAATGATTCCCAAACTCTCCTTCGATAAACCCTTCAAGGTTGTCCTAGACTGGGATAAGTGGAGAGAAAAACAGAAACCAGGGGACCAAAACCAGATCTGGTATGCAGATGGGTCAAGAAGAACCACACATATAGCAGCAGGTAGGTATATACAGTGAAACCCTAAATCATAAAGAATATATGACACTAGGGCAATACACCACCGTATACCAAACGGAAATACTAGCAATAGACACATGTGCTCTAAGAGCATTAGAGACAAAACCAAGGGGGCATATCCTGTCGGATAGCCAAGCGGCCCTAAAGACACTGGCAGCTTATCAGATAACCTCGAGGCTAGCTTGGGATTGCCTGGAAAACCTAAGAACCCTGGCCAAACACAACAAGGTAACCTTGGTGTGGGTGCCGGGGCATAAGGGTGTACCAGGTAACGAAATAGCAAACAAGCTAGCAAGAAAAGGTTCTGCAACAATATTTACCGGACCTGAATCAGGTCTGGGGACAACCAAGACTGCGATACGCGATGCTGTGGCTGAGTGTATCATAAAAACACACCAGGCACACTGGAAGAGCGTTGAAGGACGGATTCATAGCAAACGAATAATCACGGTAGTTAGCAGCAGATGTGCTGGTTCTCAACCCGTTACAGCTTAGAACGGTTACGAGTCTGATAACGGGACACGGCTGTCTAAAGAAATATCTACATAAAATTGGCATCTTTAAGGACGAGCCTATATGTAGACTATGCAATAAGGAGGAGGAGACAGCCTACCATGTTATATTCGAATGCGTTGCGTTGGAACGACGGAGACTGCCACTGCTGGGACCATTAACCTACTGACAGGTCCATCGGAAAAAGACCTACCACACAGGCTGCTAAACCTAGTAAAAGGGACTAACTTGTTTATATAAGGAAATTCACTTGGTACCGAATAATACAATAAGCCATAAACCGCGGAGCTAAGGGGATGCTACTAAATAAAACCTGGCCGGTACCCAGTGTTCAAATCAAATCAAATCAAGCTTGCCGAGATTATTAAGGTATTATATGTGCCATAAATAAATACGCTTGAATATTTGAATTATTGTTTATTTCTGTATATGTAGTACATATGTATGTAGCATAATATCCTTCTATAATAATTTAGCTAACAGTGAAAAATGTAGTATCATATATTTACAAAATGTTAATACATTATACTTTCGCTTTGCCAGTCATAACCGTAGTACCATACGTCGTTTATTGTTTATAGTGTATCAGTTACATATGGAACAAAATGAACTAAAATGATTCACTTAAATAGGAAACCTGTCAAGAATTGATGTGTTGCGAAAAACGGTAACTTCCTCTCGCCAAGACAGACTGCACGGCACCGCTTTCGAAACCTGATACAAGCTCGAACCATTATGTAAACAGATCTTTGACAATATACGGATAATTAATGCTTCCTCTTGCACATTAGTCTTTAAAATAACTATAACGAGTTATTTTTAGAATTTTTACATACTACTTACTAACTATTTATGAAGAATAAGTATAGAAAAACTTTAAATAAAAAGTGATAAAATTTTATTTATGTGCGATTAAGTATATTGAACGTAAATGAATATCACGACTGTTTAAAATACATTGTGTACCCTCTGTAAATAATGCTGAATAATGTTGATATAAAATATGTATGTATAGATCTAATTAAAACAAAATATATTTCTAAGTTCCTCCTTAAAGATGACGCATCGTGTAATACTTTAAAAAACTCTTGCACTAATGAGTTTTACAGACTCTGATTATTAATACTCTTACACCAAGTTTTGTACTCTAAAAAATGTGGGAGTAACATAAATAAATGTACTAATTTATGTACGCACTATATTAAATAATCTTTTTTACAACTCTGTGCAATGAAATTCTTGAACAGAAATTGTATACATACAAGGTATGTACGATAATAAAATTAATGTGTAGGTACTAATACTAGATGAAGATCATTTTCTTTACATTTACTTTTGCAAATTATAGTTCACTATCCATTATAGGTCATATATAAGAATCAAGAATTTCATAATGAAATTAATTGTGGACGAAAGCGACAAATTAATATCCAGAAGGTGGTTCTTGTGTGTTTTCTGTGAAAATTTTTCTCCATTTTGTTACGTTTCGTTCTGATGTATATATGTATTTTATTAATGATTCAACAATTCGCAAGTTTAGTCATTTATTAACAACTTATTAATGACTTATTTGAAGGAATAGGAGAAATTAAAATCCAACCATATGAATTTCAACTTAAGAAAAATTATACATCATATATTGCACCACGTAGACAAATTCCCTTTCAGTTAACTAATTCATTAAGAGAAGAATTAGCTTTAATGATTAGAGATAATATTATAGCATCAATTACAGAGAAGAGATTACTTGTTAAAAAACGGAATAATAAAATTAGAATTTGTTTACACTTGAATACAGAGAGAACACTACAAAATACCTGATGACGTGATGAACTCACGACAAGCTTAAATGGTTCCAAACATTTTACAATTCTTGACGCCAATGAGGGATTTTGGCAAATTCGATTAAGCGATAAAGCATCACAACAAGGCTACCATTTGGTTTAGCGTGCGCACCAGAAATTTTCCAAAAAACATTTTCCGAAGCATTTTCAGGAATAAAAGGCATAAATATACGAAAATACGAAAATAAAATAAAAGCTTTAACAAGTATGGAAACACCAACAGATAAAAAAAGTAGATTTTTGGGTATGGTCACGTATGTTGCAAAATTTATTCCAAAAAAATATAATATATACATATTAACGAATGAACCTATAATGTTAGCTTATTTTGATGTGAGTGAACTTATTACCTTGTCTGTAGATAGTTCGAAGCATTCACTGGGAGCAGAAATACTTCAAAAAGGTTCATCTTTGGCATATGCTTCAAAATCTCTAACTGATTCTCAGATAAATTATGCTCAGATAGAAAAAGAAGCTTTAGCCATATTGTTTGGTTGTCAACGATTCTACCAATACCTTTATGGAAAACATATTTAAGGAAAAATTAGATAAATGTCCTTTAAGATTGCAAAGAATAATAATTTACCTACTTTATTTCAAACTCATATTGTTAGTTTGAAATAAAGTATAAACCCGGAAAATTGTTGTATTTCGCAGACGCGTTATCTAGAAGTAAGTATGACAAAAAACAATTTCTGTTACTCGAAAATGAAATTGAACTTCAAATTAATTTCATTAATTATGCCAGTATTAGTCCACAACGATTTAAAGATATTGAAGAAGAAACGAAAGAGGGATGAAAGAGGGATGGCCAAATACAAAGAAAAGTTTACCGGAGATAATTAAGCAATATTGGAATGCTAGGGCAGAAATTTATGAAACAAAGGAATTACTAGTATAAGGTAATCAAATAATTATACCAAAATGTTTAAGACAATCAATAATAGACAAGTTACATTATGGGCATATGGGAATAAACAAAATCATTTTAAAAGCAAAAGAAGTAGTCTATTGGCCGTACATAACACATCAAATTACAGATATAATTCACAAATGGTTTACTTGTGCGAAGTTTCAAAATATGAATCAAAAAGAACCCATTATCAACACAGAACTACCATACAGACCTTGGCAATCAATCGCAGCTTTTTTCACTTTAATCATTATGAATATTTGTTAATGGTAGACATGTATTCTGTATAGTAATATCCTGAAGTAATATGTCTTAAAAATGATACTACTAGTAATAATGTAATACATCATTTTAAATCAATTTTTGCAAGACATGGGAAACCAGATATTTTGTATACAGATAATGGAGCCCAATACGTTAATTTAAAATTTCAAAATTTTCTAAAGGAATGCAGACAATTAAGAAATTATTTAAAAAAGCTTTGGAAGAGGAAAAAGATATGTATTTGGTTTTACTGGAATATAGAGCAACTCCAATCAGCTCAAAATTACCATCTCCAGCTGAAATATTATTCGACAAAAAAATCAAGACTCAATTACCTATACAAGAAAAACTATTAACACCAAATAATGCTACTAGCGTTAGAAAGCGTTAGCTGAAAATCAAAATAAACAAAAGAAATACTTTACCAAAAACACCAAAACATTGCCTAAATTAAAAAGATGAGAAAGGGTACTGAAAACAGATAAGTATAGAGCACGATCGTATAGAGTTAGTTTTGATGAAGATAAGAATGCAGGAAAAGATCGAATACAAGGTTTTTAAGTTGGTCGTAAACGTGGAAAAACGATTATGGATACTTGATGGATTACTGATAATGTTGACATATCATTTTATTATTGCTAAGCATTATTGTCGAATGTTTCTATCGTGAAAACTATGGTAGCAAAATTTGTTCCAAATTTCACTTACTACTAAATTTCACTACCTACTTGAAAGATCTTCTCTAACATTATTTATATATTTAAGCATTATCTTGTGTAACGCCCAATTTATTCTGAGATCTAATTCAGTTGATTATCCTGTTTATAATAATTGGTGTTGACACAAATATATCGGAATGCTACATCTAAAGTTAGTTGATGTTTAATATTTACAGGACTCATTATATTCATTTGCATATTTATTTTGCAAATGTAAATACAAATCTACCCGGTACATTGCATTTTAACTTTGTTATATATGTATAGTCGAGTGCGTCAGAAATATAAAAATATTTATAGAGATTACATAATGCACCAGGTGATGCCGAACGGTTGACACGTATATTTTTCGTGTCTTCGCGTATCAAATGACACGCTGCGAAACAAACTAAAATATTAATTCGTCGACGGCATACTTTTCGCTAGGTTCCGTTACGGGTAGCTAATTCTGGACTGGCGCGCGATTCTTTTATTTGTTTCTAATTTCCTTCGTTTCAATGTCGGACAGATTTCGCTTCTGTGTATACATCTGTGAGAGATCAACATTTCCGAAGAGCAGACGTGTAATTAGTCGCGGATAGGTAGAAAGTATTCGGCATTTTTAAATGGTTGACAGCTCATTAGGGCCGATGAGAGATCCCGAAATTATCTGTCAGTAGTATAATCGGCAATGTCTCTAAATACAGATTATACATTAAAACATAGTTTTAAATAAATGCTGCGTGGTATAATTATGATGAGTCAGAAATCAACTAATTGAATTAGTATTATTAGTTGTAAAATCTAAAAGCGCGTCTGACAAATGTAATAGAAAGTAGTGACATAACAACTGGTTATGTATAAAAACTAAGAAATAAAGTGTGTTCAGATTACACAGGTCTACAAAAATTTTTTTGTTGAAAGATGTTTTTAATTCATCAACTACTTTTACACAATTTCGGGGACCTGATTATGAATTTTCTTTTTATTTTTATGTATCACGTAAGGTTTTTTTACAAACTACAATAAAATAACAGAACTTAGCGTTTTTTTGTGGTGTGCCTTTTTGAAACCCAGCAATAGTCTCAATATTACAACCTAAGTGCTGAAACGTTTTCACTTAGCATGTTGTTGATCAATATTCTTGTAGTCCTAAGTGGAAACGTCTTTATTGATTCCCCATCTTTTTTCTACAGCATTCAACTGAGAAAATCCTCATCTTTACAAAGCGATATTATTTGAGGTCCTACAAAAACTCCTTCTTTTAACTTTGCTGCAGTTAAAGTCGGGAATTTGTTGCAAATATTCTTAAAACAGTCTCCATCTTTGTTAAGAGCCTTAACAAATTGCTTCATTAAGTTTATATGTAGAGGAGGTAAAGGGACTTTTGTAGGATCCACCAATTTAGTACGTTGTATGTTTTTTATAATTGGAACAAGGTCTTTCCGAAGAGACACTGTGTGTCAGTCCAATGTTTGTCTCTGGCACGGCTATCCCATTCATAGATAAAACAGGGGAACTTTATAAATCCTGATTGCTGACTCAGAAATATACAAAGCACCTTTAGATCTCCGCAAAGCATCCAGTTATGTTCCTCTTACTTAATTTTCTTTAACAGAAGCTCCAAGTTTTGATAGGTTTCTTTAAGGTATACCGAATGTGCGAAAGGAATGGAACTTAACACATTACCATTATGTACTAATACTCCTTTTAGGCTTCTTTTGCTTGAATCGATGAAGAGACGCCATTCTCCTTTGTCATACGAAGCAACTCCCAACTTTGTAAGTAGATTAGGAATGTTATTACAATATACTAAAGTTCCATCTGAACCGAAATAAGGGCTCAAGTCTTTTTCTCGATTTCCATAGAAACTGGTTGATGTTCCAGGAGCCAACAAGTTTTTGTAAATCTCTTAATAAATCAGTCAGTTCATTTGGAGTAAACAGTTCTAGTTTAATACATTCCTCTGGATTAAAGTCAACGTCTTTCGAATCATATGGATCCTTATCAGAGTCAGATGAAACTATTGTATCAATTTCTTGGGATGGGGCAGGTACTGGTACGTCAGGCCCGTGTGGCACAGGTCTGATAACAGAACTGACGTTGGGATATGTTATATTTTTCTTATTCTTGGTGTTAGAGCCTTTTATATTGCAAGAACAAAAATAACAATCATCACTATGGTTTTTTGGTTCACGCCATATCATGGGTATTCCGAAACTTAATAATTTTTTTCTACCTTTTGTCTAGTTTTGCAAAGCTTCTACGCAAACCCTGCATACAATGTGTGGTACCCACGATTTATCTTGGTCTGATGTACGTGTCTTTAGCGCCATCGTCAGGTGCACCCATCTGCTACTAAAATATATTTTTGAATCCTTAAAATACACTTGGATGCATATTATTAACAGTAAGAACACATTTCAGATGTATACCAAATATAATACCCCCAACATATTTCAGACATATTTCTTTAAATTTTGTTACATAGCACAGGACAGATTGCGAATCCAAAATTATTCAGATCCGGATAATAGCTGGCTTCTATTTTCACATTATATTATGTTCTTTCGAAAATTGCCGATTTAAAGGCATTTAGAGATGCCAAGTTGAATGAAAGTGTCTTCAATTAACATGTTTTTCTTAAAATATTGTACGCTGTGTTTATACTCCATGTTAATTACATATTAACTAGATATTTCTGTTATGTTAATATTAGGCTATAAGATTTTCTGAGTAGTTCTAATACTCTTTTATTTATCATTAATATTACAACATTCTTATAATAGAAGCTACAGTAAAAGTTAGAGCACATACATATATATACAAAGGAAATAGAGTAATACTCTCTCGGATGTTGTTAAGTGGGTAGCAGTCCTGTAGGCTGTACGTGACATGCTTACCTTTTAATTTGGATCGCTTGTCTTCACTTTTACGTTGTTCGCGCAAACAATTCGACAATATCATTCACAAAAATTCATTATTTGCGACGTGACCTTTGTACTTTAGCAACTGCCTTCTGATAAGAAGAAGAAGCAAATCCAAAATGTTCCTAGTTTTAAATCGCAATAAATTATGAAACTAATTGGTTTGAAGATATTGTTATCAATTGCTTATTGAATTACTTAGATTTTAATTTCTGTTATTAAGAAATACTTATGGTAGTTTTGCAAAATGTAATAGTTAGGATTGATCGCAAATTGATAAAATCTCTCAAATTATCAAGTTGATATTGAGGTCAGTTTTTGGTATTATGGAGCATTCTTCAAATACAAGAGATAAAGGATTTTCAGGTGCGTTGGAAACATTTTTCTCTTTGAAAATATTTGGGGCATTACTGACAAATTTGCAGAAGTATGCCCTGTTAATGGTCGAAGTTGGTCTATCAATGTGATAGAATCTACTTCTTTGTCTAAAGCCAGCTCTACACGTATTAGATCTAATAGTGTGTACACTACTACTTTTTCTAACACTTTTGCTAGGTCATGTGTACCTAGTATGCTAAATCTGCTACACATCAATGAGTTGTTCCCACCGTTGTGTATTATTTTCTAATTCATAGAAATAATGTGCTGGACGGACAAGCTGCGTGTCCATCATTGTTAAGTAACATTGGCGACTATATTGGGTATAAGGTTTGCTCGTTTTTAAAGACTGATGATCATCAAATATAATGTTTGTCATATCGTCTTAAGTCCGCTTAAGACTAATTCATTGCATCTTATCAATAGCGCGTATAATAAGATTTCATCCATCTGATATTCCTTCATGTACAAGTTGATTTGCCTACACCAAATTTTTATAAAGTAGCCACAGATAGTACTCACCTAAACATTTTTTTCAAAGGAAGAACAAAACTTCTCTTTCTGTCGGAAAGAAAAATATCTGATTCTTCTCCAGAACAAAAATGTGACATCGCTTTTTCCCCATCATGCATAGTTTCTGAGACACAGCATTTATAATTTTAGACATTTTAATGCTTTTTTACGTTTTTAACTACACAATATTCAAGCATTCTGACTCACATAGCATGTAAGGAATGACGATTTTCTGCTACCTTAGCCTGTGAAGCATTCCTCTAGATAGATAGCATATTAGGATTCAGTTTGTTTTGATATCTCTTTTTTGTAGTTGAAATTTCTTGATGACTATGTTCCACGTGCTCATCGCTCATTACGCCAAGATTACTTTTAGAGACATACCTACTACAACCCAAATTTTTATAAATAAATTGGTAATAAGATCGTTGACAATGTTACGGTAATTTTCCCCTTTTCGATTTCCTAAAAATCTGTGAGTAAGTTTAAGTAGCTTCCTGGAGTAGATTCAATAGTCCTTTAAACTTTCGATCATGCATACCAACGCATGTATATGTGGACCCGCAAATATTCCTACTTTAGTTTTTGTATCGCTAATTTTAGGAAAATTTTTATTTTGTTCTGGTTTGTATTGGCTTTTTCTATCCCTACTATTCCAAAAAATGAAAATAACAAAAAGATTGTGGGCAACGGAGAACTTTTGAATACATATTTGAAAACACGCTAAAAATCTGTATTAAGTACAACTACAACTCGTGAGACATCATGTTGGCCAGTGTTATTAGATACATACATATGTATAAAATATTTTTGATTATATTGTTGAATATTTAGTTTTAAATTTGCAGCTTTAAAAGTTGTTTTATTAGACAATTTTATTATATTAGTACGTATTATTACAGTCTGTTAATTACAAGGATCGACTAATTACAGTGTAGTAACGATTTAGAAAACACATTAATAACCTATAATGAGGAATATTAAAACACAGTTTTATTATCGAATTTTATTGCAATCAATTAGATATATATGCCTTAAAAAAGATTTAATTATGTTATGTGTATATAAGATACAGCTATTTGCTTGAAAATTACAGTACTTTCGAGCTCACATTTTCTTGGAATTTGAGCGAAATGATAGTATTAGTTGCGCAAAGCTACAATTTAAAAAATTAACTTTATATTTTAGTTGTAAATCACATCGAAACTTATATGCATAATAAATTCTTTTTAAAAATCGTAATGAAATTATTGAGAAGAGTAATAGGGTGTCACTATAAAGGATATAATTTGAAATTATAAGCTTAGAAGTTGGTTATGCTCCTGTATAAAATACATGATAATAGACTCTAGAAAATGATTTGGAAATGTAAGCCACCAACCAAAACGTTTTAGAAAACGTTTTTGAAAAGGTGCGTAGGAAGGACAGTTTAAAAAGGCTAGAAGAAAAGGAAAAGAAATGGTCATCATTGGGTAAAATCGTGGAAGCTTTTTGGAAGTTGTACAGAAACTTTTATCAAGATTTTCATTTTAGATTGTTGAATTATTCAACCGCCACTAGATTAGTTAGTTTTGGCATAATATCGTCCATATACGGTTAACAAATGCAATAATAAGAATCTTAGTATAAGCCAAACGGCAACAAAAAAATTTAGTGCAACACATCACAAATTTTACGACATACATGCACTTATACGAGTTTCGCCGTTATCTTTTATATCATAAGACCATATGAATCATCTATTCAGTTTTTGCAAGCCGCTAATGTCTCGCACTATCCGGTTACGGATTTGAGTTTCCTTATTTGAACACGGGTACTTAAGCTGAATAACTATTATGAGCGTATTTATCAATGAGAAGAGCATTACGCTGCATCGAGGTCATAAGCGCTTATTTACCACCAACGATTAATATGGCTAGTGAATGCATTAGACGGTATGTAAATATGGGTAGATAATTATAGACAATACCTGGTGAAAATATGGACATTTAATCTATTACGTAAAATACAATTTAAGTAAAATTGATTGAAGCGAGAAAAATACTTATTGATCCTTAAATATTTAATTACACGGTACACACATAAAGTAAGTGTTGAAGCAGATGAAAGCGGGCATATTTAATTAATTTGTCTTCATAGAAGAAAAGGAGCTTCTTTAGTATTCTATTCATGTTCTATTTTTGTGTTATTTGTTTTAAGTCCATGATTTTTGATTATACATATAACTATTAATTTTTTTACAAGAGACATATGTTTATTACGTAATTAGTTACAAATAGTTTCACAGTTTGTTCTGTTCAATACACATTTATAAGACGAAGATTTATACAAGATTAAAAACAATCCGGGAACCAAGATTTGAAGCTAGTTTCTAGGTTGAAGTTTAATCCACACAGTTAGGTTCATACAGGTATGTATGTGCTAAATTTACAATTTTCTTCCTGACTAAATCTGACTAAATAAACTTTGTAAATTTGTGTTTTGTATAGTATATACAATTATAATTTTCCACTACTCAAAACATTTCTTGCTAAATTAAACAAAGTTTATTCAGTTAAATTTACACATAAAGAAAGTTGTAAATATAACACGTTTCTGTAGACCTAACTGTGTAAATGATACCCCTTTTTTACTATGTACTCAATTGTATCTGGTTTGGAGTTTGCACAAGATTTAGAACAGATGATCGGAATTCAAAACGGCCAAGAATTTGATCAAGATTTTTATTGGATAATTACCAGTGGTTTTCGCAAAAACGTTTGCAGAAAATCCGTCGTCTTTTTCAAGCTAGAAATATGGATAATTCAAAGTCATACATTAAATTATTTAAGACGTTACATACTTGTCTCACAATTTGGTAAACCAAGTTCAATTTAAAAAATTAATAATAACAAAAGCATAAGATAATAACTATCTGATTTCTAAACAACAATTTACAAATTATAGGTTCTTCTTGTCACGTAATCATCAGAGCGGGAATGAATATAAACCAAAGTTATATGTGGAATAATTGTTAAAAAAATTTTTGCTAAACAATTTGTTGGGTAAAAACAAGGTATAAAATAAAATAACGTTTAATAGTGTGTGTCGTCAAACATGTATGTACGTATGTATACAGTAATTAATAACTAAACTATCGATATAGTAAAGTAACGTTTTCCCAAAATCAATTAGCGAAATCTATTATAATATAACAAAACACTTATGTATTGTCAAAACTAGAAGTGTCAATTTTAAAATTACAAGTCTTATTGGATTTAATATGTAAAAGTACATAAGTCATTTTTAAAAGGGTTCGACGTCAAGTATAATTGGTTTGGTGAAATCAAACTTATGACCTGTGTCTAAACAATGAACAGCTAACCCTGTATTTTTTGAGCCTGTGGATACGTCATATTGATGTTGTTTTATTCTTTTCTTAAAAGTCTGACTACTTTGGCCTAAAACATAAGTCACAATTATTGCATGTTATTTTATAGACTTTATTACGCGTGTCTAAACATATACTATCTTGTCTTTGAGATTAGTGAAAATGTTGAGTTTTTGAAGAGTATTATTGTTGTAGGACACAATCTGGAGACGATTATTCTGTAATATTCTATTCAACATACGTGATAACATGGGAATGTATACTAATTTATATCTGGAAACCAAGTTATTATTATTATTAGGGGTAACAGTAGTTGAGGAATTAATTGGGGTGTAAAGAAGTTTGTTAATCAAATGAACAGGATAATTGTTATGTTTCAATTTTGTTTTCAATTCTAATAGATTTTTATTATGAAATCTTGTTTGAAAGTGCTAGAATTGATGTTTCTGGTTATTGATAATATTGATTTTTTGATAAAGAGGATGTTGTGAACCATGTGCGTATATTCTTTTAATTACTAGATGTTTTTGTTTTTGTTTGTGATAATGGAGCCATTGTCATTAATGATGAGAACATCCAAAAAGGGTATCTGATTGTCAATTAATTTTCTATGGTAAAGTAAATCTTTTGTTTATTATTGAATTGATGGAATAATAATTCAACAGTATTTTTGTCATTATCAAAAATGAATCGTCTACATATGTAACGGTGAAATAAGGTTAAAAAACATGCAATAATTGTGACTTATGTTATGTAGGCCAAAGTAGTCAGACTTTTAAGAAAAGAATAAAACAACATCAATATGACATCCACAGGCTCAAAAATACTTAGCTGTTCATTGTTTAGACACAGGTCAAAGTTTGATTTCACCAAACCAATTATACTTGACGTCGAACCCAACTTAAAAAAAGACTTTTAAAAAAGTAAATCAAAAGATTGTAATTTTAAAATTGAATTAAGTTTTGACAATACAAACAGTGTTTTGTTATATTATAATAGATTTTGCCAATTGATTTTGGGAAAACAACATCTAGATTAAAATTAATATACGCATACCGTTACAATACTAGAATACACAATCATAATTCAACAGCATTAACTAAACATGCTTTAGATAATGGTTTACAACTTTGATTACATACGTACATACATGTTTGACGACACACACTCTCACGATAATGTCACATTCGCATTTTTGGATTAATTCATTCCCTATCCGTCTAACGAAGTTTTAAGAACCTATAATTTGTAAATTGTTGTTTAGAAATCACACATGTTATTATCACCATGCTTTTGGTTATTATTAATTTTTAAATTGACTTGGTTTAATTATTGTAATATGACAAGTATAAAAAATCTTAAATAATTTAATGTATCTTTTTAATTATCAATATTTCTAGCTTGAAAAAGACGACGGATGTCGTCGAAACGTCGTTGCGAAATACATAATGGTAATTATCCAATAAAAATCTTGATCAAATTCTTGGCCGTTTTTAATTCCGATCATCTATACTAAATTATCGAGCGTTTTTCAACATAGAAGATTTAGAACTTTATCATTCAAGCCTTGTACAAGAATTGCGTTTATATATAGCAGTGGTTCAAAAATTTGCAGAAAATGGATGGAATGTAATCTCTTTTAATATTGATGTATGTACTATAATTTTACATTAGAGGTCCTAGTGAATTTGTCTTATAAGAAAACGTGAAAATGATAACAAAAATCTGTATCGAAACGTAAAGAAATAAGATAATGGCTATTAAACAAACCAGGCACATTGCAATTTTATATGATCGTCTTGTCTGAAATCATCAAACAAAAGTGATAGTTGTCAACAAATTGGAATAATTGAAAAGGTAAAATGTTTATAATTTATTTTTCAGGATTTGACAATGCTTAGACGCTTTACCAAAATAATGTTACAGATTTTGTATGTATTGTATTGTTATCGCACTATTGTCTATCTGAAGGTGCGATAGTTTTTCGCTAGAAATCACTAAAAGTTATAGTTAGAAAATTAGATCCATAATTTAGTCCTAACAACTGTCTATCAACTGACTATCAACTGTCCCAATTTAAAATTCAATTAAATCACAATAGCCTTGCAACAATTAGCTATGTATTTTAAGGTTATGAACCATTCAATTTTGAAATATTCCATAGTTTGCATGATTATTTCAAAATAACTTGAGAACCTTTCAGTTTTTATAAAAGATAGCTTAACATTTTTGTTTTTATTTTTTTTTCATGCAAATTTATTTTAAATAAATGAAAGATTTCTATTTCGAAAATTTTTTTTCGATTTTACTTCTCAAAATTTGAATCGATCCTATGTATTATTTCGATTACTTTTTTTGTTTAAGTTATGCCCGCATCTTATTAATAAAATTGTGAAAAATTAAGCTGTCACCTCAATATGGGCTCAAAAAAATTATATCTCTTCCAGCACATTTATTTAGAGAAGAATAAATATCACAAAAAAAGTAATAATTAATAAATATTAGAAATATATGTTATATTTGTTTAATGTACATAAAAATAAAATAAAGGGACTTTTAACTTGATATAATAAATTTCCTAGTAATTTACATTTATTGGAGTAAACTTATAATTATTATTCGTGTCTTTATTCCTTTCTTCTGATTCCGCTTCTTGCAGCTAAGTCAACCAGTGATTAACTTGAAACAGTGGTTGTGTTTTTCCTAGATCTGCATCTGTAACATCAATTTTTCAAAACCTTCTTCAACTATCTCCAGTTTATAGAGTGCCATGAACAAATGCAGTAACTGATCGCGAGGCAAACCCTGAGTATAGAAATGTACTGGAACGGAGTAAAGTAGTACTAATTTCATAGTATGTTCAAAAAAGACTTCAATGGACAGGTAAAGTTCTAGCATACTCCTTTCTTTTTCCACGATTGATGTCGATGTATCATGCGCCAACATGAAGTTCTTTTCAATAAACAGCAACTCGGATATTACAGCGTTTCATTCTAGTATTGGTCATTTTATTTCTATATAATGCTGCCGCTTTTTAGTAGATTTCCGATACCTGCACTGCTAGAACAACTCCAAACAATCAGAGAATCACTACCACTATTTAACTGTGGAAACATCACAATTGCACAACATCCTTTCATCGTTCATTTGTCTCATAAAAATTCTACGTTTCTGACCAAAGACTTCAAACTTGAATTCGATAGTCCAACCAACATTTCGCCAATTTTCTTTTGTTCAGTTCCTATAATTTTCAAATTTTCAAACTATTATAACTAGTTTCTAGCAGTTTCTAGGTATGTATTATATGTCGTGGAAACGCTACTTTAAGGTTGCGCGCTCGGTGGGGGATGGCAGGAAATTCTCTACATAAACAACGTAAATTACAAAAACAATTGATAAATGGAAATTACCATAGCAGCTGTGTTACTGTTGTTTACGAACATATTCGTAATGTTAAGTTTAGCTTTTTCTCTCAGAAATATGTCAATAATTAGGCGCCAGCTTGACAGCTGGTACTGTAATTTCCTTTAACGATAGATTTTGTAATTTAAAACAAATCTCGCAGCTAAATTTAAAAATGATAAATCCTATCCTTCACCAGCCACACAACCTTAAGCAAAAAAAGATTAGCTGTTAAATGTTTGTATTTTTTAAGTTTTAGATGAATTCAGACAAATAAGTTTTCTTGTCTGTTACCGTTATCTATTTGTTTACGAAAGTACATTACAGTATCTTCCATATTGTCTATAAACCGTAGAATAACATGAATTATTAAAAGTTTCGAAAAAAGCACCTTCAGATTAAAAAACAAAATGTTTTAGAAAACAATTTATTTTTGGATCTAAATATAAAAGATTTGTTCAAAAACAGGTTTGATAACTTATAATAAGTTTTAAAAGTGATAATCCATTAAAGCGAAAAATTAACAAATTATTACATTAAAAAAATACATATATTTTTGAAATTAAAGAGAGAATATATCATTCTAGTATCGCTAAATTTAAAAATGCTTAAGTTCAGTCACTAGTTTTATTATTCAGAACTATGATTTTTTAAGTATTATAAATATAAAAATACATTATATTTAAAATAAGAAAATGAACAACTTTTGGGGGAATATCATATACACATTTTGTACAAGTTATACAAAAGGAATATGAGTTAAAGTTATAATTAATATTTATTTTTATCAAGTTGTTTTAATTTTTAGATTTTAATTAAAGTTGTGTCTTGTGTGTAAAATGAATTAATAAATTAAAAATGTTCTTGTGTATGTTAAAATTACGGTTTTTTTTTTCATATTCGGCATTTCCACGTATGTATAAAAAATTTATAGTACTACTTAGCTTACTGATACGAAAAATATGTACGCAAACTATCCTACAAGTGAGTTAACAAATATTTTTCTACATAACAAGAAAAGGGAAGCATTTTTTTTGTACAAATTCAATAGAATTAATTGAAAAAAATACCGATGGATCTATTCACCCACCTATCATTCCATAATAATTATTAATAGCACGTCAATTTCTGTTTATATCTACGTTGATCTGTAAAAATAACTAATAGCTTGCATAATACGTAGGCGGTAGTTTCCTTTGATTAACCACGACAAACGTTGTATTCATATAAAATATTTAAAAAAATATTTACTATCTCCTTTACAAAACTATAATTATCGGTGTCCTGATTTACAGTATTCACATCTGTTACACTAAATAGAACAAAATAACAATTTGTCGTCACCCACGCGCTACTCAAGCCATCCAATACTATATACGTTCTCTACTAGCTATTCGGCAATGTTTATTTAATGTTGTCCATCATTCGAATTAGTTGATGTCACTTGTTACGGAGCTAGACGTACGCATCATTTTTGTCTTAATTGATACGTGTTAAAACCGGAGCTCATGATGACATCAATCAATAAAATTCATTGATGTATTCATTATATTTTTTCATATAAGACTCTATGAAAATGTATGTGGACCAAAAAATATTTATTGATGCGCTTTTAAAGCCAAATGCCAAATGAGTTATTTCAACGAGCGATAATGTAGTTATTTGTAATTGTAATGTTTCAAGTTAGTTGTTAACGTTGAATGTATTACTGACGGCAAAGGTCTTGACTCAAAAATTATAAATTACGAGGACTTTCATCCTCGATAGTATATTAGTTTAGTAGACGGAAAATGCAAACCCATTTTACTCATAATAAATTATTAAAATTCATGAATCCACTTTATTAACGCGTTTGTCCTGCCTCCGTTCTAATGTTTATTTTTTTGTGTAATTTCAAACAGAAAAACACATTTTTGGATAATTTTTTATTTTCAACACTCCTCTCCTTCTAGTCGGATACACTTTGATTTCTCCACCTATCCACTGAACAGGTATCTGTTTTATTGACGACTTCCTTATTCGAAGTGCATCGTTTCCCGTCGATACATTTTTTTAAATTTAAAAATGAAAGAAGTTACTGTGGAGCCAAATTTGACGAATACAATGGATGTTGGAATAACTGGAACTTTAATTGCATGATTTGCGTTATCCTAATTGCACAAGTTTGCACCCATGCATTCTTTTGTTGCAAGAGAATTTTTGTCTTTACTAAATGAGGATATTTTTCCTTAATTCCTTCGCTTAACCGCTGATAGTAATCCTATGTAGATGATTCACATGCCTCCTTAAATACACCGGCGATCATTTTGTTGGCCGATTTCATCGACTTTATCTTTTTCGAATCCAAATGTCCTCTAAAACCCACTGTTTCGACTATTGCTTTATCTGAGAAGTATAGTAATGTATCCATGTTTCGTTCATAGTTATTATAATTTTTGTCTTTTTTAGTCTGTATATATGCATTAACTAATTAATTTTTGATGCAGCCGCTATACTAAATTGAGACTAGTTACATATTTATACCATCCACGTTTCGACACTAATTATTGTGTCTTTATCAAGATCTAAAATATATTTTTATTTAAATGTAATTTACAAGTTTTATGTAAAATGTATCATATATAGTTACCTGGGTTATAATTACTGATATATAATTATCACAATCATTAATATTTATTGTAAAAAGATATTCACAAACCAATTAAAATGGATTGAGTACATATTATTCGATATACGGTAAAACGATGTCATGTATGAATATATTATATCAAACTTTGGTTGAAATTGGAGAACCCAGAATTATTCGGGCCATGCCAGAATAGAGACCGAAATCACAAACCCTATCTTTGAAATAAGCTGTGATACACTGATTCCCAAACATTCTTTCGACAAACCCTTCAAGGTCATTCTAGATTTGGATGAGCGGAGAGTAAAACAGAAACCTGGGATTCGATATCAAATCTAGTATGCAGATGGGTGGAAAAGAACCACGGGCTCTAGAGCAGGTATATACAGTGAAATCCTGAATCATAAAGAATATGACAATAGGGCAATATACCACCGTACACTAGATAGTAATGCTAGCAATAGAGACTTGTGCTCGAAGAGGACTGGAAAAACAACCTAACGATCAGCTGATTAATTTCCTAACGGATAGCCAGGCAGCCCTAAAGACATTAACATGCTATCAGGTAATCTCGAAACTAGCTTGGGACTGCTTGGGAAACCTAAGAATGGCTGTTCAAACACAACAAAATTACTTTGGTATGGGTACCGAGGCGTAAGGTCATACCAGGCAACGAAATAGCAAACAAGCTAGCAGGAAAGAGTTGACCTGAACCGCGTCTGGCGATAATCACGACCGCAAAGCACACCAGGTACACTGGAACAACGTTGAAGAGCAGATATACAGCAAAAACGGATGATGGGGCAGCCATCAAGGCATTTAACAGGAGATATGCTGGCTCTCGATCGAGTACAACTTAGAACATTGATGAATCTGTTAATAGGACACGGCTGTCTAAGAAATACCTACACAGAATTGGCAGCTTTAAGGATGAACCTATTTGTAGACTATGCAGTGAGGAGGAAGAGACAGCCTACCACATTGTCCTTGAATGCGTTCATTGAAACGGCGGAAACTGCCACTGGAAAGAGCAAAAGACTTACTGACAGGATTGCCGGAAAAAGATTTACCACACAGGATACTAGACCTAGTTAAAGCGACTAACCTGTTGATGTAAAAATACAAAAAAAATGTTAGATTTGCCACAAAAATTAGTGTCGAAACAACGATGGTATAAGTATGTAACTAGTCAATTTAGTAAAGCCACCACACTAAAAATTAATTAACTAGTAGTTCATAGTTGAAGAGACGTAGAGAGTCGTCAGGATTGCGACGCAAAGGTGCCAACCTAATCTCCACCTCTTTTCAAACCCAATTTTTCGCATAAAATTTAAAACACTGTAGGTACCTTGTAATATGCCTGTGGTGTCAGCTATTTTGTGCATTTTGGTTCATCGATCACTCAAATAGTTATTTACGAACCAAGTGCGTGAAATCATATTTCGCGAATGAGTGACCAGTTTAAAGCGCGAGCCGGAGGCGAGCGCTTCATGGACACGAATTCGCAAAATGTTTCACGCACGAAGTTTGTACAATATTTTTTGTACGAGAACTATAATAATAATACATATTGTTAAACACGTTATCATTTATGACCATATTATTAAGGTTAGGGATTTATGATTTTAAAATGTCACTAAATTAATCAAGTTCCAGGAAGTACCAACTTTACTTTTACGCACTCGTATTTAAACTGACTTTTTACGCACGCAAATCGAATCGTGAAATGACAGGTTTTGATAAGCGAGTACAAAAACTATATTATGGATTTTGTCAATCATTTCTGAGAAAATTGCTTTCACTGGACATCGCAAACAATATTCTCATTTATGGATATACGGCTACGTTTAAACACATATAGTCAATTGTAGACAATCCCAAGCACAGGGCCATGAACTTCTTCCTTTGATCTGGAATCTTTTAAATGGAAGAGCCCTGAGGAATCCTGTGCAAGATGTGTTTTTTTCTAACCTTCCAAAATACATACAAGGTGAGGCATTAGTGCGTCAAAGCTCAATATATCCATTAATATTAAAGATATCACAAAATGTTATATACAAAAATAATAAATAGTCTTAAGCTACAAATTTTAAAATTATTTTTGTATATACAGGGTGTTTCATACATATATTATTTCAAATTTAGATTAAGCATATCTTCCTCATTCCTTCGATCTAAGGTATAAGTTATACCGAGTATTTCAGAAGTTGTGGTCAATTTTATCTGAAACTCATTACGTGTTCAACGTCCTGTGCATTCTACACGAAATTCTTTCGATACTTCGATTAGTCGAAGAACGGCTAGAACGTTGTTTGATTTTTTCGGTGGGCATTTTGAACATTTATTGTGAAATCCGTTATATGCCAATATTTGGCTTAAATAATTAAATATTAATTACCGGTATAAGTTTAACATTTTGTAGTTGTGTTGTATTTAATAAGTTAATCTAAATATATGATTTAATGGCCTTTTACGGTCATTTTTTCATGGCTAATTTGCTATCTTAAAATTATTTTGAAAAAGCTCACCTTCCATTACGAAAATATTAAATATCTCAGAAATTACCGATTTTAGATATAAGGAGTAGTGAATAAAAATGGAAGTGCCTACAGTGTCCTTCCCTTTCTTAATATAAAATACAGGGTGTTCCATTTAAATAAGATGAGAAAATAATGCATTTGCGTTTCGAATCGCCCTGTACACATTTTTCGCAATATTGCCAAAATATCACTTTGAAACTGTAAAACTGTAACAATATAAAGAACTCATTCCAGCACAAAAAGAATTTCAAGTTGTTTCGTGTAGAATGCACAGGACGTTGAAAACGTAATGATTTTCAGATAAAATTGACCATAACTTCTGAAATACTCGGTATACCTCAATGAAACCTTATATCGAAGGAATGAGCAAGATATGCTTAATTTACATTTTGTGATATCTTTAATATTAATGGATATATTGAGATTTGACGCACTAATGCCTCACCCTGTATGTATGCACTACTGATGTATGACAAATTGTATTCAATACAAAAGAAGTTATAATATTTACTATTATACAATTTGTATTCTGAACAAACAAAAATTCAAAATCTAAATCTTTAACCTTAAGCTTTTATATTTTCCTAGAATATACAATTTATTTTTCATTATTTTTATAGTATATTGTTTATATTAAACTTGTAATTTATTTATTAATTAAACTTCTTCAATTGTCAGATAGCAGCAAATATATATATAAAAATTGAAATATTAATACAAGAATTAAATAAATAGAATATATTCTCAGCAATAGTTATAGGCCGAATTAAATTATTAGACGTACATACGAGTATATGTGGACGCAAATGTTAATTGCTTTCATAATATAATCTTCACGACTGACCAACATTAATGTATTATTCAATGAAACGTCGAAAATTTAACACCATAACAAACCGTGTCATTGCGGTATAACGATTAACATATTAATGCCACCTTACATATTGGAATACTCTCAAGTGTTGAGCGCGTGATTTTAAAAATCGTCGAGAAATGATCTCTGATCGAAAGTATTCGCGTAGGTGAAAAATTTCTAGTAATCTCATTTAAACGTATGTCCTTCGTTTTGACTTTTTGTTAGAGCAACGTTTTGTTTAAAATGTGCGCGACTTAGAAGAATAGCGGCAGAATTATTGAGCTTAGTACCCAATACGTTTAAAATGCTAATTCTTCAGGTAAATAAAAGTGACTAAGCTATGATGCAATTTATATTATGTACAACCCGTCTTGTTTTAAAACAATATATTTTCAGTTCGCGTCAGTTATGCGTTAAGGCTGGTTTAGTTATCACGTTGCTTAATGTTATGTATATGTATTAGTTTTGCCGGCTTTCAGTAGTGCGTTAATGTACGGGTACTATACGAAACATAAAGTCGGAGTTCTTTTTTATCAAAGAGTTAGTAGAAATAGTGCAACCTAATTTTTAGTAGTGGCTTAGTTAAGTTTTTAATACGAATTTAAGTCATATTTCGATAACAACACCTATTTAACATGGTTGGAAGAAAGATTGATTATAACAGTAAGTAATCTTAATTACTTTTTGTCAGCATCATTACTGTATATGTTAATTATTAATATAAACATTGCGATAGTGTTGTAATATGAATGTGTAATACGGATTAATTTGGAATGTAAACTTTCTTTTTGAATAATTCCCAATGAATAATTTAAAGGCAAACCTATATTTAGAAATAACATATTTTTGTAAATCTATGAATTGAAAAAACTAAATAATTTATTGTTGTTGATTAAATTTGAACTATACAGAATAGTTGACACATATTCCGTGAAGTGCTATTTCCAAATATATTTGAATATATTTAACGTCATATACAGTAATTTAATATATTGTAAGTACTGAAATTTCCTTATTCCTTGCCGGTTTGAATTCAGTGTTGAGCGTCCAAAATACTAACACGTGGTTTTTGTTATTTGAGTTAGTTATTAAGGATCACTTGCAAATCATCTTTCAATTTAAAATATCTAAAATAAATATAACACTTTGTATTGGTATATTATTATGCTGCACTATGTAAATATGAACTACAATTATTGTTCTGCAAATATATAATTTAGGGTGGGTTTATCAATGTGAGGATAAATAAATTAACTTGCAGATAAAATTTTATTCGTAAGATAATTACCATGAAACGTTTATTGAGTGTTAAATAGAAGTTATCTGCAAGATAAAGCATTGTAGTTGCTATATTTTATCTGCCAGTTAGCAATATCTGTCAGTTACTTAACCAACACTTTTATCCTCACATTGATAAACCCGCCCTTAGTGTATCATCAGTACCATAGCCTCGATGACTCCTTATTTCGCAAAGAAAACTATACCTTTACGCTTGCTCCTATTTTTTAAATTACGGGAAATCAATGCTAGCCTCTTTTAACTTTTAGCTTCAGTTTCTAATTTATTGTATATACTATATACTACAATACTACTATTATACTATAATATAATAATGTTTATTAACTAAGAAATCTATCTGGTTAATATTTTGGCTCAATATAAACTAAAAAGTCACTATTAAAAAGATGAAATCTATATTTAAAATTTTAAAGTATGAAATTAACAGTTTGTAGTTTCAATATAACGCAAGTTCTTTACGTGTCTTATAAAGGCAAATTACAAGTAAATAGAACAGCTCGCACATGGTCTAGGTGATGATAATGAACATCATCAAGAATATCATGGTCTTGAACCTAAAGATGAATAAATAATTATATTTTCATAATATTATGTCCTTGCTACTTGAGATATATTATTTCCAATAGATGACAATACTAAAATAAGCATTATCTCTAGATATTTTTTTAATGTTTTGTGCTCAACATAAGATTTGTTGTTATGTAAATACATATTGTAATAATGAGTATAGTCTAGTACAGCTTAAATACATATATCTAAAAAATCACAAATATAATTCATTAACAGGGAAGCGTATATGTTTGTTATTATAAACGTTATCAGTTTTTAATTTCTTAGTATGTACTTACATAATCTAAATTTCCATATATTTTTTCTTATTAATGCATCTTATCAACAATACAGTAAACAAACCAGAATAATTTATAAATCTACTAATATAGAAGACGTGCTAAGTATTATGTAGTGTACTCGTATATTTTGGCTTTAATTAAATATTGATTCAAGAAAGGTAAGTTGATGGAAAATCTAATTAACGCTAGACGTGAGTAATGAACTCAGATTTCTTAATTTTATATAAATTACCCGCATTTTTTTATTGTCATCATTATTATTATATTCTATAGACCATAATACAGACGTAATAAACTATGATAGCATACAAATGGGACCATCCCTAACTGCTCAGGGATATCGGTTAATTAAGACGCTTTATAGTCACCTGAGTGGTCGACCTGATTCCAGGTAGGGCTAATATATAAGGATGAAAGTTCTACTAACCTAGTTTCAAGTTTAATGGCCTTAATCTTTTATACCATAAATATACATACAGTGTGTAAAAGCCAAATGGAATAAATTCATTATTTCGGTTACTGTACATATTTATAAAAAATCCTGAAACACGTCAAATTTAAATTATAAATTGCTATCCTTCAACGTGAAAATGCGATCCCTACCTTCAACCCCCTTCGAATGACAGGTACAACCCCCAATTTTTTAAATGGGAAGTATAGGCTTGTGATATATCGTTTGAAAGGTCTCTTCATTCTCTATTCAAAAATGTTATCGTTTTCAAGTTTATTGCAACAATTAAGATAGAATAAAATAAAATCATGTGATCACAGAAATTCGTTACAATACAATCAAAAATTATTTCCCGTTTAGGTCTTGATAATAAGAAAGTAAGCAAAAACCACAGCAATGTGTTTTTAGATGGTATCCATTAAAAATACTTTAGAGGGTTTCCGTGGCAACGTCAGTTTATTTAAAACGCCTTAGTAAATTGTTTTGTAATTATACATAAGTTGTCATTTAAGTTGTCAGTATTATAATTTAAGTTTGAAATTCTGAAAAATGGTTAGATTAACGGATATGCATAAAATAACAGTGTTACAAATGATTGGTTACGGAGATAAAAGCCGAACACAACAGGAAGTAACGCGCCTATTTCATGAGAAATTTCCTGATTTACCGCCTATATCCCAAGGAACAGTTAGTAAAATAGAGAATCAGTTTCGCGAGTATGGTCATGTAAGGCAGATAAAAAAACCAGCTGCCAATGCACTGAGTGATGAAATCAAATTAGATGTGATGCTTGAGTTTGAGGAAAACCCACATACATCGAGTAGACAGGCATCCACTACATTTAATGTTAGCCATACATCGATAGTAAACATATTAAAAGAAAATAAAATGCATCCCTATAAAATGATACCTACTCAGGAGCTCATGGAAGACGATTTTGATAGGAGAATTTATTTTTGTGAACAAATGATGGGCATGTTGGATAACAATATTATCCAATTAGAAAACGTTATGTTTTCTGATGAGTGCACTTTTTCACTGAACGGTCATGCTAATAGGCAAAATTGCCGCTACTGGTCAACGGAAAATCCTCGTTGGATGAGAGAAGAACACACGCAATATCCTCAAAAGGTTAATGTTTGGGCAGGGATTGTTGGAAACCATATCATTGGTCCCTTTTTCATTGATGGCAATTTGAATGGCAATAATTACTTGGCACTACTTCAAAATGATGTCATTCCAACTTTGGCAAATTTATATCCTGATGCAGGAAACCCTCACGTTCCAGTGAATACGATATGGTTTCAGCAGGATGGAGCACCACCACATTACCAACTCAATGTCCGGCAGTACCTCGATGCAATATTTCCCAATCGGTGGATAGGGAGGCGTGGATCGATAGAATGGCCAGCGCGATCACCTGATCTTACATTATTAGATTTCTTTTTATGGGGATATGTGAAGAGCATTGTGTACAAAACTAAACCTTTTGATTTAAATGACTTAAAAGAACGAATAACGCTTGCGATTAGGTCGATAACACCTGATATGTTAAATAATATTAGAAGACACTTTTATTTAAGATTAGGGTGTTGCCAAGAGGTTCGGGGTGAACATTTTGAACATCTACTTCATTGACATTCATAGTTATTTTTAGTGTTTTACATTTTATTACGATTTGCATTACATTTTAGTTTTTGATTGTATTGTAATGAATTTCTGTGATCACATGATTTTATTTTATTCTATCTTAATTGTTGCAATAAACTTGAAAACGATAACATTTTTGAATAGAGAATGAAGAGACCTTTCAAACGATATATCACAAGCCTATACTTCCCATTTAAAAAATTGGGGGTTGTACCTGTCATTCGAAGGGGGTTGAAGGTAGGGATCGCATTTTCACGTTGAAGGATAGCAATTTATAATTTAAATTTGACGTGTTTCGGGATTTTTTATAAATATTTACAGTAACCGAAATAATGAATTTATTCCATTTGGCTTTTACACACTGTATATTCAATATGCATTAATATTTTAGCTTTAAGAACACAAATTCCTGTAGTCTGTAGTAGTCTAATATTTCTACTACTTATTTACTTTATGTTTCATTTCTTATCAAAAAATTTTTTTGTTTCGTCCTCCATGCTCAAAAACCTCATCCCGGTGGCATTCAATTGGATTTTGTTTTACAAACTTTTCAATTTCATGTATTCATTTGTTCCTAAACAGTAGTAGTAGTAGTAATCATTTTATGTCTCTGACTCTTGTTGAAGCTTTAAAGGGATTTGAACCAAAGAACTATGTCTGACAGTTGTTCAATTAAGTAAATTCTGCTAGATTTACTTCGGGACTATTAATTTTTGTACCAGACTCTCTGTGCCATTCCATGTAGAAGTTTAGAAAAATAACATCATACCCTAATTCTCGTAATTCCATTTTTTTAGAATTTCAGCTTCTAATAGCAGTCTTTTATACGTTAGAGATCCAAGAAAGCATATTAATAGAAAAACAACTTTACATATATGGTCGTGGTTTTTTGACTTATATTTTACGATTATGGTTGCTTTCTTCAAGCTTGTGATGCTCTGGCCATATTAAGAAGGACGATTCTCGACCTTTTCGCGAGTTATTTAAGACTCTGTCGAAAATTTAGAAGTTGCAGATCTTTGTTAGTCGAACCCAAACATATCTATTAGAAGACTTTATCTTGTCTGCTGTAAGTGTTGAAGCAATTGTTCTGTAGAAAATGATTACAATGAATTGGATCTCAGGAAACGTTTTAAGATAATATTCTTGTAGATGTTAATACATACGAATGTGTCATAGAGGTTGTTTCTCATGAGTAAAAGAGAATTTAATTTGTTATTATTGTAATAATTCTTTGTAAATACAAAACAAACCATTTTTATAAGAATATAACATATCCCACGTATTATTTGAAGAGTTTGTTAGAAACAAATTCCTATCCTGTACGATTATTTAGTATTTCGGTTGTATTTCACGATAGAACTACCTATTTTTATACAAGAATCATATCCAGTTGACGATATTTTAACACTATATTATATCTATTTATAAAATTGACCTTTACTATCTTTTAAGTGTGAAACCTTAACTTATATTGGACAAGCGAATTTAAAAAAAACATGATATTTATCTCCAACCACAATTATCATTAAATAAAAGTATTAAAGTTAACTTTACATGTTTGTTTTTATTTAGGGACTTTGTAGTAAGTTTAAAATAAACATTCTCTCACTTACTCTAAAACGTGTAAGTATTTTATGGGTTATACCTTGACGCACTTTTAGATATTATATGGTTGTGAACAGTTAATATTTGTTGAAGGATGTATTAATTTGCAAATCTCCAGACACAAAATGTTAGCAATACTTTAATAATTATTTAGTTTTCGTGAAATTTACATTCTAAATAATGTGATGATGTGTAAAAATGTGTTAAATTAAGCTGAAAGTTATGTCTTCTATTTTATATGCATTATAATTCCTCAATTTCTGCAATTTGTTTATTGTTAGTGTTATCTAGTGTCCCAATACTTTTGCTCTTCCTCTTTAACTATTTAAGTTCATCATTATTATCATTCATTGAATTCTCGTCCATAATATTGTTTATTTATACTTTTATTCTTTTCTCTCAATTTATCTATTGTCTACATCTAGTTCTTCTGTATGAAATCACCTTGTTAAGAGCTAATGTGTTCATTCAGTAATGTATATATTTAACTTAAGAAAAAAATAGCTAGTTAGTAACACTTTTCTTCTTCATTGTGTTTAGCCAATAATAAGAAATAACGATCACATTTCCACATTAACACATCTCCTTCTTAACGTGTAGATATTTCTAATTTACGACCACATCAAACTTATTGGTTTCCTCTCGATTTTACTTAGTGATTATTTGCGTTTGCTTTAGCATCTCAGCCACTAGATACATTTAACTTTATATTGAGCCCATGTACTTTTTTTACTCGAGTTTATTCGGTATACAGTACAAAAATTTCTATTTTTGTTGGGATTGAAATCGGTAGTCGTTTTGATAAAAATATTGTCTCACTCTCCTACGTGAGAAACTAGTTAACATTATCCTTAATCTAACCCGAAAGCATTGGTGAAATCTTTGTGGTGATGTTTAGTGGAGTGCGCATCCTTTAAGTAATATAAATGTGCCTGTTAGCACTGGTAGATTTCCGTCTGTTAAAAACTTCTGCTTTAAGCGAAATAGTTACTGATCGCATTTGTTTAAATTATTGGATGATTGACTGATTTCATCCAGCTAACACAGTTTTGTAGTAGGTCTTTCAATTGAAACAGAACCAACAAATTGTGTCCAATATGTAAGTTGGACTTAGAAGAGTTGATACCATTAATTTAATTTAAGTGTTTAGTTCAATAGATCATGGTTTTACATCAAAAAAATGAAGTAGTGCCAAAATCAGTGATTTAGGAATCATTCTAATTATTTCTTTTTGACAGCACCAAGATGCCACAACAAAAGATTTTACGTCGATCTCAGGAACACATGTCTAGGCTATTGTTTTTTTTTCGCTCTACATAAATGATCTACCACACTATACATATATTGCTGATGGAAAATGAATATCACTTTAAATCAATTTAAGGACTTTTGCTATAGTAATAAATTACTTATTAACTAAAAGAAAATTGTAATTACAGAATTTTATATCACTCATAGAATCACACTTGAAAATTTTTATTTTAGTAATTATGTAATTAAACCTACGCTTAATTGCAACTTGCTTCCATGTCCATTCTCTTTCTTGCTCAAAGCTTAAAAATATTCTGACACCAGATGCACACGTCTATTGCATTATTTCATAGAATATCATCAAATCCAGAGTCGTTGTGACAGAACGCTACGAGCTGTGGTTTAATTCTCCGAGAGGATAGTGAAATATTTCTCGAAAACTTGTATCCCAATCTATCTATCATTCGCTGTTGGGACCAAAGCAAGGCATTATAAACAACGAGATAGCAATGTCACAAGCCCATTAAATACACACAAAACGAAGCAATTTTGTACATTCTTAATATGTATTGAAGATAGGATAGAGATAAGTGGAAATTTATCAAAATAAAGGTTAATTGTAAGAAAGATAAGAGGACGGAAAATACGGAAAATATAACCATATCGCAAAACAAACCATTGGATAATATTAATTTAGATTAGAGACGTATGGTAGAGAAACGCGTGAACGTCTACCTAAAAGTGTTTGATTACTAAGGTTGTACAAAGAGCCTTTACGCACTGTAATCATTAATAAGTCACCGTACAATGTCAGTATTGTAATTGGTACCAGCCGAACATTTATCTCCTAGTTCAATCTGAATTCTAGTCTGTCCGAATTTTGTTTGAAACTTTATATACGGAGTTCTTAAATAATGTAATCTTCACAGGGCCCATGTGAGTCGTCTACGAAATCGGTTGACAACGCTGGATCATCAACCAGTGCTTTAAGGGATTAATATCTCTTTCTGACAATACTAGATCCTCGATTTGGAGGAGTTCAGTGTACGCCATTTTACTATCACTACTACTTACCACTTTCCTCAGTTTTCCTACTATGGTTATCTGTGTTGTCTAAAAATTTATTTTAAATTCTATTCTATTATATTCTTAACAACGATTCTTTGTCTTTTTACTTATTCTTTCTATTTTTATTGTCTTCAGATGATTCCCTTTTCACTTAATCTACACCAGTAGACTTAATTCTGTTATCAGAATAAAATATGAAACAGAACGCGTAATTAGAGAACCAAAATGTATAAAACTTATTTAAATCTGTACAGAATTGTTCAGTTTGAGATAAAAAACTGTACAGAACTGTATTACGTAAGAAATGCGCTTGTTACTATATGAATTATACACAAGCATTCATACACTACCATCAATCAAAACCTGCAAACAAATGCAAATACAATCGTAGTAAAATGTCATTGATGCATTCATGGAACGAATTTAATACTATATGATACCCAAGTACACGCTATACAAAATTAGACGGTGAATTAAAGGTTATTGACATCATACCCGCGTTATTTCAATTTAAAATGTTCTTTAAAATCGATTAGTTGTAAAAACTGCAATCTTGTATTAAATATGCATCATCCTTCTATATTTGGATGAGAGGAACATTCGTCATTTTGCACCTAGTTATATTTCACCTTTATATTAGTCACTCCATATTAAGTTCGTGTGTTGGTTATGTGATTTATTAGCGCAAATTAGAAATCCTATTGTATTTTTAGACTAGGCTAGGCTTACATAATCAAATTCAATTGTTTTTATCGATAAGCAGAGTGGTTTGAAAACTTTACGTTATGATTTTTTTAAGAGAAATCTGTTACGTTTTCCGTTTATTCTCGACTCCTTCGGATTCAACTGCGTTACAAATTATCTAAATATTTGAGTCATAATTTCTATAATACATTTCGCTTGCTGGAGAACTAGGGCAGTAAATATTTGCCGCTATTATCTTCTAAGTCGTGGTCGCAGAGTAAATGAAGATAAAGTTTTATTGCTCAAACATTTCTTTTTGGATAGATAATAGTTTCATGTATATATACGACACTGCAATTCAGTTTGTGAAAGAAATATATATTCATAATTAATACAGTCGAATTCCTCTAACTCGAAAGTATCTGTAACTCGAATATTTTCGCAGTCCCATAGGTTACCTATAAAGTTTATATATATTTAAATTCCTTTAACTCGAATTTCTCTAATTCGAATTTTTTTCTAACTAGAAAGAGATCATTCGAAATTTCGGACGTAGCATTTCTTTAACTCGAAGTTGCCAAGAATATAATGTATACCTACTGATATATACTTACGTATAATGAAGTACTAAAATTAAAAATCTTTAACTCGAATTTTCTGTAACTTTTTCATGGACTTTTGGTGTTTCGAGTTAGAGGAATTCGATTGTATCTTGAATAAAAATTAATGTAATTAAAGAAATACTTGATTAACCTCACTTTATTTTCATGGTGATGGAACTCCAAAACAATATGCAACAACGTTCTTCTTTATACTTGAACCACTTCGCTCAAACAAATCTAACTAAAACATGGTTATTAAAAAACACTATTTCTTGATTTAATTGAAGTTTAAATAACTAGGCTTTCATTCAAATACGATTTCAATCAATTATATCTTGTATACGTATATAATTCTTAGTCTGTGTTAGCTATATTGTTTTTTTCTGCCTAACCTCACATTCGATTTGAATCCACACAGTTAAAGCGCGAGTTAATTCACAAAAAATGACATCATTAAGAAACGAATATATATCAGACAAGCAATTCGTTGAATGCATTGCATTCCATTTCTTCAAACTGTTACTAATTACTTTATTCGGTGTCCCCTTCTTGACCTTAATAACAGCCACCAACATTCAACCTAAATAACTGACGAGCTCTTTCGTCTTTTAGCTATTTAACCTTTTTGCGCTCCAGATACGTTTTCCCAATATTATCCGACTGAACCCTCATTGTAATACAAAAGCAATCTGCATGCAGTGTGCGAACACGTAAACTCGGAGCCGGAGCTAAAAATACGATTTATATTGTACGTTTCGTAAAAACACATCGCTATTGTATATAAGAGTGCGGCATCTTTTAATGCCCTAACGACACCCTATCTCTTATAGATTGCTTCATCGATTTCTCCAACGCTTGCACATCAAATTAGCGCTATTTTTATCAAAACGTGCCTATCCCCCTATAAAAAAACGAATAGCAGGATCGAATCGACACAGCAGCTAGGGGAATGGCATTGTTATCGTTCTGCGGTTATCATAACTATAAGGGAATCGGGAAAGGTTACGAAAGGACTATGGGAATGGGAAGACTCACCCAGATTTTTCGTTTCGCGGTAATTAAAGCGAAAGGTCTGTTAAAATTGAGTTTTATTTCTTCGTTTTAATGGTGTTAGCTATTAAAGTAGTATTTCGTTAATGGGTATTAATATGCAGAAGTAACTTTTCTCAGTTGCAAGGTGATAATTACAGGTTTAATATCCATTTCCATAAAACTCGTAAATCTTTTGAGCCAATTTGCTAAACTGTGTCAATTCATTTGAAAATTTTGGAAAAATTAAAAAGCGAAATTAAATATGTATTTAAAAGAAAGCTGGCATGTCTTTTATTTGAGCGTATTCAAGAGAAGTGAAGATTCATCTAACTTATGCATATTGAAATCTAACAAACATGTTTGTAAAACTTAAGAACCAGCCAGTGTCCAAGAAAATTCTTTTAAAAACGACCAGTTTATTGAAACAGCTGAGATTTATATTTCAAAAAACAATGTTTATTTTTCATCATAATTAAATTCTTCTTATATATGTAGATTCTTCCTTTTTCAGCGCACTTTGAAAGATGTCAAGGTATAATTTTCCCCATTCCGTTCCATAGTGTTTAGTATACATTAATATAACAAATAAGGAACTTTTTTTCTTGCATAGGGTTTTTGGAATGACAACTTATTGCTGTAAAATGCACAAGTAACCATTTTCACCTTCAGTGATAATTATTAGTTTGAAAAGCTAAAACTTGAACTGCTAATGGTCTGGTAGTTTAATTACTTTTTCTACTTTAGTTCTTCAATCTTTAATCGAACCATAACATCTAGTTTTATAAATAGTAACACATTTTTTATAACCTTTATGTATTCGTTAATATGAACAACTACTGTGCACTTTTTGTAGATATTTTCTATTTAACCAAAGACACGATCAGGGAGAATGGTATAAACCAGACCAACGTTTGAAGTTCTTGGAGAGTCTATCTCTGTTTAGACAAGAATGGAGGCTACTCGAACTCACCTTACTCTTGAAGCTTCTGAGCACTATGACTAGATGGCAAAAGTTGGACGAAAATAGCACTACCTCTCTTTTTCTTCCTGAATAAGTTTATAGAATCAGTTAGTTCTTAATTTGTGTAATCTATGTTGTACTAATAAATTAGTTTTATCTGATTAGACCGCAGCAACCAGCGTTAAAATTTTTATCAAAATAATTTCTAAGAAAACATTTCTTTAATTTTAGGTTGTTGTTTCCTTCCATTGTCTGATTCTAACTATCCCACAATTTACGAATATTTAATTTTTCACGCTAAAATTGGTTTTTGTTTTCATTCTTTCGTCAAACATTATCACCACTCCTATTTTCTACAGCTCCAGAGTATGTCTACCTAAACTAAAATATCTGCAAATGCCTGTCTGCAAACAATAACAATTCAATGTTATCGTCTTTTACTTTTTAGCGTAGAACATAAGACTTAAGACTATTTTTATTCTCTGTTCGTGTTCTGTTCTTCTTTGGCTTACTCGAATCGCAATGCCGTAAAATAATCGTATTCAGGTGCTTTTTCTCTTTATTCCTATAAAAATTCATGAAATTCTTGAATATCTCGCATCGAAAAGTGAGAGTGAAATCATTGATATAATTTTCCAGAATAATCACAATTAGGATTCAGGAATAAACTTTTCGAAGCATACCAGAAAGTAATCAAAGTAATAAATCAATTAAAGTTCATTGTAAATATCGTTTATTAAGAACATTATTGATGATTTATCTCTTTCGAGCGTTATTATTATTATCACACGGAGTAACATTTGTTAATTGTTCAGGATTATAGTTTTTGCAAAACATTTATTTAAAGTACTTATACGAACATAAACAATTCTATTCGTTGAAAGGTATTGTTTAAGTGTTATACCTGTCAGTACGAGGAATCTGTTGCACGTGATGAAATATTACAAATAAAAACCTCCACTGGCGCAATGAAAACATCTGCAATGTGGTCTCTAGCCAAACCAGGCAAAAACTTGTTCATTTTTGCATCTCAGTTTAAATTTCGATCCAAAATGACGTTGATTTTTGTTGGATTTGGCATTTTAATTTCACTGCAGATATGTCAGCATCTGCATTCTTAAGTTCGTACGACAACAATCACATTTTTTGGGAAGTGATGACCTTTGTATCTAGATACAATAACGTAACTTGAGACAAACTAAGAACCATTAGCGAAAATAAAATTAAAAAACTTTTTCGAGTAGATATACATATGTTTTGTGGTGGATCATGCTACAGCTTGTAAGTTATATTGCTCGATAAGACTACAGCTGTAAATTGTATTACAACGGTATCTCGCCTTAAATAATGTTGCGGTAGTAATTATGTCTCAACAACGAATGCTAGCTCAGCCTGAGTAGATATTAAACGGAACGTACCACAAACGTTACCAACAAGATTCGAACTTCCTGTACCGTATGCAATGCCTTGTGTATGGCCAGTCACTCTTACCTCTGCGACTATTGAGTTGTGTTGTATAGTGAGTTGTTTAGATCGTCTTCCTATTAACTAATGTAGTTTGTTTAGTCTTAAAGTTAAATGGTGCCTTTTGGTCAAAACATCTTTCTTCCAAGTTAAACATTTTTTTCTGTTGGTAAATCTCATGCAGGCTCATTTTTTGTCCAATTGTTTTGACAAATCGTTTTTCGAATTAAATGCAATGCTGTTGAAGTTCTCTAGTTTTAGTGGCGACAAAGTGAATTTGAGTTAGATGGTCACTTAACGTAGTAGTAGTAGAGTTCACGCCAAATCTCCTGAGAACATTTTGCGCAGAATGTATGACGCTACAATACGTACATTTGATGCAATTCATTACTGATAGTTCTAAAAATATCCACAATTGTTGTAGGTATGAATGATCCACAATACTTTGATTATGTAGTTTTTATGTACTTTAAATATAAATTTTACTGCAATGTGTATCGCTCTTTGACAAATATGTAAGTCAGCGACAAATTAAATTAATATATCTGGCAATAATAGATACATGAAGTGCGAACGATACTATGAGCGAAAAATAGTATTTCGCTCTTTTTTCCATTTTTATACATCTGTCGTTTCTGAACGAAAATGCGAATCTACACCAGTCTCACAAATTTTGGCGTGGACTCTAACGCAGTCAGACGGTTTTCGCCTAGTGTGGCTAATATGTCAAGTTACCGTAACCTTCTGGCATTCCCTACGCACTTTTTACTGCTGAAGAACCCACTTACATTAGTGACGAAACGTCGAGTTAGTAGATTTTATATCAGTTGTGCTTTTTATGGTATTTTACTTTATTTTGTATTTAGTATACTTTTGTATTATATAAATATTACCTTACTATGACGCTGTCAAAATCACCCAAAATCCTCATAGTAGAACGAACATTCTTATTAGTCTAAATGGGAAGCATTCTAACTTTGTGGACAGTAGTATTTTAAAAAGATTACCTAAACATATCATATACAGGGTGTGGCGCGAAGAGTTTTGATTAGAAGTTTTTGGGGATGTTGTAATAGGCGAAATGTAAAATTTTATCAGATTACACTATCGATAATGCTGATTTTAAATATAATATTTTCATGAATGATCTACTTCCGGTACACCGGAAGTACATACTAACTCGCTTATTTTAAATAGAACATGGTATTTTTTTATTTTATTTTTCAATTTTCTATCAAATTTTGAGTAAATTTCATGTACCATGTCCTATACTAAAAATTAATAGTTTTTGAGATATTTCAATTTTTTTTTTTTTTCTAGAAAAACACAATCCCAAATAAATCACGATATTGCTGCAAGCAAACATGTTACTGACTTAAAATATGACATGGCGAATTGCAAGAGATCACTAAAGTGCCTCGTCCTTTGAAATGTAAACATTTTTATACAAGGTGTTTTCCACATACCACTCAATTCCAACAATTTCAAACAATTATAACTTGCTTATTTCAAATACAACACCCTGTATATTATATCAGCTTTCAATTCCTATCTTCATTCTCGTTTAATTGATACTAGAATTCCCTATACCTAAATCTAACCGGTTTTGAGATACTTTATTATTTTACTTACAATAACGAAACTTAATATTTTAACATTAATAAAGCGTAGGCTGTGGCTGTCAAAAATGTGACAACTTAATAGTAAATTGTCTATGTATGCATTAGATAAGTTTTCACACTTTTCTTCAAAAGTTCATGTTTTATAGCAAGCAATGACAAATTTAGCTTACAAATGACGAGTTTTTAAAACTTATTGTTTACGCCGAGTGTAGTATTAAGCGGACGTATCGTATTTTTACATAAAAGTACCCAGAAAAACCAAAGGTAACTAATGATACCATAAGAAGATTGGTTAGAAACTGCTCTCAATTTGGTCAATTTAAGTGTAGTTAATAAAAAGAAACCAATTAGAAGAGAAAGAAATATTAGATGACATTATTTTTTAAGTAGAGAGTTAAATAAATCAAAACTGGTTAGATTTAGGTATGGCAAATAAAAATAAAAATAGAAATGAAAAAATACAGAGTAATGTATTTCCTATAAGCGAGTTATAATTATTTCAAATTGTTGGAATTCGGAGTGGTATATGTAAAACGCCCTGAATAAAAAATTCATATTTTAAACAAATATTTTAAGAGCTGACACATGTTAGTAAAGTCATAATTCGCTGTGAAGTGTGAAGTTTGAATCAGTAGCCTTTTGATTACAGGAGTATCGTAATTTATTTGGATTGCGTTTTTCTATAAATCATTAGTAGGTATCATCAGCTACTTTTGTTTTTTCTGAGTGTCTTTGTGCAAAAATACGCCACGTCCGCTTAATAATTCTATTACATTCGCCGTAAATAATGATAAAATTTAAAAAATCATCATTTGTAAATGCTAAATTTGCCATTCCTTGCTATAAAACATGAACTTTTAAAGAAAAGTATGAAAACATATCTAATGCATACATAGACAATTTACTATTAAGTTGTCACATTTTTGCCAGCCACGGCCTACGCTGTATTAATGTTGAAATATGAAGTTTCGTTATTGTTAAGTAAAATAATAAAATATCTCAAAACCGGTTGAATTTAGGTATAGGGAATGCTAGTATCAATTAAACGAGAATGAAGATAGGAATTGAAATCTGATACAGGGTTTTGTATTTGAAATAAGCGAGTTATAATTGTTTGAAATTGTTGGAATTGAGTGGTATGTGAAAACACCCTGTATAAAAAATTTTACATTTCAAAGGACAAGGCACTTTAGTGATGTCTTGCAATTCGCCATGTCAAATTTTAAGTCAGTTGCGTGTTTGATTGCAGCAACATCGTGATTTATTTGGGACTGTGTTTTTTTAGAAAACAATTAAAAAATTGAAATATCTCAAAAACTATTAATTTTTAGTATAGGACATGGTACATGAAATTTACTCAAAATTTGATAGAAAATTGAAAATTAGAATAAAAAATACCATGTTCTATTTAAAATAAGCGAGTTGGTATGTACTTCCGGTTTACCGGAAGTAGATCATTCATGAAAATATTATATTTAAAATCAGCATTATCGATAGTCTAATCTTATAAAAATTTTACATTTCGCCTATTACATCCCCAAAAACTTCTAATCAAAACTCTTCGCGCCACACCCTGTATACTAGAATAGAAAAGCCAAAATCTGTTCCGAATTGTTATACGATTGGCAATTATCTCAGTTGGAATATTTCAGGAAAAACAAAAAAAGAAACTGATCAACCTGTTGAACATTTAACAATGAATATTTAAGAGTCTGCAAATTGTTTTTTAATACAGTTAGAATGTTAAATTTTGCAAGAATATTACAGAAAAATGGTAATAATAATCGGAAATAATTAAAAAATAGTCGCTAATTAATGGTACTGAAATCATCGTAGTCCAAGAAAATGCATTATAATTTTGTCACTAGTTACCTACTTTTTGAATAGAATCGATAACAATTACAAAGAACCACCGATTTAATATCGCCGTCGGGTTTACGATCTTTTTATCGTTTAGTTTAATACCTCCTGTTGTTATTGTTATTACATAATCAGCACTAACATATGACAACTGTCTTTATTGGATTTACTCAAGCAATGCGAACAGCATACAAATGCGCTATGCATTTATCACATCGTATAATTATCGTATCATCGAAGAAAGGAGAATAAGTACGAGCTCAACATTTTAAAAGTACCGCAAAAACTTTCGTCGCCTTTTAATTAATTCAAATGCTATTGTTTAGCTTTAACGTTAAATGTAACAATAAAAAACTCACGTAACCGATGCATTCGTCAAGTGTAAAAATAGCTGATGACGTTATCATGTGTAAAAGTTTTCATGGCTACATAGTTATTCTTATAAATTAGCTTTAAAATTGCATGTTTACTGTTATATTTGCCTTGTAGAGGAGATTGCGTGTGTATGAGTATTAAGTCGCCAGATATATTAACACTTTATTGTTATCTGTTCATGAAAACTTTGCCCCAGCTCATCTATATTATCGTTGCAATTGTAGCTACGACATATAAACACACCATGACATTTAATTTGGGTTTTCCAGGTCATTAGAAGTCAGTGAACAGTTAAAATCCATTAATAGTAAAAAAATTGCGAATATGTAGTAACCCAGGATCTGTATACGAAAAAATACATTTTACATAAAAAAGAATGAACCGAGATGACAATTTCCTGTTTACAAATTAAAAATGATATTTGGTATTTATTATCGTGCTCTTAATTAGTACACAGGTTTATATAAAGTCAGATTAAACAAATAACCTAAATGTGTTAAGATATAAATTGTTCTATAATACAACTTCCATTTACATTATATCTCGCCTACTGATGTCCTGTTTTTGAAAGCAACCAGTAAACAATTTAGGCAGTAAGAAGACTATTGTTTTATAAAATGTCGCATACTTTATGTTAATTTATTCTTCCTGAGGAAGAAGGTGTTTAAGTTTTCAAATTCGGTACAGCTGTAATTAGGTTACGGGTAAATTCATTCTATTTCTTTTTATAACACAAACATTCAAATTCAAATCCGTTAGTGACGTCAATTCAAATCGCGACTACTGAATTTTTATTACTATGAAATAAGGGACAAAACTTATTGCTTTATTAATTAGATATTTAAGAAATTATAATTACTGCCTTAAATCAATGATTTGTTATTTTGTGTACCCACAAGTAAATATTTTTTCGCAAGAAGAACAATATTGTGTCGCTCGTGATTTCCTGAAAAAAACAATGCAGTTTGGAGCTAAAAATTTTTAAATCAAGTAAGTTATACTTGATATATTACTTTATACTCGACCAAAATACAGGGTGGTGCAACCAAGATGCGTCACCTACCGCGGGGAGAGGCGTTCTGTATTCTCTCTAACAGTCAGGCAGCCTTAAAGGCTCTAGCATCTTATTATATAGTCTCCAAACCAGTATGGAAATGTCTGCAAAATTTAACTGTTCAGGCCAGGCACAACAATTTCACCCTCATGCGGTATAGTGTGCAATAAAACTGCAAAACAGGTTTAGGTATTACAAAGAGTGCAATTAATGAGTGGATCATAATACGGATCGATAGCCGCAGTGGTTAGGCGGCTGACTATCGTTGTGGCAGGACGATAGGAACCGGGTTTCAATTCTCTGGGAGGATGGTGACATTTTTCAGAGGCTTGAAATCCGATCGACTTATCATTTGCTGTTGGGAGCAAAGTGATTAACAACGCGGCATTATAAAAAGTGATATGATGCTGTCACAAAGCCATTTGAAAACAATTTACTTACGCATAAAAACAATCATAAAACAACACTAATTAAATTGGAACCATATAGTTAAGGGACAGCAAACGAATGATATGAGACGACCACCACAGCGACTAACTACTGACTTACTTGCATTAAACAGGACTTAGCTTAGGGGCAATAACTTGTATTTAAACAGTATGGGACCTTTATTGTACTAGTTGGCATACAAAGAATATTTGTGCCACATACAATCCATGTGGATACACTAAAACAAGAAAGTACTCATGCATTTTGAGTAAAGGGTGTCATTCTTACATACACTGCCAGGAAACTTTTCCTCCCACTGTATGATAAATAAGGTTAATCTTGTAATAGACACAGTTTATGTATTTTTTAGTTAGTTAGTTCTAATTAAATACGAACGGAAAATTTCCATCTAGTACATAAAGGCTTTGCTTTAGAGTTGTAAGGCTATGGGCGTACGGCCGTAGTCACTCGACGTGGACGCGCTGTATAAGCTGTAGTTTGACAGCTAAAACCTGTCAAACTGTCATAATTACGACAATTTGATGGTTTTACAAAGGTTTTAGCTGTCAAACTGCAGCTTATACAGCGTGTCCAGGTCGAGTGACTGCGGCCGTACGCCCATAGCCTTACTACTGCTTTAAGGTGAATTTCACTTTTCTAAGAAAGAGTACAGTTTGAACGAGCTCTTTCAGAGTACATAACTAATTTTTTTTTTTAAAGCAAAGCCTTTATTTACTAAATACACATTTCTTACAGAAAATATCGCATTTAATTTGAAAATGATAGTACATACATATGCATATGTCCGTAAAAGCTACAGCATTGTCTATCCATAACACGTACTTGACCTTTTTGACACGTTCTATGTATAAATATTCATTAAAGGATATTCATCCAAAAATTACTGGAAATTTATTGATACAATATAATACTTAAAAATGCCTTTCACGCAACAAATGCAGTAAAAGAGAAGAAAGAAGTAGGTTTGTTTAAAACTTTTTTTATATATAATGACTTATATTCAAGGATTGTTAAAGCTATTTTTATTTGATTTATTACAAACTCATTCATTGTATAAGGTAAATATAGGTTTCATTCTGTAAATGTATTCGGCACACGTTGGGTGTCAATATTTAAAACATCCTTCGTCATTAAACATTCATGAGTCTCTATTATACAATTTAAAAATTCTATACTGTGAGGTAGGATATTGCAATAGTTGATTCCGTCTACCAATAAAAAAAACAAACAAAATAATTATCTCTGAATTTAAAAATTACCTCGTGTAAATTTCAATTTTATGCTTTTGTAAAAATTAATGCTTCCTCTTGTTAATTTGATTGCTTAATTGAGGTGCACAAATGATTAACCTTGAATTTTAAAAGTTAGATGGTAGCGAAATGTGATTGGAAGATCATGTATTATTCAAGAATAGTGACATAATGAGGATCAAGGGCTTCTTCTAGTGATTCATATAAGTTAACTGCGAGATCATCATTTACATATTTGAGGTTATTAAATCATTTAATTACGTTAGTTTACAAAGAAAGGTAATTCGTATGACATAAATGTATTTTTAGTATCGGAAATCAAGTATTTACTTAGGTGATTTCTCTTTGTAGGTCGATTGCTCAATGTATATTAAGAATACAAAGTATCTATGAGCAATCCGATGCATATATATGCGGTTTACCGCAAATAAAAAGGAGGAGAATCGTTGTTGCGGATGAGCTCAAATCAATCTTCTTTGCATATTAGCTATTAGATTAATCACTGTTCATTGATATATCTTCATACGCAATGGACAATGGAATATTCAAGCTTTAATGGCAATGATGAAACTTACCGTTATCTTCTTTAGTAACTTTTATCATAGGTTTCACTAAATAAAAAAATATTTATATCATATTGATGAAGTGAAATCATCGCTTCGTAAAGCAAATAATGCATTATATACATTTGTTATTAAAGTCGCAATCATTCTTCCAAATTAAAATAGTTTTCAAAACAATTCACTTTATATGTGCAAATATATTATTTATAGTTTTTTTATCCGTTTAAATGATATATTCCATTCAATCCAAATTATAGTCCCGATAACAATGAGTCGATAAATCATCGAGACAATGAACTAAACGTATAGTTTAATTCACACAGTCTGGTAATACGTTTATACCCACGAAAGCACTAGAACTTAACAAAAATACTTCATAAAACTAAAAAGCAAGAATATTAACAAAGAAAGATGTCCACGATTATAACCATGGTTTTCTAAGCATATCAAAGAGTGCATAAATTGTTAAACACGAACATGTAATAGTCACACAGCGCAGTTATTTGTTAATAGCAGAATCATAAAGCTAATATTTGCAAGGAACACATAAAGGATGACTTATTCTTATATAACGACATCATATTGTGTTTATGAATGACAATAAATTTAGTACTACTTATAATTTATATAGGCAACGCTATCTAAAAAAAAATAAATATGAATGTGTGTATATGCCATCTGTCATAACATTTCACATTAATTAAATTGTCATTGCTAGCGTTTGGTCAGTAGGTTCGCATCGAAAAAGTGCAAAAGGTTTAGAACGTAATAAATGTAAATAAACATATCTTTTTAAATAATATTTTACACAAATTTAATTAAAATTGAAACTCACCATTAACTTTTTTACGTTCTAAGCCGCTGTTAATTTTTGGCGTTCGTAATTGTGATATTAAACTAAACCATACCAAACTCTCCTATAAACTGCAATAAAAACAATCGTACAAACCAGGTATATACTTGGGCCAAAAACAAAACGACAGATCGCTGACTATACCTTCTGCTAAATTTCTTGTACTTTTTTGACGCACTGGCCGCTAGTTGAACGCTCGTAATGACAACTTTATATATAGACTTTCATAGACCTCATGTTCTTTCCCAATAGTAGGAAAGTTTGCGAATAAACATGATACCTGCCTGTATTATTACAGTCCATTAGCGAAAGCGTAAAATAATGTCTGCTTGCTTGAGTCACCCGCAGCTAGGTTTACGAAAAAAGTTTCAGGAAAAAGTTGTTAGACAAGGGGCTGATGCGCTGATCACATTGCTATTGTTCCAAGGAAGTATCTTTAGGTCAGATAAGAGGATCAACTTAAGTTAAATTCTTAAAAAACATTCAATTTGGCGTAAAACAATTATTATAATCTCCTATGAAAGCTCTGCTATTCACAACGGCTGAAATAATGAACACAGTTTGTTATTTTTATATAAAAGTAATAATACCTAAGAAACTAAGAGAAACACACTACAATAAATGTTTAAACCAGTGATCATAAACTTCAATAGATACACTATTTTTACTAACAAAAGAATCGTGGACTCGTAGTAAGATATCTTGGGTAATTTTTGAATATGCATCTATTATTTTTTGCTGGCTATGTTCAGGTGTTGTTGGTACATTATAGTTCAATTTTTCTTTAACGTAACCCCACTGAAAATAATCGGGCGAGGTTAAGTCCAGTCCTCTAATGCAATTATATTAGTATTAAAATTTCCACAGTTTGTTGCTTTACTTGTCGTAACCAACTTGGATTATCCGTTGCCCAACAATGTATATTATGCCTACTTATCTATCCATTTCTGCCGTTACTATAACTATTTTTGCGTTTTCGGCGATAACAATCTTTATGTTACTTTTAGACCATATGAAGTCTTCTTTACTCCAAACTATATTCTTTTTAAGAATTTGTGATAAAAATATCCTGTTCCATAAAAAAACTTAACTATTACATGTTAAACGTCTTCTGATCTTCAACTTTTTCATAGAACTGCTACAATATCACCATTGCATGGCCTGTTTCGTTTTTAACTTAACTACATACTTCGAAATTATTCGGATAATTCGAGATAATTACACCACCTATATAAAGAAAATGTACTAGAATTGGTTATTTAAAAGTTTTTATTCTTAGAGCTATTCTCAAGCAAAGAGCGTACTACACTCAACAGTCAGCCTTTGCATCACGAGGATGTACAGGTCCTTCGAAACAGAATTACACAAGAATATATTACTAAGCATAAGTCTAAAAATACTTGAACATCCGCATTACGTTTAGGTTGTACTATACGACTAATGCCACTAATGCCAACAAACGTTTTTAATGTAATTGCTTTTGGCGAAATCTACAATGTTGCAGGAAAAGCTAAAAAGTTAAAGGTTTTATTTTTAATATGCTAATAGCTGGGAACATTACTGAAAGAATTACGGAATGATAAATAGCTGGCGGATAAAATTACGTTAGTTACGTTAATGTATTTAGAGCGGACGATATTCTAATATACGAGATATAGTTACCCACACATTAATGCTTTTGGAAGTAAGAGTGAACATTCTTGAAGTTCCTTAATTATTGAAGATACTCATCTATGTATTAATCTGATCAAACATTAGCTCTAAAAAGCGCCTAACGAAAAATTCTCTTGTGTTAATAAGAATGGTTGTAAATATGCAACAATACAAAAATTGCAATGTATTCGGATTTAGTAAAGACAAAATAATATGATTATATTGGTTATACATTCTGACGCGGCAGATAATTTAGAGAGCTTGATTTGGTTAGAAGGATGAAATAGCTCACCATAGCTCGACGATATGTCGTCATTGTTTTAAAAACATGATTACTTTTTCGTGATTAGTGATTCACTCCACAGCGAGAAATTGTATTGGCAGTATTGCAAATTTTGTTCGTACTTAAAATTATAGTTTAACGCGATTTTAATGGCGTTAAAATTTTGGCGCAACATTAGTTCTAATGCTGTTCTTATAGAATATACATTTACGAATAAATTTGGTACTGGAAGCTTTCAGTTATCAATCCGTATCTTGAGGAAGTGAGGTGCAACTAATGTGATGTTGATGTTCGTTCTATTTGACGAATTACATGTACAAAATTAGTAAATTAGTAAAGTTACCTTTGTTATATTTTGTATAATTCTGGTCGTTATGGATGAGTGAGAGTTATCACACCCGGTTGCATTTTTTGCAAAATTTTTGGGAACATTTTACAAATTCAGTGAGTCTCATCTTTGATGGAATCCTAATAAAAAAGAAAGGACAAATTGGGAAGTGATAATGCAGCATCGTTATTGTGAACCAGGACTTCATCTTCAAGATATTTATAAGAAAAACTACATGTGTTTCTTTCGGTCAAAATTACCTTTGCTTATGCTTCTGCTATTTGTTTACACCAATAGATATTATGAAATAGTATTTCTCTTTATGTGTGGGCCTATGATTCTTAAATAGCTTTATCTTATGATTAAAAAAATTAAATGTACTTGTGAATTTTCAGCATGTTTCAACTGTGTTTTAAAGGTCAGTGATTGTACTACAAATCAACTATACATACACAAAGATAACTATTAATTTAGAATTTGCAATTTACTTTCAAATGTTTAATTTTCATAGATTGGAAAAACAATTTGATATATACTCCTATTTAGAAACTAGTAACACATGTGTGTTAACAATTGCTGTAGTTATTAATTAAGTTTGTTTTATCAGATACAATCACGAACAATACTAGTTTAGCTGACAAGTGACTAGAGGTGACTGTTTCTATCTTTCCACTAAAAATATACTTCCAATCAATTCTGTTCTCTCATCGTCCTTGAAATCTCAAATTGGTGCTATTAGGATGCTTCATAGTTCCACAAATGGAATAACAATGTTCCCTTTCAAATTCGTAGTTGCTCATTGATAGACGTCAGAACCAAATAGATTATACCATGCAACGTATAGTATTAGTATTATAGTATTGGCTTCCACAACGGACGTGCAGAAAATTTTTATAAATGAATTTTACCGGCTTGTATGTACTGGTGAAGTTATTTTGCTGTATGATTAGGCAAATAGAAAAATATTTGTTGTTCCCGACAAGATTCCGCATATAGTTTATAATACGAATAAAAATTCATAGAATTGTATAAATTTTACCTAAGTTGCCTTAGTTCCGTCTATATGTATTATAGTACTTATGAACATTTAGGACAGAATGCATGTCTCATAGTTGTGTACCTCAGAGCTATGCTGATTGGTGAGCAGAAGTTGCAGGTTTGAGTCCTATTAAATATAATATCAAATATTTGTTTATTTGCAGTTTAAACATTCAGACCAATCAAAAGACTTGAATAAAGTATCTATTGATAAGAAGAAAAAAGTCTAAACCTTTTTTATGTTAATTTCGTTGAGTAATCATACAACTGTCTGACTTGAGTGTGATGCAAGAATTTGTTCTACTTTGTCCGAAAATGTTTCACCGAAGGTAGATTGTTGTTATAAACTCTCTAACAAGAATGCATGCATAAATAGAGCAAAATTACAACGCCAGCTGAACTAGGGTTAGTAAACCAACTGAATATAGTTTTCAAATACAAATATAGATTAAGGTGTTAAGGAAAACATTACCGAAGAATGTCCGTTAATTGTTGTAGAAACACTTGTGAGAGAAGACTTTTGTCTTTTTATCGTAATAATATACACAGTTCACTAACATAACTAAGTGGTCATAAATACATACGCAGTACGTAGATATTTCGGAATGCATTAATTTATACATTGTGGTGGCATATATTTGTCATAGCGGTTAATTTAAATTTGCAAATTTAAATAATCCTCAACTGAAGGAAAGTAAGCCACAAACATGAGGCAATTGTTTCTCAAATAAACAAACTTCGTAATATTTACCTCGTTTGCATATTATAGTTACCAAACTTGCACGCGTAAATATTTTAGTCATAACATTAAAACCCAAATAAAAATATGCTTTAAACAAAAAATAATTTCCTCACATTTTCTAGCGCGGATTTGTATTTTATCCTGACAGTCCGCGTTATAAGCGTCGACGTGTGTGCGTTTTACGAGTTACACAAACATTGTGTGATGTGATGATGCTTCGAAGTACGGGCGTCGAATAAAAGAGACGCCTTCAGTGCCGTCGAAAGTGTGCATCGCGTAACTTTCAGAAAAGATTCCGGCGGCGGTAGTCTTGCAGTCTAATCTAGAACGCTAAAACGCGGACTCATTTGACGGGACCGGACGCTGTGTCGTGCTTACCGCACGGTAAAAAGACTTTTTTCATTTTCCTATCTCTTCGGTGGCATATCGCTTTTTTGGCGGCGTCAGATGATCCGGCCTAAACGTTTTCCTGTTGTTTCGTGAACCACTGCTGTTTTTCTGTAACGTTGTGACGCTAATTGGTGTGAAAAATGGTCGGGTATTACAGCCAAGGTATACGAATCTTTGAAAGTGGATCTCTACTTTGCTTTTTGACGCCAGTCACTTTTTCTGTTCCGGTTTATTATTTTGTTCGACTTTGATATTTCGATGTGCTATTTTTGGCTTTCGATGTGTTATTTTCGAATGAAGTCGTACAAAATTTTAAATGTATAAATTTTATTGAAATATATTATGATAGTACGAATAGCTGTTGACAGAATACTGAAATTTAATATTATCTCTGTAATATGCAGCTGTTCAGTTTTAAGCTTTTAAAAAAATTTTGAAAAAATATTTGTTATTCTAAGTTGCGCAAGCTTTTAATTTTACATTTTCTAGGGCACTTTTTCTTGATTCTCCTTTTTAAAAGACAACAATCTTGACCGTAATATTTTCGTTCCACTTTTTCTTTTATAGTTTTTCTAGATTTTGTAAATAACTTTCGATATAATAATACTTAACAAATTTTTCTATTTATATTCATCACGTTTGTAATTTTTTGTTTTTAAACAATTGTCAACAATCTTAGGTTTTCTAGAAACTGTTTACCTAGATTTTGTTTAATTTCTTTGTAAACATTGTGTTGAATATAGACTTTCTTATTTTATATTAATGATTGACAATCAAAAAAGACACTTAGCAGAAATATATATTCCTACTGTAAAAATGCGTAGAGTGTCAATGCCGGCTTGGTTAACACTGATTATTTACAGATTTCAAGGTACAACATTAATACTAATTATATGTATGTGTAGAACGTGTTTGCATCTGTTAATATCAGTAAAATCACGAGTTAACTGTTCTTTAAAAATACTTATTTAATTGATCATCATTTCTGGACTTTATATTGATAGATTAGATTATAGGTAGATCGATTGATATGAAAACAAAATTTCACTAGTCAAAAAACTACATCATATGACTTTTCCGCAGTTGGCAGGAAGAACTCGTCTTAGATTTATTCGTAATAATTTCAAATAATTCAGCTGTACGTATTGTCAGAGAAAACATTCCTAACACTGCAACTTTCCAATTAGTCTTGAAAGATAACTATGCACGATTTTATTATTGCACAATTTGCTATTACAGTCACAATGGAAATAATGATTTGTGACAAATTTGTGTAAACTATTAAATGCATGTTTGTGGTGACTCATCGGCTATCGTCAAACTATATTCAATGCTTCGGTAAGAAATATTGTTAGATCATAGTATCTAGTCTTCATAGTATCTAGTCTACAAATTAATTTGAATTTTGTAAGAAATGATATGGCAGAAAGATTTGCCACACAAGGAGTGTATTTTATTTCTACGGAGTTTTCAAAAATCAACTCGTCCACCTAACCATAGTACTTCGTTCTAGAGAATTATTCAGAAAGAAAAACCAAAGCCTTTTGGTTCCTTCAAGAATTTATTCAACTTAATCCAAATTAAGTAGTTTTTGGACTAAATATTGATTGCTATTTTGATTGCCCGGGTGTTGGGTATTGAATCTTTGTTATAATTGTTCTGTGCAATATAATCATATACAGACATTCTTGTAAATGGAATTCAACTTTGACAGTTTGTCATTGTTTTCAACTGGATGTTAAGTAGTGTCACAATTATTTTTGCCTGATAATCATTGTTTTACTTGAACAATAATTAATAATAACGGTAATAAAAATTTTATTTACCATTTTAAACTGTTTACGCATCTTTATTGCAGTCTTTGAATACATTAATCGTCTCATTTTTCTTAAAAATACGCTCGTAATAGTAACAGCACATATGAAATCTATAGAACTCATTTCACACAAACAAATCATATATAGGTACATACATGAAGTCTATATAATTTTTCAACATTCCTAATTAGTTAGGCACAAATGTTGTCCGTTAAATATAGACTATTTCAGTAGTTCCGGTTAATTCACCAGTACTTAAAAATAGAATCAAGACTGTAGAATAACGTTATGCATGTCAATGCAAGCCGCTTTAATTAATGTAAAAATAGATATCAATAATGAATTCGATTGCTTACTGTAGAGGATTTTCAGTGCAAATAGCAGGAATACCTAGGTGAAATGCCTAAACTTTATGTGTTTATTCTGTATTAAGGTGATGATAATCGCATACCTTGAATTGTTTAAAGATTCTTGTTTTGTAAAATGTATACAAACGACTAAATTACTGTGGCATTTACTTTTTATAAATAGGACAATTGCATATATTTATGTATATACGTTTCGTAAAATTCAAGAAGTAAAGTATAGGTTTAGTGTTGAAAGGTTGATGGTGCGTTAGATAGTTACTCGCCGCGGTTATTTGAAATAAATTAAGATTGGTATCTTAGTGTGCAGCCGAATTCTAAAAACTAATAAAAAATATAATGTGAATCTACATTTGTTTATTTAGCTTTCAGTACTTGCTGGTACTCTTTTTTTCATTTCTTATTTTATGTCACATATTACAATATGCAATATTTTTTTTAGAAATCATTCTAATATACAAAATCAAATACATTGATAACTATACGAGAACATACATTTTCACAAAATATTTTTAGAGAAATTTTAGAAAAACCTAGCTAGGTATCAAATCAACGCTGTCATATTTGTATTTTTTTTTCTTGTGTTGCTTGATGCTTTCGTTTAGCCATTGTCTGGTTTATCCAATATATGTTGATTTACGGTACAAAAATTATGTTAGATTATTTTAGAAATAGACCTTCAACTTTTAGGTTGACAAATACATCGTTCAAACTATCAGTATTTCTAATAGGATTCTCTCCGCTCGAAAACATGGTGAAGTTAGATCTATGGAACGATCAGCATAACTACTTCTTTTGTGTGACGGGAGTAATGTTAGGTAATAACCCGTATAACGCCCAAATTATGTTGGTTTGTTGTATAATTTTGTTAGGCTTTGGGTACTGTGTTTGATCAAGAGAGTTATTTTTCAATTTCTATTGTAGGTAATTTGTTAGTTTTCTATGATAGGTTGTAAAGGTTTGCTGAGTAGTGTTTATCGAAGCAGTTGAAATTCAGTCGTCTACACAAAAAGGTTATTTTGGAAAATAATACTTTCTTCGAGGTATGTCATGACTAGTTTGGACACAAGAGACAAAATATTTTTAGCTAGAATTTGTGTAGCAAGGTCATTATATGTTAGTATATAAAGATGAAAAGACTCACAACATCAGGTGGTGATTGTCTATTAAATTAACTTTGTCAATAAATTTATCGAATTAAAAATGAGATAGCATTATTTAGTTCAAAATGATACTCGAGGATGTTATATTACTTTGTTTCCATTTATTGACCTTTTTGTGGTGAGTGCAGCTGCAGCGGCATCCTAAGACGTATTGCTTGTCAAAACTCATTATTAATAATCATATTACTGTTTAATTTTGGTGTGGGGTCTGAGTTTTATGTATATGTTATTCTCCTTTAATAGGCGTGCCATTTTTGTTTATAATAAGGGACTTATTGCTGTTGCATGACTTTAATATAATGATTTCTGAATTCTCTACAATAGATTTCTTTGCTATTGTAATTTTTTTTCTTATTAGCTAGTTTTATCGATCGTTTTTTATTCTTTTAGTAATGACTAAACAAACAAATGGCTCGGCTGAGTGTAATATTTTTTATAGACATAACATTTATACACCACTTAATTTATTAAAAACGTTACATACTCACGAATAAACAAGTTCCCATTGGTACTGTAAATTGTAACGTGGATACAGTCTAGTGGCGAGCACCATGGATAACAATAACCTAGAAAATTGCTGGTCAGTTGATTAAGAACGATCAAGATGGGACGTGTCCTTAGCACGAGACATTCTTCCTCATTTCGAAGATTCCATTTAAAAAATCCTACGAAATGACTTGGAGTACAAAATGTTAATTTTTTATTAGATCCTGCGTCTAAATACAGAGCACAAGGCAGATCACGTTAACTGGTGTTCAGAAACTGAGCTGGTTTGACCAAAGACGCTCAAACAACATTTATAGTATCGTGAGTGGTGATCCATTCAAAATCAATCCAAAATAAAGAGAATCCAATAAAAATTAGCCGTTATCATTATACATATCATGTAGGTAAAATTTTTCGATTAAAGCACAGTTACAGCAGTTAATATTGATTCCCAACATGAATGCCAATCGAGATATTTTACATTTGCTAGAATCAAAAATGGCTCCAGTTATCGAAAGAAGTTATTGATGCTCTCAATAATGACTAGTTCGATTTCGTAGTTACCAAATGGAATAAATAAATTGATTTGAAGGAAGGAAGTTCAAAAAATCAATAAGAAGTTTTTCTAAAATATAAAAATAAATCGATTTACATATATATATAGAAAATTTGGAAAATCTTTAATAGCATTGGGTTTTAGGCACCCTGTATAAAGTGCTATTTAATTTAGTTTAGTTAGTCGTTTTAATGTTTCTGGGATAATTTCTCTGTTATCGAAACATTTGTCTTAAAATGGATTTACCCTACTTAATGTTGTCGTAAATGTCACATATTTCAAATATTAAATGTCACCTTAAACTTTCGTAATACTAGCATAGACCGCTTTTCATCGACCGGCATTAATATCCCCGAAATGTTTAATGTTAACCTACCAAATGTAAAGTAGAATTCTCTGGACGACGATGTGTCATATATTTCCAAATTTAAAACGCATCAAAAAGGTGTCGTAAGTAATTTATTTACATTATCCTCCTTTAACAAACGCATGCTTAACATCAACAGAAGTGCACGCAACACACCTTCTTTTATAGGCGTAAACAACGATAGATCTCTAGTGCTCTAATACACACTGTATGCATACAAAACAGATAGCAGCTGTAAATAGCGTTGGATATATTCCAGTACACTATACTTCTATCATAGCAATACTACTCGTATTTGCTAGCGTGTTTAGCTCAAGTACAAAGTATATGTAGAGAGGATGCGTTTACTATTGTTTAAGCAAGAACACGCTATTAGTATCGTGTTGCCTTCGCGTATTATAAATACCAATAGTTGACCCCACCCAAACTCTTCGAGTTTGGTCCTAAGCCACCCATCCCAAGTATTCGAATTTAGACTGAACTCTTCCGGCCCACCGACCAGCATTTCCGCTAATCTTAACCCGCTCCACAACTTTTAAGCGTCTTCAAGGTAGCTAAGCAAATTCAGAAACCAGCGCCACCTCTAAAATTATTTATATAACAGTAGCCCTGAGTACCTACAATAATATACACGAAACATGCGTGCATTCTGTTAATCTAAACTCCCTTAATAACTTTTAAGTGTGTTAAACACTACTCGGCTTACGGCCTCGATAGTTATTTTATATTTTGTCGATTTTTTCACGAACCATTTTAATAAATGTCAATGGCGTTCTATGTAGAAACGCTATTTACTTTACACTGTAAAGTATGGCCGTTTCATTACCAGTTACCCTGTATGCTGGTTGACCAATTTTTTAGTGTGTTAAAAATTATTTGGGAAACGCTCTCTTTTTATCCCTTCGTACTTACTCTTATTCGTTTGAAAATAAATAATAATAATAATATTACTTATAATAAAATCAAAATACCGTTGATCTCTTAAATACTTAGATAGAGGTATCCCTGTATATATTTTCTACTTCGTACAGATTTTTAATCGACAAAATATGTCGAGAAGGTGTCCCAGCTAATGAACTACTAAAATGAAAAAAAAAATTGTTATACGAATTGAGCAGTATGAAAGCAATGTGCATATTTATTTTATTTTTAATCGATTTTTTTCACGGACTATTTCAATAAATCAATGGCATTCTATGTAGAAACGCTCTTTATTTTACATAACTGTAAAGTATGGTCGCTTCATTAGCAGTTACCCTGTATACTTACTGAATTATGAATTTAAGTCATCATTCTACGATTTATACATTTTATCAAACAGAGTATTGACAAATGTGTTTATCAATATTTTTAATATCGTTGGGAAGAAATTAAATTTTCCCAGTAGTAATATGAAAAGAACTAATAAACTCTATAACCTTCTAAGTGTAAAAGTCCGTCTTGACAGTTCAAATTTTGATCGCAGACGCGCTAACGTCAACGATTTATTATGAGAGCCGCCTAATGATTTTTGCTATAGTTATTAAAGATGGTATTTTGTACGTATTTTAACGTATTTAATTTTTAAATATATTTTTTTGGTAATAAGTAAATGACGTCATGTACTATTTTTTCCATTATTTTACGTAATGAGGTTTTGACGATTACAATTTGACTTTTCACGTTTCGCGTTAGATGTATTTTTTCAACTATTTTCATTAATAATAACGGAATATATTATTTATAGGTGAAATGTGTATCTATTAGTATATTGACAAATGTTTTTAACATGACGTATATACTTATATTTTGAAGAGATAACATGTGTTCAGAAATACCATAATATTCAAATTGCGCGCTTGATACCTTGCACTAAACATATATACGTCAGATATGCTGCCATCTATTAAGATACAATTAAGTTATTTGGTAAAGTGCAGTTGTATCTACGATTATTTAATTAATCTCAATATTATATGTATATATTATCTTAATGACAATCATAAAATGTTTTACCGAAAAATCAACTCATGATCTCGATGTAAACGCAGAATAAAAAGTCCGTCTTGACAGTTCAAATTTTGACGGCCGTGGGGCTAACGGAGGCCGCCTACGATTTATTGTGAGAGCCGGGAAAGGTTTAAAGATGGTATTTTGTACGTGGTAGGTACGTAATAAACGTATTTAACGTATTTATTATTTAAATATATTTTTTTCGTAATAAATAAAAGGTGAAATGTAGTATTTCTTTATTTATTTTACGTAATGAAGTTATGAACGCTTATAATTCGATATTTCTTTCAAGTTTTTTATTTAATAATAACGGAATATATTATTTATAGATGAAATGTGTATCTAATAGAATATTGACAATTGTGTTTATCATGACATATATATCTGTATATTTAGAGAGGCAGCATGTTTTAAGTTATTCCATATTATTCAAATCGCGCGCCTGCTATATTTGTCTTGTCGCAGTGTTCTAAATAGTTTAAAAGAAAAAATCACTAACGTCCTTGATTAGGTATATTAAAAAGCTGTCGGATTACGTATTACAGTAACAAATAAGTCCTTACGGGTAACTGTATAGGTGTTAATGTACAAATATTAAATAAATCTCGTAATTTTTAGAAGAGAGGAAATTTGTTAGGAATTTCAATGTTTACCTGTCAAAGTCGTAGACTACAGATCTTTTTTTTTTTTTTTTTTTTGCTGGACGTCGCGGGATCGCATACTACTCGTCACGATAAAAAGAAAACTTCATATGAACATATGACCTAAAGGTCTTAGCTTTTGAGATACAGGGTGATAAAGTTTTCGAAAATAAATAGTTTTTTTTTTTTGCTGAGGTAGCGGGACCGTATACTACTCGTCATGTTAAAGAAAAAACTTCATATGAACATATGACCTAAAGGTCTTAACTTTTGAGATACAGGGTGATAAAGTTTTCGAAAATAAATAGTTTTTTATTAATTCCTGTAATACCACTTTAGATATTTTAATGAAACGTGGTATACGTGTAGTATGTATCAAGAGGCATTATTGAGTGTTCCCCATTTTTTTTAATTCCACCAGTGGCGTTCGTACGGAATTTCAGCTACCTACTTTGACAGACGTTTAGGTCACACGTTCATATATAAGTTTATATAAGTTTCCTTTTTAAAATACATCATAAAATCGTTCCCTAAAATATTGACATTCAATTTCCCCTGAATATATACAAATAAGATTTTTTGGCTCTTTCGAAAATATGTAGATATATACTTAGTATAATCTCGATAATACACTGACATACAGATAATTAAACTATTCTTACTTGTTTCATATTTTTAAATTACTTTTAGACATGGAGAGATGTTTGTAATTATTAGTACTTGTGTTATTTATTGAACCACAAAATAAGAAACGATTTTTAGTATAAATAATAACGTTTTTCCAATCGGACAATTGTAAAAAATTGGAAATTCTTTAACGCATTTAATGATTCATCGTGTTTTTTAATTATTATTTCTTGTGTTTCGTCGCCGTTGAAATGAAGACTTCTTTATTTTATATATTATTCTTTTCAATCATTAATAAAAAAAAAAAAAAAACCAAAGAAAAAAGCCATAGTATCCCTCGTCGAGATTTGAACGCCGTACCTCTAGCGCCGTGGGCCACCGCCCGTTCCGATGCGCCACCGGAGCTCGTAAATTCGAGATATCATATTCTCATATAGAAATATCTAGTATCTATTTTGAGGAATTTTGGCGACGTTTATCAAAAAATAAGCGGTTTAGAAAGGCGTTGGAACTTTGAAATTTTGGAAATCGTCATTATAAATACGGCCGGTTCGGCGGTCACGTCTGGGAAAGCGTCGTCTTATTGGGCGTCGGCGCCCCGACGCTGTATTTTTAGTTTTAATCGGAAAAAAAAATTTCCCCAAAATAACCAAGTACTCGTCGAGGAGAATATCTTCGGACATGGATAGTTTTGGCGTAGCGTTAACCGTTCGGGAGATATAAGCGCTCAAAGTCCCGCTCTAATGCGAATTTTTTAATTCGAATGCTAATCTTACAGGATTCGGACGTTGGTCTGCGGCGAAATCTAATAATTTTTATAGAAAAATCCTTTCCCGTCGATCGGCACCCCCTTTTCGAGTTTAGTCCTTCCGTAAGGTCGTAGGAGGGATGCCCATTTACCCCTGCGACAGCTATTATTATAGTAAAGAGCGGAATATGGCCGACTTTGATTGAATAAAACCCGCTATACAGGCACTTTCCAAAATGAATGTCCATATTTCAGGGAACGTTTTTTTTTTTTTTTTTTGCTGGACGTCGCGGGATCGCATATACTACTCGTCACGATAAAAAGAAAACTTCATATGAACATATGACCTAAAGGTCTTAGCTTTTTGAGATACAGGGTGATAAAGTTTTCGAAAATAAATAGTTTTTTTTTTTGCTGAGGTAGCGGGACCGTATACTACTCGTCATGTTAAAGAAAACTTCATATGAACATATGACCTAAAGGTCTTAACTTTTGAGATACAGGGTGATAAAGTTTTCGAAAATAAATAGTTTTTTATTAATTCCTGTAATACCACTTTAGATATTTTAATGAAACGTGGTATACGTGTAGTATGTATCCAAGAGGCATTATTGAGTGTTCCCCATTTTTTTTTAATTCCACCAGTGGCGTTCGTACGGAATTTCAGCTACCTACTTTGACAGACGTTTAGGTCACACGTTCATATATAAGTTTATATAAGTTTCCTTTTTAAAATACATCATAAAATCGTTCCCTAAAATATTGACATTCAATTTCCCTGAATATATACAAATAAGATTTTTTGGCTCTTTCGGAAAATATGTAGATATATACTTAGTATAATCTCGATAATACACTGACATACAGATAATTAAACTATTCTTACTTGTTTCATATTTTTAAATTACTTTTAGACATGGAGAGATGTTTGTAATTATTAGTACTTGTGTTATTTATTGAACCACAAAATAAGAAACGATTTTTAGTATAAATAATAACGTTTTCCAATCGGACAATTGTAAAAAATTGGAAATTCTTTAACGCATTTAATGATTCATCGTGTTTTTTTAATTATTATTTCTTGTGTTTCGTCGCCGTTGAAATGAAGACTTCTTTATTTTATATATTATTCTTTTCAATCATTAATAAAAAAAAAAAAAAACCAAAGAAAAAGCCATAGTATCCTCGTCGAGATTTGAACGCCGTACCTCTAGCGCCGTGGGCCACCGCCCGTTCCGATGCGCCACCGGAGCTCGTAAATTCGAGATATCATATTTCTCATATAGAAATATCTAGTATCTATTTTGAGGAATTTTGGCGACGTTTATCAAAAAATAAGCGGTTTAGAAAGGCGTTGGAACTTTGAAATTTTGGAAATCGTCATTATAAATACGGCCGGTTCGGCGGTCACGTCTGGGAAAGCGTCGTCTTATTGGGCGTCGGCGCCCCGACGCTGTATTTTTTAGTTTTAATCGGAAAAAAAAAATTTCCCCAAAATAACCAAGTACTCGTCGAGGAGAATATCTTCGGACATGGATAGTTTTGGCGTAGCGTTAACCGTTCGGGAGATATAAGCGCTCAAAGTCCGCTCTAATGCGAATTTTTAATTCGAATGCTAATCTTACAGGATTCGGACGTTGGTCTGCGGCGAAATCTAATAATTTTTATAGAAAAATCCTTTCCCCGTCGATCGGCACCCCCCTTTTCGAGTTTAGTCCTTCCGTAAGGTCGTAGGAGGGATGCCCATTACCCTGCGACAGCTATTATTATAGTAAAGAGCGAATATGGCCGACTTTGATTGAATAAAACCCGCTATACAGGCACTTTCCAAAATGAATGTCCATATTTCAGGGAACGTTTTTTTTTTTTTTTGCTGGACGTCGCGGGATCGCATACTACTCGTCACGATAAAAAGAAAACTTCATATGAACATATGACCTAAAAGGTCTTAGCTTTTGAGATACAGGGTGATAAAGTTTTCGAAAATAAATAGTTTTTTTTTTTTTGAGGTAGCGGGACCGTATACTACTCGTCATGTTAAAGAGAAAACTTCATATGAACATATGACCTAAAGGTCTTAACTTTTGAGATACAGGGTGATAAAGTTTTCGAAAATAAATAGTTTTTTATTAATTCCTGTAATACCACTTTAGATATTTTAATGAAACGTGGTATACGTGTAGTATGTATCAAGAGGCATTATTGAGTGTTCCCCATTTTTTTTAATTCCACCAGTGGCGTTCGTACGGAATTTCAGCTACCTACTTTGACAGACGTTTAGGTCACACGTTCATATATAAGTTTATATAAGTTTCCTTTTTAAAATACATCATAAAATCGTTCCCTAAAATATTGACATTCAATTTCCCCTGAATATATACAAATAAGATTTTTTGGCTCTTTCGAAAATATGTAGATATATACTTAGTATAATCTCGATAATACACTGACATACAGATAATTAAACTATTCTTACTTGTTTCATATTTTTAAATTACTTTTAGACATGGAGAGATGTTTGTAATTATTAGTACTTGTGTTATTTATTGAACCACAAAATAAGAAACGATTTTTAGTATAAATAATAACGTTTTCCAATCGGACAATTGTAAAAATTGGAAATTCTTTAACGCATTTAATGATTCATCGTGTTTTTTTAATTATTATTTCTTGTGTTTCGTCGCCGTTGAAATGAAGACTTCTTTATTTTATATATTATTCTTTTCAATCATTAATAAAAAAAAAACAAAAAACCAAAGAAAAAAGCCATAGTATCCCTCGTCGAGATTTGAACGCCGTACCTCTAGCGCCGTGGGCCACCGCCCGTTCCGATGCGCCACCGGAGCTCGTAAATTCGAGATATCATATTCTCATATAGAAATATCGTATCTATTTTGAGGAATTTTGGCGACGTTTATCAAAAAAATAAGCGGTTTAGAAAGGCGTTGGAACTTTGAAATTTTGGAAATCGTCATTATAAATACGGCCGGTTCGGCGGTCACGTCTGGGAAAGCGTCGTCTTATTGGGCGTCGGCGCCCCGACGCTGTATTTTTTAGTTTTAATCGGAAAAAAAAAAAATTTCCCCAAAATAACCAAGTACTCGTCGAGGAGAATATCTTCGGACATGGATAGTTTTGGCGTAGCGTTAACCGTTCGGGAGATATAAGCGCTCAAAGTCCGCTCTAATGCGAATTTTTAATTCGAATGCTAATCTTACAGGATTCGGACGTTGGTCTGCGGCGAAATCTAATAATTTTTATAGAAAAATCCTTTCCCCGTCGATCGGCACCCCCTTTTCGAGTTTAGTCCTTCCGTAAGGTCGTAGGAGGGATGCCCATTTACCCCTGCGACAGCTATTATTATAGTAAAGAGCGGAATATGGCCGACTTTGATTGAATAAAACCCGCTATACAGGCACTTTCAAAATGAATGTCCATATTTCAGGGAACGTTTTTTTTTTTTGCTGGACGTCGCGGGATCGCATACTACTCGTCACGATAAAAAGAAAACTTCATATGAACATATGACCTAAAGGTCTTAGCTTTTGAGATACAGGGTGATAAAGTTTTCGAAAATAAATAGTTTTTTTTTTTTTGCTGAGGTAGCGGGACCGTATACTACTCGTCATGTTAAAGAGAAAACTTCATATGAACATATGACCTAAAGGTCTTAACTTTTGAGATACAGGGTGATAAAGTTTTCGAAAATAAATAGTTTTTTATTAATTCCTGTAATACCACTTTAGATATTTTAATGAAACGTGGTATACGTGTAGTATGTATCAAGAGGCATTATTGAGTGTTCCCCATTTTTTTTTTTAATTCCACCAGTGGCGTTCGTACGGAATTTCAGCTACCTACTTTGACAGACGTTTAGGTCACACGTTCATATATAAGTTTATATAAGTTTCCTTTTTAAAATACATCATAAAATCGTTCCTAAAATATTGACATTCAATTTCCCCTGAATATATACAAATAAGATTTTTTGGCTCTTTCGAAAATATGTAGATATATACTTAGTATAATCTCGATAATACACTGACATACAGATAATTAAACTATTCTTACTTGTTTCATATTTTAAATTACTTTTAGACATGGAGAGATGTTTGTAATTATTAGTACTTGTGTTATTTATTGAACCACAAAATAAGAAACGATTTTAGTATAAATAATAACGTTTTTCCAATCGGACAATTGTAAAAAATTGGAAATTCTTTAACGCATTTAATGATTCATCGTGTTTTTTAATTATTATTTCTTGTGTTTCGTCGCCGTTGAAATGAAGACTTCTTTATTTATATATTATTCTTTTCAATCATTAATAAAAAAAAAAAAAACCAAAGAAAAAAGCCATAGTATCCTCGTCGAATTTGAACGCCGTACCTCTAGCGCCGTGGGCCACCGCCCGTTCGATGCGCCACCGGAGCTCGTAAATTCGAGATATCATATTCTCATATAGAAATATCTAGTATCTATTTTGAGGAATTTTGGCGACGTTTATCAAAAAATAAGCGGTTGGTTTAGAGAAAGGCGTTGGAACTTTGAAATTTTGGAAATCGTCATTATAAATACGGCCGGTTCGGCGGTCACGTCTGGGAAAGCGTCGTCTTATTGGGCGTCTGACGCCCCGACGCTGTATTTTTTAGTTTTAATCGGAGAAAAAAAAAATTTCCCCAAAATAACCAAGTACTCGTCGAGGAGAATATCGCTTCGGACATGGATAGTTTTGGCGTAGCGTTAACCGTTCGGGAGATATAAGCGCTCAAAGTCCGCTCCAACGCGAATTTTTAATTCGTTTGCTAATCTTACAGGATTCGGACGTTGGTCTGCGGCGAAACCTAGACAGTTGATTAGAAAAATCCTTTTCCCGTCGATCGGCACCCCCTTTTCGAGTTTAGTCCTTTCGTAAGGTCTCAGGAGGGAGCCCCGTTTACCTCTGCGACAGCTATTATTATAGTAAAGAGCGGAATATGGCCGACTTTGATTGAATAAAACCCGCTATACAGGCACTTTCCAAAATGAATGTCCATATTTCAGGGAACGATTTTTTTTTTTTTTTTTGCTGGACGTAGCGGGATCGTATATTAGTCGTCATGATAAAAAGAAAACTTCATATGAACATATGACCTAAAGGTCTTAGCTTTTGAGATACAGGGTGATAAAGTTTTCGAAAATAAATAGTTTTTTTTTTGCTGGACGTAGCGGGACCGTATACTACTCGTCATGTTAAAGAGAAAACTTCATATGAACATATGACCTAAAGGTCTTAACTTTTGAGATACAGGGTGATAAAGTTTTCGAAAATAAATAGTTTTTTATTAATTCCTGTAATACCACTTTAGATATTTTAATGAAACGTGGTATACGTGTAGTATGTATCAAGAGGCATTATTGAGTGTTCCCCATTTTTTTTTAATTCCACCAGTGGCGTTCGTACGGAATTTCAGCTACCTACTTTGACAGACGTTTAGGTCACACGTTCATATATAAGTTTATATAAGTTTCCTTTTTAAAATACATCATAAAATCGTTCCCTAAAATATTGACATTCAATTTCCCCTGAATGTATACAAATAAGACTTTTTAGCTCTTTCGAAAATATGTAGATATATACTTAGTATAATCTCGATAATACACTGACATACAGATAATTAAACTATTCTTACTTGTTTCATATTTTTAAATTACTTTTAGACATGGAGAGATGTTTGTAATTATTACTACTTGTGGTATTTATTGAACCACAAAATAAGAAACGATTTTTAGTATAAATAATAACGTTTTTCCAATCGGACAATTGTAAAAAATTGGAAATTCTTTAACGCATTTAATGATTCATCGTGTTTTTTTAATTATTATTTCTTGTGTTTCGTCGCCGTTGAAATGAAGACTTCTTTATTTTATATATTATTCTTTTCAATCATTAATAAAAAAAAACAAAAAACCAAAGAAAAAAGCCATAGTATCCCTCGTCGAGATTTGAACGCCGTACCTCTAGCGCCGTGGGCCACCGTCCGTTCCGATGCGCCACAGGAGCTCGTAAATTCGAGATATCATATTCTCATATAGAAATATCTAGTACCTATCTGTTTTGAGGAATTTTGGCGACGTTTATCAAAAAATAAGCGGTTTAGAAAGGCGTTGGAACTTTGAAATTTTGGAAATCGTCATTATAAATACGGCCGGTTCGGCGGTCACGTCTGGGAAAGCGTCGTCTTATTGGGCGTCGGCGCCCCGACGCTGTATTTTTTAGTTTTAATCGGAAAAAAATTTTTCCCCAAAATAACCAAGTACTCGTCGAGGAGAATATGTTCGGACATGAATAGTTTTGGCGTAGCGTTAACCGTTCGGGAGATATAAGCGCTCAAAGTCCGCTCCAACGCGAATTTTTAATTCGTTTGCTAATCTTACAGGATTCGGACGTTGGTCTGCGGCGAAACCTAGACAGTTGATTAGAAAAATCCTTTTCCCGTCGATCGGCACCCCCTTTTCGAGTTTAGTCCTTTCGTAAGGTCTCAGGAGGGAGCCCCGTTTACCTCTGCGACAGCTATTATTATAGTAAAGAGCGGAATATGGCCGACTTTGATTGAATAAAACCCGCTATACAGGCACTTTCCAAAATGAATGTCCATATTTCAGGGAACGTTTTTTTTTTTTTTTTTGCTGGACGTAGCGGGATCGTATATTAGTCGTCATGATAAAAAGAAAACTTCATATGAACATATGACCTAAAGGTCTTAGCTTTTGAGATACAGGGTGATAAAGTTTTCGAAAATAAATAGTTTTTTTTTTTGCTGGACGTAGCGGGACCGTATACTACTCGTCATGTTAAAGAGAAAACTTCATATGAACATATGACCTAAAGGTCTTAACTTTTGAGATACAGGGTGATAAAGTTTTCGAAAATAAATAGTTTTTTATTAATTCCTGTAATACCACTTTAGATATTTTAATGAAACGTGGTATACGTGTAGTATGTATCAAGAGGCATTATTGAGTGTTCCCCATTTTTTTTTAATTCCACCAGTGGCGTTCGTACGGAATTTCAGCTACCTACTTTGACAGACGTTTAGGTCACACGTTCATATATAAGTTTATATAAGTTTCCTTTTTAAAATACATCATAAAATCGTTCCCTAAAATATTGACATTCAATTTCCCCTGAATGTATACAAATAAGACTTTTTAGCTCTTTCGAAAATATGTAGATATATACTTAGTATAATCTCGATAATACACTGACATACAGATAATTAAACTATTCTTACTTGTTTCATATTTTTAAATTACTTTTAGACATGGAGAGATGTTTGTAATTATTACTACTTGTGGTATTTATTGAACCACAAAATAAGAAACGATTTTTAGTATAAATAATAACGTTTTTCCAATCGGACAATTGTAAAAAATTGGAAATTCTTTAACGCATTTAATGATTCATCGTGTTTTTTTAATTATTATTTCTTGTGTTTCGTCGCCGTTGAAATGAAGACTTCTTTATTTTATATATTATTCTTTTCAATCATTAATAAAAAAAAACAAAAAACCAAAGAAAAAAGCCATAGTATCCCTCGTCGAGATTTGAACGCCGTACCTCTAGCGCCGTGGGCCACCGTCCGTTCCGATGCGCCACAGGAGCTCGTAAATTCGAGATATCATATTCTCATATAGAAATATCTAGTACCTATCTGTTTTGAGGAATTTTGGCGACGTTTATCAAAAAATAAGCGGTTTAGAAAGGCGTTGGAACTTTGAAATTTTGGAAATCGTCATTATAAATACGGCCGGTTCGGCGGTCACGTCTGGGAAAGCGTCGTCTTATTGGGCGTCGGCGCCCCGACGCTGTATTTTTTAGTTTTAATCGGAAAAAATTTTTTCCCCAAAATAACCAAGTACTCGTCGAGGAGAATATGTTCGGACATGAATAGTTTTGGCGTAGCGTTAACCGTTCGGGAGATATAAGCGCTCAAAGTCCGCTCCAACGCGAATTTTTAATTCGTTTGCTAATCTTACAGGATTCGGACGTTGGTCTGCGGCGAAACCTAGACAGTTGATTAGAAAAATCCTTTTCCCGTCGATCGGCACCCCCTTTTCGAGTTTAGTCCTTTCGTAAGGTCTCAGGAGGGAGCCCCGTTTACCTCTGCGACAGCTATTATTATAGTAAAGAGCGGAATATGGCCGACTTTGATTGAATAAAACCCGCTATACAGGCACTTTCCAAAATGAATGTCCATATTTCAGGGAACGATTTTTTTTTTTTTTTTGCTGGACGTAGCGGGATCGTATATTAGTCGTCATGATAAAAAGAAAACTTCATATGAACATATGACCTAAAGGTCTTAACTTTTGAGATACAGGGTGATAAAGTTTTCGAAAATAAATAGTTTTTTTTTTTTGCTGGACGTAGCGGGACCGTATACTACTCGTCATGTTAAAGAGAAAACTTCATATGAACATATGACCTAAAGGTCTTAACTTTTGAGATACAGGGTGATAAAGTTTTCGAAAATAAATAGTTTTTTATTAATTCCTGTAATACCACTTTAGATATTTTAATGAAACGTGGTATACGTGTAGTATGTATCAAGAGGCATTATTGAGTGTTCCCCATTTTTTTTAATTCCACCAGTGGCGTTCGTACGGAATTTCAGCTACCTACTTTGACAGACGTTTAGGTCACACGTTCATATATAAGTTTATATAAGTTTCCTTTTTAAAATACATCATAAAATCGTTCCCTAAAATATTGACATTCAATTTCCCCTGAATGTATACAAATAAGACTTTTTAGCTCTTTCGAAAATATGTAGATATATACTTAGTATAATCTCGATAATACACTGACATACAGATAATTAAACTATTCTTACTTGTTTCATATTTTTAAATTACTTTTAGACATGGAGAGATGTTTGTAATTATTACTACTTGTGGTATTTATTGAACCACAAAATAAGAAACGATTTTTAGTATAAATAATAACGTTTTTCCAATCGGACAATTGTAAAAAATTGGAAATTCTTTAACGCATTTAATGATTCATCGTGTTTTTTTAATTATTATTTCTTGTGTTTCGTCGCCGTTGAAATGAAGACTTCTTTATTTTATATATTATTCTTTTCAATCATTAATAAAAAAAAACAAAAAACCAAAGAAAAAAGCCATAGTATCCCTCGTCGAGATTTGAACGCCGTACCTCTAGCGCCGTGGGCCACCGTCCGTTCCGATGCGCCACAGGAGCTCGTAAATTCGAGATATCATATTCTCATATAGAAATATCTAGTACCTATCTGTTTTGAGGAATTTTGGCGACGTTTATCAAAAAATAAGCGGTTTAGAAAGGCGTTGGAACTTTGAAATTTTGGAAATCGTCATTATAAATACGGCCGGTTCGGCGGTCACGTCTGGGAAAGCGTCGTCTTATTGGGCGTCGGCGCCCCGACGCTGTATTTTTTAGTTTTAATCGGAAAAAATTTTTTCCCCAAAATAACCAAGTACTCGTCGAGGAGAATATGTTCGGACATGAATAGTTTTGGCGTAGCGTTAACCGTTCGGGAGATATAAGCGCTCAAAGTCCGCTCCAACGCGAATTTTTAATTCGTTTGCTAATCTTACAGGATTCGGACGTTGGTCTGCGGCGAAACCTAGACAGTTGATTAGAAAAATCCTTTTCCCGTCGATCGGCACCCCCTTTTCGAGTTTAGTCCTTTCGTAAGGTCTCAGGAGGGAGCCCCGTTTACCTCTGCGACAGCTATTATTATAGTAAAGAGCGGAATATGGCCGACTTTGATTGAATAAAACCCGCTATACAGGCACTTTCCAAAATGAATGTCCATATTTCAGGGAACGATTTTTTTTTTTTTTTTGCTGGACGTAGCGGGATCGTATATTAGTCGTCATGATAAAAAGAAAACTTCATATGAACATATGACCTAAAGGTCTTAGCTTTTGAGATACAGGGTGATAAAGTTTTCGAAAATAAATAGTTTTTTTTTTTGCTGGACGTAGCGGGACCGTATACTACTCGTCATGTTAAAGAGAAAACTTCATATGAACATATGACCTAAAGGTCTTAACTTTTGAGATACAGGGTGATAAAGTTTTCGAAAATAAATAGTTTTTTATTAATTCCTGTAATACCACTTTAGATATTTTAATGAAACGTGGTATACGTGTAGTATGTATCAAGAGGCATTATTGAGTGTTCCCCATTTTTTTTAATTCCACCAGTGGCGTTCGTACGGAATTTCAGCTACCTACTTTGACAGACGTTTAGGTCACACGTTCATATATAAGTTTATATAAGTTTCCTTTTTAAAATACATCATAAAATCGTTCCCTAAAATATTGACATTCAATTTCCCCTGAATGTATACAAATAAGACTTTTTAGCTCTTTCGAAAATATGTAGATATATACTTAGTATAATCTCGATAATACACTGACATACAGATAATTAAACTATTCTTACTTGTTTCATATTTTTAAATTACTTTTAGACATGGAGAGATGTTTGTAATTATTACTACTTGTGGTATTTATTGAACCACAAAATAAGAAACGATTTTTAGTATAAATAATAACGTTTTTCCAATCGGACAATTGTAAAAAATTGGAAATTCTTTAACGCATTTAATGATTCATCGTGTTTTTTTAATTATTATTTCTTGTGTTTCGTCGCCGTTGAAATGAAGACTTCTTTATTTTATATATTATTCTTTTCAATCATTAATAAAAAAAAACAAAAAACCAAAGAAAAAAGCCATAGTATCCCTCGTCGAGATTTGAACGCCGTACCTCTAGCGCCGTGGGCCACCGTCCGTTCCGATGCGCCACAGGAGCTCGTAAATTCGAGATATCATATTCTCATATAGAAATATCTAGTACCTATCTGTTTTGAGGAATTTTGGCGACGTTTATCAAAAAATAAGCGGTTTAGAAAGGCGTTGGAACTTTGAAATTTTGGAAATCGTCATTATAAATACGGCCGGTTCGGCGGTCACGTCTGGGAAAGCGTCGTCTTATTGGGCGTCGGCGCCCCGACGCTGTATTTTTTAGTTTTAATCGGAAAAAATTTTTTCCCCAAAATAACCAAGTACTCGTCGAGGAGAATATGTTCGGACATGAATAGTTTTGGCGTAGCGTTAACCGTTCGGGAGATATAAGCGCTCAAAGTCCGCTCCAACGCGAATTTTTAATTCGTTTGCTAATCTTACAGGATTCGGACGTTGGTCTGCGGCGAAACCTAGACAGTTGATTAGAAAAATCCTTTTCCCGTCGATCGGCACCCCCTTTTCGAGTTTAGTCCTTTCGTAAGGTCTCAGGAGGGAGCCCCGTTTACCTCTGCGACAGCTATTATTATAGTAAAGAGCGGAATATGGCCGACTTTGATTGAATAAAACCCGCTATACAGGCACTTTCCAAAATGAATGTCCATATTTCAGGGAACGATTTTTTTTTTTTTTTGCTGGACGTAGCGGGATCGTATATTAGTCGTCATGATAAAAAGAAAACTTCATATGAACATATGACCTAAAGGTCTTAGCTTTTGAGATACAGGGTGATAAAGTTTTCGAAAATAAATAGTTTTTTTTTTTGCTGGACGTAGCGGGACCGTATACTACTCGTCATGTTAAAGAGAAAACTTCATATGAACATATGACCTAAAGGTCTTAACTTTTGAGATACAGGGTGATAAAGTTTTCGAAAATAAATAGTTTTTTATTAATTCCTGTAATACCACTTTAGATATTTTAATGAAACGTGGTATACGTGTAGTATGTATCAAGAGGCATTATTGAGTGTTCCCCATTTTTTTTAATTCCACCAGTGGCGTTCGTACGGAATTTCAGCTACCTACTTTGACAGACGTTTAGGTCACACGTTCATATATAAGTTTATATAAGTTTCCTTTTTAAAATACATCATAAAATCGTTCCCTAAAATATTGACATTCAATTTCCCCTGAATGTATACAAATAAGACTTTTTAGCTCTTTCGAAAATATGTAGATATATACTTAGTATAATCTCGATAATACACTGACATACAGATAATTAAACTATTCTTACTTGTTTCATATTTTTAAATTACTTTTAGACATGGAGAGATGTTTGTAATTATTACTACTTGTGGTATTTATTGAACCACAAAATAAGAAACGATTTTTAGTATAAATAATAACGTTTTTCCAATCGGACAATTGTAAAAAATTGGAAATTCTTTAACGCATTTAATGATTCATCGTGTTTTTTTAATTATTATTTCTTGTGTTTCGTCGCCGTTGAAATGAAGACTTCTTTATTTTATATATTATTCTTTTCAATCATTAATAAAAAAAAACAAAAAACCAAAGAAAAAAGCCATAGTATCCCTCGTCGAGATTTGAACGCCGTACCTCTAGCGCCGTGGGCCACCGTCCGTTCCGATGCGCCACAGGAGCTCGTAAATTCGAGATATCATATTCTCATATAGAAATATCTAGTACCTATCTGTTTTGAGGAATTTTGGCGACGTTTATCAAAAAATAAGCGGTTTAGAAAGGCGTTGGAACTTTGAAATTTTGGAAATCGTCATTATAAATACGGCCGGTTCGGCGGTCACGTCTGGGAAAGCGTCGTCTTATTGGGCGTCGGCGCCCCGACGCTGTATTTTTTAGTTTTAATCGGAAAAAATTTTTTCCCCAAAATAACCAAGTACTCGTCGAGGAGAATATGTTCGGACATGAATAGTTTTGGCGTAGCGTTAACCGTTCGGGAGATATAAGCGCTCAAAGTCCGCTCCAACGCGAATTTTTAATTCGTTTGCTAATCTTACAGGATTCGGACGTTGGTCTGCGGCGAAACCTAGACAGTTGATTAGAAAAATCCTTTTCCCGTCGATCGGCACCCCCTTTTCGAGTTTAGTCCTTTCGTAAGGTCTCAGGAGGGAGCCCCGTTTACCTCTGCGACAGCTATTATTATAGTAAAGAGCGGAATATGGCCGACTTTGATTGAATAAAACCCGCTATACAGGCACTTTCCAAAATGAATGTCCATATTTCAGGGAACGATTTTTTTTTTTTTTTTTGCTGGACGTAGCGGGATCGTATATTAGTCGTCATGATAAAAAGAAAACTTCATATGAACATATGACCTAAAGGTCTTAACTTTTGAGATACAGGGTGATAAAGTTTTCGAAAATAAATAGTTTTTTTTTTTGCTGGACGTCGCGGGACCGTATA
>CM043020.1:64968707-65102010 GCA_023690525.1 Holotrichia oblita
ATTAAGCCGTCGCACGAACCATTCCGCCATGGACGCTTGCACTAACTCACGTATTAAAGCCTTATAGGAATTCACGAACAATAGATTTAAAAATAATAATTTTTTGGCTTTATTAAAATGACTTTCTTTGTACTATGATTGTGGAGATGTTCATTGTTAACCCAGTTATAATATGCGGCCCTTAATTTTGAATGAAGTAGTATTAGGGAGATAATATTCACCGAAAACCGATTTTATATGTATTCTCGCTATGTCCCACTTAGCCGTGGAAACTCTGTACGTTCACCATTGATGAATTCGTAATTATTGGAAATACGGCCAGAAATAAGGTCGGCTAGATTAACTTTTTTTGTACTACTTAACGATAATTATATAAAAATATGACTCCCATTTCTTAAATACTTAAATAATTACGTGTAAACGCAGACCGATAATCATTTCCATTTTTTGTAGCTAGTACAAGATGTATGACCAGCTGCTAATGTGCTTAGTTTGTTATTTTAATAATACTTTAAAATGACTGGCGCTACTGTTAATCAAACCAACTAATTCAGTGAACCAGTCATATTAAATGCCCTTGTACTGATACAGTTAAAAATTTGAAAAAGTAATTAAGAAACACATTCAAAAGAAAGTTAATCGTGACTATAAATGTAAGAAAGAAAGGCTTCGAATTAGCTGTCTATTCATCCTAGTTTGAATTCTCCCGAGTATAAGTTAGGTAATATCTTCGAAGATATGGCTTGTAAGAAACCGCATCCACGTTTAAAGTATTTAAAATAAAGTGACCATAAAAGTCTAGCCATGTGGATATAGAGGAAGCGAAATTAATCGTTTTAAAGATAACTTGCTGTACTTTATTTGTGAACAATGATTTATTATTTTTAATAAGTATTTATGCTAGATTATCTGCAGTGGCATGATGTGGCAAAAGTAAAGTCATACATGTATGGACATACACCCTATTCTTTACCAACAACAAAAAATAACAATAAATGTTCGAAGTGAGTTCCTTCATTTTATATACATACTCTACATTTTCAAGTTATTGAAGGCATTCCTTAAATTATATGTTATATGTAATTTCCTCAGAATCATTTCGAATAGCCTCAGTAAGGTCTTCAATTGTATAAGGCCGATTTGTAAATATTCTATTTTTTAGGTAGTAGATAGATATATAAATGAAATCCATAATTGTCAAATCCGGAGATCGTGGTGAAAGATCTAATATCCAATTATTAAAGAATTCGCTAAGTTCGTGTAGTTGATTTAAAGATAGTTGTAATAAATTATTACGATATCATTCCTCATTTATTGTATTACTAAAGAATATCGGGCCAATAATTCGTTTATGAGAAACAGCAAGCTATAAATTCTTATGAATCTTTTTTTAAGGATTGTCTGGCATGTCACATATGAAAGTTGTACTTGCTGTGAAAGCTTATGAATAGATTTCTTAGGTAGATGAATTATTCATTACTCAATATATGCTATATTTTCAACTGCCCGTTTTAATAATCTACCACTACTTGGCTACTGAGACCCTAGGTTGACATAGGTTGCTAGAGAGTAAATTTATTGGATCATATAGTATTTTATACACATAACCTACAGAAATCACCGAATTGAATGCGAAAAATTCAGCTAAACATAAAATTGAAATTTCTGATAACGCTATATCTATCTAATGGCTGTTTTATGACTAAATTGATACATGTTGTCATATTTCATAAATGTTTCACCACACGCTAATCGTTTAATAATTACAGATTTCGACAGTATTACAGAAAAGTGCTGTGTATTTGGCGGGCAATCGTCAGAACGCCATCTGAGAAAGAAGACAATTCACGCTTCACGAGACAACATACCTATTCATCAAAATCAGGTAATAATTCTCATACTAATGTAAAGAAAATTTTTCATTTGCAGGTACCTCAAACTAAAAATCAAAAAAGTATACATTGAACCGATTTTCTTACGCAAAAATGCATCTACAGGATAGTTTAAATTTTCTAAAGAATTGTTTAATAAATGACTTTAATAATAGTTGACAGCTTTTAATAAATCTTATTTGAACAATTTTACCGTCACCAGATTAAGTTAAAGAAAGAACAGGAGATTTCTCGTTAAAAAGATGAAAATTTTATGATTTGTTGTCTCTCTGAAATTGCCCTTGTAACTATAGATATTATTTTTGCAAGTAAAAACAATCTACGACTCACACATATATAACGTGTGTAAAAATTGCCGCAAAAGCTATACGCAGCGACATTCTTCGTTCGTTTCTAAATCGAAAATCTCAATAGTAAAATATTGTACCATGCTTCATACGTCTTCACGAGGTTCACGAAGTTCGGTTTTTTAGTCTCTTAATAAGCGCTTGTGTTCGATATTTGTCGGTACAGACAGCTGCAATTTTGAATTTAGACAACTTCTTATTCCTAATTTATCGAAAACAGTTTCCTTTTGATGGTAGAGTCTATTTTCAACATTTCTTCATTAGCATCCTCTCTTGAAAAGCACAATTGGCAACGTTGTAAGACAATGTGTTGTTTTCTTATTTGGTTTCAATCAAAATCATTAAGTGTCAAATTTTGACATTTGTCCGAATTAATTTTTCTCAAGTATTTAAGTTTTGTGCAAGCTCTGTTCTATTTCGTGTTTTCTCATATTCTCTTGATTAGTTTTTCTGGTTCTGTGTTTTATCGTTGTTGTCTTATTCTTTTACGATGGATTTTGCATTTAATAAATATGCCGATTATATGATGTATGGTTTTTGTAATGGAAATGCTAACATGGCGGGACAGGAATTTAAAATGTGTGTACGGTTTCCAAACCGGGGACATCCTACTGGAAACGTATTTCGACGACTGGACCAACGTCTACATGAAACTGGTTCGTTTTATAAAAGGAATCCCAACGCAGGTCGACCTAGACAACTGCGTACATTACAACTGGAAGAGGAAATTCTAGACTCAGTACACGAAGATCCCTCCTTTATTCACTGGTTGTTTCCTGATGTTCCATCATAAATGGTTGTCAGTACTCGACAGTTGGCGTCCACATTCAATATCCCCAGTAATAAGATCGTTTATTCGGTTCTACGTGAAAACCTTCTTTATCCTTACCATATAACTAAGGTACAGCCGCTCCATCAAACGATAACGTACATTGTTTAAAGTTTTGTCATAGTATCTTAAATAGAATTCATGAAGATGGTAATTTTTAAGAAGTGTTCTTTGGACCAACGAGTCTATGTTTATTAGAGATGATGTACTCAATATCCATAATTTTCACCATTGGGCAGATGAAAATCCTCATGCCATTCGGGAATACGGTCACCAAAGAAAGTTTTCAGTTAATGTTTGGCTGGGCATAGTAAATCACCAAGTCGTTGGACCAATCTATCTGCCAAATCATCGTCTGAATGCCAACGGGTACTTAAATGTATTGGAACAAGTTATTGACGAGATACCATTGAACATACGCCGTAACATGTAATACATGCATGATGGGGCTCCTGCACATTTTGCTCGTAATGTGAGAGACTGGTTGGACACTTCCCTAACAGGTGGATTCGTCGCGGTGGTCCTATCTTATGGTCTTCAAGATCTCCCGACTTTAATTCTTTAGACTTTTTTGTTTGTGGTTTCATTAAGGACAAAGTTTACGCTACACCTCCACAGGACGCTGACGAAGTTAGAGGAAAAATTAACACGGTAGTATTAGAAATTACACCGGAAAGGCTAGAATGAGTAATACAGACCATACCTCGTAGATTGCAACTGTGTTTACAAACGGACGGACATCAATTTGAGCAGATGCTTAGGTAATAGTGATGCTAATTTGTTACAAGAGATGCGTTCGAAAAATCAAAACTACTAACTTTGTTTTAATAAAGTGTTTTTTTTTATTGCTTTGCCCTATGTATCAATTGTGTAATCCAATTTGTCGTTTGTAATTCCCGTTTGTCAATTTTGACAAGTATTCTATCTATTATTACGGTAGTATAAAACTACAGTGTTGCCAAATGGATGTTAGTTTAATGTGGTCCCCGAGGACGCATAAAGCATGATACGACATTTTACCATAAGAATTTTGTGTCAAATTCGAACAAACTGTGTCGCTACGTGTGGCTTTTGCGACAATTTATATACACCTTGTATATTTCCACGCCGTACATTGTGTTTATAGTTTTTGTCGTGTCCGAACTTTCCTAGCAGTAATAATAAACAAAATATTATTATTACGAGTGTATTATATTATTATTATTATTATATATAACAATGAACGGGTCGATGGCCGCAGTGGTTAGGCGGCTGACTATTGTTGTGAGAGGACGATAGGTGCCGGGGTTCAATTCTCTGGAGGGACGGTGACATTTTTTCAGAGTTTAATCCCGGATCGACTTGCCATTCGCTGTTGGGAGCAAAGTGATTAACAGCGCGGCATCATAAATGGCGACATGATGCTGTCACAAAGCCATTTAAACACAACTTACACACACTAAACTACACCGCAAGAGTTGCAGTGATAGCCAGACAGGTAATACAGCTTACGGAGTCACTGCAACTAAGCACCCACCACACATAAAAAAAAAGTCTTACTCTACTCTGTTTACACACAGTATTGTAACTTCAAATATTGTGCACCACATACTAAATGTATCCTTAGAAGGAATTTAATACAACGAGAAAAAGCAGTAGCCGGGTAAGCTATAGAAAAATGCATATTATCAGTCGCTATGTTATCGGTAAGTTATATGTGATGGACATGCACTAAATGTATGCAAAATATTAGCTTCCAAGAAGTAGCCGAGCTTAAGGAAAAATATAAAAAGATTTATAAAGGGAATTTTTGTCTCTTACGCTACTAAATGTATTGATTTGAAATTTTTGGTTGTTAAAAGTGTATTCAAAGTATATTAGACGTTAAAACATATACATAATAATAATGAAACTTCCGCCAGGAAATGCAGTAAATTAATTTCTATAATACTCAAGCTCCTTAAAGAACAAATGGTATCAGATAATTTACCTAGTATACTAAACAATGCCTATTAGAGAAACATGAATATCAAGAGGAAATTGCACGCAGATGAGAAAGAATTCCACTCTCTAAACCATTTAAAATAGGTGCCATTGACAAATATATAAAGCGAGATTTCAGAATGAATCAGAGTTTATTAAGAGATTAGCGGTCTCCAATGGTTTTTCCTCTGCAGGCGTCGGGTGCACGCTTAGGAAAGTCCAATATAAGGAACACGTGAGAAATTCCACAATTCTAGTCACATCAAATAACTAGGAAAAGAAATTTCTTAAATTGCCGTTCTACCTCGTAATTAAAGGACTGAACCGCGTTTTTCAACATTTCAACTTAAATGTTTGTTATAAGACCAATAATACGTTAAAAAAATCTTTTAGGTAACCCGAACACAAACCTGAGATGAAAAAGAAGTTTGGTATTTATAAAATCGCATGCAAAGATTGTGATCAAATTTATATTGGACAAAGAAAACATCAACAGAGAGTAGATATAAGGAACATCTAGCTCACTTTCGGTATGGAAGAAGGAAATCGCCCGCTGTAGCGCAACATCTGAAAATGGACATCATAATGAAAGAGAGAGTGTCAAATTATTAAAAGCTATTGATAGGTCACAAGAACTAGACGCCTACGAAAGTATTTACATTTACAAATACGAAAATCTCATGAAAACTTATATATGAAAGGACGGTCACTTCTCAACATACTTATGTTAGCAACATATGTTGAAATAATGTTCAATTCAGATAAAGAGCCCCATACAATGGTTGTTTATACTAGAAGAGGAGATGTTTATATTGATAGTTTTTAAATTTATTTATTCATTTCGAATTTGGTTGGTGATGAAAGCCCGTGTGCTTTCAAAATATGTGCTCCGACTAATTAATCAAACGTTGTGGTGTCGGTGATACCGATGTTTTATCTGTATCTAGCAGCCCACAGTCCTTGAAATCACAGTGATAAGATCTAAAGAAAATAAAGCAAGCAGATTTCTATTTAAAAAAATTAGTTTTACGATTCAGTTTCCGAAACTTGGCAATAAAAAAATAAGTATTTCCAGTACATTTGCTCCAGAAAAGTTACTTGAAAAAATGCTATCAATTTTTAAAAATTTCAAACTGTAGAATATAGAAGTGTTTCACATTTATTTTCTTGTTTACTCGAAAACTAATGACAATGCAGTAAAATTCTGTATGATAAGTAAAGATATTTGTTAGACTACTGGCAGTGGGGGAAAGAGGATAGGATCTGTAATAATCGAGATCCCTATAGTTTCCTTAAATTTGGAACAACCTGAATATGTTGTGGGTGTATACGATACATAAGATATCTTATTAGGGTCATATTTATAGTTCGTACTTGAGGTTGTGCCGATGCTTGAGCACGCGATTATGACATATTTGTAATGACATTTACGTCAAAATCGCGTGCTCAAGCATCGGCATAATCTCAAGCACGAACTATAAATATGGCACTTATTAATGATTTAGTATCATATTTATAGTCCGTGCTTGAAGTTGTGTCGATGGTTGAATACGTGATTTTGACATATTTGTAATGACATTTAATTGCGCGTTCAAGCATCGGCACAACCTCAATAAGTAGGAACTATAAATATGACCCTAAATACATGTTTCAGGTGAACGACATATGATAGGTTCCATATGAAATAGGTCTAATTAATGCTTGAATAAGATTTTCTTCTTTCGGATTTTACGATAATCATACTTTAATTTGGTTATAAATGTGTGTTTTAATGTAACTTTAGAATATCCACGACAAAACCCGAAAGAAATAATAACGCTTTCATAACCTACCAAGAATTAGTATCACATTACAATTATACTACATGTAAAAACTAAATCCTTTCTGTAATTAATTTATTTCAGTTTCTTGACACAGATTTCGCACAAGAGATGTCACACTTTCAAAGGGAAAGGCGCCCGCCCTCTGTACACAACAGGTCAAAGTGGACGAAATCTAGCCAACGTCTAAATAATATGACCGAAAAACAGGAGACGCCTACTTGCCTCGAGACCAACGTTCACGGACTATGTAGTATAACGGAAGGCAAATGCGTTGTTTAGTTAATAAAAAAAACACAGTTTCTGACGGTTTAAATGATTTATTTATCAATTTAAAACAAAACTGTTTTGATTTTTTGATGTAACTTGTAAACCACGTGTACAATTTTTATGACAGTGGAAGTGTAAATGTATAATTCTATGTTGGATATATATATAATAAATTTGTTGAATAAAGGCTTGGTGTTTTGTTTTACAGTATAATTTTGACACTATTGTACGTGAAGAAAGTAAAAATACGGAGTTCCAATTTAAATAATAAACGGAAGTATAAAGCAGACAATACCATATAAGAAGAAAAATATATTTCAATGCTCTCTTTATCACATACATATTGTATATGTAAATAATCTCAGAAATCTCAAAAGTCGCAAAATATAAAAAAATAGAATCTCATCTATAGAAAAATTAAAAAAGCTCATACAAGTAACTATTCGAGCCGGGACTATAATGAAGTGTGACCAAACCAGAAAATCTGAAAATACAATTATTTAACGCATTTTGCTCTTTTCAATGTTTATATTACCGTACAATTGTCTTAAATTAACATTGTACATAACTAATGAGAATATTTCGGAAGAAAAATTACAAAGAATCAGTGTGTTAAAAATAATGCGATTTCTAAATGGGATTTTCACCATGGACAGTTTTATTTAATTATTAGTTAAAAACAATAACTATGTTCAAACATTTACTTATGTAACAATCAGATTTATAATTACTTACATAGTTCCAGTCAGAACAACTTTCGCTAAGAAAGCTTTTTCAAAATTAAAGTTAATTGAAAACTACTTAACATGGACCGTGACAGAACACCACAATCTAAATCCTCAATCAATAAAAAAAGCCACTCATGAACAATTACTAATCGGATGTAAAAATATTTCGAGGCTTAAAGGCGTCAATTTGACCATTTATTAAAATAATTTTTTTCTATTTAATTATTGTGTGCATTAAGTTTTTAAAGTTTTCTGTGTAGATCGTTTCAATACTTTTATTATTAATAACTAGTTTTTTTCTGGATCATTGGCTTCACGAATCCAAAGTTTCTGAAGTTTTCTACATATAATGATTTTAATGCTATTGTTAGACGGTTTCAGTTTTTGCGGATATTGAGGTGCAAATTGTCACATGTTCTTGAAATAACTTTATTACATTATCCATAAATGAAAAATAAATTTAAATACCTAATCATCGTCAATCGGCATTTTTTCGACAACTGACAATTTATAATTTTGTAAACACTGTTACGGCTAACTAATAAAAAAAGAACTAATGCAAACAGTATGTATAGTAGAAGAAAATACTAACTTGCCATTATTTCAAAAACTACCCATTTTTATAATAGACATTTTATACAAAGTGACCTTTATTTTTAATGTCGAATGAGATAAAACTATAACAATTTCCGCTTTCCAGGTTTGAGTACAAGCAACCAACCGAGGACCTGCTGTATGAGAACTACTGTAGATTATTTGCTATTATTATTTAATTGCAGTGATTTCTGTTATGGAATAAGTTATTGCTTATATGTGTGTAAATCAGAACTCTCAGCAATTCAAGTTTAACGATATTATATGTAAAATGTCTCGAGTTCAGTTTGAATCAAATATTTTTAATCTACAGGGTGTTTCTGAATTGATATGAAAGATTTCAAAGGATGATTCTTTAGCAAAAATTAAGGGAGGTCTTTCAACTTTTTGTTTAACACCCTTTTCCCTCCAAGCCCTTTAAAATTAGGTAAAAAAATTTGTTTTTATTTAATATATCCACTTTGGAAAAATTTAGAAAAATGAAATTTAGCTGATAACTGATGTTAATAAAATGGCAGTTTTTGAGTGTTTTGGTTTCCCTAAAATGTAATCACAAGGAGCTGAAAAAAACAACCGCTATAATATTTTGCATCAGAACTTTTTAATGCGCCTATATTTTCCTATTTAAAAAATTAATTTAAAAGACAGACTCAATCTGCAACTTTTTTATGTCTTGACTTTTTATCATAAAATTGTTAGTTTGATCACAAAAAGATAAAATACTGCTCAGACTCTTTTCCAATAAATTCACAAAGAGGTTATTATTTATTTAAAAAAAAATCAAGTAAGCTGCTGTCAAATGAAGTCATATGACAAATAGTTTTATATTTAATTTAGGACACAAGGAAATATTATTAGTTTTTTGAAACAAAACGAGTTCACCTTTAATCAATCTGAAGCTAGCCCAACCGCGACCTCACCCAAAACCTGCTTGGCTACTAACTAACCCAAACTGGACCCGATCAAGTAACCCGAATCCAACTATAGCCGACCCAAACCCAACGCGTCCACAGATATGAAAAATTAAATACAACACATACTCATACACTAAATTAAACTTACAAAATTGACTGGAACAGCAAAGGATGATAAACTAGTAGTAAATGTGCCGTCTACAACAATTATTATTTCTTAAATCATTTTGTATACATAATTAGATGTTAATGTGTAAAAGTTTTCAAATTTTCTGTTGTTTGTTGACTCATGGATACGTTTTACAAAAAAATTTGAACATCAGCTTGGGAACCTTCTTCTTCATTTTAGCCAAAAATAGAAATAATAATTAACTTACCAATTCTTTCGTCTTATGTAACCATGAGCACTAGTTATGAACACGCACTCTAACTCACTAAATAATTCAACACTAAATAATTCAATTTAAAATAAATACAAATATATTTTATGGTAACAATAGTATTCACCACTACACATCCACAAACTAACTGTCTTCTGGTTATGTTTGAATAAAGAAAATATAGTAGGGATAGATAACTCATCGTCGAAAAAACAGTGAGTAGCTTTTTTTGAGATGTATTCGCACTCGAGTTAATAGCTGTGTTTTTGCAGCCGTTTCCAACGGTTGGAAGTGGTTGGAAGTATCAGGAGTATGCGCATTACAATAAAACCGAACGCTTTTATTGTAATGGGCATGCTCCTGATACTTCCAACCGTTGGAAATGGCTGCAAAAACAAAGCTAATGTAAACAACAGTAAAGAAGAGGTACAAGTTTAACATTTTAAAATAAAATATTGGGTAATATAATATTCCCTTAAAAATTATTATTTAGTAAAGAATATTTACAGCGTATTTAACAAATGTTATACAAGTCTCGTTAATTATATTTAAATAATTAAAATAATTTTAATGTCCAAAAATACTAGCAGTTATTTGAATTGTGTTGAAATATTGTTACTCATTGAAAAAAAAGGCAATAGGTAGTTAGCTGAATACGAGAAAGCAAATAATTATCGAGCACATTTTGTTTTTGAACGTAAATTGTTAATTTCTCTTCTATTTTTCATATCTACATAAATAAATGCAGTTTTCTAAGAGCAGAATACAAGTAGTTCATATTAGGTTTTCTTTTTTAAGTTGGGAATGATAGTCCTTTATAAATAATTATTAAAGAAAAAGTTGTTAATTTGTTCGTCTTATACTATTTATCAAATTAATAACTCAAATATTGTATGACATCGTTCATATTTGGGAGTGTATAAATTATAAAAAATTGAATAAGAGTTCTTTCTCACAAAATAATTTATTACAAGATTCTCTACGTGTTTCGGTCATTTCTCCTGAAGATAGCCTTTGGGAGGCGAAACATCATCAGAAATTCAGATTTTGTAGATAAAACGTTTTATTTAGATACTAATTAGGAAGAAATTTATTAACTTTTCAAGCTTCTTGTGAGTACATTCAAAAATGAATAGATAAATATCGCAATGGAATATTCGCTCATAAAATTAATATTCAACTTATATGTTGGAAGCGTCACATTTAATGATTAAAAGAATTTATACTCCAATAAAGGCCTACTAAAGCTTTCAATACATTATTTAAGGAAAAATATCTTTGGTTAGCCTAGCATTTTTTAGATGAAGACTTTTGTATTAATTTTTTTGCTGTTAACGGACTATTGCTAGCACACTAAATGGAATCTATAATAAATCTATAACCTATTGAATTGTAATCAATAGTTGGAGAAAATTTCTTAAATATTTTAGCTTTTGGTTACTCATCTCCAATTCAAAATTCCAAGGGTTTTTTCGTAATGGGCAAAAGACAATTGGGTTCAATTACATCAGCTTAGTGGCGGTGATAATTTAGTATCGTTCTTGATAATTTACCCTCAAAAAATTCAAACATTTTCAAAAAATGCTGCTCCATCTGCAACCATTTTGCTCCTCATCCAGGTAGATGGATTCAAATGGAACTTTTATAGATTAGTTAAAGAATTTTTGTAAATATATCAGGCTGATCGCAAAAAATCTCATTTTTTTATTGTAGACGATCACAACACTCACACCAAAAACTTTGATGCGATTTTGTGTATTAGAGAAAGTGGTATTGCTATACTGTTCCTACCGCCTGATGCCACTCGCAAGATGCAGCTTTTAGGCAACAACGTTACGGAATCGTTAAAAACATTGTAATTAATTATTTTGATATCAATTTGATTTTAATAGAGCATATTTGAATATTCAAAGTTGTAGAAGAGAGAGCTCTAAATAGGCTCCATCAAACCGGCTTATTTCTACTAAATCGTTCAGTATTTATTAAAAAAGATTTCATACAAGAAACAGTAAAGTGATGAACTGTAATCAATGATTCAGATCGGAAAGAAATCTATCGTGATTTCTGGATATCCATGAATTTGTAAACGCATGTCTGTGCTTAAATTATTAATATGTATAACCTATTGATAAATAAAATATTTCAAGTGTTTTAACTGCAATCAAACGAGTCCAACTTGTGTTAAGTAAATTATAATTTGTGACATTTGTAATAATTTTGTAAACAAAAACTACCGACAAAACAAGAAATTATACAGGCTGTCTCAGCGAGATCGTGCATTAGAAGTTTATGGGGTTCTGGCGAAAATATAAATTTGAAAATTCACATACAATTATATACAGTTGATTATGTTCTTTTCAATGAAAATATTATTAGATTTATAGCGCTTCCGGTTATACCGGAATGTATTTTTAAGAAATGCGTGTAAAATAATAGAAAGAAATTCTAATAATTGTTCAGAATGGTGATTGTTCGCATTCAAGCACAGTGTTAAACATAAAGAAACACTATTAAGTCTTGTTCGTTGTACATCTTGAGAACAGAGTCTGTCAAATGCTGCTCGCACACATGCTTTTAACTACTCCCTCGTGGTCGTCGATATCTGGTAGCCCAATTCTTTGATACGTCTCCAAAGGAAGAAGTCCACAGGTGTCATATCTGGAGATCTTACAGGCCAATCCCTAACTGCCTTACCCACCTGTCTTCGAACATTAAGGTGTTATCTATTTTAACTCTTTCTAGCAATAATGTAAAGGCATTTAACGCGTAATTATTAACTCACAAGCATCAAATGAGAAAGTATGATTTTGACGTTAGACTTTGACAATAAATCTTTGAGAATGCTTACTTTCCATGATTCCATGGCATACTGGATAAGTATCGATGAGCTGTGTGTATTTTTAAAAAATTTTAATTATCTCCTGAACTATCAATTTTAGGTAGGGGACATGTCAGACATAAAAGATGTAGAATTGGACACTGAAGACGGTTAAGTAATAAAATATGGAGAGTGCTATTTCAAAAAATTAAGTTATGGTTCTTCAAAATTTCGAAGAGTTAACGTGCCATAGTAAAGTAACACGCAATGTAGATGGCCGTTCTGGGCGCAAAAATATACCCCAACATGTTGTTTAAGCATATTATGAATTCTAAATTGATATCCGAAAAATCAAGTCTTCTTTGATTTTTTGAATAAATGTCCGTTATTGCACATTTTTTTAGAAAAAAATCGCATAACTACAAAACGCCCGGCGACTTCCGGTATAGTCGGAAGCGCTAGAAATCTAATAATATTTTCATTGAAGAGAACATAATCGACTATATATAATTCTGAATTTTCAAATTTATATTTCGGGCAGAACCCAATAAACTCCTAATGAACGGTCTCGCTGAGACAGCCTATATAAAACACGCAAGGTTTCCATTGGATGCGGACTTTATGTGTGACACTGTATATATCTTTACTTTTTACGTAAAAATGACCTTTTTCTGTCAAAGAAACTATACAAAAATAAAACATTTACTCCTATTATATTAAAATACAATAACATAAAGATAAATAGGACAGCTGATCTAATTCAAATGTCATTGTTTGAATAGATGACAAATGACAACTGATATCTCCTGAGGTTAAGCGAGATAGATTAATATAACAATTCTGTAAATAAAAAAGGATAGATAGAGCCCTATTTTTCTGAAATATGAACAATACTCTTCTTGACATTTGATTTTTTTTTTGTTTCTACTTATCCAGATTTTATTTGTGGTTATATTTATATTTATCAGCACCACTATGAGCAGTGTCAGGTACCAGGGTGTAGCGGTGCCGCATGAAACGTATACCTTCTATAAACGTAAAATGCATTAATGCACAGGTTATTTTCAGTCAGTCATTTCGGTTCACGTGCCGTTGAATACAGGTACGAATACATTTGAAAACATCTAGCTAACCTACAACAATGGAGAAGTATCCTTCTCAAAAGAATTATATTCCATATAGCAGGAATGGGAATAAAGAACAAGATGAAGTAAGTGTTTTTCCTCTGTATTTAACCTAACTTCTATCAAGATGGATCGTAATTTTAAAATTCTGTTGTAGAAACTTTTAGAACCCTTTGCATATATCCTGCAAGTACCAGGAAAGAATATACGAAGTAAGTTAGCTCGTGCTTTTAACCGTTGGCTGCGAATACCTGAAGAAAAATTAGAACAAATCGAGGAAATAGTCGAAATGCTGCACAATGCAAGTTTACTGTAAAAGTTTTTGTCTTTATCTATCATTAAAACTAAATTCACGACTTCTAGATTAGATGATATTGAAGATAATTCGATTCTACGACGTGGAATACCTGTAGCACATTCGATATATGGAATTCCAAGTACATTAAACGCATCAAATTACACAATGTTTATAGCGTTGCAAAGATGTCAGGAATTACATCATCCTAATGCAACTACGGTATATACAGAACAGTTATTAGAATTACATAGAGGGCAAGGTATGGAAATTTATTGGCGAGATAATTTTATATGTCCAACGGAGGAGGAATATTGCCAAATGACCATGAAAAGTAAGACATTCGAATTTTTTTGTGTCAGTTTCAATAATTAACAATGTTTATATTCTTGCAAAACAGTTCACAGTAATATGTGTATTGAGCAATTTCATAATACTCCCATTTAGTAATATAAGTTAAATCTATAGAAAACATGACAAAAAAGTGGAAATTTTTTCTTGTTGAATAATTGCAAACAAAAGTTTATTCTAGACGTAAATTGAAGTCCTTTTAGTTTTTTGAAAAATTGTGTGCATATACTTTAAACTAGTAAGAGCTAGTGCAGCTTTGTCAGTCAATTTTCATTGCTAAAATTTACTAAAGTTTGTAATGAACATATAATTAAATAGAAGTCTCTAAGTACTTAGTAGTTTGCATAACAAAAAATATGAAGAACAAACAATCTGTTACGGAATAACACATTTTACAGCATCAAACATGTGCTTATCAGTGGTTGTTACGCTTTCTAAATGTTTACAATAAACTTTGAGTGTGTTTTTCATATATATATTCATTTCATTTATTTCATATATGTTTTTCATCATTGTTTCATTAAAGATTATACTTTACAGTTTTTGAATGAAATGACATCCTGATACAATGGAAAATTCTACATTTTATTGGGGTATCAGCAAATGAGGAACACAAAGTTTATCCCAGCTAACATATCCAGCATGAAAATCTCTCGCATTATAGGAGATACATGCTCGTTTAAATTAAATGCGATGCTGCGATTAAATAGTTGTTAGCCACATTTAAATTTGCAAAACTCAATGCTAGAAGTTGTAGGAAAAAGGAAATATAAAAATTTATTTTCCACGAATAATATACACGTAATATACACTGTTGAAAAAAATGTGACGAGCACCCTCTATAATCTGAAGATGTGATTCTTACGTAATGAAATTTGATACGGAAGCAGTATTAAAGTAGTATAACTTATCCCCACCTGGAGAGCGGCGCTGCCCTGCTGGGAGGGAAGAACGAACCGTCCATGGGACCATTCATATGTTGCGCTCTTTCACAAAAATCTGTACAACATGCGCGGTGTGCGGTCGGGCGTTGTCGAGTATGTGTAGCAGATTTGGGCACCGCTGAACGTATCGGCGACCCGCCATCATTTTTTGTATATGTGAACTATGTGTAATCGCACTCCATACCATAATGCCCTGCTGGCGGTGGATATGGCGCGGCTGGATGCACTGCTCGAGTTGATGCTCACCACGTACTAGATGAACCAAAATTCACGCCTCACCGACCCTCAATTCAAATCTGAATTCGTCCGAAAACAAAATGTGTCTCTACTCGGCAACCCACCGATGTCTTACCTCGACCCACTGGTGCCGTGTACAGTGGTGCTCGCGAGTCAGTGGAATCCGCTGAACACAAGAGCGCGGTTCTCGTGTACTATACTCGCGTGTGCCTTCTCGCTCGCTTACGTCCTTGCTCATTCCATTCTTGCCACGCTCGTTGCACTATCGACAACGACCGTTTAAGACGGCGCTCGATTTCACAGAACGATACACCTGCCATGTGCCTACCCAGAACTATTTTTCGCGGAAACTCGCTCAGGTAATGTGAATTGCCTTGCATTACGCACAAAGTACGACGCAGCCTCCCTGACGAGGAGGTGATGCCGCGGACCCGCACAAGCGTACGCCAACACACTCCGTTATGTTGTTTATAATCATTTTTGAAAGACGTTTTCAATCATTTTATTTCTTTTTACAAAATTGTAGAGAACACAACTTGTGAACTATTTCACAAGTTGATGCCGTTCTCTCTTTTCTCATGTTTTTTCGTCTCTATCACATTTTTTATTTGAATAAAGAGTATAAACATTTTCCTTTACTGTAGGTCTTTTTTCTTCTAAATCTACACCAAAGTATAACTCATCGTTAGTATAAATATGTTATCTTTGTAAACTCTTGTATAGCTACTATACAAACAAATCTCAGCTAAATTTATTTACATAAAAATAGTTTGGTATGTTTTTCATATGAAAGAAATATACTTATTTGTGCATCCAATCCAAAAGCACGTATGAGTTGAAGGGTCCTGTTATTGAACTACATATTGTTTTTAGTTGTAGTCATAGTAATGCAACCAATAATAAATATCCATTCATATCTGAAACCTTTCAACTATCTGAGGCCTACTCGTGAAGTTTATATTACAAAAAGTGTTATGTTCTAGGATTAATTTTCTTTGGCTACATTATTTAAAAAAAAACGACTTTTCTATAGGATCGGAACATTTTAATTTCGAAAAGAACTCCCTAGTTTTTTAAACTCACCTTTAATTTAATTTGCCATTAGTGCTAGGATTTGTTGCTATGACAATTGTAAAGCGCTATTATTTAAAGTACTATTTGTTTCAGAAACTGGAGGACTATTTATGCTAGCCATAAGACTCATGCAACTGTTTAGTGAAAACAGATCAGATTTTTCGAAATTGACTGGCATCCTAGGCTTATTCTTCCAAATACGTGACGATTTTTTAAATCTATGTTCTGAAGATGTAAGTACTATTTTGTATGATCGCTTATATAAATCTAAATTTGACATATCTTTTTTTTTCCCATAGTATCACCAAAATAAAAGCTATTGCGAAGATCTAACTGAGGGGAAGTTCAGTTTCCCTCTAATACACGCCATAAAAAGCCAACCTAACGATCATCAAATTATTCAAATTCTAAGACAACGTACTACGAAACCTGAACTTAAAAAGCATTGCTTATCACTGTTAACAAAGTATGGTAGCTTTAAATATACGAAACAGAAAATGAAACAGTTGCACAAAGAAGCCGTCGAGGAGGTTGCTAAATTTGGGGAAAATTCCGAGATGGATGAAGTTTTAAATCTTATGTTCACATTACAATAATGACGCTTAATTTTTATCGTGTTATCAACTGTAGATATCTAAGTACAAGCTCTTTTGACCATTTTAATTTATAAATTCTATCGGTTATACATATAATTAAGGGATATATTATAGTACAATTTAGCACGCTAAAAAAGATAATTCTTAACTAGTTAGCTTTTAGCACTACTTGTTAACTTGCAATTAGTTATAATGTAACGTGATAGTTAAAGCACATGACAACTAGTATATAGGAATTTTAAATTCGCAAAGAAGGAACATACAGTATTAGCACGCTAGCACTTTCCAGTCTCTTTTATTAACCTTCCTTACATCTGCAACTAATTTAACTTTCAAATTGAAAAATTAAGGATATTAAATCCGTTGTTAACATTTGTATGAGTAATCATGTTTATGTATTTTATTTATATTTATGATGTACTTTTTGTTATCAAATAAAACAGTAACTGAAGTATTATTTTTTCTTGTTTCATTATAATAGTTTTGAAAACTTCAAATCTTGGAAGGACATATTTTCCTTCTTTTCCATGGTCCTACTTTTTTTCCAATAAACATCTAACATCGACACAAAATTACTGACTAATAACGGAGTACCTCACTCAAGGTAGTAACAAAGTATGTGAGAAGTTAACATGTTTAGAGTTAACAAAAATGAAAGCATTTCACAAACGGCTGACAATAGAATTTTTCTTGATAATTATGCTTAAAATCTATGAAGTATTTACGATATTGATATTTCAATTAGATAAAAATAAAAAACATATTGACGAAAAAAGCCTACAAATGAAAAGTGGCTGGCATAATTGCGCTCAGTTGTTAATGGAATAATAATAATTCTGTCGTAACAGTGACAGGGATGGGCGAAATATCGATAGCTTGTCCAGTACTCAATATCATTCAAAATTAGTGGATGTTTTTTTTTGTACAAAAATCTAAGTAACTTGCCCTGATTTTCATATTTCATACGTACACTTCATCAAAATTGCAATGCTATATTTTCTTTAGGCTATTACAAAATAGATAGAACAGGTCAAATACAAACAGAAATAAATCACAATACATACAGAGAATACAATAAGTTATCACAGCTCAGATATTGTCAATATACCTACATATGATACAAATTCACCCACACTATAAAAACAGCCTTCAACCAACATCATCTTTAGTTTACGTTTAGAAGCAACACCCGAGTGCAAATTTTTCAATTCTACAGGAAGTATATTAAATAAAGTGGAACCAAAATTGATGGGCGACTTCTTATAAAAAGAATGACGCGGTTTGCTAGGAACAATGTTATTTTTGTTTCTGGTGTCGTACTCATGAATATTGCAGTGTTGTTGAAATTTGTGTTTGTTACTAAAGATATAATTTAATAATCTATACAAATATATACATGTTACTATTAGAACGCGATTATGTTTAAAAACATCCATACAAGATGTTTGATGGTCCATGCCAAAAATCAACCTCACTAAACGTTTCTGCAGTATGAACACACGTTGCACTTCAGCACCCTGACCCCAAGCCACAATAATGTTGTAGGAAATCGCAAAGTATGCAAAAGCATAGTAAGCACTTAACAATGCATCCGTGCTTAGAATATTTCTCAATGTTAATAAAAGATAATAACATTGCTTAAGTCTAGTACAAACAGCGTTTATTTGTTCGTTCCAGATCATGTTGCTGTCAAACACAACGCCTAAAAACTTAGCAGAAGCACCTGCAGTAAAGACAGTGCCACAAAAGTCAAATGTAAAATTCGAGGGTGATCGATATTTATTAAAGAATTCAATAAATGTTGTTTTCTCATGATTAATTATAAATTTATTCATTGCACACCAGCCCTGCAATTCGCTCAAAACAACGCGGACTTTAAGTCGCAGTCTATTTACATCAGCATCGGAAATCACTACACAAGCCATATTCCTCAATTCTAGCGATGCGCTATTGACAACTATCGATGGCAATTGCTTGACATTGCTATAATAACGTTAGGAGCACTACAGAACATAAAATGGATATCCATAGGGTCCTTATTGAGGATGTTTAAGGGATGTGCAGTAGCAGACGTCCATAGGTCTTCGTTGTTAGGTGTACTTTGTTTGTAGTTGCATGGTTTTTTAAGAACTTTACTAGCTGCCTAAGAATTCTTTTATTTTCGCATAAATTGGAATATATTTCCGTGGTAATGCTAGGTGTACAAAATACATAATTTTAAAGTAAAACTACGTATGTACAAACACTAACAAAATAAAATTCTATTTTCACGACTTAAGTACCTAGAAGTGTATGTCTGTATATTGTAGATATAAGTATAAGAAATCTGCTACCAAAAAAAGGGCTGCAAATGTAAGCATAATATCGATGTTTTATTTCGATCTTGAATGTTTGTCCTATATGTTTTACCGCCCAATATCTTTCAAACTCACAATGAATTGCTAGCTATACTACTTTTTATACATAGCTGCAAATATCAGGTCTATACATTTCATGTAAGTAACGAACATACGAGTTCATTAACGAATTGTTAAGAACAAGATAAGAGCGCTCACTTCAACTGCACTTCACTATCACACATGTGTTTAACTGAGCAACAGGTGCGCACAAAATTTCGTTTTGAACGATGCCCGGTACGCGACGAGCACTAAAATCGTAGTGTAAATAACAGAGATACTATAATTAAGGGACTTTTAGTGTAAATATGAGCATTTTTTTACGTGAAAAATGTTTTGACTTAAGTATTTCGGAATTAATTAATCAAGGTATGGTAAGTCATATTTATTATTTTGATGCTTAATGCGTGTATTTTTTTCAAACTAACACATGTTTGAAAATGATGTCAGTGTGCATGTGACATGTTTTATCATAAAGATATAAAGATACAACACAATTTTAATTTGTTATTGTCATGGCATTTAAATCTGCGTTTTCATCGTCAACAGAAGATCTTTAAATGTCTCTATTTCTGTTGATATGCAAATAGGTCCTACATTTAAAAATCTTCAATGAATTGATAGCTTTAATTCCTGTTTGTATTGTTGTTTTCATAAATTAACACATGTAATAGGTGCATGTTACTCATTATTCTAATGCCAAAATAATCCTATAGATTAAACAATAATTTATCGTTTACCGAACATTTTCTTATCTATTATTAGTGACGATTAAATAATCCCCAAAAGTGATTGTGTTTTGAAATTGTAATACAATGAAAAAGCTAGTTATTGTTAATCTTAAAGTCAATCAAAATTAACGTTAACTACTCCATTTATTTGAATATTTGATCAAAATAAATCATTGTACAATAAAAAGTTAACAGTTATTGTAATTAATCCATATTCTAAATTCTAGTAATATTTCTAATTGTTTTAAGTTTCACATTCCTCAGATAAAATTATGTAATAGACAGTTTTTATTAAAACCATTACTAATCTAGTTTTGATTTTGTCCAAGAAACGTGTAAACAAGAGATATTAAGTTAATATTTTTGATGATTCTCTGAAAAATGTACATAATTTTTACTATATGTTTTTTTAAATAGTCTGCCTACACGATAAAAATCCGATGTTCCCTGGAAACGCTCCGTCAGACAAGGCTACGTTTTGGAGTTAAATATCTTATTTCTACTACATTTTAAAAATTATATCTTCTCTTTTATTGCAATATATGAGGTAAAAATGACATACAAAGAGTGTATTGTCGTAAAGCCGAGTCAATTTATATTTGCTTATCTTGCATTTTGTTGCAGAAAATAAATAAACAAAGAAATTTATTAGTAGAAGTAAAACATATAAAATTGGCTGATATTCTCTCTCTGGACTTCAGGGAGCTCTGTATTTTTATCTGTACAATTGTGATGATTTGAAGCAAAGAGTCATCCGAATTCTGCAGATTGAGAAATTTATGTTTTTTAAGCTTTCCATATATTCAGTAGATACTGTACTTGTAGACATCCAACCATTTATTATTTTGCGGAGAATTTTTGCTAATAATATACCATTCTTATATAAGATCATTTGCTCTGCAGTGTCTCAGATTAATCTTGTTCAAAAGTAAAAATAACTATTGTTTAAATCTTTTAATCCCATTTCAATGACAAATTGATGACAACGTTGATAAGATTTTCACGTTTGAAAGTTCAAGTTGCTTTGCATTATGAATATTTATGTCGTTAGAAAATAAATTAACATCAACAAATTAATTCCATTGAGCATTATCAACCGTATATATATTATAAGTAGAAGTAAAACGAATTTAGCAAGTATAAATTGCTTGAACGTCACGTTACTATTTTCGATTTCAATATCTTTTTCGAACGATTTGGAAATAGTCTTTAACTAACGAAATCGTGTCGATAACTGCAATGGTTAGACGGCTTCCCAGCGATGTGAAAGATCGATAGGTCCGGAGTTCAATTCTCCTAACAGCAGAGTATTCTAAACGCCGAGAATTAAGTATGTTTTCGTTTTATTTGTTTACTGTATATGAAGAACCAATTAGAAAAGCTTAGCTTTTAATATTTTGTGAAGCTTCCATGGCAATTTAAAACACTTCGTAATCTTTTCGATATATAAGCAACTAAATTTTGCATGTTGTCATTTTATTCTAAATATACAGGGAGATTGGTGAGAATGGCCTATTAAAAGTATTCTACAAACGGAATGGAATTTAAAAACAAAATTTGCAGTTGGATATGGTTGAATATGAACTATCACGTCAACATATTTTTGAATAAATATCACTTCCGGTTAACCGGAATATTGGGGTAAACTTATTTCTGCACTTTTATGACCATCACTTAAATACGGTTTCTTTGCAGCTATAAAAAGATCAACACCTGTTAACGGTATTCTATCTGTTCTCATTAATGGATGAGAAATTGTTATTGTGTGTACGAAATTATATAAAATTGTTCTTCATTGCTAAACTTGACTTTTTGGAGCTCCAGAACTTAGGTTTCTACAAAAGTTGTCTACTTATAGCCACTAACATTCGATTATGCTTTACTAAATCATAAAAATTGAAAGAGCCGATGCAACTATAGTTTTCCCGAAATCTAAATCCTAAATAACCTAGATTATCATTAAATCGGTAACATTTTGCTATTAAAATGTAATCAATTATTTCATTTCATATTATAACATCTAAGTCTGTCCAACTTTTACTTCCAGAACTATGTCATTCTTTCGGAAGCACGCATGTCGGTTTTCTGTCGTCTACATTCTACGATTTTGTGAATTTATTGTGGCAATTTATGTCTTTTTAAATCTACTGAGTCATTTTTATATTGCCATTTATCTATAGAATATATTATACAAACAAAATACAAAAAAAACAAAATTATTAATAAAAAAACGAACAAAGCAAAGGTAGAAGCAAACATCTACGTTTCAGAAGCTTATAGCTGCTTTCTAAAATACATAATAAACCTGAAGATTTTCGATAGAATATCACTATATAAGTTTAGAAATATGTTAAACAATGGTGATCGTCTTCAATTTATGTCTGTTTTGAAGTCATTCTTCTTAGGGCATTTCAGTATATCCTTCAACTCACTCACATGTGAAGATACAATTAATAGCGCTACACCACCTACCGTATATGGTTTATATATCATGTCAGTGAAACAATGTTACTGTCCTGTAAACACACACCAATACTATTTGTAGAGAATGATTTTTGTACCTACAGGGTACTATATTTGAACAACAAATAATCCAGTAATTCATTCGATTATAATCAAGAATCATTAGAGACGTGAAGTGATAATAATTTCCCTGTTATAACTAACCGTTGCTCTGACTTGACCAAGATTTTGATATCCACCTCCACTGTTTTAAGTAGAGCAGGTTCCCAAAATATATTAATATATTGAGAATGTATAGACAAGGTATTTTGGAGTAGTGTAGAACTATTGAATATTGTTTTTAGTTGCAGCATATTCCACAATTTAACTGATAGATATAAGATATTTACATACGGCTGGCAAGCACCAGTGTAGCAGTAACATTTGAAAACCTGTATTATGCATGCTCATATGCTTTTATTTAAATGAAATCATAAAACATAGTTGCAGTACTATAGTTAAAGCTGCATATAATACTGTTTTAAGGGAAAAAGTTGTTGATGAGATGATTTCCTTCTATGCAGATGCTTCATCCTGTTTGATTATTAATTATACATTATTATCTGATGTTCTTACGATGTTTACTTAAATTCGTTATTAATAAAGAATTTGAAGAGTATCACCGAGAAATGTTATATGTTAGCTGACCATTATAAAAAAAATGTAACGTTACTTTCTTATTAAGCAATTCTGTAAAAAAGACACACCACTCGGTAACAGTTATCGTTTACACACCCAGATTACAGACGGCGATATTGACGTTCGGATCGTTGTTGGAATTCCAATATTATATTAGAATTCATGGCTTCGCGATAGAGAAACTGCAAAAAATATACATAGGTTTAAATTTTGAAAGAATTTGCAAAAAAATGATTTAATAACCAAAATAAATATTTACAACAAACTGGCGTAAGAATTATAATAATGTTTCTAGTAATTGATCTAGTTTTACAACAGATATTTACAGTGGCTTACATGAAAGTTGTATGATATATGGATTTAGTCCACCATTACTAGCATAATTAGCATCTTGAGGAAGTTATTAAGCTAATTACCTAGAGTGCCAAAAAGAATACCATTAATTGAAAGAAATAATTGTAGAAGAATGTATTTATAAGAAGTATTATATCTAATAGTAAATAAAAAGCACATATATCTAATTATTCCGCAACTACTAATGATTCTATGGTATATCAGGGAGTTTATAAGAAGTTGGAAATTTTATACAACCTTTTGCTTTTTTACTTTGTAGAAATGCATAGAGAATTTATTTGAATAACATTAAGATGCGGGCAATTCTGCATTCTTTACAGTAATTTTAAGTGACTTAATATAAATACATAATTTACATACAAATACATGCTAACTATTTTTATTTTTTTTTAATCTACAAGAATAATTTCATTTACTTATTACTTATCATTGAAGATGTCAATTTTGTAATTCAGATACAAGTAGGTACTGTGGAATTAAAGCAGACGTTGTATGAAGTTACAAAGACAAAAGATATATTTCAAATATAAAAGGAGGAGAAGAACAAAGAATCATATGCAGAATAAGAACATAACTACTTAAATAGTCTCTTATCATGGCGCAATAACGGGCGTCCTTCACAGTTATGTTCCGGCTGGCTTCATTTTTGAAGAAATATGGATTGATATTTCCATCAACTCATAAACTACACCAAACTGTTGTTTGGTCTGGATATAATAGAAGCTCTTGAATTTCCTCGGGCTGCTCTTCAGCCGAAATAGACCTCATTGCCCAGTAAAACTTGATCGGAAACAGTGGATCTTCAGCTTTTCAAGACCTCAAAGACTGAAACGGTGACGATTCAGGTCAGTTAGCGGGCTTCAATTCTTTTACCAGTTCAATATTGTATGCTTTTAAACCAAAATCTTTACGTAAAATACCCCAAGTTGCATACGACAAGCCAAGCTGTTGAGAATGCCACCGAATCGATTGATCACGGTCATCGCTTACACCCTCAGCTCCTGCTCTATATTTTCTTTACTGCGTGCTGGATGTGGTCAATTTGGTCGCATATTATCTAATATAATGAAAAGTGGGTTTCAAATTTTTCGATGATATAACAAATTAAGCGTTCATAAGACGATTACATTGCACTATAAGTTGCTTTAAACGTACGAAACACATTTCTTGTAGAACGCTCCGCATATAAATTTCTATAACAAATAAGATCATTCTGATATTATCTGATATTTTATTAAGATACACATTATGTGAGTTGGTTAATTTCAAATAATTTTAGTACCTTCTTTACGTTACAATCTCAGATTTTTATGAAGTTTGACATATCGGTAGTTTTCATATAGAGGTCCGCGAAGTTGGCACTACACGTTGGTAAAAAAATGACTTAGAAAATTGACTAAATATTGACTACTATTATACAGCTATGGACTATAGCCACCCTAGATATATTTAGAAGTCTCATACCAAATATTAAAAAAATTGAAATTCAGACATGTTGTTGGTCGAAGACGATGCCCATCTTTTGACCATATTGAACCGTCTTTTAGTTTTTTTTTAATATGTTGTGGGTGCTTAGTTGCAGTGACTCCGTAAGCTGTATTACTTGTCTGGCTATCACTGCAACTCTCGCGGTGTAGTTTAGTGTGTGTAAGTTGTGTTCAAATGGCTTTGTGACAGCATCATATCGCCTTTTATGACACCGCGCTGTTAATCACGCTGTTAAGTTATTCAAAATATTGTTAGTATTTTACTAGGAACGATATATTTCTTTTGAAAATAACATTATTGTTACAGTATAGGATTGACCATCGTTTGATTGCCATTAAATCATTTTATTGACAACTTAGAAAATGTCCTAAAAGTTTTAAAAATGTTAATTTTAAACTGATCTCGAAACTATGCACAACAAGACAGGCAAAGAAAAAGATTTTTGGAGGAGGTAAATGCTAAACTCGCTATTTCATACCTCTAAACAACAAAAAATCAGAAAATTATCGTTTGATTACCAGCAGTGTTTTCTATCCGACATTGAAGTGACATATAACACAGTATGCATCATTCTTGTTGGAGACTTTGAGATATATGTGGTCAAACGCTGAACGTTGTGGTCATTTTCGGTTGAACCGGAAGTCAAATACAACCTTTTACCAAAGTGGTCTCTCTGATAACGAAGAGAAGAACATAAATCTATACTTTCGCTTACGATTGCATCAAAAACAACTGAATACCGAAACATTTTTCAAACCTTTATTATAATTCTCTGCTTATATAATTGCTAATTTATGTCATTAATTTGCTTTATTTTAACCTGCATGCATTTTCGGTATTCACTATTATTTTCTTTATAACATTTATATAACTGAGTTCATAGAACTTCACAGCTTGTTGGTCATATTTCTAAACAACCGAAGAACAATAACTCACAATGTCAGTTGAAAACTATTAACTTTAAATTGATCTCATTGTTTATGTTATATTTAAATGGTGTACATCGAAAATTCGCGTATGACATTACACAAACTAAAATTATCATTTTATCAGATTGCTAAATCCAAAGCGGCTTCCTGTCGGTGTTAACATCGCGTAATATACCTACATCATATAGCGTTCAATGGGAATGTTTGTGAACATTTCGACACAATGAAAAAGTTCTACATATTTCTAGCGCATGTTATTGTTCTAAAGGTTGTGCGTCCAACATGACATGTAAGCTTTATGACCTGTATCTTTCGATAATGGTGTATTATTAAAGAAAATTCCGTGTTTCAGCAACGCTGTCCGTTTGTGTATCTTGCGTAAATCATAGTGGACTGGCCGTATTTAATAATAATTCGTGAGTATTATGAAGATTGAAATGCTTCTTTTGCATTCATTATTTATTGCTAGTTAATGTAATTTTAGTACAGTAGTGCTTTACTAATTCGCTGGTGTTAGTATAATATTAGTTAGAAATTGGATAAGTATGTAATTAACATTATTGCGGTTATTGCTATAATAATTAATAATAGATATGTTGTTCTAACCGTCACATATTTTGCATTTTGAGGTTATACCCGTTAAAAAAACCTGTATTGTTGCATACAATTGTGGTATATTTATTATTATTGTCAGCACTGCAGATATCACTGTAATTTGTCAGTTGTTTTTTTCAAAACTAGTGTCAGATTATCACGTGTTTCAATTGAAGGCGTTTTATAATTGTTAGAATTGGTAGTCTGGAGTTATAGAAATAGAAATCTTTATTAATTAAATAAACGAGATTGTCTTGACTACTTAATGGTCATTAGCAGTATTTATTGCCAGTAATTGAGTTACCCGAAGAAAACATTGGGTTAATAACCGCAGTTAAACATTCATACCACTTGATTTATAATTATTTTGGCTTTTCTAGATTTTAAAATATTGCTCGTAGACATTTTTACATTTTATTCTTCAACGTTTATCCTAATTGAATTTTTTGTACAGATATAAGACATCAAAGTTGTATGTTATTAAATTAACACTTAACTGGCATTCCTTTTTTCAGTCGCTATTTTAAGACTGCTTAAGTCAGTGATGATGATAATTAGAAAAAAAATGATTTTGATTTGTTCCATAAGTCTTACCATCACAGCTATTGCAGTTTAGTAAAGCTTACTGTTGATGCAAGGGGCACAATATCCTTTAATATAGACCAAATCACGTGTAAATTTGTTAGGGTTGGATGAATTTTTCTGTCTGAACATGTGCTTCCTTTAATTTTTCCGTCTTTCCGGGCACACTGATAATTTTTAAGTCAATCTTGAACGGTAACAGAATTTAAATAGCAACACGAAAAATAGCAGGAGTAAATAAAAATCAACTGTAAATATATAAATAGACGAATAAACTCCCTCGTGAAGAATAAACTTATCTCCCAGAATCAGTTTTATTTTATTGTAGGCAAATCCATGTGTAAATAATAAAATAAATGATAGAATCGTTGAAAAGGAAAGATATACTACATCCGTTCCATAATAGTTGTCACATTTGGATACTTTTGGTCCGATTATTGAAAATGTATGCTATGTAAGTAATTTTTTTAAAGATTTGCTAAATTTGTAGTATTAATTATTTTCTAAAAGTGCAAATTTCAGAAAAAAATTAGTAGTACTTATTTAGTAAAAAAATTAAAGAAATAAAGTACTAGTAGTATTACTCACGACAGTGTAGTTTTTTGTTTCACATTACTTGTCACATTTCGTATTATAGTGTGAATGTACCCTGTTTAAAATTTGTGCGTGCGCACACGCGCACATCAGCTCCCTTTTGTGTTGCTCGTATTTTTTAAGGGTTTTTAAACTCATTTTTACAAAAAATTGATGATAATCGAACACACAAGGAACTCAATCAAAATCAGCGTGTGAGTATTCTTCAATTTTTATTAATGCGTTACAGAGATAATAAACTCAATCATGGAGCTATAAATGAAGCAGCAGCAAACTTTAAGGTGCATCGTAGAACAATATCTCGTTTGTAGAAGCGAGCACAGCAATCTAAAGAAAACGGAAATGAAGTTTTCAATGTGGAATTCAGATAGCGTGGACGTTGCGGACCAAAACAGAAAGACTTTTCTCAACAATTAGAAAAAATTAAGGATATTTCTTTAAATCAAAGAAGAACACTAAGGAGCTTATCAAATGCAGTGAATGTACCTACCAAGAACGACTTTGCATATAATTTTAAAGAAAGGAAATGTGTTTAAGCGTGTTTCATCTTCTATTAAACCAAGCTTAACCGATTTTAACAAAATCGAAAGAGCTCGGTTTTGTTTACAACATGTTCAACCTAATGGTTTTTTTTTTCTGAAATGGTGGATGTTGTTCATATTGATGAAAAATGGTTAAATATCACAAAAACATCAAAATCATTTTATGTTTCTTTAGATGAGTCAGTACCTCACAGACAATATAAAAGTAAAAGGTTTATCACTAAAGTAATGTTTATGGCAGCGGTGGCAAGACCAAGATGGGATTCATCTAAAAACGAATATTTCGATGGAAAAATTGGAATCTAGCCATTCACTTTCAACGAAAATGCCAAAAGGAACTCTAAAAATCGTCTAAAGGGAACTCCGGTAACGAAAGTTATGGAACAGATCGGCAAAGAAGAAATTCGAAATATGATGATTAAAAATGTTTTACCAGCTATACGCGAAAAATTTCCAAAAAGTGAAAAATCACGTACTGTTTACATACAGCAAGACAATGCCAAGCCTCATTTAACAAATAATGATGCTGCTTTACAAGAATAACTTGTAAAAGAAGGTTGGAGTCTGCAATTGAAATCTCAATCTCCGAATATTCCAGACCTAAATGTTTTGGATCTTGGGTTTTTTAATTCAATACAAGCATTGCAACATCAGATGGTCACTAAAAATATTGATAATTTAATTAGTGCAGAAGAAATAGCTTTCCAACAATTGGATCGAGACACACTTCATAGTGTATTCTTAACACTACAAACATGCATGGAAAATATCATGATATCAAACGGAAACAACTTTTATAAGATTACTTATATAAATAAAGAAAAACTTCGAAGAGAAAGTCGACTCCCCATAAATTTAAAATGTAATGCCGAAGGCGTGGAGAATACAAAAAGTTTTTTAAATATTGAATAACTGAAATAAATGTTACTAATATAAAATTAATAAAGAACTAATTTCTGACTCACAATTTTTATTCACCTATTAATCACCTATTTTTAAGTGCCCAAGCTTGTTAGAAAGCCTTGAGTAACCCTCTTCAACAAGCTATTACTTTTGAAAATCGGTCTAACACAAGCGAAGCTATAGCTATAAAAGTTTGATCAAATGTGACAAGTATTATGGAACAAAATTTATGCATCAAATGTCACAACTATTGTGGAACGGAGGTAGTATGATATTCCTTGACGTAACTCAACCATACCAATCGACGAGGATTAAATATAAATTGAAACAGTATTTATATGTAATCTTAAAATGATTTTGGCTACCATATCACACAGTGGTAATTTTGGAACTGTCCTCAATGACAATCAAAGTATTCATTTATATGACAAGAGTACATAAAAGATAGGGATGATGGAGGTAATATATTTAGTTTCCAAATCTTACGGCACATCTATTCGGAGATCAAATAATCATGTGCATCAAATGTTAGTTTATGACATTAACATGGGGCAAATAATATGAAAGATGTAGATAGTAAACTAATTTCTAGACTTCAAGTAGTAGGTTCTTCACTGGAACGCTTGGTGCAGAAATAGAACACTAAACACTTCAACCCACAATAAAACTCTTTTTATTATTATAGTTTTATTATCGCCTTGAGAATGACACCTTTGCTGTCGAAACGCATCGATTTTTAGTAAAAGATTTTTTAGTGTGTTGTGGGTTGAAGCGTTTAGTGTTCTTCCTAACAAAATAAGGTATCATATTTGTAGAAATGTCCTGTTTACAATAATAATGAATTTGTTGTATCTATATATTTACGAGCGTTATTATTTACTTCCTGACAATACTACATTAAAAGGCATTCAAAGATAGAAACTTACATACATTCATCACAATAAAAAATACTTACTAGAAGTTTCTTTACTTTGAAGTTTATATCTAAAATTAAAGAACCATATATCTTAATATCAAAATTGTGAGAACTCCTTGAGCAATCGTGAACACACTCCTTATTTTTAACAGTTACATCCTGGAAGCAGACTTTCACTTACTATTTTGCAATCTGTTTATGTCAATTTGAGATTTAAATTTTTATTATATGGTAATAGATGTATGAAAGAAGCAATGAATTGAAAACGATATTGGGGTATGGTGGTGTAGTTTTATTATTTATCGTAACGCATTTTAGTAATTAGCTATACCTACTTGTAATTTATACTAGTGTACATCTGGATATATATTATATACCTCATTCCGCTAATTTTCATGCAATTTTCTTTTGATTACGGTTTAGTACTACATTTGGCCTCGTTTTATAATTACACTATTCATCACTTGCGTCTTGAATTGAAGTATCTATAAATCAATACAAGACCGCAGATCCCAGATGAATGATAAATAAATATGTCATAATCTATTTAGTAATTGATTTCGAGTTAATTTATCTTTTTAACTATGTTCTTCGCTAGCCCATTGCAACGTATGAAGTTTAAAATCTGTACTCGCTGGTTCATTTAAACATAATAGTTAATGCAAGGAGGACATAAAAGGCCGGAATGTAACTAGATGAGGGGAATTAGTGTTATTAATTTCAAATAATAGAGTGCGTATTCTCTAAACCGTCAATTACGATTTTAATGAGTGGAGACTGCGACTTTCGTTCGTATTAATAATTGCTAACCCACTTCCCGTTACCCAAAAATATGTAAGTATAACCTTAAAAAGAAGAATAGGTACCCCATTGAGGTTTTACAACGTTACGTTAATAATTGATTAATTTTTGAAAATATTCTGTTTTAAAATAATTTAATATTTTTATTGAAAAACAGACATAATATGAACAGAAATAGCAACAATTACCACAAACTATATAAATTTTTAATTAATTAATTGTGAAACGTTTGCAATAGATGTTTAATTTGAAATACTAGACACATCCTTTTCTCTTTCGAAATTCAAAAGTGGCACATTATTTATCTTTTCTCATATTAGAAGTATTGACCTTGAGCGTTGAATCTCCAGTTGGTTCTTGGTTCAAAATCAGCTTAGATGGTTATGGTGAATTATCGGTTTCCCACAATTCGTGGTTATATTTAATTTTGTAGCGATTTTTATAAAATGATAGAAAGAAACACAAAACAAAATAAGGTAGCATCTATTACTATCTGTCATTTGTTTCTTGAGCTTGCGCTGATTGCATTGGCCTATCGAAATTTTTTATTTACAGAAATTAGTTCATTTTCTATTAAATTGTCGATTAATCTGCCAATTAACAAGATAATCTTAGATAATAAAAAGTAATATGCGTAGGATTTAAGTCTTGTAATTTAAAAATAAAACAGTTTCCTACAAGGTTTTTCTAGTTTTCTTATAAAATTAGCTCGCATTCGCATGGGATCTCATGAGATCAGTTTAGTGCTCATTCGGCAGTGTGTCAAAGTATTGCCAAAGCTAACGGTGCAAACACTAGGAAATTGGTTTGGGTTCCTGGGTATTTTAATTTAGGAGGAAAAGGCCTTATAACTTGAAGATTGTAGAAAATATAGGCTAATATCTCTAACAGTTAATGAGTCAGAATTATCAAGTGTATTTAAAAGTGTAATATATCTGAGGTATTTCATCGCTGTGAACTTGTTTGAAATGAATGAACAGAAAAGTAAATTTAATGATTCGAATTTTACTTAACAACACGCTAAATACGCCTTCAGCTTTAATACTTTCGAAAATACAGCATTTTTAACATAATGTTGCATTTGGCCATATATTCAAAAGAAATTGAATAAGTGAAGTGGGTCGCATTTTATGTAGGAGGAACTGATACAAGAGTAGCAATAATTTCTCCGGTGAAACCAGATGACACTATCTTTATATCCAAGTTTATAGAATTGCTAGATTTCAGACACATCGAAAAGTTTTAACGGCACCAGTTTCGTGAATAACCCTGTATTTTTAATATACATATAATTAACTAACAAAAAGACGATGAAAACATAAATTGGTATTATCAAGGTGCATCTCATGATGTTTTGCATCAGCTAATATTTTGAGAATTGCTTAACGGAAACCATTTACTTCGTCTTTGACATCCGGATAAACAACATTCGGAACAATAAAAAAGTTATTGTTATCTCTTCATTTTGCATAGTTGTTACATTACCCACGTAATAATAAACATCTAAGAAGTCATGTTAGCTTCTTATATGTTATTAGAATCTTTGTCGTCAGCTGCAGACATGTAAGTAAGTAAGTAAAGTTTATTCCCAAAAAGATCTACAAAACAGATATAGGGGAAGTCACAGACAAACTCAAGACAATTCCTAAATGCAGAAGTAATGATAATAATACTAATAATAAAGATAATAATGAAAGTTTGAATAGCAATGCAGTGGTATTGGTAATAGCAATAGTAAAAGTAGTATAATAATTATAATAACAATACCTAGTAAAAGTAGTAGCAGTAATAACATTAAGAGCAAGAAATCTTAGACTTAGAATTACATAGAGGCTCAATTAATACTAAAATCGAAGTATTTCTGTAAGGAATAAAAGGCATTCTCAACTAAGTAATCACGTACGTGGTGTTTAAAACGCAGACGAGTTAACCTTTTCCAATGTTTGGGAATTTTTTAAATATTTGAATAGCTAGAACCTGTGGGGACTGCTGAAATAAAGTTAATCTAGACCGAGGTGTGGCTATGTCATCTCTACATCTGGTATTGTAATCATGTTTGTCTTTATTATGTGGAAATCTACTGAAATTATGATAGGCATACAGAGCAAGCTCGAGAATAAAAATACATGGCAAAGTTAATAATTTATATGTGATAAATGCAGGTTTAGAAGACTCCAAAGCTTATAGACCTGATATACAACGGATAATACGTTTCTGGCTAATAAAGACATCTTTAGACATGGTTGAATTTCCCTAAAATATGATTTCGTAAGAGAGTCTGCAATTAACATAAGCATAATATACACCAATCATCTGTTGACGCGTTAACATCGTCCTTAACTTTCGGAATAATAAACAAATTGAGTTTAATTTAGGTAGGAGACTTTCACAGTGAGCCTTCCAATTGAGAGACTGATCTACCCGCACTCCCAAAAATTTAGTAGAGCCCGCGTTGGTAAGCTGGTTTCCTCCCAGTGACAAATCCAAATAAAAATCCGGGGTGGGCTGAAGCTGATAGGGATGAAAACGCAAATAAATGCTTTTTTTATCATTAACAAGAAGCTTATTCATAGAGAACCATTTAGATGCATTACTCAATAAGTGATGACAAGTCTCAGCTAAAATATCTTCGGTTTTATCTGTTGCTAGTAAAGCGTCATCTGCATATAAAGTGATTGAAGCATTGTGCAATGCCAAAGGAAAATCGTTGATAAACAGTAAAAAAAGTACGGGGCCTAAAATAGATCCTTGTGGTACTCCAATGTTATTAGGTAGAAACACTCCCAACAGCAGCACTCTTGTTGTACGAAATATTGATGTACTGAGTTCGGTTTCGCAGAAAAGACTCAATACAATTTGAAGCATTTCCTCTGATCCCATACGCTTGTAGTTTGTTTAAAAGAAAGTCGTGAGAAACACAATCAAACGCCTTACTTAGATCCAAAAGAATTCCCACAGGATAGGTACCGTTTTCAATAGAGGTCATGATTCCATTAATAAAAGTATTTAAAGCAGTAGAAGTAGACAAATTTTTCCTAAAACCGTGTTGGCAATTTGAGATTATATTAAAGTGAGACAAAAATTACTCTAACCTGTTTAAAAAACAATTTAGTCTTTTTTAGTAAGTTTGGAAACTCACCTTGCTCAAAAGATTTATTAATTAAAACAGTTAAGACCGGAATTATGGCAGTAAATACAGATTTTATTACATAAGGTGGAATATCATCTGGTCCAGCTGAGAACGATTTTTTCAAATTAAAATTTAAAAGATTAGCAAGCTCCGAAAAAGAAAAAGGTTTCAGAAAAATAGTTTTGTTTTACTGGAATAGGAAAGTCGGCGGTAGAGATGCCAGTAAATTGATAAAAAATCTTTAGAGGGGCATTAATAAAGAAATGATTAAAATAATTGGCTATGAGATTCGGATCCGATATGTACTCATCACCAATATTCAGTTGTATATTGTCTCTATAGCAGTTGTTGATTCCGATAGCTCCTTAACTACCTTCCAAGCGGCTTTCAAGTGATTATTGGAAGAAGAAATTTTAGTCTGATAGTAGTTACGCTTTGCGTTTGACACAAGTGAACTATGTTCTCTTTTAGCCTTTCTATAGAAGTCACACAGTCGAGGAAATTTCTGTTTCAAATGAAATAACGATTTTAGGTTTTGAGAAGAAGAAATAACCTCGGAAGTAACCCAGGCTATTCTATTATTTTAATTTGTGTCTTTAATAAGGGAAAATGAAGATCAAAGTAAAACAAAATAATACCATAGAATTTTTGAAAACTTTCTCGAAGACTGGAAAGAGCATAAACATCATGTCAGTCTTCGTTCATTAAATCGTTAAAGAAGGAATTAATATTATTACTACTAAAGTTCCGTCTATATGTTACTTGAAAAGAATTGGAATTATTATAATGTATGGGTCGATATCGCTTAATTCAAGTATACCATATCAGCGTCACTTTCAGAAGTACTTTCAGACTTTTCTTTGCCTCTTTTTTCTTGTTTTTTTTTTCACTTCCTTCTACAATCATCTTATTTCGAACTTTCTCAGAAATTAGGCTTTCTGAACAATTCCGCTGCAGTCTACCTCTCTTTTTCTTAGGTGCTATATGTCTTAGCATACATGTCACTAATGAAACTCCCTACATTTCTGATATTCCTCTTTATTGTATATTAAACTTGCAAAAGTAGAACTCTCTGATGATTGTGTGCTATTGCTGAGATTTGCGAAGAAGGCACTCGTACAAGAAGAAAGTAAAGGAGAGATGATAATCAAATTACCTTCTATTTAATTATAAACACGATTTGTGTGCAAAAATAAATCTACATTTGTCTTAGTACCAGTTCGACATGAAAATAAGTGATATTTATAATATTGTTTCTGATATATTAAACGTCACATTGCTTCACGATTTTTTAAAACATTTTATTCCACAAATACTTTTAAACACGAAACGTTTTGGTATTATCTTACATAACGGTAAATGTTGGGATACTCTGTATGCATGAAACAGTAGCTGTTTACTATACGAGTGTAGACAACGATACAATATTGTTTTTTTTTATTTCCATTCTATAGTTTTAACACTCAAAACCGTTCACCATATCTCACCATCTCTTCGCGAGGCTATTAAAGAACATCGTGTTTTATATTACACTATTAACCCTATTTCACCTTAGATATCGGTACGAACACGTTCTTCTGGAAAGGAATATACATCGCATAATGCTGCCCTGCTATTCCACTTCGCCTTTCTTTTTTCCTACTTATAGAACGCAATAGTTTTCTGAAATTTATACAATTCCAACTGACCCGACATCGACATTCAAATTGACTACAGATCCGTATTATCCTTATTAAGTATTCTAACGAAACAACAGCACATGTGTGTGTCTTCGAAATGGGTCCATGCACATCATCTACGAGTTATTTATTTTTTTCGTATTCTTTCACGTATCGACTGAAGCAATTCTCCGACCCACTTTTGAAAAAATACTCTTCTCAATTACTTTTCTATCTAGAAGGAGCGCATTCTAATAATGATAAAAGTGTAGGTCGTGACAAACCCAACTGTTTCGGCTTTGTCCGGCATTTAAGTTCACTAATTAACATTTTGACATGACCGCGATTGCTTTAGGGTACCATATTATCATGTTATTGTTTTACCGAAGATAACTCAGGTAGATAACTTATCGTTCATCATATTCCTGTAGACGAGATAGATATAATGATAGGTAGACATTGTATGCAGTTCCCACTTTATCTAGCATACTTCAGTTAAATAAGTCAATATAATGATACTGCTAATTCTTATACAATAATTAATACTTTGTAAGAACTCTTCTATGGTTTTTGCGTTCGAGCATAATACAAGTAATCGGCGGACATTGTATAAAAACAGCGGATGGTGATTGGAAATAATGACTATAAGTAGTGAGGATTCCGCGTGAGCATCTACTCTTTCGTGAATGTTTTATTAATTGAAATTCTTGTCTGTGGATGTTGTAGTAGTATGTAAACGTTAAACAAGCTGAATAAATTGTTTGAAGACGGAAATATCTCATTATATTAGTCAAATTCAATAAATAGCTTTAAGCGTGAATAGATTTTTATTATATTAGCTTGAATTGAAATTTTTATGATTATAATACCCAGAGAAAAAGTTTTTTAAATTATAAAATGTGCAAAAATCAGATTTTTGTTGTTGTAATTAACAAAAAATTATTAGAGTAAATAACTTCATTAATGAATTTCTAAATTTAATTTATGATGGCGTCAAATTCTATGTTTGGCAAACATTGTCATTTGAAAAGAATAGCAAGTATCAGTAGTACACACTAACTTTCAATAGCGTCATATTTGAATACCATACTCATGAATTAAAACACAATATTCTTTTTAAGTAAAGATAAAAATACAGTAATCGATTATTTGAATTACATATTTACCATTTTTATTTTCTTTTACGAAACACTACGTACGAGGGAGCGTTTTTATATTCGCGGAATGAGCGGGTTGTAGGGGGGTGATTAGGCGCATTGGGGGCGTGGCCTGTGCAGCGACTCATAATTAGTATAAATACGAAGTTTCATTGTTATTAGACAGTTAGTCCACTAAAGCAGCACGTCATCAGCCTAGCGAAGGACACCCAACAGCGAATTGAGAGATCAGGAAATCCCATAATCAACAGCCAATTGAACACAACATACTCACACAAAAACTACACCGCGAGAGTTGCAGTGATAGCCAGACAAGCGATACAGTTTACGGAGTCACTGCAACTAAGCACCCACCACATTAAAAAAAAAACAGACTGGCAATTCTGGACCCGGAAAGACCACCTCCCCTGGTTGTCGTAAGGGGGACCCTAGCGATGATCCACGACGAGGAATAGAGGGACTTACTTATCTACCTACCAACCTCAGTTCTATCAAACAGTGAGACTGCAAAACCCCATACATCCGGCCCAGAGGGCCATCTTGGAGGACAAAAGGGCTTAGGAACAGCACCGTTCAGCCCTAGAGGAGCGAAGAAAGACCACAAGGGGGTAGACAGTTAGTCTTTGAGCTATCGTCAACCAAGTACCATAATCAGGAGTGAAAAGTGAAATATGGAAAAAATCGAATATCGTGCCGTTATAAAGTTCCTTACCAGGCAAGGAAAATCAGTCGCGACCATAATGAATGAGATGTCATTGGTTTACGGCGACTCTTGTCCAGGAAAAACCATGGTGTACAAGTGGCATAGTTTATTTAAACAAGGAAGGAAATCCCTTGAAGACGACCCGAGGCCGGGCAGGAGCATTGAGGTGACCACGCCAGCACTTATCCAAAAAGTTGAAAAAATTGTACTCGAAGATGCTCGACTAAAGAAGAAACAACTCGCAGAAATGGTTGGAGTATCCGATACAACAATTTTTAAATTCCTACACGATCATCTCGGCATGTCTAAGGTCAGCGCAAGATGGGTGCCGAGAATGCTCACGCCGCCGCAAAAACAACAGCGCGTAGAGTGTTCGCGTGCATTTTTGGACCTCTGTAATGAAGACAAGGATGGTGTATTGAGTCGAATTGTTACTGGAGACGAAACTTGGGTTCATCATTATGAACCTGAGTCCAAACAAGACTCCATGCAGTGGCATAAAAAGGGCACAGCACCTCCCAAGAAATTTAAAGTGTCACAATCAGCTGGGAATCTCATGGCAACGATATTTTGGGACCCTGAAGGAATATTGTTGATTGATTATAAAGATAAAGGTGTTTCTATAACCGGAGAATATTACGCTTCAATATTAAAGCGACTTAAAAGAAGCCATTAAAGAAAAAAGACGGGGAAAATTGACGAAAGGTGTGCTGCTTTTGCACGACAACGCGCCCGTCGTCAAGAGCCGCGTTACGTTAGCTGCCTTGCATAAGGTGGGCTTCGAAATTGTGAATCACCCACCCTACAGCCCAGACCTGGCCCCGAGTGATTAGTACCTGTTTCTGAAAATGAAAAAAGAGCTGCTGGGTAAAAAATTTACTGCCGATGATCAAGGTCAAGTCAAGGAGGCAGTTTCGGCGTATTTTGCAGATAAAGAGAAATCATTTTTTTATGAGGGTATAAATAAATTAATTTAAAGATGTGAAAAATGTATCCGTCTTGCAGGTGAATATATTGAAAAAGAAAAATAATTTGGTTTTTTTATTTCCACCCCTTATCCCCCATTCCGCGAATATAAAAACGCTCCCTCGTATATATCAGAAATTAACTATTTAAAAAACAAAAACAATTGTCGTATATAGTTATTGCTCTTACTGCTAAACAACACTTACGAGCACGTTTAATAAAAATGTAATAAGTATTTAATAAGAAATAAAACTATACAAAACATAAAATTCTCATAAAAACACAATAAACAAACGTTAAGAATAAATTGTTATCTAAAAATTAAAAATATCGCAGTTGAACCGAATTCAGAATGTCTTTCTCCGTATGCAAATGTGGTGCTTAGTCCTGTTAATGTAGACATCAAACAAAGTACAGAAAATGGTTAACAATATATTCACTATATTCCTTCAACATTTGTAATATGCCTTATGGATTATGCATAGCAACAGTTAGCTCATGAATTTGGTGGTTACACACACAATACATTATTGTTACCTATTGAAAACAATCGTTTAATGATTTTAATTTAGTTTTACTGCTTCCATTTGATATTTTATGAAGTTGCATATACAATTGCCGGTTTCTAAACTTGACGTAACCCAGATAACGTAATATTCATATTAGTTAGTTATCTGTCAATACGGTTTACTAAATTCGTAAATAATTTATTGGTAATATGTTGAAGAGCATCATACTTCGAACTACTACCAGATACTAATGGTGCGTTACCATCCGCCTTTTAAATAATTTAGTACAGATTAAAGCTCTTACTGCTTTTCTCTATGATTAGAATTGTCGCTTGTGTTAGAGGAAATGTTCGGTTGTAAGAGCAGGAATGTCGCGTATCCCTGTCCGCATGATTAAGTAAATCAAAAGAAATAAGTAAATAATATCACACATACATTAATAATAATAATGGTGACTATTTAATAAGTTGTTAAGTATCTCAAATCAGTTTAATAATAATAATTAGTTATTAATTATTATTACTCTATTAATCTTCTTAGAACTAATTTGATCAGATTTTTATAAAAAGAATGTTTTATATTCCGCAAATCCTCTACACCGGCAGTTGTATTTATTTATTTGTCTTCTGAACAAAAATTGGACGAACTCAACACATTGTCGTACTTGAGAACATACCTATATTATAAAACAAAAAATAAGAATAAATAAATCACCGTTATTTTTCCATTGACACCAGATTGTAGAAGCCAAGATTTTCACTGTATAATTAAAAAACGGGCAAATTAATTTTTCTATTTAAATACATCATCAATCTTTTTTTTGCACTAATTCCAGTGGGGCAAAACCCAGCATTCTACAAGCTTTGTAAACATAATCAATATGAAGGTCGAATACAAGTTTGCTGTCAAAAATCACACCCACGTCCCTCACATACGAGACAGTACAGATATCAAAATGAGAAAGTTTGTAAACGGATTGAATAGAATATTTGCTTTTAGTAAGGAAAATAGTAGTAAGTGTATGAATAGTTTTGTATGTTTTTAGATCTTTCTCATATAGTAAAATTAAAAAAAATATATATTAAACTTGAAGCAGCCATTTGTGCAGTGTGGTATATTAAAAAGAACAATAAGGGTCCCAAGTGCGATCCCTGCGGTACACCTGACGTTATTCGAATGTACGTCGAAACAAAGGCATTCAGTTTGACAGCTTGGGATATATTATTAATATAACTGCAGAGACATCTGTGTAAGTCCTGTTGAGTCCTTTTCTTTTTGGAATTTTACGTTTCTCCTAAAGCTAAAGTGTTTTCAAAACTTTGGCACAATTATATAGCAGCTCGTTTTTGAACATGAAATCATATAATGATGTGAATAAGAGTCATTGTAATGAACATATTACGCGAGAATATGTCCCGCAACATTCAACCCCTTCTGACAACTTACCCAAATTTCTCTCTTTCTCAATAAATAAATTTAGCCTTAATTTAAGTTTAGAAATCTCAACAAGATTTGTCATTTGTCTAACCAAATTTATTACTCAAGTCTCCGATATACATTAACTTGTGATAACATTTAATGGTTGATAGAGGGGAACTGTTATATTTGTTGCTATAATAAACAAACATAATGGAACAACAAAGTAGGTCTAAATTCTAACGCTGATATATATCTCTAAAATAAATTCAGTAAAAGTGCACTATAATGTGAGAACCTTTTAAGCCATTGAAGTGTATTAATATGTCATCTTTCCAATTGTTTTACCAAAACCAGTTCCTCCTAATTTAAATTTTCCAAATATAATATGTAGATTAGATTACCTACTCATTGTTAGTATAACACAAAAACAACATACTCCTTATGGTAGTTTTCGTTACACGATCAACTAGTTTTTTTTTTGTGAACGCCTCCATATAGAACTGCTTCGCATAATAGATTATCATTTTCTTGTTTTTTATTTGGAAGTCTAATAGATCGCTTTAACTTCTTAGTAATGAGAATGAGAGTATTAAAGTTATATACATGCTACAGTCGAGAAATCAGTGTAGGCCGTAGCTATATTTGTGTATATAGCAATACAAAGGGATTGATACATTAATTTTGTTTACTATATTAAGCGCACGTTCATTCTTCGTTCGTAGATATTAGTAAAATCATCTTGCCCAATTTTGTAACATTTTTTATATACATCAGTTATAATTTGCCACTACTTTTCATTGTATCTGCTTTCTTTCTTGTAACATGTTATTTTCTTTTATGTTATATTATCTCAATATTCAGTTTATGTTACTCTGTGACAAATTTACTTGTTCAGGAGAAAAATGAAAATTACTAAAAATGTTGGTCATCTTGCAAATGTAGCCCTTAAAATTTTAATTGAAATTTAAAGTGGTTGGAAATGCCCTGATTTATCACAACATACATAAGTGCCATAAATGGAATGTTAAATATTTTAGGTTTTTTTCGGAAATAGTTGACATAGAGTTCTTACGTTTACACTGTTCTAAATTAAATACTACATTTATATTGTTCTTCTTTCGCGTTCCATACATATTATCATCATCTTTTGGAGATATGATTACATAGAAAACACCAAAGTAAAGAGTAAATGAACATCTGAGTACAAGAAGTATCGAATGGCTAAAGTACCTACTTAATAACTATAAAAAAACACGAAAAATTGCTGCTTAATCATAATCCCGAAATTCCTGTATTTAGTTTCTGTACCACGTCTTCATCTGAAGACTGAAAATTTTAAATCAGAAGCTCTCCACTTCCATTGATCATCGCTCGCTTGATAGGATTCTTAAAATAAAAAGAGGTAACTATAATCTGATATTTCACACTTTTCCTTACTATAACATAGTGAATTTGAGATTATAGCAGATAATGTGAAAATTATGTTAAACTTCAAGGTACATTTAAGTATCTTTTGCACTGAAGTATTCAAGTGTTTATCGATGGTTTCATTCAGCAGAAGTAAACAGTTGATGGTTAGTAGCACTCTGGTATGATAGGTTAAAATCTAAACTGAGAACAATCACATCAGAGTGCAACCCATCCATCGGTAATTGTTTGGATCTGGTAAATGCGCCCAATGATTTTTTAAATTTATTTTGCTATATCTAAATAAAATAGATACAACTAAAGTTGTGCATACATTGTTACATTTATTAACGAGTCGATAGCGCAGTGGTGGTGGCTGATGAACGTTATGGCGGAACGATAGGAGCCGGGTTGAAATTCTCCGCAGAGACGGTGACATTTTTTCGGAGAATTGAAAATCCGGATCGACTTACCATTCGCTGTTGGGAGCAAAGTGATTAACAGCGCGGCATTATAAAAGGCGATATGATGCTGTCATAAAGCCATTTGAACACAATTTACACACAAAACTACACCACGAGAGTTGCAACTAAGCACCTACCGCACATAAAAAAACGAATCAACTAATTAATGCACCAGAAAGTACAAGTATGTAATTAAAAAATCATAATTATTACATATTGTTTTATTAAAATTTTACTTCATACATTATAAAGTTGATAAACGAAAAGAAAGTAGTATTTTACGAAATAATCTTGTTAGAAGCCATATTAAATTCCAAAAAGGTAATAAAAGTAAGAGGATCTCTTCTTAAATAAGAAGCTTAACGTTTCATCTTCTGCTCTCTAAATATAACTTTCAAATTTCCACAAGTAATAACTTTTCACTTACGTATGAATAACACTATTAACTTGTCTGAAAGACCTGTATGCACACTCATTCTTGATAAAAAAACCATAATACTTACTTAACCTTTCCACCTATATATTCTATCTACATATGTACATACTTAACATGACTCTGTACCCACTTAATAACTATGTATTTACTAAATGTACTAAAGCCGGATTCCACCGTTTACCGATGTAACTATGTGTGTAGAGAGATAACTAGCTGTACCGCATTTTACCATATTACCTTCTCTCGTAATTTATGTTTGGATCTTATACACTTAGGCGTCCTTTACGGTAATTTTAGTGTCTTTAATAAATAGCATTTGAAGTAGAAACCGTTTAGTTTATGCAAACGACCGCTGAGACAAATATATTTGAGAGTACATAAGTTTTCTTGTCATAATGTTAGTGTACAAAACTTTGTTTAATTAGTGGAACACAAAATTTATTTTCATTGGACCGTATGACATGCAAGGACGCTAGTATACTGCATTCTGAATATGTAAATTCTTCTCGAATCTTCGAAATTACGGAAGATACATATCCCCGAGGATTGATATTACAGTGAAGTTTAGGAATATATAATAACGTAATTATGGTGGTACACTTTACTTCAATTCAACAGGTTAATATACTTCTTAAAACGGTTACGATACATCTATATAGTGAAACTATATAGTGCATTTTTTTTACTGGCTTTACATCATTTCATATTATTAGATTAGAAGGTCAGAATTTTGGCCAATCATTTCCAATTAGTGATGACAAATTTGTCTATTAATAGACAAACCAGAAGATTGTCAACTTCCTCGTCTAAATGGCGGAAATCGGTAAAGTAAATTTATAGGAAGGTGTTAATTAAATATTATAAACCAGGCAAGGTTCCCTATAGCGCAGTATTGGGAATAGGTCTAAACTTCGCGTGACCATTTAAAAAATCATTGTCCTAATTACACTAAGAAACAGATAAAACCCCCTTTCCATGAAATGTCGATGAAAGTGTTCCCTGTATTTATCAATCACTGCGCCAAGATGTTCTGGAAATAAATCGACGTACGACTGGAGGAAGTGTACTTTTACGGACATATTAACCAAAATTTTTATAAGATCGTTGACAAGATCACGGAAATTTTCCGCCTTCTGATTTCCCAAAAAGTTGTGAATAATATTTTTGAATACTTGCCGAGCTGCTTTCTCCAGTAGATTCGATAACCCCTCAATCTTTTCATTATGCGTTAGTGATTATATTTGTGGACTCACATAGATGCCTTCGTTAATTTTTGCTTCACTAAATTTGGATATGGTCTTGACGAAATTCTTTATTAATTTTAGTTTGGTATGTAAAGGAGAATACGCACATTTTTAAGATTACAGAATGCGTCAGGAAACATGCGGTGGTGGTTATCCCTAAGCGTGAACAGAACTTTATGGTCTTTCGTAGCTGTAAGTCCATTTTGCTAATCTTTCGTGCTTCGCTTACACATATGAGTAAATAACCATACTCGGATAAAATATTCTCAGTCCCTTTTTCCCATTTTTAACATGCTCGTTTATGAATTTTTTTCATTTGAAATACACTTACAATTAGATGGAACTTCGAATAAATTCGAATCAGTGTTTAGTTCTTGTTTTAAGGATATTAAAATTGCTATTAATTTTATAACGCCTGCAAGAAATGTTAAGGAAAATAGAAGAACGTGCACTATTTTATTTAACAGGCTACTGCCAATATAGAATATGAGGAAGCATTGTAACGAGACTACTCTACATAGGTATAGAAATAGTTTCGTATGCATTTATCACGGCCCTACATCTACATAAAATTAAAACCTGTAAGACAGTAATGTCGGACCTTCCATATGTATTGGCAGTAGGAAATAAAGTTTTCCTATTCTGTAAAAATCATAATAATATAATTTATTTCACATATCTTTCTATTTACATAATTGATCAATTTATTTGTCAACGTTTCATCATAGGAACTTCTTCATGATTCCGCTATTACTCCACTAATCAAGTATTTTACTTTTAGTTGTCAATATATTACTTAAGAAACATACCTTGTTAGTCCTACATGTATTTGTCATACATAATAGACATACATTTGGTAAGTTTTTAATACCCGTTGGAATAAATGGACAACTTGATTAACCAATGGTAGTTAAATCCACTATCGGTAACTATAAAATCCTTAATATTTGGAATATAAGAGAATATAGGTACAATAAGAACTAACACATGCACTCTTGTCAACGGGAATATAAGAGTATTAAGGAAGGTATTTCGATACTTGTGATCTTATGACTTACGGCTTACGCATCTACAATACCTGCATTAAAATGTCACCGTTTCCTGTAATCTTTTAAGACTTCGAATGAAGTAAATCTAAAAGATTTAATATATATGAAGGTTCACTAACCTAACAGACGTATTGTTTTTTATGATTATGTAACAATTTTCGTTTCATTTAAATTATTGAACTTACGTACTATGTGTCACGTCAATATTTGTTTGTATTTGTTTATTCTGTTCTGTATTTTGTTTAATGGCATTATAGTTTTGCTATAACGTTCTCGATATTTTAAAAAATTGAATACATTATATTTTACTCTCTATTTAATCTAATAATAATTTGGAAATTTTTAATATTTAAAATCGTTCAAATAAGAAGTGAGAAGTATGTAGTAATAAGTAACCTTATTTTTATTTGTCATATTTGCTAGTAAGAACAAACCTCGAAATATCAATGAAAGTATATGGAACAACAAAATGTATCTTTGTAGCAAAAGGTATTTTGATCAAATGCTTCCAGTAAGAGGACTTAGCAGATCTGGATCTTTCGAATAAGCGGTTGTTACTGGCTACTCACTTGCGGGCGTAATCTAAGAATGTTAGAGCACATACATACATACTTTACACATTTTTAAAATCTTCTTTTCATATAAAAGTATACAAGATAGTCAATTTAAAGAAATATTTCTATGGGTATTTAGTTAGATAATTCTAATATATGCTTTACTGTAAAGGGGTCGATCAAGTTTGAAGTATCTTCCTTCAATGCGACCTATTGATCTATTGTGATTGCCCGGTTCCATTAATCCAATCCTATATTTTCCAATCCTAGGATTTATTTAGGTGCCGTGGCCTTGACCTCATCTAGCGTTAGAATTACGTTCGGTAGATGCTGAAACCATAGCTATAGAAGGAAATTATCAGTAAGGAAATGATTGGTAACAGTCCTTAACTCTAGTTTTCTAAGATCAAGTAGTTTCATGTTCTTACCTCGTGACAAGTTTATAAATTTCTTGGCTTGAGTTTATATAGGTTCCTATACTTATCATTCCTGCACTTCTTTACTAAGTTGGCTTTTAGAAACGCCAAAAAATGTTCTGGCATAATGAAATGCATCTTCTCTCCCCTGTTTTGTAAGTTTGTTTGCGTTAGCATTTTCTTCAGCACTGGTGTGCACTGCAAGGATACCCTTTTATCTGTGATCAGCTGCATAACATTGCTTTGACATTTTTAGACCAGTTTAGACTCAAAGCTATATTAAATGGCCTGACTGTCGGTATTCTGACTGTCGGTTTCATACCTACCCCATTCACGCATTCACGAACGTAGAGATCTACGTAGTGTAATTTCATATCGCAAATTATTAAGAATAATTCTAAGGCTGTTGTGAGTATGGTGATTGGACCGTAAATTCCAACTCCCACCCCTTTATCCGTCTGAGATTCGTCTGTGTACCAAACAAATGATCTATTTTTAAATTTTGTCCCAACAAAAGTCCTTGCGTGTTGGATAACGCACTCTGAATGATCGCCCATGACTATGTTTGATAAATATGCTGTTTCCTACAATTCTTAGGTGTCGGTTTAATTCGCCATCCTTTAAATGGTAAACGTATACAGATTTATTTTTATATTTTATGAAGTCTAATTAAAATAATTTTAAGTCAACATAATATCAACTTTTTTAAGCCATGCTGTACCGCACTAGACTACCAAACAGTTAATAACATTTCAAAAGATATTCACATTAATAGCTTTGCTTGTGATCATTTTAATTTCAATTTAGTATCGATTATATCTATATGTACCTCTTTGTTTGCCATTGAATTGTATACAGAAAATTGAATTAAATCAATTGACTAGTATCCTGTCCTTTATTATGCTAGACTTTCACATGGAGATATACATATGTTATCTTAAGATTGTGTATACACTTACAAGTATCTGTAATAATATAATCTACAAGAAAATTAACGTTGGTGCATTAATTTACAATATAGTCATGACCAAAAGGATGTAGACGAGGTTAAGAATGCGTAAAACCCAACACCATGACCGAGGTATTATCTAACACGTTGCAATTTATACAACGAATTAACATCTTCAGCGTATAAAGAAGAAGAATACCATTTCATCCTTTTATTTCTCCCGTGATAATAGTCCCCGTCTCTATTTTCAAGTATGTATACTATCCAATAAAAGAACACCGTGCTAACTAGCATTTATAAATAAGTATAAGCCCCGATATGACAAAACGATACTTGATGCGTGGCCTCAGAGTTGTATGTATGTAGGTTAGCAGGAATTCATTTAACGTACTGTCAACGGCTCGTTCACTTTTGATCTGAAATGAAGTACTGGTGGAATGAATGCCATTACCATTTTTGGCGCATCTACTTGTTCGACGTGTTTCGGGTCGATGGTTCTCCGTGCCTTTTTTCCATGCAAATAATTCTATTAAACATCGCTGAATTTGCATAATGAACGCATCTGCGTTGCGCGAATACCTCTGATTGACGTACAGAATGCTTCGGTTTTTGTATGTACATACGAGTACGTACATATGAATGATCGGATTAAGGTCTCTGACACGGTATTAATTAGTGCTAAATTGAACTAAATTAATTGTATTATAAATGCCAAGTAAGCGAAAGGAATGTTTGTAAAAGTTATCTTACGCTATCTATATTAGGTAAAACTTGCTTTTGAAATCAAAAAATCACTCATTGTGATTTCCCAGAAATACTCCAATAAGCTGGTCATATAATTACTTACAGATTCATAATAAATGAGGCATAATACATTCTCAATATGAGTATCATAATTATTATACCTCGAAAATTTAGTGATTATTTGTTATTCTTACTAGGTGACTCTATTCTTGCTTTTTTAATACCAGAGGCAAAATTTAGGGATGCTATTTGATCCCGCCTTAAACAAAGCTACTTTGAAACCAACAAATTGGAAATATTTTTGCAATACCCCTTTCACAGCAACAATCAATTTTATTCTAGGCATAGATCTACCTAGGTATATATTTTGAACAACGCGAAATCACCCAATTATACAGACACCTTGTAAATTGTTAATCAAAGAAAAGTAGAAGCCATAAACAGAGCTTTGAGGTACAGTTTGGTTGTTTCAAAGTTGAGCTTAATATCCTGTACCTCAAGTAGGTATCTGCCGGTGATTTGGTAAATTCAGGGTAAACCACTTAGGAATTATATTTCAAAGTGTAAAAACTGTACACTATACTGTGAAATACTGTATGATTAACAAATGTTCAAAGCTTCTTCAAAGATTTTGCTAAAAACAAACTCAAATTACTTCTTTGTACCAATTCAGTTCACTGTAAATTCAATTTAGACAATTGTATGGTTGAATGGTAAGATATAATTATGCGTTCATAGCCCACGAGATGAACTGGATTCATATTTCGGTTTGGTCAATGAAACTTTCCTAGAGCCGATGGCTCTAACAAATTATACGAAATTTTCAACAAAATAATTAATTTATTTTTCTTTACATCTTTTGGTTTGGCATTAAGGACGTGTTTTAAAAAAAGTGCCAATAATTCCTTAGTTCGTTGATTGTACTGTATGCAGCCTTCTTTCTTAACATACAACAGGATATTGTCAAATTTACTGGATTTCATTTGCAATTTTTTATTTGTCGCAATGCTCATCTCCAACATTGCCTATATTTTTCGGACAAAAATCCAGTGAGCATGTACTTTTTGGGACATATTGCAGCTAACGCCATGAAATGTTTGTATCAGTGTTAAAACTTATTAATTTGAATTCCAACAATTAGAAAGTATTCCTTAAGATATTTAAAACCGTCACTTTCTTGATTCAATGCCTTAACAATGTTGTCTGTGTGCCCTAGTTTTACGATCTTAGGTGATATTAAGACCTTTTGTTTTTCTACTAAAAGCTGTTGTTATACATTATGTTTTCTTTATATAATGTTCTGTAGCAACAGTCACTCCTTAGGCGGCTTTCACACCAAAGTCGCATGCTACGTGCGACTTGTTGCCTGGAAGCAGAAAATATGCTACTTGTTTTGAAACGTATATTACTAAATGAATACCTTTTCACCGAAGTCGCGTAGCATGAATGCGACGTTGCGACGTGCGACGTGCAGCGTGCTTCATAGGACAGGTTCTATATTTTTGCTAGTTTGCTATCTGATCTGTGCGTGCACAGGTATGAGTTCATTTACGTTTGGAGTTTTTAATGAATTAACGCGATTTAGCATCTCACGCTATGCCACTTTGGTATGAAAGCGAATTTAGACGTCGCACGATGCGACGTGCTTCCTGCTTCCAAGCAGCAAGTCGCACGTAGCATGCGACTTTGGTGTGAAAGCCGCCTTAATGTAATGGTTTTCCAAAAGAAATACAACAGTATTTGGTGCAACCTTATTGCAGGCCTAAATAATTGCAACAACTTTAAAGTACGCATATTATATTCCACATTAGTCTTTGTACTTTATATTCTTTAACAAAATTGTCAAGATTGCTTCATAGAAACAACATGCCCTTTTGGAATGGAAGCATATATATATTTTCATTATGTAACAACATTGCCTTCAAGTTAGTCTTTAATAGTCTGTTTTTTAAGATAATGAGCTTTAAAAAGTTTGCAGACAAGATTTTGATATCTGTTGAGGCGGGTACTACTAATTTGCAATTTTGTCCCTAAGAGGGTCCATTGCTGTACCACTCACGAAGTTCTGTTTGCGATTTTAACAAATGAATACTCTTATTAATGAAAAAAATATATATATAAAGGTAAAGAGTGTCGATGTACAGATAACCAAATCTAACAACTGATTGTTATGTTTTGCAATGTTTACGTATTTTCTGCACTTTGTCATATAATTTATACACTATTGTTATACCATTATATTTTAAACTTGCAAATTTCCGATAAAATCGTTCATTTAGTAGCTATTATATATATTAGTTGTTTGCCAGCCTGTTAGAGATAATTATTACAATAAGCACACAGCAATCGAGTTAAGTGTCCACGTTTAACGTAACATTTTAAATTACTTGTTCCCATGTTATTATGTATATATTAACATGCTTTTTATATTGAGTTATGCTCATTACTTAATTTCAGTTTGACTTTAATTAATAACTAGTGCGTTCGTTTACATGACGATACATTTTATTTGCTTATGTATATTTACACAATTGTAAAGGAATCTTATCAATGTAACATGAAGAAGGAAGAATGAAATGAGAAGTTTCCAACGGCTTTCATCCATACGTATTCTTTTATTATAGGATGGATTGTGCTGAAATAAACGCACGTCTCCTTTGTTTTTGATGAGTCACACACGATAATGGGCGATTGCCAAATCGTTAGGCAGAGGAAATCTATTTATACTATGAATATGAATGAATTCAACACCTTTGATTGATATTTTAATCATGATCGTTTTATTGAAGGTTATTAGAACGAATTCTTTATATAAATCTGCATGCGATTTGCAGTTAATAAGAAGAATTTTTAATCTAACATCATATGATATTTCGAATAGATAGATACTTGCGCAAGTTGAATAATTTTGAGTTATTACAACATGACCTGTTTAAAAAACAATGCGATAAAAATCAACAATTTATTTAGGAATGCGTGTAGTCATTTTCATTTGGATCTATCTATCATTGTACTAGTAGCCTATAGGTGTTGATTATAGAAATTTGAAATAGTTAGATACATATAAATATTTATTGTGCAATTTAATCATAAGACAGTAATGTCAACTCGTTCTTGTTGTTCAAATTTTTAGATTTAAATTTATTTATGTGTTTATATTCAGAAAGGCGGAGCTTAAATTGAGGAGAGATATTTTCAAGTGCTTTTGTAAACTTGCTTATATTAGCTGCGGACCTGGAATTTGCCATTAGGATAAGTCAGGAAGAATGTCAACATTACCAATTATGTTTTTTTTTGTTTTTTTTAAATCTCATCACACTCCCTCACACATTCAAAGTTTTCTTCTTAGGCTTCTTAGGTTGAATAGAAAAGGTCAATCAATGATAAATTGATTTATTTTGATTCAACCTTTTACCTTTTTTTCACTTCCTATTGATGCTTTTAATCCAGCCTCTTCTGCAGCTGGGATGTAACGATAAAATTGCTATTTTGTTCCACAGTTTTTTATTTTCCTTGTTTTATTCTTGGGTAGATGAAAATTTTGTTAACAGTTTTGTTGGAGCTTTTTCTCATTCAGATCTAATGTTTTGTTTGCCACAACCAGATTGCGATTTAAGGTGGCATATTTATTCCGATCGAATTCTAGGAATGGTTTTAATCGATTTCAAATTGCTGAAAATTGAGAAAAGGTAGAGCATTTGTGCTTAGAAGAAATATGTCCGATGAGTTCCTACGGAGACCTAACTTGATATCGCGTTAGTTTGCGACTGATATGTTGCCCGTATGTGTTACTAGTGGACCAAACCAATATTTACATGTACACTTTAGATTCTGAAGGCAGGAGGTAGGAATGGTCCTTCTACTGAACAGCACTCTATAGGGCTCACTGCTTCACCCTTTCTACCAGTAGCTATTTTATTCACCACTTTAGCATCTTTTCTTGCAACATTCTTGTTTATTAAGTGTATCCCAGTGTCATCAACGTTGATAGCTTGTTCTAGAACATTATAAAATTCTTAGGATTTCATGACAGCGTATCTCAGTACAGACGCTTCACCCCTCCTTATCCTTGAAATCCAAAATTACGAAATTAGACCTAAAACGTTCAGGCTTATAATTTATTGTTACCAGAAATCTTGTATAATCTGATTTGTGTTTAAATATGAGTGTACTGTAAGGTTGAAAAAGATATGAAGGCGAAATATTAGACTTACTCTCAGTCACAGTTAAACAAAGCAGCACAACCTAAATCGTTCTATTTATTCACTAGTGTCTAGTGCGAATTCGTTTTCCGCACGTGAGCACATACTTCAGCGAAGTTTCCTCACTGACTTTATCGGTTTCTTCATACAGGACATAAAAAACTTCCAGAACTCTGCGAGTCTAAACGTGCAAATAACCATAATAAATAAGTAGTAATAAAAACTTCGGTTTAAGGATTAAGTTAATAGAGGTATCTGTACAAATAGTTATGTTAGAAATTGACATTGAATCAGGTAGTTTACCTGATTCAAGGAAATCTTGGAAAAGTATTGTCTTCATTGTTTCCTTTTTTACCATTCCTACTCTCCGTTACTATTCAGAATATATCATTTCTTGTACACCATAATAGGTGACATGATATCGATTCGTTCAAAACAGTATCATTCTTATGGCACAATAAACTTTCGTTTTTCGACAGAGGTCAGTTTCAACGCGATTGATTGTACATACATATACTAAGTAAGTACTAATTGCTGAGCGCTCGATAATTTAAATATGCTGTAATTAAAAAAATGTAGTTGACATATAAAAATCGCGTAATTTTTACAATTTTATGTAATAGTTTAAAATTACAGCTTGATCTGACTACCACAAAATTAACGCCAAAAAGAATAGAATTTTATTACATATTATTGTTGTCACAGTCGTTAACTTAAAATTGTGTAAGCCTTACAATTGTAATTGTACTATATTTAACAGTAAATTGTTTTTGATGTAGGCACGTGAGTGTTTCTTTTTATGGTTGTTAGAGAGTTAGTAAGAGACAAAATTATCACGGAACGTCTAAATGGTAATAGTTTTAATCGTTCTGTTATTGCAAAAGTAAAAGTAAAATAGACTACCGTAAAAAAGCGTATTGCGATAGATTTAAAAATAGAAGTATTTATATGGTTTCGCTTGAACACTGTATTAAGATAAACCGTAAACGTGTAGCATATGGTAAGTTTGATTAATTGTGTAACTGTTAAACGTTTATAGATACTAAGAAAGTAACAATATGTCTATTCAATAAATTAATCAATATAGTGCCGGTATATATTACAATACACTTTCATATTATACAGAACATATTGCTTATATCTATGTTCAAGGTAAACGTAGAAGAAGATACAATCTGTAACAAAAATATTTGGAAATATTGTGTCGAAAGCTCTATTTTTTCCCAATGCGTATGCCAGGATATTTGCACTGAAAATGGAAATGTCACGCAAGTAGAAACATGTGATAACTTTCATATTTTCAAAAGAACAGTGAACTCACTGTTCATATTTTATTGAAACCACATACGTGTATAAATTATGGAGCCATTGGTCGTCAAGTTTTTACCCCCAAATGGGTACAATACATTTTCACAAAGTACTTTAGCGCTTGTATGCGACATATTCGAGTGAAGTATAACCACCAAAGAGAGATTGAACTCCTTAACAAAATGTTACATTTGACCTTACCTCACTACACACAAATAGCGAATTGCGCAAGCGATTATTATTTGTTTTGCGGTTTTTTTTCGTATTACTAGCAACTGATGAAAAAGTGTTCCGAAACAGACATAAATATAGATAAGATATACATAAATGCATATTGCTATGCCACACTTTCCATCAGGGTTGTTAAAATTGAATATGTAAATATTTTTAGAACTTTAACACTAAGAACATAGACACATACAAAAGATTAACTTTTATTATCTGAGCTGCTTCCTATTTTTCCAACCGAAACTTACTCTCAGTATAGTTTCAAAACGTCCGCTGATAATTAAAGGCAATCAATGGTTGACACACAACTATTGAAAACAATTACTTGGGACTATTTGCGACAATAACGTATTCGTAACTGTAATGTAAGTTAAAGAAATATAAGAGAACATACTTACTCATGTTTTTGTTTTATGTAAGTATTGGTATATTTTTTATTACAATAAGAGTCAATTTTTTATTGCGGCCTTCAACAGATGTAATAGGGAAAGTTTTACGTAAAATGTGTAGTTAGCATGGGCCAAATTCCAAGAACCGTGTTAGGTCAGGTCTATTCCCAGGAATTAGAATACATCAGGAAGCTGTCACTCATACAGAATACAAGAAAGAAAACCACCAAAGAGCTGGTTTTGAGATGGTCGGTTTAGAAACCAATTTAGTTGATTGAGTCCTGGTTTTGAAAGCAGCTTACAATCAACCAAAACCAGTCCTGAACTAGCTAAGCTGCTTTCAAAACCAGCCTTCAATCAACTAAGCTGTTTACAATCTGGTCAAAACCAACTTGCAACCAGCTTTCTGGGTGATTCCTTTGATGTATTCTACAAGAATTCTTGTATTCTAATTCCTGGAAATGGGCGTGGCTAAATTATCATACAGTTGTTATAATTTTTCCCTCAACATTTTCCCACTATCTTCAGAATGTTCTGTGCTCGAGTGCCCCTATCCTTACTGTTAATACCTATTAAAATTTTGAAAAACACAAGAGTATTATAGATTGCGCTGAAGCTATAACTTTGGAAACATTACAGTTTACTTTACTTGTAGATGCAATAGGAAGTCTTACATAATCAGCAATACCTTGATAATCAATGGCATTTTTTTGATTTGGTTATTTGTTTTTTTTTCTCTTTTCTATCGTTAAAATCAGAAAATATCTTGTTCGAGCATTGATATGGAATGCTTGTGAAATTTTTGTTACATATTATCTCGGCTAATTTCACTGCGAAACAACTTTTACTGTTTTATTTTTTACTTGTTTCCGTAAAAAATGTACAGCTCGTTCTAAAAAATTTCATATCTCCGCAGGTTTGGTCGTAATATCCGTAGCTGTATCCTCCCATGGGGCAATGTATGTCTCGTAAAGCTGCAGGGGCATTCGCGGCAACGGCTGCTGCAGCTCACCAGAGGCCAACTGGAATGCATAGACATCAAATTCTAGACGAGGTAAGTCCTACACGTAAAAATTACTGACGTAAATGCCTGTACAGGGGAATCGTTGTGAGTATTTTATGAGGGAAATGAGCGTACTCGTGATACTCTAAAATAGCAACATCTATTACACTTTTTTTATCTTCATTAAAGTTACATCAGCTCTCAATTATTTAAGTTACACCGTCTGGACGAATGCTATAAAATTTTGTTCAATTTTTTAATCAATAGCAATATGCTGATTGCGAAATTACATTCACGTCTCGTCCGTTTTTTATAAAACATGTTTTGTCTTCACTTATTTTTATAGCATTCGCATTCTCTGTATTCACCAATGCAGATAAAATGCAGCAAGTAGAGCTTGTTAAAATTGTGTTACATGTATGTATCTACATACATACATATGTACATGGTATACATGGTATTCGGCATCTTCTCATGTAGTAGTCATGAGCTTCTCGGTAAAATTACTCAAATACTTAACTTTCCTAGCATTACGTCATTGTCTATTTACTTTAAAGTCGTAATATGTCTACGGGTTCCGCTACCTAATTTCGTCAGTATATCGAACCTATGTCAACAGAATTCAACATTTTACGTCATATATGCGAGTTAACTGCTTATCGATTCGCTACCCTTGAATATGTGCAAACGTCAGACGTGTACTAGTGTTTGGCGTCGGGATTATTGATTCTAATTTAACATTAAAAGAAACTTTAAAGCTGCTTTTATTGTTTTCCGTATTTACTTGTACACCAAATATAAATGTAATTTTTTTACATCAGGCACAAATTTTAAGAAAGCTATTGAGGTTGTTTTAGTACTTTCAGAGTGTAAGATTTCTATGAAAGAACTTTGTTCTGCTTATAATATCAAGCTCATCACACCATGTTTTAGAATATTGGAGTATGAATTTGTGAAACATTTGACTAGTAGACGAATTTGGATGTCAAAAAAGTGTTCACTGAAGAAGAAGAAATAAATTTACAATATATTAAAAACATGGTCAGAATGAGCTATGGTTTAACAAAAAAAAAGTGAGAGAACTAATCATTCCACTGCTAACAAAAACAAATTCCTGAAGGATGCGATGATGACAAATTGCTGAAGAGGTGTGGATGAATGGTTTTATAACTTTGATGTCATTCGGACTTGGCAATTAAAATTGGAATTTGGAATTGTAACGAAAGTGGACAATTAACAGCCCAAACTCTAGCAAAAAATTGTTTTAGCACGAGATGCCAGACAGCCTTAACGCGTTATTTCAGAAGAGCGTAAAAGTCTTATATCAACGTTAGCAGCAATTAGTGCCACTACAAACCCTACTCCACCTTTGCTTATATTGCTACAGGTAAATTATAAGGATAGAATACTCTGTAGTACTTCGGTTAGGTCGATCGCTGCCGCAACTGCCTCTGATAAAAAAAGAGAATACTTCTCTTCATTTTTAAGGCATTTGATTAATTTTGTTAAGCCGTTAAAAGAAGAAAGAGTCATGTTATTTATTTATGCATACGCATTTGAACGTTGAGGCAGTAAATTTAGCTTATTTTGGTGTAGTTGTGGTAACGTTTCTGCTACATAAACTCCCATAAAGCTAAACTCCAGATGTTCATGTTTTTGGCGTTTGTTTTAAGTTTATAACCAGGAGATTAACGCGTGGATACTCAATCATCCAGGGCAAACATGTATGATGTAGCAAAGGTGGCGGGATAATCTTATGCACGTATGGTTTTGTTCCTAGCAACATTACAAAAGGCTCGAAAGCTACTAATACTCAGCGAACTAAAACCATGCTTAATGATGCTCTAAATTTATCTAATTCTTTTACGAAGCTTCTTACAATTCAAGAAAGTGTATCTGCCTTTATGTTTTCCAGTGTTGTCCAGGATGTTTCTACCAACAACGCCATGGGTGATCTCGACAGACTTTTAAAGTCTTCATTAAGAAAAATATATCTTTTGCCTGTAGATAATTCAACCATATTCGAGAGCTCTGCTAAGAAAGAATACCAAAAAAAAACGAGAAAGCCTGGTAAGGCAATGATTGCTAAAGATACTCCTTAAACGTTAGAAATTAGGATGACCAGGAGAAATCAAACCCCTATAATGAAATATAGGAAAAAGAATGAGTTCAACTTGATCAGCATTTGTGTAGAAAGAAATTTACAAAAAAGAAATACAACCCCAAAGAAGCAAAAAGCCATCTGATAGAGAAGATGAAAGTGAAGGTGCCATACCTCTGGTAGAAACAGATGACGTAGTAATGATGAAGAGTGTATATTTTGCGATGAAGCCTGCATAACTGATTTGATCTGAGAACACTATATTAGATGCATAAGATACACATGACTTGAGCACATGAATTGTATACTGGCACTGAAAAGTATGGTTGGAAGATATTCACCTGTAACTAACATCCTGCAGGTACGAAAGGGTATTAATATAATACAAAAAGAACAATGCATCAGTAGCTAGGTACTAACATATACTAAATTTTAAATACTGATTTTTCTTGTTTTTAATCGAGCTAATGTATTAAACGTTTCATTGTATGGGCTCAATTCGAGTCTCCTAAAGCCGGAAACAGACATGAAATTTTTAGATTGTTTAAATTAAATGAAAGAATCAAAACTGCTATTTTGTGTAAATATACAACATCTAAATATTTATATAGTTCTTAAAATACTTGAAAACAACATTAATAACATAATAATGCGGGAAGCACTAGAGCAGATCTCGTGAAAATATTTTATTATATAGATATTTTGCCACTTGCTAATAGCTTATACTTACATTAATTAGTAACAATAGGAACATGTCTGAAGATCGTTCACACGATATCTAAATCGTTAAATACTAGCACCTACGCATACCATATTAAAACAACTTGTTTTTAAATATATTCACTTAATTTGTATTCTACCATAATAATATTAGATGTCTTGACGTCACCGATCTACACGGTGTAATAAATTTAGTTGCCATCGTTGATTCTATATTTAACGACGTCCGTAGAACAGTCTCATGTAAGCATAATTATTACATAGGTATAGCAATGCAAATCACAACTACGCTGGATTTATATGTATTGAACACTGTCGTAATATATACCGGGTGACAACGGAATAAGGTAACAGATTATAACTTTTTTATCGTGTAATAGATTTACTTGACATTTAACATTAAGTTATTTCATGTAATCGCGCATCTTTCTAAACTTCGCCACCTCCTCTTTCATTTCCTGTTTAACCGGAAGTGACATCAACTTTTTATTTTTAAATACAACTATGCTTGTTTTTTGTTATATTTTGATCCGCTGATAAATTTAGAATACGTTGATATGTCACACGATAGGATTTTATCTCAAAATGATCGGGAATAGTTAGTTTTTGGTAACAACAATAAAGTGCTCTTGAACACATATTCATGATTATTTGTTAAGGGTTAGTTGCATAAACAAAATAACAATGAATTTGACATAGTCCATCTACAATTTTTGTCAAAAATATGATTTTGAAATAAAGATATTCGAAAAATATGAAAAAAAAATTTTTTCAACTTTTAAATAGCCTTAACTTAATTTTTTTAAATACACCCGTCCTATTTTTATACAATTATTTCCTTCGTGTTTTTATTTGCTTTGATTTCATACTAACAGAATATCAAATTGTTCATAAATAATTAAGGATAAGTGCAATTATTACTGTATAACTGCACTAACTGTAATATACAAATTAATGAGGCTGACAATACGTGCGTGCATCTTTAACAGGTAGTGTGCCTTGATACTAAATTTCACGAACTGTCATTAATTGTCAAAATTACTAATTAATCGGTAGATTGGATGACTTAAGGCATTTTTGGCAGTAAAATAAGTGTTAAAAAAGAAACACATACAATGAATTTTACCAAAAACGAGCAAGTAGATATGCTATTAGTTTTCGGCGAGTGTCAACGAAATTCTAGACGAGCGCAAACGTTGTATTTCCAGCGATATCCAAAACGACGACAACCAAATAATGTGTACTTCATAAGATTAGAGAAAAAGTTTCGATCCGAAAATGAACATCGTGATGAAGGAGTATTCATTGTGAGTGAAGAAGTAGAAATAAATGTGTTAGCATATGTGGAAGTGGAGAAGAACGCATCTATCCGCCAAATTGCTCAAGATCTGGATATAAGCCGCGAATCTGTGAGACTAATTTTAAAGAAACACAAGTACAAAAGTTTCAAGTACCAGATTAATCAACATCTATATGTTGCAGATCATGAGCGTAGATTGAATTTTGGTAATTGGTTACTAAATCATCAACGCGAAGACGAAAACTTTATACGCAGAGTTATCTTTTCCGATGAATCAAGATTTACAAATTTAGGTGCGTTTAATAGACAAAACACACGATATTGGGCTCGAAACAACCAACATTTATTTAGAGAGGGTGCATATCAAGAACGTTTTGGGTTTAACGTGTGGTTAGGAGTAGTAGGTAACCAGTTACTACCGCCAATAATTTTTGATGGCCCTTTAACTGGCGAACGATATCTCGAATTTCTTACAACCGAAGTTGATGGGTACATTAATGCGTTGCCACATATTTTGCGACGTCGTGTCTATTTCCAACAAGATGGAGCTCCTCCTCATAATGCGAGAATAGTGGTAGATTACCTTAATCAGAGGTTTGGGAATCAATGGCTGGGAACAAATGGGCCCATTAGATGGCCAGCGCGATCGCCCGATCTGACACCACTAGACTTTTTCCTTTGGGGTCATTTAAAAAATATAGTTTATGCTACATCTCCAACAACCAGAGAAGATTTGGAAGCTAGATTAAGACAAGCAATTAATGAAATAACTAGGCAGCAATTAAACAACATGTTGCAAGAAATTGTTAGAAGAACAACTGTTTGTCGTAATTGCCATGGTCAGCAGTTTGAGCATTTATTATAGTTTATATTATGTTCTTGTTTTTCTTTTTTTTGTAACTTTGCTAGTCTATTTCTATATTAATATACTGAAATTATTGGTTTTCTTGTTGCAAATGAAAAGGTTTGTTTTAATTACCAGAAAAATTTTTATTTGTTCTTATGTGGTAGATGCTATGGCCGTATTAGTGCATACTACGTATCAAAAATTCAGGTACTACCAGCCTCATAAATCTCTACACCACGTTAATCGAACGCACCTTACCACCACCAACTCATTTACTGCCAAAAATGCTTTAAGTCATCCAATCTACCGATTAGTTAGTAATTTTGACAATTAATGACAATTCGTGAAATTTAGTATCAAGGGACACTACCGGTTAAAGATGCACGCACGTATTGTCAGCCTCATTAATTTGTAGTTAGTGCAGTTATACAGTAATAATTGCACTTATCCTTAATTATTTATGAACAATTTGATATTCTGTTAGTATGAAATCAAAGCAAATAAAAACACGAAGGAAATAATTGTATAAAAATATGACGGGTGTATTTAAAAAAATTAAGTTAAGGCTATATAAAAGTTGAAAAATTTTTTTTTTCATATTTTTCGAATATCATTATTTCAAAATCATATTTTTGACAAAAATTGTAGATGGACTATGTCAAATTCATTGTTATTTCGTTTATGCAACTAACCCTTAACAAATAATCATGAATATGTGTTCAAGAGCACTTTATTGTTGTTACCAGAAACTAACTATTCCCGATCATTTTGAGATAAAATCCTATCGTGTGACATATCAACGTATTCTAAATTTATCAGCGGATCAAAATATAACAAAAAACAAACATAGTTGTATTTAAAAATAAAAAGTTGATGTCACTTCCGGTTAAACAGGAAATGAAAGAGGAGGTGACGAAGTTTAGAAAGATGCGCGATTATATGAGATTACTTAATGTTAAATGTTAACTAAATCTGTTACATGATAAAAAAGTTGTAATCTGTTACCTTATTCCGTGGTCACCCGGTATAGGATATGGTAAAAATATGGGAAACATGTTTTAATTATAAGAATATTTATTATACAATTAGTCCATTAACATCCAAAAACATGTATGAATGTTCTCTGCTCTTCTCGTTCATTTCTCAACTAATAGCTCACTGTAGACCTTATACATGTACATATACAATAGGCACTCTGGACAGGTGTATGTAAACACTAATTCGTGTAATCATCGTATGTAACTGTACGAAAGCGTTGTTTTATATTCACATTCGTAAGTGCCAATTATAGGTAGAAAAATGTTTTGCCTCGTGGAAGTTTGTTTCCTACGGAGCAAAAGTAGAAAAATCTGAGAACGTATACTAGTAAATGCATGTCTAAGGAGTTTACTGAACTTTGTTGTTATATATTCATTAATGTATGGTTATGGGAATGGCCTAGTAAAGAAAGGCATTGTTTTATGCATAGTAATTTTTCCGGTTTCATATTGTTATTGTGTTCATAATGCTTCCACTAATTTGCAAGGAATTTATTTGTCAAATGTATGAGATTGAGATAGTCAAGAGAAATTTCGGTGACTTATGTAGTTGATGCTACAACGTAGTAAAGCACTCATTAACGAATAATAGAATGTGAGATATTATATTTATTTTTTTTACTGGTGTTTTTCAAACTAATTGGCATGATTGTTAACTTAATTCTTGTCGTTTTCCATTTATTTGGCCAAGTTACAGCTTGCTTTTTACCATATAACTGTATCCTTCTAAAGCATAGTAGATCTTTGTTGATTTAATTATCATCCAAATGCCATGGTTTCTTAGACATTTTTATCTCTAGAAAGTAATAAAAGTCATATGATTAAAGATACAAGATAAGGGCTCAGCGTAGTTAGAACAGAAGAGATGTTTTACAAGATACTTTTCGACAAAATGTCAAATTTTTAGAGCAAAATACTATAATAATTTTATTTGTTTAATTCTTTTAGTCAACTTATGAATATATTAATACTTCTTTTGATCCTGAATTTATATATATTTATATAAAATTCGTGTATTTATTTTTTATATTTGGTTAACTTTATACATTGTCTTTTGCCTAATAAATATGATTATAGAAGAGGTAGTAGGGTGCCGGGAATCTCAAAATTATAGATTTTAATTAAAATTATTAGGAAATGCAGTTTAATCAAAAGTCTTAGAAACATTGCTGTACACAGCCAAAGCAGTATTATCATCCTCGCTGCCATTAGTAAATTTGTGATCTTGGTGATCTTCAAACAGATTGTTTAACCTCAAAAAATAATTTCTTAGAGACAACAGCTTTAGATAGTTCGCCTACATGGGGTAATAGGCGTGAAATTGGTTTACAGTTTGAAACAATAGCTTTGTTGCCATTTTTATAAACTGGAACTATCTGTGCAGTTTTCGGGATAAAAGGCCATTTAACAGGGTTTTATTTTATATAAGAAATAGTTATTTAACTAAACTTGATCGCTTCATTGTATCAAGCTTGTGGTCTGGCGGAAAACACCATGTGCAGAATCTGTCAGACAGATGAAGAGACCTCGCAGCACATTCTGTGCCAATGCGAGGGACTAGCCAAATTGAGGCTAGAGTGCATTGGCGAACCATACCCACACTCGGCGAGCTACATGAAGACCACCCCGGCAAGGCTGGAAAGCTTTATAAAAAAGGCTAAACTAGACCAGGTGGTCTAGATAATAGGGAGCTACAATAGACCTATGGGTCGCAGTAGCAAGAGGCCACATAGCCATCCCACTTAATTATCTATCTATCAAGCTCATATCGGATGTAAATTCAATAATGCTGAAGATGTTAAAAGAGCTATTGGAACATTGTTTCTCGACTAAAGAAGGCGAGTTGCTAGGTTCATTAATTGCCTAAAAATAGTCTGAAAGTACCTAAGTCACAGATAGCATCCGTTTTGTTGTTACCTGACAATATTTTGGTTGATATAGCTTTAACGGGTTTTCAATGTTATCCTTTGAAAAATCTCAATCGCGAAAGGGAGCTTACTTAATTTTGCATGCGATTCTAACCATTTTCGCTAGAGCGATTAATTAAAATAACGATTTTATTCTATAGTGTTCACTTCTGGAAATACCATATGCATAAATGTTTAACTAATTGTAAGAGATGGGGCCAGCGAACAGTACGCGGCGTATTAATTTGACACACACCATTTTGTTCGTCTGACATTTAAACCAGAAACACACACAAGTTGTGTCCACCAAAAACTAGCGTCTTTGTTTTATTGTTTAGTGATCATGTCGAGTTTTGTGTCTGGAAAAGAACATTTGCGGCAGGCATTGCTTTTCTTATTTAATCAAACGAAAAAGGCTGTTGAAAGTCATTGCTCCATAGATTACAACATGTGAGACATGGTTTCGACAATTTAAAAATGCTGACTTCAATGTGAAAGACAGACAGCGATCTGGTAGACCACAAAAATGCGAAGACGAGCAATTGCAGACGAGTTATTAGATGATGACCCAGCACAAATTCATCGGCAATTAGCGGAAGCATTACATGTATCACAAAAAACAACCAGCAGACGTTTACGAGCAATGGGATCAGTACACTCGGTAAATGGGTCCTACACGAGTTGAACGAACGTCAAGCAGAAAATCGCAAAGTCACTTGTGAAATGCTGCTTCAACGCTACGAAAGAAAATCATTTATATATAGAATTGTTACGGGTGGCGAGAAATAGATTTATTTTGAAACCCCGACTCGGAAAAATGCGTGGCTTTCACCTGGCGAAGCCGGTCCTTCAACACCAAGGCCAAATCGCTTTCGCAAGGATGTCTATGTCTTTTGGGACCAGAGCGGTGTTGTGTAACAAATGATTAATTTAATTCACGCATTAATCGAAAGAGATCGGAATGGGCCAGAAGACATGGCAAATTTTGTTGCACGACAATACGCCATCTCATTCAGCAAAACCAGTGAAAGACACCTTGAAATCGCTTGGATGAGACATTCTTCCGTACCCGCCGTACTCCCCAGACCTGGCACCATCCGACTATCACCTCCTCGCTTCAGTGGGGCACGCGCTCGCAGAGCAGCACTTCAGCAATTTCGAGGAAGTTGGAAAATGGCTCGACGAATGGTTTGCCGTAAAAGGCAAGCAGTTTTTCTGGCCTGGTATTCATCAATTCTGATCTGAAAGTATTGGTTGGCCCTTTTTCATTCCACAATTCGTAGTGCCTTCATTTGAAATGAATGAACTATAGAGTTTCTTACACAACTAGAAGGTTTTATAAAAAGAAACTTCACTTAAATCACTTCATACATACAGCAATATTTGGTATTTTCCTAGTAATAAAAAGTAAATAAACTACAATAATTACATAGTAATGCTAATTCGTAAATGAGCATCCGTCTTAATTTCCCATTAGAAATCTATTAGCATTCTTTAGTCTCAGGAATACTAGGAGGATAAATTTTAAATATCTATAAACTTAATGTACTAAGAGAAAGGACAAATAAAGGACATTCATACTAACATTGTAGTCAAATACATTGAAATAGAAGACTTATACATACTTATTTCGAAAATCATTATACTTAATGGAATATTCTGAACTATTTAATTGTTTGTCAAGTTTAAATACTTTTTGAGTATCTATTGTATAAGCCACTTAACATTAAGCGTTCTATTAAAAAGTGAAGAAGTTGTAACTATAATGTGTAGGTAATATGTTAGGAGTATATTACATTAACATGATTAACTATTATTTATAGGAAAGACGAAATGCAATCTATAGAACATATACATATATGGAAGGTATTTATTATTAATTGTATTAATTATTATACTAATATAGTACCTAATAATAGTAAACTTCTTTGTAGTAAATTTATAGCCAAGTAGTAGGCAGTGCTTTTAATTGGGGTCAGCACTATAAATTCGACAACCTATTAGAAGGTATTTGTGAGTCACCACATTCTTATTGTTGTGCTTTATATTAGTTTCAAATTTTTACTTTTACCAAATAAACATCAATACGAGTATTTGTACTTACATGAAAAGCTCTATTTCAAAAGACTTGAATTCAAACATACATACATAGTTTAGGAAGAAGTCTACATATGTGTATACACTCGCGTATTCGGAATTTACTTTATTAAGATTTAATAATAGTCAATTTTAAATATAAAAGTGCATGTAATTACAACATTAAAACATTCGTAGAAGAAAAGAATCTTATACATTAATTCTTTATTTTTATAATGATATCCTAATATCCATGCGTAATGTATTGTATGCACTTTAAACTGCGCTCCTGAATCTAGAAAGTTCTGACAAGTTATATAGCATCGTGTTTGATCATTTTCGTGTTGCTAAACGTGATCAAATTATTACTCATGCAAGCACGGGCACCTATAATGATTATAGTTATGAATTGGATTTTATGTTATTAAGTATATAATTGAGTATGATTGCCATTTATCGAAAAACATCTGAAGTATACGTTAAAGTGCACAGTACGTCGCAGTAATTAAATTTTCTATTACTTTCGTGATGTAATATATTTTACTTATTAAAACATTGATTCATATATTTGTGTTCTATAATGCTAATTATATATGCGACGAAGTAAATGTAATAATTTCCATTGAATACTACAAAAGCTATAATGTTAAGAAATATGTAGTTACATCACAATCTGTACTGAAAAATAAAAACACCTTTCATACCATTGCTTTTTATGTACAGACTACAGACTATAAAAAAGATGCAGTTATTCAGGTATCCGTGATTCAAGGTGATCTTCCTCTGTACACACTCGGAGAAGCCTTATGTTAGTATAGTAGGCACTGTCATTTAATTTCGTACAAAATATATACTAAAACAATCTAGAATTTCGAGCATTTCGATAAATATAGTGCCCCTAATGTATATTCTTTAATTTAGTCATGACAAAACGTCGTAACATCCTAGGACATAATTGAAGTAATAAACCTGATAGAGGGCAGAGTGTAATAGACATTGCTAAATTGTTCAGATAAGTGACATTAAAAGGAAAACATCTGCTTTCATACGTTGTTCCAATGTTTCCGGTAATCATTAGCTGAAACTGCTAGTTGTTAGCAAGGCAATTAAACTTAAAGGCTTTTAAGGGCAGTTAAAATGGTGCCGTGGTGCGTATGGGCCAAAATAAAAGAAGTGGGTTACAATGGATAGTTTTCGTAAATGGTTCCATAACTTTTTTTTTGTACCTAAAATTAAAAAGAAATTGATTTAAATTGCCGCCGAAATTATTGGTTAATTTGGATAAGCCGCTGAAAATTCTGCTATAGGAGAACAATGCATTCAAGGATAAAGTATTCAAGCAATGTTGCTACCATCCCCATTTATAACGGGTCGATGGCCGCAGTGGTTAGGCGGCTGACTATTGTTGTGAGAGGACGATAGGTGCCGGGGTTCAATTCTCTGGAGGGACAGTGACATTTTTTCAGAGAGTTTAATCCCGGATCGACTTGCCATTCGCTATTGGAAGCAAAGTGATTAACAGCGCGGCATCATAAAAGGCGATATGATGCTGTCACAAAGCCATTTAAACACAACTTACACACACTAAACTACACCGCAAGAGTTGCTGTGATAGCCAGACAAGCAATACAGCTTACGGAGTCACTGCAACAAGGCACCCACCACACATTAAAAAAAATCAACATCCATTATTACACAATAACATGTAATTCAAACGATGCATTGTCGGTGTTATCTATTTTATATAAACTTCTATTCGTCCGTTAACTTGCGTTAGACTTAGATTATGAGATACTCAGAATGCTGAATATACTGGATACCAAATATCTGACTAGCCACGAAATAGAGCAATGGTTTGACGATGGATGAAGACATTCTAGATACAGATGAGGAGAAAATCATCATTGACAGCAGGCCAGCATACTTTCTGCCATATATGGTATAACACTAATAACACCATATGTCATCACTGTAGTGATGTTTTGCAAAATCTACAACATATGGATCATCTATAGCTGCAATTTCTTTCTAATTTTGAGGAAATTTCTATCCAACAAGAAATATTTTGAGCTGTGGAAACAAAAGGAAACTAGGAGAAGTAAAGACTTTAGTGCAGATTAATCAAGATAGACTAAGCTACAACGATACGATTAAAGCTCTTACAAACTGCTAGAGCTAGAAGGCCATTCACTTACCTGATTTAAACAAGATTTCATCATTTCACTGATATAAAGGTTTAAGGGGAAACTATCATAGAACCTGAAATTAATCTGTTGGAACAAGATACAATATTTGAAGGGATGTGACTTTCTAGAAAAAAAAATCATTGTAACTTATTAGAAGTTACAACACATTAGGTAGTAACATGAGCTTTAAGCTGTATATTTTCATGTGATATAAATGGACAGCATGAACAACTTTTATCTGGGCATTTCTACATCTGAAACACATTATAGGCAAGAAAATTCTAAAGCTTAATGTAAAAAAGTGATAATTTAAATTGTCGAACCTAATTGAGTAGGATGCAATGCATTATCGCTAAAAGGTTGTGTGTATTGATGTAGGAGAAAAATTAAGTTCGTGAAGTAATTGTGAATTATTGCTTCTTATTGTCATTTAGACTTCATTCATTCTGCATTTGTTAAATAAGTTTTCCACAAAATGATGATATTCTTTTGTAACTCTCATCTCTAAAGTCAAGCATTCTTGGCAAACACTTTTAAATATAAACGTTTGTATTTATTGCGTTAAGTTTTAGAGTTTGTCTAAAAAAGTTGCCAATACCTTATCCTTATTTAAATTCAGATTAGATATAAATGTTGGACATATTGCGCAATTTTCCTAGAATGTCTAAAAAACAAATTTTTGTTTTTAACGATATATTAATACATTCAGTTATTTTACCAGACTGTATAAACAACCACTAATTTACAAATTTTCTTATGGTTATCCATTTACTTTTGAAGATTAAAACACAAAACCTATATCATGTCACGCAGGCATTTACATGCGTTACCTCGAAGATCTCATGAATAATTATGGTGCACGATTCGTGCTTTTACCGCAATTTGTATAATCGACAATAAGATTCAGGGTCACCTGATGTGTAATTTTATCACAATAACATCAACGCTGGATTTCTGTAATAGGTCCTGTACGTCACTGAGTGTCATTATTGTGTATTGCACGCGTAATTTGGGCGATTTCGAATTCAGTCCGAAGCCGAAACGGTTCCATGGCGCATGGCATCGCGACGCCGCGTTTTCGACGCCGTTCCACAACCGATCAATTCCCTGGCGTTGACGCAGTGCAAGAAGAAGAAGAATAAACGTAACGCCGCGGAGAAAACACCACACGGCATGAATCATCGTTACCTTCTTCGATGCGGATACACCTTTAACATTTAAATGTGAAAACCAGATCGACAAAAAATCTGAAACGAAACGATCATAAAAATAAAAGTTAACTAAAAAGAAAAATAACGCCGCTACAGTGGAAAATCCACCCTTATCATCATCGAGCCAGAGTAAGATCTGCTGAGAACATTTTTCGCGGTTGAGGTGGTTATGTAAAGAGCTTAAAAGTGAAGTGGTTCAAGAAACTGTTCACCCGTTCATCCGGAATGGATAATGCTTTATTGATGGATGAGTGTCCTCCGGATCTTCAGGTAGTTTAAGTCTCTCTCATCTAATACGTGTAGTGATCTTGTATGTATATAGAGATAATTATATACGAGAACTGTAGTAGGAAAATGATGTTTTGCGATGAAAATTATATACTTTATGCGAGAAAATATTTATAACGCCTGAAGCGTGGTAGCCGTATAATGTTAAATGAATGTAGGGGTTAGCTTGTAATATCCATCATAAATTTAACCGGGTAATTTCTCTATATCTCTTTATATAAGATATTCTAGACGTATTCCTGTAATTTTTCTGATAATTTCTTCATTATAACACGAGTAACCGATACAGATTGAGTTTAAGGTCAAGTGCAACAACATAATAATATTATCGATTAACACATACACTGGCAGAAATCAAAAACTGACATATTTATGTATACAGTGACCGATAGAAGTATGTAAACACGGAATTAGCCCCAAATATTTATTCGAGGAATATTTAGTCATGAGATTCCATCCAATTAGCATTGATTAAGTCTTCGGATCGAACTAAATGGAAATGGCAGCGAATTATCGACATTTTTTGTATTGTGGAATACAAATTACATCTTAATTATATTTCCTACGCGTTAAAAAATAGCAAATTAATTCTTCTCATGTAAAAAAATTTAATTCAACTTGAATTCCAAAATATATTAGCTACTTTAATAGTAATTCATGTGTTATTCCGTGAACATAAGTCAATGCCCTTTGCACTTGATTTCGATGAGAACGGCTTTTATTTTTTGACTACATAAAATATCTTTTCTTCTTTCTTGATGTTTATAAGTGCACTCTATTCCTATATGCTCTGATGGTCAGTAAAATTGAAATTTGATGTACAGTGCCTAATAATTAGTTTATATAGCGCATAATAGTTTAAGCTTATTTTGTGGAGAATTATGTAGTAGCGTACAATTTCTGAATTACGGTAGTGACCACAGCAACAATTAGTAAAAACTCGTATACGAAAAATTCATTTGTTTTTCCAAGCTACTAAGTACGTCTTAAACGCTGTCAATGATTTAATTTAATTTATTTCTTTATCACAAAAATGTTAACAGCTTTCGTCTGGATATATGAAAACCTTCAATATAAATCGTTATTCAATATAATAATATAATATACAGGGTGGGGCACCACATTCGCCTCGATTGATATACAAAAAATAGTAAAACATATTTAAAATCTTTTTGTTGGAGCATGTGTAGGTCCATTGGTCCTTTAGAAACCATCTTCATTTTGCATTAGATGTAATGGTTGTGCTAATGAAATAATACAACTTGAAACACGTAACTTAAATACGTACGCCAGGTACTCATTCTAAATATTGATCTACATTTTCAAAAATTGTTAAATATCTCAGAAACTGTTGACCCTAGGTATAGGGAATATAACAGTAACTTGCCTTTACTTAGTCTGCGTCATCGAAATATGCAATAATATACATGGTGTTCCAGTGTAAGTACATATATACAGCACACTACATCAGAAAATAAACAAAAATTCTGGAAACGATAGCTAATGGAAGCTTCTGTTTAGCACTTATCCTAAACCTAAGAAATTAATCTGATAGTGGAGAAATGGGACAAAAAGGTTCTTTTAAAGATTTCATCCTTTAAAATTTACTAACGTTTAAAATTGATGCGGTATGTGGGCTGACAAGCGTTCTCTAAACGAAGCTATAAGTAATGTCACTGAATAAATAGTTTTTTTAGCATTATTAAGGAGCATAAACTAGGATTTATATGAAGTAGTATTTGTTGTATCCATTGGAAACATATCAGGTACATATGTACTGGATTGTTATAAAAAAGATGGACTTTTTAATTAAAAAAGAAACAATACTAATGCTAAATGAATGAGAGTCTGGATAAAATCATTGGTAATTCTAGAAATTCCCTAAGCTATGGAAATTATGGAGACATAATTTTTTCAGTTTTTTTGAAATATGTAAAATTAAGTCGAGCCGAAATCTTAAGCAATTTTACGATTTTTGAAATGAAATCAAGACTTTTATGGAACCAAAACCAATTGATAGAATTTGATTCAATTAAATAGTAATAATGTTTCTAATCATAACAATAATCGAAGTAATGTTGAAAATTTAAAAATACTTGAGAGCAACCATCAAGATTTCCGAGAAGATGGTCAATCTTTTCCAATTCTCACAAAAAAGCACCCTTTGTCGTTTCCATGGATGAAACACAGAGAATAAAGCTAGAATCAAAACGTTAAATCGGCTATCATTAAGGCTCATACAGAATACTTTAAATACCTCAATTGAACCTATGCTATGCAGAGTCGAAAGCAGTGTCAAACTTTTTAACTCATTTGACTGCGTAGTAAAGTTTATATAATTTAAATGTTTTTATTTTGTATATGATCCAAAACATCTTGTCTTCTTCTAATGTAGTTCAGAGAAGCAAGAAGTTTGGATATCTCTCGTTTAGATCTTGTATTATTGTTATCACACCACTTATACCACAGTAAGATACTTTGAAACTGATATCCATTGACCAAAAATCTCATACTTAAAGAACTGAGTACAGCAATCACTGTATATTGTCTACACTTTATCATCTGGTTCGAAACTAAAGCTATTATCAAAATGTGTTAGATAAAAATATGACAGATTTAGAACTTACTATAGCTAGGATTTTGTCTGCGTACTAAAACAGACTTTAAAATAGGAAACCATATTAAAGTTTGACAATTATCGAAAGTGTTTAACAAACAAAATATGCCAAATGGAAAACAGGTATGGAAAGTTTAATTCATAGTTATTCGTGTTGTTTTCTCCGTGATACAAAATTTTAAAATCAGAAAAATATTGAATAAATTATAGGTAGAATATGACCTTTCATTTTACATAAATATTTATCATGTTAACACATTATTGAAAAATGCAATGTCAAGCATTGAAACACCTACATAAGTTTATGTTATTAGCTTGTTAGTTTTCTACCACAGCAATAATAAAACGTATCTTAAATATAGCAATAATTCATGTAATCAATACATCAATGTCAATGACTGATATACATACTATTCAACAATAATAGCTTCAAACAATAGATGACACTATTATTAGGATAGGTTCATCTAATTCGAAGGTCAGAAGCATGTCGGTTCATTTTGTAATGAGCAGTTAACGAACGATTGCTCCAATATTGATTTTCTTCAATCTGTGTTTAGTTATTCATCGAATAAGTCGGAAATATTAATAACGCGTATCATTTTTTTAAAGTAATGTGATCGCGATTATTATCATCCTTTCGGATTTAATAAATCACGACTGTTCTCATAAAAGATTTTTGGATGATTTATAAACAAGATAATTTTCGGTGAGTAAGAATATTTTAATACCTATGTAAATCGTTTCTGATATTATCGTTGTGAAATATTATGTAGGATTTCAATATTATTGGCTAAGAGTTTTTTTAATAAATAATAGATATTGTTAAGAACTTTTTTAGAAGAAGGTACCTAAGTTGTCGCGTAAGTTACATCACCTCAATAACAGAGTTAGTTGGTGAAAAATGTGATTTTCTGAGTAAAAGTCGAGATACGAGAGACAACGTTTTTATCCAGACAAAGATACCTTTCTTGATTAGATTTCGACTCATGTACCAATATATGTATGTATATCAACTATGTTAAGGTTACCTTAGTCTTTAAAATTGGGCATCGTTCTAAGCGTTAACAACAAAGTGCCCAAAGAAAAGACTTCTGTTTCTCATTTTAGTTACGTGTGAACAAAATACTTATAATTTTTCTCTCATAAAAATTTAACCTGACTAGGCCGACAAATCAAGAAGAAAATATTAAATCAGCACACACACACTTTTACATGTAGGTGTTAAGATTACGCAGCCAATGGGGAGTGGCGTTAAATTTTATCCATAAACGGCAACGGTAATTTTTTTTGAAGTTACGATTTACAAAATTTCTTAGAAGTTTCAAAAACTATTGATAAAAGAAAATTACTATGATGATGTTGCCGAGCTAATGACATAGTTAGAATTTAAAACTGTAAAAAAAACTAATACAAAAAAACTTCCCACTAGCCGCTCAGCCTTTTAAGACGAAATGTTTATTGTTTTAAATTCATGAAATTTAGAATACTTTCTTTTGTAGCTGCATTTCATTTTAAATTGTGTGTTACTTCCTCTAAGGACGACACCATGAATTCGAGTTTGTAGAATAGATGGTATATTGTGAGAACTTCAGGACAACATTCTCTTAGATTAGAGCCTTGATATATAGAGAAAACTTATTTACCGCTACCCCAGCGATGAATATTATAGTCCTGTCTATCGTCTAACCATGCATAACTTATAGACACTGCTCACGGATGGAGTTGACAAAAGCATTAGAAATTAATAAACTAAGAACACATGAAGGTACTTTAAGCATTCAGCATTTTTAATAGCAACAGCCATTTATGTAATTGTATACATGAATATGGTACACTATAGTGAATTTGTGTTGTAATTACATCGACTCATGTATTAACACTCAACGAAGAAATATGGTTGGGGTGGTTTCAGTGCTAGAATTTTTTATTTAAAATAATTTGTATTTTTATGATTAATTTTTAATGGTCTGTGCATTAATGCTGCAAATCATTGGAGAAAAATGTACTTAATACAACTAAATTAGTCAGGACACAACACCAAAACTAATTTTTCGAAACTGAGGTAGTTCATTAATTATTAACAGATACTGTTATGATAGATAGGAATAGATAGGAGGTTTGTGTTTAAGAATTTTATTTCATTTGCAGTCAAAAAGAAAAAAAAAACCTTTTTTGTGAGGGAAACGACAGGAAATACAATACTTTACAACAAACAGAAAGTAGATCAATAAAATTTAAGATCAATTCCTAGTAACACTACCCCAGGAAAAAAATAAATAAATAAATTGAATCTTGAAGTTTGTTTCGGCATTTTTTGTTACAATTTCTCTTCAAATATACTGTCACTTTAACATTACCTGTCTATTTCTTAAAGTGTAGATTTTAACCGAACTTTCGGTTAGATTTTCTTGTTGATATGGATACTGCTGAATAATTTGATGCAAACAATGCTTACATATTTTAAGAATCTGAGAACTAATTTTCCTGACCAAAGTGGTATTTCATTTATTAGTAAGGCTGTTATGAAGCTTTTGCATCATTAGTAAAAAGACAAGAACTTTCACCATTTATTTATAACCGTCGTAGTAGTATTACGTTTGTTGAGTACAAACTATTTTAATGTTTTGATAATACTTATTGCCATATTTGGGAGGTACATACAATATTTATTTTGTTTAAATGTTATGGCATTGAAAGAGATAAGATTTCAAACTATTAACGTGGTAATATATTTTAAAATCTACGAGAAATCATTGACAAATCTACACTTAATTATATTCAATATCCTCCACAATAGAGCAACCTGTGGTGGTCAATATTATATTAAGAACTGTATCCACTACATTAAAAAAATGGAAATTTAGAAATAATCACATACAACCATAACTTAAACTTGTTTCCTTCTGTCACTCGCATCTTCTGCACCAGGGTTCGCTCACCCGGCACGTGTTGTATAGATGCTTCCTTAAGGGACAGTGTCCTGTTATCAACCCAATAATGGTCTTAACTTGTTTTTTATTGCGTCTAATTAGGTTTTCAGTAAACTTAGCTTTCCCGTCCCCTATTAGCGCTTCAGTGTGTTGACCTTCAATTTCATTACACTTTCTTTGTCTAACCAAGACCAAATCTCCCTTCTAGTAGAGTCCCTGGTGATTCCATATACGGGCTCTGATCCTATGAATTGTTTCTTAGAACCCTCCTTGGCTAGTTCATCGGCTATTATATTGCCTGTAATATCCTCATGTTTGGGCACCCAAATCAAAGACACCTTGTTGTCTTGTGCCAGTGTATTGAGGTGCTGTTTACAATCTTTAACTAGTTTTGACCTGGTGAGAGGATTCATAATTGCCGTGATCTATTATTTAGTATATCATACTGTATGTATGAAATCAGGTCTGATTTAGCCGGTTGTATTTGAAATAGCTATTTCTATTATTCAAAGAAAATGTTCATATCCAGACAAAAAGAAATCTCCTATAATATGAGCCTTGAGGTATGTACCTAGTATATATTGCAATATATCCTGTATACATAAAAAAAACTACTTGAGCTATAGCCGTATATTCCGTGATTTTAAATTGATGTCTGTGACCATTTACTTTTTAATTTCATTCAGATATAATTTCTCTTACGTACTCTCATTATTGAAATTGAAATTTTATATGAAATTAACTTTTTTTTGTTCGAAGAATTTAATTTCCAATGATACTCGTGTATTTAGCAATACGTAGTTCCGATGGCTTACTTTACATTGATTATCTAAGTTAAATAATGCTCAAAAATTATTATTTCTTCGTTGTATGATTTCGTCATATCTTCAGGCTGTGTCATAGCCTAGTTCTCCTGAGCGGTTCAGTTATTTCAAAATCTATTGTTCGATATATTGTACCTACGTATTTCTTTAAGCAACAAATGTTTCATACAGATATGTTCTATCTTGTATTTTTTATTTAAAAAATTTAATTATCCGCACACAATGATGCGTTAAATTAGTTGAAATTTGGTGTTAACAGAGAGCTAACGCGTAGTGTAATATGCATAAGTAATGGAAAGATATTTTATTCATAAAACCTTTGCTTTGTGAATTCTTGATGTTAAGTTTGACGGAATATACCATAATGTTTTCATGGCTAACACTCAGTATGAATAAATATACAATTCGTAGAATTTCATATCCATGGGCATTGTAACTTTCATGCTGTGCAAAATAAATATGTTTAATACCTTTTAAATCTTCCGACAAATAAAAATTCATGCTATAATCATAATGACTCGGAGACTAGATAATGGGGCATTTGTAAATACAATTACAACGTCCAAATGTAATCATAGCAAATACCGTCCACTGCTGTCTTGTTGACTTAACAATTAAGATTGAATTTCACGATCCAGCTTCAAGAAGATCCCACGCCCGAAGTTGGAAATTGTTTCTTTTATTACGTGCCAAACAACTAGCGTAAATAGGCATTTAACACTTAGTACTTAGAAGTAACTGTAAATACAGTATTCGTGTCAGTAAAACAGTAAAATATTTCAAATAATCGCGAATAAAAATGACACTGATTAATGAATGTGTGTTAGACACATTGCACACTACTTAATTTAATGAAATGTCTTTTGTGGTAGTCTCCATTCGAAGATGTGTTGATATTGTATAATAACTGTTTTAACGACGTACTTAATATTGATTAAAATAATCCTAATTGTTATTTAAATCTAACAAGAAGTTGTCATTATAACAAAATGTATGTCACGAGTCAGGTGTCATTTCGTGCATTGTAAACAAAGATTATTTTAAATTTATTTATTAATATACAATATATTTATTAGTTAAAATAATGAATTTAACCCATAGTACTTTGACGACCACAAAATAAGCAATTTCTCTAGGGCACTCATATTAAAGCAATTTATGTATCATACGCTAGTTAGCTAATAGCCCAATTACTACTATATAAATATAAACTTAAACAAAGCAATTTTTACTGATAAATAGATGATTTCTAGTAGAAGTAGGGATTTTAACACCGTACATTTAATTTTCTTACGAGTTAAATATGAATTAGAGATTTCTCAAAGTAAGGTTAAAATTTTTAAGCACTGATATCCTTTTATACTAAAATGTCAACCAGTAGTGTTCCCCTAACTCCTTGCAAAATTCCAAGGCATTTAAGTATGAGCCTGGAAGTGACCTATATGATTTCACTGCAGTAAAAGATGGCTTGTCAGTATGAAAACTCTTTTGCCGGTATGATCAGTTTTCAATGCGTCGCCTTATGGGTTGGTCCTACCATTATATTAGATTAGATTGTTCAGATTGTTCAGTGCCAAGGAATAATATTTATTGTGAGTACCTTTAATCTTTTAATCCCAATTGATCTTGAAGCTTCAAAAGAAGTTTAGTATCTTCTTGGGAGCTATGGCGATAATCAGTCGTTTCCAGGTGCACTTTCTCGAAGTGGTGACACTTCTGTCGAGCCACTGCTATCAAGTCGTACATGATCTGTTCTATTGTTCAGCAGATTTCGCCTTAGAGACTGAAAAAAATAATGAAAGTTTTGATTGTTAGTTTTACCATTCGGTAGTTAAATAGTGTCGTTATGTAAGCACTCGATTAAGCGAAATGCTCAAACACTCACCTCCTAGGTGACAAGTAGCTTCCCTCTAAGCAGGGACAGGTCATCTTTCTAACTATTCTGCTCTAAAGGTTTGTTACCGCACCTTCACCTTTATTGCTTGAACGTGTTTTTGTTGATATTTCTAAAGAATAATATTTTTTGCGTCAGCCGTGGATATAATTCTAAAATTCATTGAATATTTCTTGCTGATTTGCTCGAAGAACTCTTGGTAGCATATCTACAACGATATTGTCTTGGTGATGAAATTCTAATATGGTTTTGCCACATATTCCCGGGCTATGTATTCTTTACCTATGTTTTTTATCCTTCTAGCGACGTTTGGCAACGTTTGTTTCACCTTTTTCTCCATTACAGACCATGGTCACTGTTGCTTCATATTATCTTCTTAAAATGTCGATTGCAACAAATTACTGTATATACTGGCGGTGATACATTGTGGTGCTTCCATTTCCAACCCATTTTATCTCTAAATATTGTACAAATATTCCTACCAATATATTGATGCTTAAAGTATGACTGTTCTTAAGTAGTTATACGCCACTGTTTATAATTTTAGCTCTAGGTGTAATGTCATATGTGTACATTAACATAATTTGAAATAATGGTCAATATAAAAGTTATGTGTTAATGAATTATCATAATAATTCCTATTTGTTCATTGAATTCTAACTGCACACAGTAATAATTAATATATCACGTATGTACGTATAGATTGATCTCTTACGTATACAGTTACACGGTATTCACAGATGGCACTTTGAAAAATCAATATGTTGTACATACCTGTTCACTTCTGTGTCAAACATTTCCTTTTACAGTTAGCTAGGATTGCCGTGACATTATTCACGTTTTACTGTATATATCTGGGGTTTGTGTGTTTCGTATACAATGATTAGTGGAAAGTTTAAGAACAATAATGTGCACTTCTTGATTTAATATCAATCTATAAATTATAGATATTTCCGTATTTAGTACCAAGTAACTGTTAGTGTATAACGATAACCCTATTCTTATTGCAAAAAAATGTCTAATAAATCTAAAAAATCAAGTAATAATCATCAGGTACATATCAAAAATTTCTTCTTGCGCTAAATATTAAATTTGAACTAAAGTATCACCGATTAATTTTTGAGGTGCATGAAATTATTATTATTATTTGGTTGAAGGACTAACCTCAATACGACCCTATTTGCACTATTTTTTGAGTTGTCTTCCGTGAATGAGGAAATTCGCTTCGTTCATTTACGAGTATACCAACAAAATTCTTCATAACAGTGCAAGGATATTTTGTTTCCCAACCACTCTTCTTCGACATTCATTTGAAGTTGCTGAAGCAATTATTCTTATTGTCTCGTCTCAGACTTGGTGACACCACCATTGAAAGCAACATTCTACTGAACGACCAATTTAGATTTTGAAAGCGCTTATTGGCCAACTTCAAGCTCTCCTACTGGCGGAGGACGTTCGCAAAAAATCAGATTGACGTTTTGACAGAAACTCGCATCTGTTCCTTATAAGTTTTCGCGTGTAAATTGTGCTTTGGTACCACACATATCCTGTGAAGAATTTCCTGTGCATTAATATCAAGCTCTTCATGTACAAAACATTTTCGCCCGATTTTAATCCGAAAGGGCTTCATATTTTGCAGAAACAGGTGTTACAAATTGTTGGCAACGCAAATACAATAATTCTGGACTGTGGACCGCCACTCACTGCAATTTAGTAGGCAGGAGAGTCAAATAATGAGGAATAAAATCAGAAATTGTGATGTTTACCTTTGGACACTCCTGTGCCTTTTTTACCTACTATTTGTGATTGGGATACAGTTAAAAACACTACGTTAGTTACAGGGAAGTGATGCATGTAATAAAGCCATGAAACATCTTCTTGAAACATTTTAGATATACCTACCTATTTACATAGCAAACCTGTAGCTGTAGTCATATAAGATAAACCACCACAAGTAAAATAAGAGATCTAGGCCTGCTCCGATTTAATAGCTGCGTCTGGTGTGCCCATCTGAGTGTCCACACTCAGAAAAAGAAAATGGGACAGTTACGATACCTACGATATTGTAACTGTCCTATTTATGTTCTATTTGCATATACATAGATTAGTCATTAACTAATTACTCATTTGTTTTACCTTTGAGTATATAGTATCCTACGGCATTAATTTCTAATATTCATAGATTATCGCTGTTACTCATAAGTCAACTGCACCACAACAAAATTCTCCCGAGGAAATAGAATCGAATCGTGCCAGCACTTAATTTTATTGGTTGTGTTATAATGCTAGAACTCTATGCACGACTTAAACCTCATAAATAACATAGAGTAGTTACTTAAAAGACAATACATTTTAAAGTGATTACTCACAGTAATATAAAATTCAATATTCACAGTCTAATTATATATTAAGAACATGCGCAGAGTACATAATTTAAGACATTTCAATAATTTTTTAAATTAATAAACGATTTCAATAAATTGGAAAGTTACTCCTTAACCGAATTTGCCTGCAAGTAGCAATTAACTTGCGAAGCAAATTGCATCGCAAGGGTACAAGAGAAACTAAAATAAAATCGAGAACTTCTACATAAATTTTTTGGTTTAATTAAAGGCAAGGTAAATTGAATGAAATACCGAACAAAAAAATTATATACTGAGGCGACTTTCCACAATTCATCATCAATTCTGAATCGATGATATCGCGAGAATTAAATGAAAGTTCATTTTAAAGTATAATGTTTATGCTGTTGTATGTCCTTATTTGAAAATTCTCTTATGTACAAAGAAATGAAACAGAATCGGTGATATGAATGTCGGCACTAATTTTACGTGAACAGCATATAGGATGTATTTAACAGGTGTACATTCTCCAAAAGAGAAATAAACTAACAAAAGAATCCTATGAAGTTTATCACTATTGGTAAGAAGTGTATACTTTAACCTTACGGCTGTCATTAATTTACCAATAACTTACTATTTTTTAGATGTTAGAAACACAAGCTAATGATAGAATAACCTAATTAGAAAATCAGATAAATGTAAGTAGGTGAAGTTCGTATCGCGATCGTTCATATCAAATGTTGGTTAGATTCAACTTCTACCGATATCTAAACAGGAGGCGTTAAATGGACGTCTATTTCTAAACGTTTCAACGAGTTATGAGGTAGAAAGACATTATATGTGTATATCTGTTTCGCAATTAACCACTATTCCCTCATAAGAAATTTCTAACATTTTATATAATTTAAAGACTGAACTGGAACTGGCATGTTCATTATTTAATACCCGCCAAATACACACATTAAATATGTACATATATAGCAACGTCATATTTACTTTTTTGTTATCGCATATTAACAACAATGGTTTTTCTCACCATCTACACGATTTGAAGTTATTTCCAAATATTTGTATTGAATTTAACAGAGATATTCTTAATAGAATTTATATTATACCACAAATAACTATATATTGCCAATAATAACTTTTCTAATTATGTTTCCAATTAGTTTAATAGCAAATAATTGACACATCGGCAAATGTTCGTAATTTCATTTACAAAATTTCTAATTTTAGTAACCTTTATATTATCTATTTTCATTTTCAATTTCGTATGGCTTAAAAAGGCTTTGTGTCTACTTTCTCTGCCATTTCCAACAAGATACTAAACGGAAGCCAATTCTTGTTTCTTATATAAAATTAATGTAAGTTTAGGAAAATTGTGTATTTTTTGAAATGGTACGAGCCCGTGCACTGTATTATATTATCGATACTATGTATGTGTTTCTTGGTATCGATTCATTATCGGCTCCTTGGTATTGATACTCTACAATTGAGTTTTTAATATAAGTATTTTAAAATCGATACCTTTGCTATCTAAAGTATCAGTTATGGTATCGAGTACTGGATGACATATCGCTACTTTGCCCTGCCTTAATCACTATCATTCAAAAAAGCATTTTGTTTTGATTTGTAAAACGTACTATCTAGATGATTAAAGAATTCGAGCACTGCAAATGCTGTAAAGTTGAATAAAAATCGACACATATACTTACTTTTGTTGTGCTACTGTTTGTTGTATTGTGAGTACTCTTAATCTTTTAATCCCAATTGATCTTCAGACTTTTGAAGAAGTCTAGGATATTTTTAAGTCTTTTATATTTTTTAGTCTAAGATATTTTTCTAATACTAGCCAGTTTTACGTGTGCCTGCTCGAGGTAGTGGAGCCTCTGCCGAGCCACCATCTTGCGTTTTTTTTTGCAAGACCATCAGCAGTTACGTTGTGCTCAGACTTCCAATGGCCTGTTACCCACATCAGTGTGACTGTGTTTCTTTAGGGCAGAGCATTGAAAGTGAGCAGACAATCCCCGGTTAATTTAGATTTAACAGTTTAGACCCTTAGAGCATTTAGAGCTGACTGGCTGTCTGAGAAGATATATAAGCGTGCACCTTGGTAGCGTCTTTTCAGATATTCCTGGGCATATTGTTCAATGGCATATATTTATGCCTGAAAAATTGTTGGGCTGGTATCCAACGCCATCGAAACCTTGCATTTGGGTCCGTAAATACTTATGCCCACCACTTCCAATCTGATGGATTACTTCCCTCTTCACCTGCAGGGCAATCAGGTTTAGGGCCTTCATCACTACAATTGAATAGGTGCGAATTGCGCCTGTAATGGCTACGTAATCAAGTCGCCGTATCTTTTGTAGCATGACTTGTCCTCGTTGTTCGTTTGTTTTTGGCCACCGTATCAGTGACGCGTATGTAACCATGGGTCTGACTATAGTCAAGTAGGTCCAGGGGTTTAGCTACCAGGTTTTGCCAAAAAGACATGGACAGGTCCATAGACATTTTAAAAACGTGTGAAATACTTACAAAATCGAATTTTGAAAATTGACTGACACGACAGAAAAACGTTAAAAATATAGTGAACTTCTACGTTTGAGTGGTGGAAATCAACTCTAATAATTTAAAATGCCCATGTGACATTAATAAGTACTTTAATGATTCTCTATCCACAGCCTCCAGTAGCGCGTTCTCAATTTAACAAAAAAAAGGAACACAATCTTTTACATCACATTTTACGTTCTTACGTCAAAATTAAAATTGAAAACAACGGAAATGACAGACTATTGTTGCATCTGAATTTTATCTTATGGATCTTGTCATTTGTTTCTCTGGGATGGTACGAAATTAAAATAAGGACTGTTTTATTATTATTAATTATGCAAAATACTATGCGGAAAAAAAGCAGAATAATATTTTGTAGAATTTCTAGATCTGTCTTTGGTGGTCATTGAGCTTTTTATAAAAACAAAATTTTAATATCAGAGGAATAGTTATGTACATTTTATGTAACATAGTCTAGGTAATAAAAGATTATAGTAAAGAGGTGTAGTTATTAAACGAAACTTACAATTTTAGATTATGTGATTCACACAATTGTTATTCAGATTACACGACATAGTTATTAAGAATTTTGACTACAATTTGTATATAATCGTTAAAATTCAAGAAGTTTACTCAGTTTAATCTTTGGAAACTTCCTTTATTGAAGGCATTACACTAATTACTACTAATCTGCGTATATTCAACTTAGCAACATTAATATCTCAATAGATTAACGATATTGTTAAACATATAAAGGTAGAACATTGCTCATATTTATTCAGTTTTCGTTTCGGTCATATCGAGATAACACCGTGCAGCATAGTCGTATATTGTGCAAGTAAAACAGTTGAGTGAGTGACAAACATGATTTTTTATTAAAATAAGTTCTCCCTCATCACCAGCAGGAAGTCCAAGGCCCACACAGATATGATTCCAATATTGTATGCAGCGTGTTTTACTACGGAAGATATGGTAAAGCAACAAACTAATAAACCATATTTAATTAACTTAATTTTCGAAATTATAGTGATTTTGGTATTTATTTGTAATTTAATTAATTTGTAACAAATATGATTTAAGTTGCATTTAACGGTGGTTACTGTTTAAACTTCCATTATAATATCAGGTCTTAAATATTTTACAATTAATCATAATATAAAAAATGTATGTTACTTAGCTCTAAATTTTTATCACTTAATATGGGCAAATATTCCACATTTCTTTTCCATAAAATTTTCTTTCCAGTATTGACGGATATTAAGTTGCATCTCGAAGAGATTTTCGATAGCACTGATATCTACTCCATGTAAATGGTTTTTACTACATTTACAGTATTTGTATTAAAATGCATATTGGATATTCTTCCGAAATAGCTTGCAATCAATCTGTTTCTCTTTTACTAAACTGTAATTGATTGCAGTAGGATAGGCCGAATAGCGTCTCAGAAAATTGCCTGTCAGCGTTTTTAATGCGCGATGCATCAGGCTTGGTTGCTGAGATATATTTTCTTCTGAATCTTTTTAATTTTCGTTTTTGCATAGGCTGATATTTCCGATGCAAAATTTTACAATACTAACTGATTGATGGATGGAGATATTTCTATAAGGGAGTCTGTTGCATAGCGGGCCAGGTTCTATAATGGGACAATTTGAATTATCCGCAAACGATAGATTGTAAAATTCTAAACAAATTAGAGAGTGACGCAAACCTCTATTGACAAGTAAAATATTTTATTGCAAAATGATTCGTTAATGGAATTGAAATGGATATGCATATGTTTTGGTAGTGATAGGGTTTTGTCTTACGTACAAACAGTGGACTGTAAATTATCATTAATTTAAACAGTGTCAAAGTACTCTATAATGTTATATATAATATGTATAGATGTAATCTCTTTATTAATAACTATATTACAGATAAAATTGTATGTTGCAGTATTTAAAGTCCCATTATGATAACATATATGGGACTGAAGGAGTCCCATTATGAAACACATGGACAATGGAGCATGGGGCGTGGGTGCATGTTCGGATAAGTTATTTTTTATCTGAATTTGCAGTAGTTTGAGAAGTTGTCGTGTTCATTTGATATCCTTTATGTAACTCCATTACACTGAGTTCCTAAAATTTAGGAAAAATGAAAACGCATTTTGGCTATTATTTGAAAAATACTATCCCTATATGCAACAGTCTCCTCTACAAACGGATAACTGCTCCTCATATGAACTACAGTATTTCTTATCCATAAACAAATTCATGCTTACAATTTGCATGGCTTATTCTATATTTACATGTCCAAACAAATCACTGTAGCTGTTGAAAAAAGTAACTGCAAAAATCTGCAAACCAACATATTTTTTTTAATAAATGTGAGAAATGCACCCTTCTTCAAAGGAATTTTTCAAAAAACTATTTTACGCAAAAACCTTGATATCTATCCTCTCCCAGTAAGTTCATTGACTACAGAAGTAAACACGAGGGTTGTACTACTCTGCAATATAGGTACCTACTTAATTTTTTTAAATATCAAATAACAATAAAAAATTATTAAAAGCAGTTTATAGTGAGCAAAATAGGTATCGAATGAAAACAGACCCAGCTTCTATAACGAAATATAAAACGAAAAGAAAGGAAAAAATGTTTTAAGATTTTCATTTTACTTGCCAATACATTTAAACATTATTTAAAAAATCGGTTAAACACTACCCTTATAAAAAAGAAAAAGCGCTTTAATACATTTGGTATACCGCTAGTTTGGTGTACAGTGCCCTTAATGGCCACCAATTCGATAAACTAATCAAACTTAAAACAAATATTGTGGTCAGTGTAATATTGAAGTCATTCTAAACATGAAAACTTAGTAATAACTTCTACTTACTATCGAAAAAGTACTGTTCAAATTTAAAAATTTATTTCTGAAATACGATGTATATTGACTAATTCTTTAACATACATACATTTCATTTAGACAGGAGTTACCACATTCTAACTGTTTATTGTTAACGCCAATTTTATCTAAACGTTTCTGTCAACTTTTTTTTTCTTCTAGCCTCTCACTAATAGTCCCAATTAATCTTAATCCAGTGCAAATATAAAAATCGACTAATGAATACCAGTAAATTGACGATATTAATCCTAACGATATCCTTATTGAAGAAATTGAAGTATCATTTCACCTAAAGTGTGCCAAATATGAACCAACATCGATTATCTTTGACAGTAATGATCGTGCTGCGGGCGTATTATAACAGATGGATTGTACTCGACGGTTCAACAACATAATTTATCTACAATATGAGATAATACAGCATTGTTAGACTTCCATAAACTAAACAAAAGAAATGCATTATCTATACAGGGAGCAAGTAAACGTAGTCTTTCTGATATAGTCGTTAACTTTTCCATTCCAATTCCTTCATTTTATGTAAGTACCTATTTCGTCGCTGTCAATCGTCGCGTTTATCTAATTTGGAAAACTTGATACTTACACAAACAAAATTTAAAAGTAACGGAAAACCACTCGTGCATGCTTAACATCCACATATTTTCTCCTCTTTATGCAAACATACATATATTTTCCGATATACGTATGTGCATATATGTCCAGTATACAATCCAGTATGGCAGAAACTATTCGTTAGATAGCTTATACAGCATAATTAACTGTTGGCGATTGAAAAAGGGTAACTTTCGATCATTTATCTCTCAGGTAATGTATGTATGTATATAGTCAGGGTAATTTAGATGAAAGTTCTGCGAACTCATAGAATATATGTGCGTGCTGTCCTTTACATTCTTTGATGTGTAAATGTATGTATAGGCAAACGCGTGAAATGTATGTATTAAATTGGGTTTATGTCGGTACATACATTACGGATTTGTATGTCTAGTTTCCTTTAATGTTTATTATACGATCGCAAAGCATTAGATAAAACAGAACTTGTTTTATATTTTATAGCTACTAGACATCTGTTGCAATTATTAATCTCCCATGATGAAGAAAATGTATTGATATTGCTAAAGTTGGTCGCATATTAGTTCGTCGTGCTATGAAGTTTTTATTGTTAAAAGCATCTTTCAAATCTAAATAAACAACTTTCTAATCAATTTAGCTTCCAAATTGATCCATATAGATTCGATATTTTTGCCTAAATACTATATAAAACTAGTTGGACCCATAGCTTCACTTCATCCCTTGCTTACTCAATGTTTACGTAATATTTAAAAACATTGTCTCTTTAATATTACAAATTATAAAACGTTGTAGCTGATTAATAAAATTACTACCTACCATTCACCAAACAAGTTTTAACTAAAACACCGACGCGTTTCAACAGCAATGCTGTCATTATCAAGGCGATAATAAAACTGTTTTATTATCGCCTTGATAATGACAGCATTGCTGTTGAAACGCGTCGGTGTTTTAGTTAAAACTTGTTTGGTGTTCAGTGGGTTAAAGTGTTTAGTGTTCTACTTCTGCACCAAGAGATCCAGTGAAGAACTTTACCTACCATTCAATCATCTTGCAGTTAGTATCATCAACTTTACTTTACTTTTTTATAAACCTGGAGTAATGGAAATTTTAATGATGAATGAAAAAATAGCATCTAAATAGTAAATCTTCTTACTGAACGATAATTTATTCCCAGACCAACAGTTTTATCAATGCTGAACAGATCTAATTAAATTTGGAATAGTGGAATGGAAAGTAATTAACTAATGATAATTGCTTTAATATTATATCTGACGATACTTTTCTTTTAAAAACAAATTCTTATAGAAAGAACCAGTAGCCCTATAATGGTGTAAGTAGCAATTTAAATAATGGCCACAATTTGGAAAACTTTAAAGTGTTTTTCCAAAATTACTGCCTCGTATAACTTAACTTTGTTGTAGTTTATCTGATAGGCACTAAATAATATTGTAATGGATGTAACATTATGAATGAGCATAAAAATAAGATAAAAACGGTTGAAAGTTTACTGTTAAATGAATAGGAAATATGAACAGGTGCCATATAGGAATATTCTATATTGTAAAAAAATGTAATACTCTCTTATCTATTAAGATCTCTTGAACAAATTTCTTATCAATCCTAATCATTTACAAAATACTCATTGACTCACTATATTTGATGCAAGTATGTCATCAACTACATCGCCGCTTTAGTGACTGCCATGGCAGGCACGAACTGGATTCGCCACTTTGATAATATTATGGTTATAAAATTGTAAAAAGTAAAGCAGGGTTGCATATTTTACGTTTCGCATGTATGTATGTAGATTCATGCTGTTAATGTAGCACTTCAATTTTGAAAATGAATTCAAAATAATGTTTACGAAAAACAAAAATGTTAAATTATTTTTGTATATTTCGTACAACGTAAGAATTCCTCAAGAGAAAATTGGTACTCATACATTTTAAATCTTACTGGATTAGATAGGTATAAGGCAGCAATACTAACACATACATTTGTGTACTGCACTATCCTCATGAGGAATTAGTTATTTAAATTTCTAGTAAATCGTGTCGACACCAGAATATATTTGGACAGAAAGTTTGAAATATGTAGCACCTTTAGCAAAGATGGTCTCGTATATGAATTAACACTAATTTCAGTTAACTATTCGTTGCAAAATTAACTACTCTAATAGTCTGAAATAGAAACTTATTTGTTTGTAAAATTGTTATTCATTATTCAAGTTTCTATAAAATTTTCCTGATTACAATACATTTTTAATAAGTGGTGCTTTGCCAGTATAAAATTTTCCTCCGTACTTTCTGTTTGTAAAAGATGGGATGATTCTTTTCTAGCAACTAGATAGGTAAACAATCTAATACTATCTGTATCCAATGATATCTGTAATATTTCTGTTGATGGCTGAAAAAGGTGTTTGAAGTTAGAATTTTTTGTATACAGAGCATTCCAATGAAAACGATCCCCCTTGAATAGGTTGAAAACGTCAAAAAATACAAAAAAAAAACGTCGAGAGAGGGCGATTCTTGTTTGAAGGTGGAAATTCTTTCTTCAATAAGGCAAAACCATGTCTTGCCTCCTCCCTAACCCAGCCTGAACTCAACAAAAAAACAGAAAAAACAGAAAGTAGCCTTTGAAACTTTAGAGCATATCTTCTAAAGTGTTAACGATAGGTATAGGCTGTCCTACATGAAAGTTGTTGCAAATAATATGTATGTAAAATGAAAAAATGTAATAGTATGACGTATAGTATCCTTTTAAAGGACGGGAGGCTTTGTCTCAGCGTTTATTCGTATTTCTTGACGTTTTAGATTTATTTAAGATGGATCGTTTTCATTGGAATGCTCTGTATATATGGTGTATATATTTTATATTAGCTTTTGATACACTCCTGACAGGAAAAACCTCTAGTAGCTCCAAGACAACAACGATTTTTTAATCTTGTCAACATAACCAAATAACTAATAATAATAGTCTTTATTCCTTCCATTGAATTGTCGTAAGTAACGAAGTAACAATTATACAAATAACAACTAAAAAAGTAATTCAATAAAAAGTAGAAAATAGGTACCTTAGCTCAAAAACCAAGGAACCACCAAGATAGGTTCAGATGTATGTACATTACAGATGCAACACTGCTTGTAAACCCAGCCCCAGACTTAAAACAAATAGTAACAGAAGAAAATAAATCTACAATATGTATATGTTAACTCTATAATTTATTTATATACTTTCTTTCAAACTAGCAAAAATCAGTAATAGAAATAATCATAAACTGGTACTAGAATGCATTTGCTGCTTTAATAGCATTTCGCCCACTTTTAACTCTATTATAGACAAATTATTTTATTATTATTATTTTAGACGCCTCTTAAGGAAAAAGAAATAGGAAAATTACTATCATAAATCACAATTAAGTGCAGGCACTTTATCAGTTTGTTAGAGTTTCCTACAAAATCGCAAAAAATATCCACCCACTTCAAATTCATTGTCGCTTCAATGTAATATTTAAGCGGTGTTTGGTTGCCGCAGCTATTACTTTCCACTTCAAAGTTTGAAACTGCTTAAGGTGATTTACCATAGTAGTAATTACGTTTCAGACACCGTAAGTCGCACCAATGAGTTATAAAACTGTGAAGTGGCTCCCAGCGATGAGAATTACGTGATTACAACTATGCAAATATAAAACAAGTTATTCGTACTTCTTAGTGTTAAATTTTATGCTAATTACGGAAAAGCCATTCAGTTGAAGTGGGGGTATCAGTTTCCGTGACTAAGATGCTACATGGGAGGTATAAAAAACATATGTACATACATACATACAGTTCTTCAACCGGAATTGTTACAAACGATCTGTTACATTTTAGTAAAAAAGGTTCTAAATTCCGTTCAAAGACGTTTTATAAATAACTGAGTCAACAACATGACAGATATTAGCAACATTTCAAGAAAAAAATTATCAAATATATCGTGACTTCTTCTAGTATGGAGAGACTTTTATGCAAAAAGCTAAAATTCATATTCAATAAGTGTACTTTTAAGTCCAGAATAATGTTATACATTTACATTGCAGAAGCATGTTTACAAAAGTTTGTTTTTCATGTTAATTTTAAAGTTAATGTACCAAGATTTGTACAGAAAATTTTTCTTCATATAAGGAATAAGGAAGTGATTAAGAATGTAATTTTCATCAAAATATGTGCGCTTGTGTTACTGACATTATCTTTGTGTGTTTTTATGTAAATTTGTATATCTATAACGAAGTCTCTAAGATACATAAAAAAAATATTTATTACTATAACGAAATTATAAAGAAAATTATTTGGAACATTTAATAAACAAGAAAACTATTCGAAAAATTTATAATTTGAAAGATAACGAATCTCGAAAGATTATATCAAATACCGGCATCAAAAATTAATCTATCAAAGCCTATTCAGTCTTAATTTATATATTTTAGTTCCAAGGTTCTGTTAGGTGAAGTGTATATTTTCGTCTCAGTATATGCTCGGTGGTCGAAGTAGCAAATCTAAATATATTGCGCTTCGCTGATTGAAATAGATGTCCAATATACGTGTTTAAAAATAAGCCTTGGGTTATTCTAGTTCGTATGAAAACAAAACCCATATACTTTACGGCTTCCATAACATAGAACACCTGTAACCTAGTGCGGTGACATCGACACCTACATTTACTCAACACTACATCTTCATATTTCTTGCGTTTCACTTTGTTTTAATTCTCTCAGATGTTTTGTGCGTGTGTTTCGTTGAATAAGAAAGGTAAATACCTACTCAAATAGTTTGAAACGCTTTTTTTAATTAATTGCATAATAGTTTCCATGTTACTAACGGTATAATGTTTAGTAAAACTCGTCTTACACCAGGCTTTTCATGAAAATTGTCTAGGTTAGGTATCCATCATTTAGAGTGTATTATTAAATACGACAGGAAACCAGTTTTTTTTCTACCATCGCCTTATGATTTTCCTTGAAAATTGCCAATTCATTCTCGGTTTAATTAACACTTAATATATCAGATTTTTTTTGTTCCGCGCAATTGTATTTCTTCAACGGACTCTTTCGTATTTTGCTTATATGCTCCGAAAACCTGATTCCAATTTGAATATGAAGACCGCGTTTAATTTTTCACGCTGGTGAAAGGATGGATAATTGAAAAAAGTTCGCATATTGGATTTAGATTACGCTATTACAAAATCGATACAAGAGGAAACAAAAACGTGTTCTTCGTATGACATCGTTTTAGATTCGTAAAAATAATTTGCGTTAAAATTAGGTGCGCAGTTATTCAATTCATTATTGTATAATATAATTGTTATAGGCTATAATGGATGTTAGACTACGGACGCCCTCTTAAAACGGTTATTAGTTCCGTAATAAATTACATTTTGATACAACCGTTGTGAATTCTGCGGTATTGATTTTTTTACAACCTTAACGAACTACTCATTTAATTTCAGCTTTGATGTATATCAAAACACATAAAAACAATTTTTCAGCTAATTGCTTCATACATTCCGAAGAAATACAGACGTATGTATGTGTGCTTCAAGCAATTGTATACTACGATTTTGAGTTGGTATCTTATGTTGGTTCTTTGAGTGTACCGCAAAGTTTAACTTTAGGCGGACTTCTATTGGTGCTGTTGATTTAAGATTTGAGATTTTACTTTTGTAAACTGACAATCGTTGTCCACTTTTAAGATCCTCGATCGTTCATTATTCCTTCATTATGCACGACAACGAATTTTTTATTGAGAGCGAAACTTTTGATATACATTGTTGTTCTATATCCCATTATTAATTCTGAGGCATTGATTTGGTCATACTTAACTAAGACCCACATGAAATAATTCATTTCAAAATTGTGTCATTGGATTAATTTTGGGAGCCTTCTGGATTGGTGAGACCTCAAGATTCTGTATATCCACTAGTTTGGGAACCAACTTTTGTAAATATTTCAGAATGCACTAGAATCTCCTACCTACCTCCTCGAGCAGTAACAACGAGAGCTTGTGATGTTATTGTTCAGCAGCATTAACATACTTGCTTGAAGCCTGAAGAGCTGTATCTTCTAGGACTAAGATAGCAGTAATAATCACGCTTGGTTTTAGAGGAACGAAGAAGGACCGCTGATGCACTGCTGGTGTCATAGCATACATATCTATACTGCTACTTGAAAGTTTAAGATCACCTATTAATTGACAAATTAAAAATTGCATAAAAGTGCAGTTTTCAAAAAGGGAAACAAGATCGGAGAATCGTCAACAATATGTCAGATCTACCTCTTCACAAAGATATTACTTGCCAGAAGGAAGAACGCTAACGTATTAGGTCATAATTCTCATATTACTAGTTATTTTCTATACATTCAATATATGTATGTATAAAGAGGTCTGTAATAAAACGTATGTATACCATTTAAATGTTACAAATGTAATTCTAATTGTTAGTGAGAGGTTTTGGTATTGAGACCTTGAACTTTAGGAGATTAATTAATAATTGAAATAATTAAAGTAAAATAAAAAATTCAAATAAAATTCAAAGTAGCTATTGCTACTAGATCAGATAGAGCTTTTGTATTACCTGGCACAAGAATAAATTTACCGATTTGTTTTAAAACAAAGAGAAGGAAATGCGCGTGGAAAATATGGTCATAGAAGCAAAAAAAAAGTTAGCAGAAGATCTGGGATGACATTTTGATGACCTTGCACAACACTTGCATTGACTAACATATTATTTGCAGTTTTTTTTTCACACATCCACTGTAGCAACTTCATTCAATTGCTTCTGATTCTTCGTTTAAACATTTTCTTTTTAAAAGGAATAGCATTGTAATAGCTCTTAATTCTGCTCTTAAAATCTGTGAATGTCATCAAATAACAGATTATTCTGCAGCTAACACTTACTCTTAACATGTTCAAATGGTGGTTGCTATCATAACTGTGTCTATAAAAAACCAGCCATTGTTTGTGAGATCAATAAACATTTTTTGCTTAATAATGACCCCAATTAGCGCCATAAATGCTTCTACAACATGACCACGTCACTACAATTTTGTCGATTGATTGCATAGTCACCCTTAATATTCAAATGTGCAAAGTAGCAAATCTGTTAAATTGCCTTTTAGGCCAGATTGATTATTTGCTTCAACCCCTCGTGGTACCTAGTAAATGAACTTGTATCATCGGCATTTACTCATTTATCAGACGCAATCGAATATATCTAATGATTGCGTCTGCCCTAATTACCTATAATAATAATTCCTCGAGCGTTTCATAGTAAAAGCTTTTGTTGCTAATAAGTAGAACGATATATATTTAAATTAGGTTTTTATTTAATTCGCTATGTAAAAATTAAGGATTTGCTATAACTGTTGAATACAATTAAAACAATTTCTGCATTTTCCATTATAAATTAAAGATAATGGATAGAATCTGAAATACATAATTGTGTTTTTAATATAGATAAAACGTTTAAAAGTTAGAGTTTCCTGTTTATTTTAAACTCCTGTACTTTAATTATATAACTTCCTGCATTAATGACACCGTTGAGGTAATGATGAAAAGCACAACATTTGTCAGAACAATTTCGATAACAATGATATACTATCGATAGCTACTTATAGAGAATTTATTTGTTTAAATCAAAATAAATACAGTTAATAATTGTGGCAGCAAAACATTTAAAAACAAACATTTTTATGCTGATATGCTCGGGGTATTTTTTTTCTTTTTCAACCAATGATAGCTGTCTACCTATTTTAAAGAGAGCGCCTGCAAAGTTGTGCATTTTTGATTACTTGATGTTACTTTGATGTTTGAATTTTATGATTTCATTTAATATTTGAACCTTAAAAGTGAATAAACAAATTTAATTTCTCTCCAGTTGGCAAGAACGTTAAAAAGTGTAGTAAGCAAAAGTACTCTATTTGAAAAAACATAAATTCAAAGAATAATAAATGTAATAAAAGCGTATCCCTAGAACAAAAGAGGCACGGTATATTTTGCGTTAACCGATGATGAGCTCATTACAGTTTCGTGATTTGTACGTTAACGATATCATGGAATCTTTGAAAAGTTTTGGTTTATACCGTGATTTTGTAACATAACACAATCATTTTTACAATTTTTAACACGTCTATCTTTTTATTGAAACATTTGACAATTAAAGTAGAAAGTCAAGTTTTCTCACCAATTCTGAATTTAGAAATTTTAATTCCTCTATCAATTTTTACCGTTAGTTAGATTGCAACACATTATTTTTACTATAAAACCTACTATGTATTATGCTATGCGAACGTGACACACCTACTAAAACTTTCGACTTAGATATTTGAATTATTTCTTTGTCATGTAGGCGTGAGAACTGACATTGGTTTTATTATAAGTACAATTAATGATATTTGATGGTTACTTAGGATAAGTTTTAAAAATAGATTTGCATATCTAATAATATTTTAATATGTTACTGTATATGCTCGTATATTTATAAATTAATTGCTTTCTAGTATATTATTTTATGCTTCTAATGTAATATTTATTAGCATTATCCTTGAAACTATTAAAACCTACAAATATAAATTACGTTTTTATGAAATTGGTATTAGTTAGTGGTTTCAACGTATACATGCAATTACTACCCATTGACGCAGTAAACAACAGTAATTTTTTAAAAGCAATATTGGTTATTAAGGAATACTGTACTGTATGTTTTTTATTCTTCGTACACGATGAAGAGACGGTTTATGATACTGTTGCTAAGCGGTGAGTGTTTACTCCTAATTATCTTATTACAGTTGATCAGAATGAACGTTTAAAGGGTTAAAAACAATACTCGGTTAGTCTGCAGTTGTGTAGATGCAACTATACTTTCTGTCGATGACAGTCAAGGTGAATATATTCATAAAAGTTTTAATGGAAATAAACTTGCCACAAGAATTCGTAACTTGAAGTTAATTAATCAAAGGTTTACAATATTAACTGAAACTGCTAAACGATAGGTTTTAGTTTACATTGTGGGGTGTGGTGAGTAACAAAATTATATTCATATTTTGCATTTTAAGAAAATGATGGCATAAAATATTAATATAGTAATATAAGTTTTAAAACCATCAAGTACTCGGTGCTGCCGTATCGTGCGTTCATCACAAATTTTCGAATACAAATTTCACCAAATAGTTCACTGATTGGAGTAGCCAAATCAACAATTTTAAATCGGATCATTGTCTTGTCGAAAAATAAACTAACTCACCAATTATCCCACCTATACAAGACAATTGCAGCCCGTTATTTCTAAATTATCTAACTTCTGCCCTTATTATAGCTCTTGGTCGTTTAATCCATTGTTGCCTTGATGCACATCTGTTTCTTTTTGGATAAGCTGCTAGGTAGTAATGAACACTTTCTAACAATACTTCACATTTAGTCATCATTCGTTTAAAACAACTTTCTTCAGGTTAGGTTAATATTTACTAATCATTCTTGGGAAGTAACTTACTACCAACAAAATTTATAACATAATTTTTTAGTAATTAATAACTCTACAATCAATATATCTAGCGTGAATATTATTGGAATAATTCTGAAAATTGAAGACTACTTAAAGATACTAAAACCTCTAAAAGTCAACTTTCTTGTGTATGGGGGAATTTTGGAAATTCTATTAATGCAAGTGAACCGTTTTTTGTGATATTTTTTCGTACTTGTTGATTTCACAATGAGTGATTTTATAAATATCAAGTTCTGTTTAAAATTCGTCGTAGACAACGCAAAATTTCAAAATAGAAGCATTCAAAAAAGGATTCATTTGAATACTTGACTTCTGCAAATACTTGTGCTTGTGTAAGGGTATGAATTGTTGCAGTGGAGAAGTCCGTCTTCATTTCAGCTAGATAAAGTTGATCAAATCAAAGCAACATTAAGTTCTTAAAACTACATACGGCTTTCATCATACAGTGGTTTTTGATGAAATTTCCGCGGTTATTTCTCGTCTACTGACGAAATTTTTCGCAACTTTTCCTTTTTTCCAGAGATGAAAATCAAGCTGAAGAAGCGAATATAAATATGAGTAAAAGAAACCTTTTAGAAGTAAGAGTTTTCTTGGGAAAGGCTGTGAAGTAGAAGTTTGCTCTGGGAAACTAAAGTGATGGAAGTACATAAAGTTCTGGTATTCTGCAACTTATTTTGAGAACTATCATTATTATCATAACATATATTAAATAACGCTGACTCTTGAACTGAATGGTGGAAGCTTAAAATTTTGGTTTAGTCTGATAGGTCCATCTAACTCACATTTTTTTGCAATACACTGGTTCACACTATCTGAAGTATCAAAAGTATACTTCTGTTTTGTAAATTTCTCGTGATCTATGTATTACACTGCTTTCAATTTTAGTTTTCCGCCATTTACATTTCCACTACATAATTCTGCTACATCAACAACCTAAATACATTTTGCGATGGCTACCGGAAAGTGCCCTTTCCATTACGGTAATGAATTAAGTTACACGAAACATTAAGAAAGAAGAAATACTATTAGTTATGCATTTCTATTGCCAAATAATAAATCGTTTAATTATATTACATATACTCATACCTAGAACATATCTAGAACAACCTAATGCATTTTTTACATTTTCAGCACCATTGTGGGTTGCTTAATCTTAACGCTTAGAAACTAAATCTTACAAAATTGACGGTGAAACTTATGTAATTATGTTCTAGTGGAAAATTCTTTGGCCAATTTTGAAAGTATCTAATTAAATATAAAAGTCATGTGTTTCGTTATTATTAATTGGGAGTCTAGACACAAAAAAGGAATTAATCATAGTTGTTTGCAAGTTCACTAACTTAAAAAGTATTGTGAACATTACTTGTAGTAGAACGGTCAATATTTTCAGACGTTAAAAGAAAAGTATTGTAATGAAACATTATCATTTAAAAGTAAAATTATATCGACGGAGCTAAATCTTGAAAAATCATAACATCTATTATCAAGATTAATTATTTTAGATTCTTAGAATTTTACTTCCAAAATTTATGAGATTAGTGAATGAATTACTATAAATTTGCTTATGCACAATTATTTGCTATTATTATTTTTTTTAATTAATATCTGAAAAATCATTCTTTACATTTTAACATAAACTTCTCATAAACTCATGAGGTTTACCTGTTGTACTGATTTATTGAGCTATATATTACCTAAAATATATTCTGGCGTATTTAACGCAAGTCTACTCTACAATATAATAAAGATGAACATAAATCTGAAGTGTTATTACTATATATATACATCGCAAAGTCGCCTGAGAATTGTTTGTGGTGGATTTGGTGCAATAATATTCCTATATTATGAGCAATCAAAAATAATTACTAAACTTTACCACTAAAATACAACGAGTTTCCTCGATTTACTGTGGTTGGGAATCGAAGAGCACTTTGCTATGAATTTTGAATAAGACTCACCTAACCAATTCATTGTATTCTGTGAGAACATCCCTTACACGAATTCACCTGAAACTTTAATCAGACGTATTGATTTTTTTAGAGGGAATAAAGAGGACGTTGGCTAGGGCTAAGCCACTTAACTAATTAAATTACCTAAAAAGATACGTGTTTTTAGATTTTCGTCTATGTAATTCTCTTTTGTTTTTTTTGCGCGTTTAATCTTATTACCCTAACAAGGGAAATCTAAAACCTGTTTTTCACCGCCAGGAAATGATTAATACGATAATTATATAAAGTAAAGGCGCATAATATTTACTTTCATACCGTATTCAAAAACTAGGTAAACTGATATCTGCATTGCAGGATAATAATAAGTAATAAGTTTGCACGTTGACTTGACAACTAAATAGTAGGCTCGCCTCTGCAAACTTCTTACGTTATTGATCCATTCATGTAGAGGAAATAGAGATTAGCCATCAGCTTACAAGGCTTGCCTCTTATTGTTGCATTATATGGTTCACGTATTAATTAACGACAAGCACACGTGCTTATTGGGCGTTTTAATTAAGGATTAACGACAGGAAGTCGTTTCAATTTCATATTCGTTTTGTATTTATCACGTCGCTATGTATGATAAAATCTCTAACTGTAGACATGCATTATCAGTGTTCAAAAAACTATAATGAATTGTGATATCTTCCATAAATTTATTATTTGCAAACTAGTATGCACTCGTGAAATGAGGCAAAGGAAAAGTTATTTTACCCGAATATAAATAAAAGTTTTGCTAGAACACACAAACTACAATCAAAACAAAAATTAGGGTAGTATAAACGGGTAATTTATTTAAGTGCTGTAATTGTTATATTTTTCTAATATTTTAAGGTGTTTCCTTTTCGAATAAAGAAATTACTTTAAGTAGAAACTGCATACAGCAAAGTTCTTTTGATTTTTGTTTTAGACATACATTCTTCGTTCTTTCCGGATATTCTAAACATTATTGTTTAGATTAGTGATCATGGACAAACGGACAGAACAAAGGTTGTTGGTACACAGAAAATTATACAGTCAGATCCAATTATACCAAGAATTAATTAATTGTAATTTTGACAGGAGAGAATGAGCACAACAAAAACTACAACCAGAACAATATTTTTTTGATTTTGTACTGTTCAACCATGAGGCGACATATCACAAAACTGGATGCATAAATAGTCACAGTTTTAAAATGCAAGTGGTATAATTGATGAATTCGTAGCCAGACGTTTTGCTTGATACACATCAACAAATGTAATACCTACGCACTGGAGTTTTTGCTCACTATAATGCCTTCATTCCTGGTCAACTAGATGATCGTTTTACTAAAAAGGAACTGAATAAGAAGACCGCTAAGATCACCAAAGTAAAATACATTAGACATTTTGCAATCGGGTAGAAATGTAACTCGGTTTTTGAAGTCTGCATCTGTGTATTAAGTCATTTTCAACATCTTTTATAATATTATGTTAGATTTTTTTTTATCCAGTTGTGAACATTTTCCACCTGATCCGAAACTTGTTTGGTGTCACCTTATGCTTTTGTTTAACTACCAACTGTGTTTGTCCTAAGTTAAAAATGAAAAATTCGTTACATCTGACGGTATTGATGTTAAAACCCTCTCCTAGTTATTAATTTACATTTTGGTTAACCTATGGTGTTCGTACTAATGATTCAGTTAAGCTTGGCCAATTCAAAAGTTAATATGTTCAATATTCTTTGAAATTGGGCGATCTGAATGGTTAACGAGTCAGTTCCTGAATAGTCCTTGTTGCTATTCCTAACGAATCCCGCCATAAGTATTTTAGATAAAGCCTCTGGACCAAAGAATTCCTTTGTACATCATTTAGCATAACTGACTCCAAACTGCGTCAGATTTGAGTGTGGCAAGTTCTGAAAAGAGAAATAAATTTTAGATCAACAGGTGGCAATTTATTCACATAGAAATGTTAAAATTTTGAAGGTGCCTTTTAACTTAATTTTTTAAATGGCATGTAAAAGTAGAGGAAAAACCTAACCAGTTTAGAATGAATTATCTTCATATCGGGCTAAGATTTGCCAAGCTGAAATTAAAATATTATTGATTCTGCATCAAATAAGCAGTTTTAATTATTTTTTTAGGTGAAGACTCCTGCATAAATAATGTAATTCAAAAACGCAGTTTTGTGTTTACTAATATCAAGTCAAATTTATTTCACCTTCAAGTTTATATTAATTTCGAGAGTATGTTTGTAGTTTTATTTTTATTACAACCTTCACTTTAACGATTCTACTTAAAGAAACAATTTAGTCGTAACATATATTTCCACTTACTACTTTGTCTGATATGAATTTATGTTGTTGTTAGTTTTAATTAAGACAAACCATTGATTACAAACGGATGCAATAATTTTCTCTATTTATCATTTTCATGACTCAATTAGACAACGAATTGGATATGCATTTTAAAACCACATCATCAACGTGTAAAATCACTTCCTCACTAGAGAGTCGTAGTAAATTAATGTCAATTGTTTTACACCATTTCTCACTATTTGTAATAATTGGAAAAAAAACATTAATTATGTATGTCCATATATACATACATATACCATACATACCTATTCGAAACATTAGTACAATGTATACATTCACAAGCATTTATTCCGGCCAGAAAAAAGAGGAAAATACATGGGAAATGGGAATATTCTCAGAGATTTTTTTTCAGTCGATGGTGCACGCATTCACCACTATAAATATAAAGATTCTAACAGTAACAAAGCACTTGTAGTAGTCAATAGTTAATTGTCTACAAGCTTCTCACATCTACATACAGACACAGGTATAACTTCATACGTATGGATCGTTGAAGATATTGTGGTATACGTCTAGCATGACGTACTCATACTGTTAGTTGCGCGATGTTCTCGATGCTTATCTCTTTTATGTATGACCATTGTTAGTATCGCTTGCATTGTGCTCTGCTACTAGTATATTAATCTTTAAACTTAAGTCGTAAGAGAAAGTTCATCTCTTACAACGTTTTTTGAATTTGACATGCGGAATGCCAGTTTATTCAATGTTTCTTTAAAAGGGGTAATAAAAGCAACGTTAGTATTTATAATTTGTCGTGTAGATAATGTATTAATTGCTTTATGCGATAAAAGCTTCTATTAAAACGTATTACAATCAATAAACGATGAGACATAATAAAGTTGAGTGCAAAAAATGAATCGGATTTTATGATACTTTTGCGTTGTTTTTCCTTGTTTAAAAATTCAAATTCTTTTAAGATCAATTACATTAAGATCCATTCTTGATAAAAATTTAGTATAGCAGCAGTATTAAATTGAACCCATCGTTAAATGAAATTGCTGTTACTTGAATTACATTGTTAAATATTACTTCTACCATTTATTTTCAAACAATCGATCTATTGGAAACTTATCTTCGATTTATACAAGGTGTTGAAGTAATTTTAAAAGATTTTAGGGGCACATAGTACCTTTCAAAATGAAGTTGAAACAGTTTATTCGATTTAAGTTTAGTTTACGTATTCTAATAATTCTCGCCTTACCCGTGTTAGTGACGCAATCAGGGCTTTCTATTCCAATGCAGAAATAGCGGACATGCATTATTTATTTTAACTCCGAAAATGCAAAACAACATTTTGGATGCCATAAATAAATGGATACAATCGACAATAAGAGTGTTAGAAGAATTGCAAGCCGAGTAGATATTTGCCCTATTTGTGTAAACAATAGTCGGCACTGAGTTCTAACACCATCAGCTCGAAATTAGTCTGGAAATGTCTTAACAGATTAAACAACCTAGGCAAGGAAAACAGAGTTGCATTGTGCTGAGTACCAGAACATACTGGAATCAGAGGCAACGAAGAAGCTAATTTACTAGCACAGAAGGCCGCCACAACGCTATTTGTGGTACCGGAACCGTTCTGTGGTATAGGGATGAGCACCTACAAAACAGAACTGGTCTGAGACACTCCAAGATATTCATTGGAAACTACAACAAGCACAGAGCAAAAACTTCGCTAGAACTAAGCAGAAATAGACTACACATCCTCACAGGTTTTCTTATAGGGCATTGTCCCGTTGGTGAATACATGACAAGGATAGGTCTAAAACAAAATAGCGACTGCAGGTTCTACGAGGTTGGGGATGAAAATCCGGAACATCTGACATCTTACTGCACCGCCATCACGGAAACCCGAGCTAATTATGTCGGCAAAGACGTCATAGACGAAACCATCGCAGCTATTGCAGTTTATCAAAGCTGTTAGACTGGATGGGGAGCTTTGAGATCGGGCACACCCCAGCAGCTTACAGCTCATGCAAGGAGGCACAATAGATCAATAGGTCGCAGTGCAATATCACCCTTGCTTAAATCTAAATAGACAATAGTCACATAACCACAACTGTATCCCTACTATATTCAGCGTGTTCGGGCATTTAACCCTCCTGATAATGGTAGTAGGTTGCTATTTTGTACGTTGCAGAGCAAGGGCTGAGCATCCTAATTTAGTGACAAACATTTTTTCTCCTGACGAGACTGGATTTACTCGCGAGGAGATTGACTGAATATGTGCTATTAGATCAACGACAACACTTACAATTCACGTAGAACTCCTAACTGAATCTTTTGGAGAAAAATAGATAGGGACGAGGTGAATTAGTTCAGTGGCCTCCTAGATCTCTCGCCTTAAACATACATATTAGGCGGTTATCGTTGGCGTCATGGTAGTATAATACATACACAAAACCAGCTAAATACAAAATAAAGTAAAATAAAAACACCAAAAAAATGCAAAATCCACCTTTCGCTACTAATGTTAAGTAGCTTCTTTGGCTGCAAATGGTGAGTACAAGATATTAGAACGGCGCAGTAACTTCTGAGATGGTTTTCGCCTCCAGCGTGTGTTACACGTCGAGTTCCGCTTCACTACTCTAGTCTCTTATTGTGGCGAATTGCTCGATTGATGACTCTCTAACTATGTGATCATAGATTGGTTAGTTGTTGTATATTGTGTATAATGTTCCTACTGAAACTCTTCGTACATTTCGCAACTTTGATTACGACTTGTTCCGAGAACATCATGTTTTTAACTTCTATAAGGTAAATGTTCAGCCAGGTATTGGATATTTCACTTTCAATGATGCTACTGAGTCTAGAGTTGCCTTTACAATTTCTGCCATACATTCGAATTCTGTTGGAGCATACGGCATTTCCTTAAAAATGTTTTCACTATGCTGCCCTACCATTCTACCAATCTTAAGACATATTTTTAACTTTTGCATTCAAACTGGAGTTTTTCCTTCCGATTGAAAGAAAGCTCATATTGTCCCTCTTCCAAAGAATAATAATCCTATCACTATTGCTGATTTACGTCCAATTAGCATCTTGCCCGTTCTCTCGAAGGTATTGGAGAAGATTGTTGATAGGCAATTACGTAATTATCTTACTGCATTTCATCTACTACCTACATTCCAATCTAGATTCCGGCCAGGATTCAGTTGCACCTCTGCTCTTGCCTATTTTGTTGATGAAATCATATCTGCTAGTGACAATGGTAGGTCTACAATATTGGTACTGTTGGATTTTTCCAATGCCTTTGACAGAATCGATCATGATCTCTTGATAGCTATTCTTCACTACATTGGTCTGGGGGAGGTTGCGCTTCGTTTCTTCCAAGCGTACTTGTCTGGCAGAGGACAGGCTGTGTTGGCTGGTGGTGATGTGTCTGAGTGGGCGGTGATACCAGCGGGAGTTCCACAAGGATCCGTTTTGGGTCCATTACTGTTTTCGATTTATACTGCACATATGTTCTTTTTCCACAATTTTACATGTAAACTTCAACTTTATGCTGACGACTCACAACAACTATATAAGTCTTTAAGACTTATATAGTTTATGATATTAACCATGATCTTAGCAATTTGAATAGTATCGCAAAAAAACATTGTTTGTTTCTAAATGAATGCAAATCATATTACATAGTGTTTGGTAGCTCTAGAATCAGGTCAAACATCCTTCCTAACATCGTATTAAAAATTAATACGAGTAATATACCACTGCTACATCAAAAACATGTGAGAAATCTAGATCTATTTATGGATGAGGATCTCAAGTTCAAGCATCATGTTAATATTTTTATTAGACGAGCTTACTGTTGCTTGAAAATATTATATCCCCACCGGCATTCTCTGAATGTTTCTATTAAAAAAATGCTCTGTAACTCCTTAATCTTATCACATTTTACCTTTTGTGATGTTGTTTACGGAAGTTGCTTTAATCAGATTGATTCTCGAAGAATTCAGGTGGTACAAAACACCTGTCTTAGATTTATTTATGGAATAAGGAGACAAACTTGTTGAAGTTGGTTGGTTGAGTATGGCACGCCGAAGACAGTTTCATTTTGTCTGTTTCGCCTATAAAATTTTGAATACTACCCCTTATCTATCAAACAAAATACGATATCGTGCGGACGTACACAATATTAATATCCGCAGAAAAGATTTAATAGATGTACCTCAACACCATACTCAGCAGTTTAAAAAAGTTTTAGTTACGTTTCAGCTCGGTTGTTGAACTCACTCACACCAAGCGTCACACAGTTGCCTTTTAGCTTATTTAGACGAGTTTCTTTTAATAATTTAATGGATGAGCAGCTTTCTTGTATATAAATTGTGGTACATTTTTGTTTTTCTAATTTTAAAATTTTTGTATTTGGGTCATCATTAATAACAGAAAACGTCTTTGAGGTTTACTGACGATGCTCCTGTTGACAGAGTCTGCTTACTGTTATGATTCTTTTATTTATGATTGTATATTGTTCTTGCCAATAAATTATTATTATTATTATTATCATTATTATTAGGTACTATGATCTTTTGAGATCCTTTATCACCCAGAAAGTTTTTGCCTCTAGCGTAATTGATACGTCGAATTACCATAATCTTCAGGCATCCTCTACCCACTTTTTGTTCCTGAAGAAGGCATTTATATTAGTGGCGAAATATAGAGTTAGTAGATTTAGTATTTTTGTGCTTCACTTTATTTTGTATTTCATTTGTTTTTGTATTATGCATGTATTACACTACTACGAGACGCTCAAAACCCGGAAGCCATCATAATACTAAATAGATAAAAACTTGTTCAATGCGTAAATTGGTCTGCGATATTTCAATTCCGAATCAGTGCAATTTTTCGAGTAGGAAACCATTAACTGTTACTTAGTCAATGGTCCAAATTAGCTAAATTCACAAAGTTCCGAATCATTTATTACTCTCTCTGATTGTTAAAAAAAAATCTTCTGTTAGGAGAATTAATATTGTACATAACAGAAGTGTTTATTTCTCTTAATTTTTTCTTGCTGAACTGAAAGCGATTAACATTATTCGCATTTATATTTTCGTAAATTTTCTAAAAGAATTGGGGTTTGGTACAATATACGAGTATTTCAACACCAATTTGCTTTTAAAAATTCCAAAAAGCAAAATTCGCAGAATTAATAACAAAGTTACAAAGTGCCAAGAACGCAATGAGCTAAAATTGGTGGCATTATAGGTTCTAAAGCTTTCAAACATTGGATGGGATTTAAAAAATATTAATAACCATATCTCAAAGGAATTTGATTTAATAGAATACTTTAGAATTTTTTCTAAAACAAAATTGTTTGAGAACAAATGTTTCTAAACATTTCTTGATTAAAAAATAATGGAATTATTATCTACTGGAAATTAACTTCACTTTATTTACAGCAAAGTTGTTTTAATTTTTTTCCTACTTGGTAGTCAATTGGTTTTTGTATCCGATGTAATACTTTGTGTATATAGATTAAATAAATATTTATACTAATATCGATAAAAATAAAAGGTAAACTGCTCTAAAATATATAAATTGCTAATCGTAGTCAAATTATAAACGTAAACTCAACATTTTACGATTACCGATTTTTTACATAATCATAAGCGACCAGTTTGCGCATCTAGAAAGATATGTTTGCGGTTGGTTGACCACAACTTACACTTCGTCGTATTCAGTGGACTAAATCGCATAAAACATCGTAACAAACGTCATCGTTAGTACAGTCGTAAGCGTTTGACTTTGACTCATTAACTGTATTGTTACTGTGTATATAGGTTTTTTTACGGAAACGTCTAACAATTTCGCATTTATATTTATTTATCTATTTTATGATTTTAATTTAACAACGTAATAAATAGCTACGCACATTGCGTGTCGTGATTATAGTCACAGTGAATCAAGTTTCTTTTTTTTGCCGTCATAATTGTCGTGTTCGTGTTAAATTCATCTTATTTTACAGCTAATCGAATTCGTTCCGTGTGTCGCTGTTTTGCCCATTGATGTTTTGACAATCAGCTGTTTGGTCAAGTGTTTAATGTAATTTTTACGGTTAGTTGGTGTTCGATTTTTTCGTTTATTTTTGTTAATAATAAAGAGGAATTATTAGATTTTGTAAGAATTCTAAGGTAATTAAAACATTCGCTTTCATTATTTAATAATATAACAGTAAATTATGTATCCCGTTTAATAATACCCTATACGCTTTTTATATTACTTCATCGTCTAACACGTCCAGCAGATCCTTTCCAATTCTATTCTATTATCTCTTTTATTAGTACTTAAATTGCAAAAATGTGTACGGTGTAACAACGTCATCTCACTGTAAAAAATTACGCGATTGCAATTGCTCGGTATTATATAATAGAAAAAATAAAACAACTACTTGAATTTTTATAGCGAAATTCGGTACGTTTAAAATTGTATATCAACATAAAATCGTGTTATAGTTTATATAATAGCATTTTCTAAAAAGTGTAGAAATTGCCTATAGTATAATCGTTTAATGTTCAACTTGTCTTTTGAATTATTTACGAAATCGAAAACCCAAAGAATGATAACATAAGAAATTTTGATCAAAAGGAATGTTTTTACGTTTAATTAAGCAATATTGATACCTACATATTACATATAATACTTATTTCATTAAAATAACCATTTATTACATCTAAATAAATTTTTCAGCTTTCTTTTTAAAATCACTTGTTTATGATTGTTGAAATTATTATTAGTTCGAAACTGTGAAGATGACAATAAATCTTGAACTCGTGCAAACTTTTTCAGTGCCAGTTGCCAGTGGAATGCAAAATTTCACTGAATTTGCCAGTGGAACACAACATTTTGAGTTCATAAAGCTAGAAAAATTAGTTTCACACCTTACCTTATTATAACTTCTGGATCTGTATTGTATATAATATAGGTAGTCTTTTATACTGTATTAATACTAATAATAACATAATAGACAGACCTTCAAGCTACTAGCGACACAATGTTTACGACAGCTGTATATTGGGTTGCCTCGTTATGAAGTACCAATTAACTATTAGTAATTTAATAAAATGAAAATTTAAATCTTAAATTGTATAGTTTTAAATTACTCGTTTAAAAATTAATTTTAAGAAAAATCGTTTTCTCTCAATTCGTTAATTCTTTTATTTAAGAAATTTATGCAATGGAAAATAAAATTTTCTTTGCTCCAAAAAGCAAAATATGTGACTACTTTTTCCTGAATTTAAATATGTATATCGGTTTTTCCCCATCATACAAAGTTTCATTTGAAATGATGATTTTCTGCTGTAGTTCGGCTCTGTGGAGCGTCCGTTTTGATAGTCTAGCAAGAATGGGCCATTATATTAGAATTCTTTTCTAATTTAAAGTTTTTTTTTATCTGTCTCTACTATCTCACTCAAAAAAAACAGTACTTTATATTGCCAACCTACAGACCAAGAATAAGTTCAAATCGTAACAAATGTTCCATTCATAATGAAGCTTTTCCATAAATAAATAAATTTTAAGTTTTCATGTTTCTTTCATATGTTACGTAGAAGCACAGCTTTTAAATTAACTTTAGAGAAATCAATGAATAAGTGCCACTCTCTTAAGTTGTGTTCAATACCAAGTGTCACCATAACAGAAACAATTTCATTACACAACGCTAAGCCATTTTCTTCAAAAAAATAGTTTTGAGAATTGAGAATGACGACTACGATAAAAATATTTTTGTATTCTTTTTAAGGAGATTTCATCTTTTAACTGGAAACTAAACGTTTTAAACTGTTTTTAGGATGACTTTAAATCTCGTATGAGATCGTTAAGATCTTGAGTCAATAAACAAGGCTTCGATGAACAAAAGTTGTATCACCAAAATTTGTTCCTTCTTCCTCCTTCCACCAGAATCTGAGCTCTCATCATCTAATGTCACAGCAATTCTTCGCAGTGTGTATCTAACTGGTGCCATTATAGATTGTAAGTTAGGGTTTAATTTACTCTTCAATGCTTGTTAAGCAGAAATAACAGTCAGAGCAGTCATCTTTGAGTTTTCTCCAAATATTATGGTTAGCAAATTAAAGCCTTTGTTTGATCCACCACTTTACACCTAAAGTAAAGTTCCTAAGACATTTTGATAAATAAAGTAACATTTCGCCGTTGGGACTTGGCTAGTTTGTCACACCTATATAAAAAGTTGTTACAATCATTCAGACACACAGAGTACTCACAATGACATGTGTATACTGATTCGCTGCTATCTCGTAACTGGTGAATGTGTCCTATGCTATATAGTAGATCAGGTTTGTAAGTGTTTATATTGGTTTTTTCTTATTTGCAATGCTCTAGAAGCTATTATTTGACAATGGGCAAATGGATGAAAACAGTTTTAAAAGCATAAAAAGAAATAAAAATGACAATTTTGAATGAAATACGTAAAAATTTCTTTATTTCCATATTTTTTCCATCAACCCAGTTATTTATGTCATCAGATATAATACTTTTCAAACTAAATAAAAAAATTGCTGTAACATCTTTATTCCAGAGTTCAGCCACATCCAATTTATTAACACGAAATACACCAGCTAAATATAATAAAGCAATAGCTGCTCTAATTTCGATGGTATCGATTACTTAAAACTTTTATTTGCGTATGAAGATTGTACTATATAAAACATTTTCTATAACCTAATAGAACTAAAACGGGGCAAAACTACTATGATTAATATGAATAGAAATTGATTCGAAATTTCGGTATAAAAAGTATGGCGTTTTGCTATTATATACCATATTATAAGGTGCTACTTTAAAATAACAGCAGATATGTGAAAATCGATGTTTCTTTTATATAAAGGTATCACGCCACCAGAAAGGAACACCGAAATATGAAGTGCAGCATATTATATAATGCCGCAGGTTAGCCTCTTGGGTTTCCGGTATGATATGTGTCGGCCACTTTAGTCAAAGAACAGCAACCATGCATAATAATTTATAATAATAGTTAAGTGATGACATCACATCTCACCACTATACCCTAATATTATTTACATTTGTTTTTCTTTTGCCATATCTCTCTGAAATTAAAATTGTGATGTTCTCAACCTTATACTAGTCATAGAAATAACAACTTACTCTGTCAAGATCTACCTACATAATTCATGATAATAATTCAGGTCTTAGCATCCCCCAATAGCTTGCCCTGACTAGGTAGCAGGATTAGCTACTACGCTACGGATAAATGATTATGTATGACATCAGGCTAAATCATCAAACGAAATCGCTTTAATAAATTTGAATCAGTCATAATTAATTTATAATACTAAGTCCTTGCAATTATATCACACCACTATGTAATGATGTAGTTACTGAAAATAGCTGCTTTCACAAAGGTCTTAAATAATCTCGTACATTTGGCATAGAACATCCTGATACAAGTATGAAAAGTTATAGATAACTCTGGGTTAACTATAAGCTATGATACGTTCTATTTTTTACAATAATCAAGTGGTCAAAGCGAAGAAGTCATTATTTAAGAGGAACATATTATACTGTATATAATAAGTTTTGTTTGAAATTCTACCCTGTTGATAATACAAACAAAAATATGTTAAATAAATTAAAGAAACTACCGTACTTTGTTTAATTCATTTACATTGTTTCTTCACAACTCTTATTTGCCTTAATTTAAAATATGTTAAAAATTACAAAACAAATCTAATACATTATTACACAATTACAACATGATTTTTCACTTAAAATAGAAGTTAAATTGACGATGCTCGACTAATCACGATTCATTGAAATCGTTAAAAAAAACAAAGGAATTATTATCTACATTACAATTACGCAATAATTAAGCAACTAAATTTATTTCCCTTTTTCTTACAGAGTCCAAACGATGAAAGAGAAACATCAAAAAAATCCGTTACCAAGGGTGTAGCCATGTCTTTCGGTTTCCGGAAACGGCCTGTTTCATCGCAGTACACCGGAAATCCCATAGCCGCCCGACGACTAGCCAGCGCTGATATCGACCGAAACGGCAACAATGGCGATACGGAGCCATTAACTACTAACGCAGTACCCTCCGGTAGAACTACACCACGACTAGCGCCGCCCAAAAAGGAACCAAATGCATCCAGAGTTAGTCGTTTCGGCTTCAGACATACGAACGCCAACCGTCTAAACAAAATTTCGGATGTCAACGCCGCACCGTCTCCTACTCACATCGAGAACAAAAATAACAATCTAAGCGGAATGAGAGTAAAAACAGCTTTTACAGAAAAAGTAACAAGTCCAGTAGACAGTAATAAGAATTCGACGCAAGAAGCTGTGTTTAGAAATATACAGAAGCAGATAAATCCGACGAAATTCACTTTGCAATCGAGTGATCTACCTAAACCACAGTATCCTGTGCATGTGGTCGAGACTAAAACAGCTAAAACCTTGGCAAATACGAATCGAAAGGTTACGACGACGTTGCAACAGCAACAAAGAGAACAGCAGGAGAATCGGGATGAAACTTCGTCGAAAGATGGATCATTAACTGAAGATTCTGGTGTTGGGAGTCATCTAAGTACTAACAATCATGAAGGTGATAGCGGTAGAAATGGTGAAAATGAAAATAATTCTCCAACCTTCGGTTCGAGGAGGATAAGACAGAAACAGAGAACGTTGGATGTAGTTGTGACAGGTAATACATTCAATGTTAAGGATTTTGATGATACAAGTGAACCAGTAATTCCCTTACCTCGTTTACCTAGCGCTTTTCAAACTTATAATACTGGAATCGTTAGAGAAAGAGCCTTGGAGTATGAGCGAAATATTGATAGGAGTAGGAGAAAAATATCTCTAACATCTTCAGATGGAGATCTAGGTGAAGAAGAGAAAACTATGAAGGAAAATTATAGAACCGAAAAGATATTTGTCTCAAAACCTACACCTATTAAATTTTTCCTGAAATCCACAAGACATGGTTTTCATGATAACAGTCCACCTAGCTCCGATGACCAGCTTTGGGGTAATGCTGGTGAAGCTATGGCTGACGAGTTCAGTTGCAGTTTCAGTTCTAGCGATGAAAGTAAAGATAAAGAACAACCTCCTATCCTAGCACAAACTAATAATACAGTCGCTGATGCTTTCGAGACTCTAATGAATGCTTCTTTAACGAATTCCTTGCCAAAAAATGAAATTCGAAACGTGCTGTTGACCATTGAAGATCCAAAATTCGCTGCTGTAGCTGCAGCTAGCAAATCAAGCGTACTCCTTGATGATGAAACATCTCCAACTGACAGCTTAGTGTGTAGTTATTCGGAATCTCAGGAAGAATACCGCAAGAAGATGAATCAGAGCTCTTCAATGTCAAAAGATATAAACGACAAACTTACTTTGAGTCCATCTAGTCCTGGTACGCCTACAAACGCTTCCAATTCTCTTTCATTGTCCGATGGAAAAGATTTTTTAATTGATGATGAAATTGCTGATCAACCAGCTTTAGTTTTTGACGAAACGTTAACAGCTTGTAACAGCGATAATACTCAACATAATTCTGAGAATAATACTCTAATCGAATCTACGCCTAAGGTGAAAAGGAAGACATTTCCTGCTTTTGAACAGAGTCCGCTTTTAAATAGGAATAGGAAGACGTTTCTAAGCCGAACTGATTCTGTGGAAACTTTATCGACCTGCGAAAGCATTGCTTCTGATGACCTAATGATGGATTATGATGTTAGTCAAGGAAGTGGAATGGACGATACATTCGATAGGTATACACACATGGTTTTAATAATTTAGTTACGTTATATACCGATATATTCAACTTTGTAGGTCTGAAAAGAGAACTTCGTTGTACTTTAGTGAAGATAGTGGTAGAATTATGAATGAATGTGGAAAGAATGATACTAGAGAATGGTCAACGTTATTTGGAAATTTGGATAAAGCGTTGCCTAAACAGTAAGTAGAAAATCATGTTCTCATCCTTATTTAACAATAATTTCTATTAAGAGGCCCGACTACCCTTTGACATCTGGCGATGTTGCCACAGTTAATTTTTTTCATAATATTATGTTTTTATAATTTATTTAAAACGTATTTTAAAATTGGGCTTGATACACACATGTGTAGACGTATTTTGAATGCTCGTAGCAAATTTCAGTAATTAAATCTAAAAATTAATAGAGTAATCTCGATTCTCGTATCCAGGTAACGGCCTGTCACGGGAAAAGAGATTGTGAAGTTAATACCGAATATTAATAGACAAAATTGTATATGTAGATGTAAAAGATTTGTAGAAATATGTGTATGAAGCTCAATTTTCAAATTACATTGAAATAAAATCAAGCAAACGATTTATAGAATTATGTAGATATGGCACCGCTGTAAAATAATCAGCTGGTAGACGACCCTCTTAATATGAGATTGAATTTGTACATTTTTGTGTATGCAACCAATATAACAGTCAAGTAATAATATTAGTCTAACCTCGGTTAGCTATTATGTGTACAGTGCGATTAGTATGTTTTCTAGACGCCCAACATCAGTGCCATTATGTTTGGAAAACAATTTTTGGTTTATAAATTATTAAAATCATAATTATTTCATTATTAATTTCATTCCAATTTATTGTTAGAAACACTGATTTGAGATCCGTGTACGTTACAACTCACAACTGTATTATTGTAAAAGTTTTATCGGCAGGATATAATTCTAAATGTCCAATATCTAAGAATTTGATATATGTGTGAAATTATACTTTTGCAGACATGCTTGTAATGATTATAGCTTTTGCTGTAGAATAACAACTATTTTTATTTAAATAGATCGATTTGATTAATTATTGGTATTATTTATTAGAACACAAATGCAAATATCTTTTTAACTGTATCAGGTGACTTTTAAACTCTAAATGGATTATATGTAAGTGCTTAACTTTTATTGAGATTTACTGGGCTTCAGGGAATGAGTTTTATTTCATTCATATAGTATTTGAAAAATTAAGCATGAATTTGGAAACTCACTCGGGTGTTAGAGTGCGATGAGTCTTCCGTTGTAGTCTATTTTCAAACAAACACTACCTAATCTTACATACTAAGTTACTTCGTTCATGCACATGTCCAACTAAAATTCAGATAACACTACCTTCAGTCTTTGATCCAATGTTCCATTTCTGGACGAAGTTTTTATATTGTCCTTTAGTATGACTTTTACAATAACGATAGTAGTTGTTTCTATTTATTCGTTGTTTTTGCTTTAAATGTAATAATATATTGCATTAGTCAATTTTTGTTACTCTTTTAAAAAGAGATTTTTACCTGAGTATCATCATGTATCGCATGATATGGAAATTTTGCTAAGCTTATTTTAATTACTGGCAGACATCACAACTTTTAGTTCATCGCGTTATCTGTGAAACCAACACGGTTGTCATTATACGAACCTGTCAAAAGTGTCAATGTTATTACTTCAATTTATAACGGATAATTTTGAAAAATACGATGTATTTTGTACGTAGCATAGTTCAAATGAAAAATCTTGAGGTGAGATTAGTTTACTGATAATAAGCACACATGAAATTTGTGTTATTAAATGTTAGTTTTACGCTTTTCAAACTTTTGATATACGTACAAAATATATCGTATTTTTCAAAATTATCCGTTATAAATTGAAGTAATAACATTGACACTTCTGACAGGTTCGTATAATGACAACCGTGTTGTTTTCACAGATAACACGATAAACAAAAAGTTGTCCCTACGAAATCCAGGCATCCTGTATATAGAAGAGTCAAGATATTGCGGTTTGTTAAATGCATTCAGCATCTCTCATTTAGTTAAGAAGCAATGTCACTCTGATGCAACTTTCCAAAAAGGTATATCGTACGATAAAATGGAATAAAAATATTCAATGTAGACTGTTCAGTGCCTTCATAGGTCGCCAGCCTTTTAATCTTTCTCATGGCGTATAGTATACTTGAGAGTTGTTGATTTGGTTTTCAAAATTCTAGTTCCATTTTATGACCGTGTTTTGCATAGCTTTGAGTATTGTAGCTTTTGCGTTAGTGATAGTTAAACCATTAACGTAAACTATGAATAAGGAAGAGCGCTAGAATCAATACTTGAGTAACTCCATGCTTGATTTCTTTCAGTCAAGATTATTGATCTTTTCATTGCGTGAATTATGCTTTATTTCTAAGATAAGATCGTAATATCATAAGCAATTCTCCTCTTATCCCATAAAACTCCAGTTTTTTAAATTAATATCGGGTATATTTATTCCTGTACCCGTCCCATAATACATATAATATGATTGTCTAAGTATAATGTATCGCTGGTAGTGGAGCATCCCTTTCTGTAGCCATGTTGTTTCGCTGCCCAATAATTATTTAGTTCAAAATAATTCGCCGATCTACGGATATCTTAGACATTGCTTGGATTATGCTTATAGAGCGATATTTTTCGTATTAATCTTTAAGTTTATCTACTTTCAGTTAATTAAGGACTCCAGCTTCCGTATACTTCCGTAATACTTCCACGTTAAAAGCTCTGGAGAGCTGAGCTTAATTCGTTGCTACTTGTCGCAATAACGATGTTATTTAAATCATTAATCGATTGGGTTGTAGTATTCGTGTTAGTCTTTGCCTTTTAAGTTTTGTAGAAATTTATTACTCCTATTTTCTATTGTGCCTCATTTGGACTGCGTAGATTCTCGATGGGTTATGTTATACGCATTGTAGTTTATTCGCTGTCAGCTTCAACTTTAAGATCGCGGTATTTTTGACAGTATTCGTCATTTTTTCTTACCTTTTAGTTAACTTCTTCACTATAGTTGTAGTTATTTTGCTTAGTATTATTAACAGTTTTGTCTCATTCTGGAATGTTAATTAAATAAAACCATCAAGATAAAATGAAATTTATTAAACAACTCGCCGACTTCAATTTTTTGTACAGACAGTTGTAGCTGCTTAATTAATCGTAGCTTAAAAGTATGAAGCTTCAACAGCTTTTTGCAATCTTCGTATGAGTGATGGTGAAATTTGACGACTTTTCAATGTATGAAAATGATTCATTTTTGATCATTTCAAAATATTCTTGTTGTTACTGTTCGAATATTGAAAACCTATTTATTATTGTTTGGTTTTAAAGACGGTCAACGATTGATATGAAGAGATAACTGAGCTAGCAATCTGAGCAACTAGTTACATAAACTTTGCATGAAACGACGCCCTTAGTATTTTTAATCTTAAATTTAGTATATCTTTTATGTTAATCCTAAAATACACGTAACTTTTCGCGTCAAAGTTACACGACTAATTGCAAATTAACTCAATGCATTGAATAGATTTGTTGTTTGGTCAGAAACATTGCACGGCTAACAGTTAATAAGCATTTGTGCTATGGAATAGGAACTAAAAGGTTGTAGTAACAGGTTAAAAACTCACAAATTTTATATTATACAGTACCTACTATAGGCTACACGTTTCGTAGTAAATTTACTACATTTTCAGGTTAAAAATTGAAGCTACAAATCTTTAGGTTAGGTACTCTTTGATAAAATCGTTGCTAACCAACAAATCCGTGAAGTTGAGTTATCAATGAAATGTAGTATCTTCACAATTTCTTAATCACAAAATATTTAGCAATTATAATGATAATATTTTTCATTGTTAATTGAAGACTTTGCGTGCATAATTATCATATCAATTTACGACCTTATGTAAACATTTTTTTTTTTCAATATTTAAACAAGAATGGGAAACTATTCTTTGGAGTTATTTTCGTGAAACTTTTTATGTAAATCAATTGATACACAAAGATAATGTCGGAACGTGTTTAGAATATCTTAACTGAAAATTTTTATTCAGTATTAATACTTCGAAGATAACATTTAATTTATGTTATTTTACAGAATCCCACATTGATGTACCCAGAATTTGGTAGATAGGCAACCACCATGTCACGAATAGAATATTTATTACCGTATCTTTCTTATGGATGTTGGATATATTGGAAACCGTATTATTTCCGAAACTATCCTCTATTGTATATTTTATTCCATAAAATTAAAATACTTAGGCTGTGTCCGAATTGCCTAGTATGTATGCGAAGTATACTTGTGACGTCACGTAAACTTGCCCCGCCAAGTATCATGTATTAGAAAGTAATTCGGACGCGTTTTCTTGATGTACGGGTATGTTTGAAGGTAGATTCCGTGTGGAGCCAATAGAGGTCTGTTTAAGCCATAACAAATATGACAAATAATAAATAAAATAAATTTCAACGTCTTTAGACAAAAAAACCAGTAATTCCCAGAAGAGCTGCTTCAAACGGAATGTAAATATAGCTCACTTATAAACTAAAACCCGTCAAAACAGTGAAAAACTTATTATTGCGAAGTTGGTAAAACTGCAAGTACACATTCAAGCTTACATTTTGGTTTACTTACTTCTAGTCCACATTGTATACATTCAACTTCATATACGTTCGGAGAGGCGTGGCTTACTAGTGGTGGGGTTTGTTGACTAGGTTGTATATACCAGATGCAAGAAAAATGCGAATTTGGACACAGCGTTAGACCACATTATATGAAAATATAGTGAGTCATTTACCATTTTCGTTCCCATGATTTCTAATTGGTTTAGGCATTGGGAATACGTAGATATTGTGTAAACAAATATAAGTACGTTCAAACTCTAATTGAACGAATATACAAGATGTTTCACAAGCAAGGACCTACAAGTGCTCGCTTGGTCCTTGTCCTTATAGGAAAGCAGCTGAGGCTTTTGCTTGGTACCATATTTGAGGCATTAAAACACACTAAATACTTGCAAAGTAGCACTTTTCAAAATATATCCTCGTTATTAGTTGTTCCACACTTACTTTTGCAATAGGTGTTGCTAGTTACAACAGACTGTATAATCAAATAGAGCTGTCGCAATTCCCAAAAAAAAAAAACTCCCTGAAACTAAAATGGATCAAAGCCAATGATCATATTGGATCAGTTAATATTAAGGAAAGGTTTTGCGTTTATTTGACTATACAGAGTGTCCTAGCTGACGTGGTTTCTTTGATAATTAGTTTATTTTACAGTATAGAGAAAAAAAATTCAAATAAAAGTTGTTCCTATTTATACGATGCATAGCTAGAAAATATTTTCAAATATACAGGTGTCCCAATTATAGTAACTTTATTATTTTAAATGAATCAGCCTATATATTATATTTTTTTTAGATTCTACGTGATATTTTAAGTAACTTTTATTAAGACCTTCCTAGACCTTTGTTTTCGAGAAAATAAATATTTTATCAAAAATTTTGCAATTGCAGCGCTCTCATTAATGAGCTACAGGATTAAAACTAAAAAAGGTAGAAACTTTTGGTTTGCGCAAATTGATACGACTTGAATTGCTTTACTATTTCCTATATTAACATGTATGGATCCTTTTGTTGACATACAGTTACTGGCGCCAACATTTGGAAACATTTAAATGTCAATAACTCTGATTTTTTTAAATGGGACACCTATATCTGTTTACAGGGTTGGATGTAAAATTAAATTCTCTTTCTTTTGATATCGGAATGTATCCATTTATCTTCAACCGTTTTAGAGAAAAATGTCTATTTCTTCTGCTACTGTCAAAACAGACCACTTCAATTTGCACAAAGTAGGCTACGTAACAATAATATTATGACAGATATATTTAATAACCATTTGTACCATTTATAATTATACACAAGTAATAAGCTTAATTTACATTTGTATTATAAAGCAATTTCTAAGGATGATAACATTTGTTCCCAATCCTTTTATAAAAAAATGTAATTACTTTCTATTTTGTGCCAAAATTTAGCTGAGAAGATTTACTATACGTGTCAGCGAATTACCTTAGCGTTTCAAGAAATCAGCCCAATCATGCTGAGAAATGTTGAACAATGATTTTAAAAACGTGTTCGTAATTATTTCGACCAAAACGGAAGACATTTCGAAAAATAAATTAATGAATTTAATAACACTACATTTGTAATGTGCATTTTCTAGTCCACCCATTTCCTTGTCTTTTTAAAACTCTTTTTGTTGCGTTTTTTATGTTGTCATTTGTAGAAAGGTCCTGTTCTGTTAAAATTATTTACAATACAAATTTAAATTGAGCTTATTACTTGTGTACAATTATAAATGGTACAAAAATGGTTATTAAATAAGTATATCTGTCATAATATTACTGCCTACTTTGTGCAAATTGAAGTGGTCTTTTTCGACAGTAGAAGAAGAAATACACATTTATCTCTAAAATGGTTGAAGATAAATGGGTACATTCTGATATAAAAAGAAAGGGAATTTAATTTTGCATCCAACCCTCTAAACAGATATAGGGTATCCCATTAAAAAGAAACAGAGTTATTGGCATTTAAATGTTTCTAAATGTTGGCGCCGGTAACTGATGTATATCAACAAAAGGATCCGTACGTGTTAATATCGGAAATAGTAAAGCAATTCAAGACGTATCAATTCGCGCAAACCAAAATTTTCTACCCTTTTTAGTTTTGATCTTACAGCTCATTAACAAGAGCGCTGCAATTGCAAAATTTTTGATAAAATATTTATTTTCTCGAAAACAAAAGCACATAGGTCCAGGAAGGTCTTAATAAAAGTTACTTAAAATATCATGTAGAATCTAAAAAAAAATATAATATATAGGCCGATCCATTTAAAATAATAAAGTTACCTACGCTTTTTCATACGTTTTTTCTATAATTGGGACACTCTGTATATTTGAAAATATTTTCTAGCTATGCATCGTAAGTTGGGACAACTTTTATTTGATACTTTTTTCTCTATACTGTAAAATAAACAAATTATTAAAGAAACCGCGTCAGTTGGGACACCTGTATATACAGCAACCGCCAACCGAATTATTGTCACTTACATTGTTTTTTTAATTATATCATAGTAATACATGTAACTTTGAAACCGTCGTAGATAATCAAATGAAATCAAACTCAACTTTCACTGCAACAGTTCATTTCGCGCCTATGCATTTTAGTGTTCTTAATTTAATAATTAATATATTTAAGAAATATTACAAATTATTATGGACTAGACTTAAAATATGAGTGTATATTAGGTTGCATAACTTATACATAATATGTTTGTAATATGTATGTAACTACATATTGCAGTATTTTTATCTGTAAAAAAAGATTTATATAATATTTTTAATAAATTTTTAAAAATAGAAAGTACTGGGATTACAAACAAATAACTATATCTTTTCAATATGCTTATTATCGAATACTTTTTCTTACAATTAGTTAGTACTAGTACTTATAAATATGAATCTTAAGGCAACATTCTTTACTGGAAATATCTAAACATATTCCATATACCTTTCTTACATGACAGCATTAAATCATTACCGGTACAGGTATTAGAGCATTTTAAATAATAGTATAGTAATATCTCCTACTGACGTACTGTTATGCAAATTATATGTTACGCAATATTCTATTATTCATAACGGATTTCTTTTTTTGCTCCTTCTATTTATGCAACACGACAATTTTCGCTATAATAATTACATGATTTCTAGAGCATAGAGGTACTTTAACTGTAATGCGTTTATTGTAATAAATGACTTATTCTTGCCGTCTTCCTATTGGCTAAGTCAGTACAACATCAATTTCAGTGGGGGAGGTCTTTGTTTATGTTTTCGCAGACACTTTTTTATACAAATAAGTTAAATAGAAATTTAGTCTAGTACCTTTCGGAGTTTTTGTAAATTTGTTGCGGTTCTGTTCCTTTTTTTGACGATTTTTTTCAAGATGTCATCGGGGGTGTGTGATAATTTTCCAAAAAAGTCAATGAAATTGCAAAAATGGAGGTGTATATTAAATTAGTGCAAATTTTCGTCTGGTGTCCAACTAATTTGTAAGTAGAAAGATAATAAATTTTGGGTTGTATATCATTTTGATATTTGGATTGTTTTATATTTAAAATAAGATCCTAACGTATATTCAATTAATTTTTTGTTCGTATAACCTAATAATGAGTAACTTGCTCCAATATTATAAGTTCTACAGTCTAATTAACATTTATAAATTCAACTTTTAATTGCCTAATTTCCTGTTATAAAAACCAGTGAAAGCAGTTGCGCATAGATATTGTATTAAATAAATTCGTATAGGTACTAGAGTACAATGCTAGGGTACATAATTAAACATTTATATTAGATACATACAAAGGGATTCTAATATTGCAAAATTCACTTTTGTTTAATTCCGGTTAGATTATATATTTTGAATTGATTGAGTTTCTGTAAAAAACTCATCAAACGACCAGTTTCTTCAAACTGCACATTGAACTGCAATTATTGGAAAACATTTATTTTTAGATGACTTTTTTCCGTCCCGTACAAAACGTAGTCGCAAAAAGTCGTATATGGATCTAAACTTCGTCAAATTGAAAATGTATGTGTTATTTGGCCATTATTTATATTTCACATACATTGACGTCATTTGTACATCAAGAAATAATGTCGTCGGGATGTGACAAATTGAAGGTCAATTTCTGGTATTTCAGACGCCTTTCATAACGTTACATCCTTCATAAAAATCACTAAAATAGGACGTCATATTATCATTAGTCTGCTACTTGGGTCATTATATTTGATTATATTCTGAGGATGTTCATTGGGGGCAAATGGAATAAAAGGGTCTACAAAATAAAACATATAAAAAAATAAGTTTTCTATTCAGAGCAGCGTCACTACTCAGAGGAGCGGAAAAAAGTTTATCAGCTTCGTAACGTCTTTGATTTTAGCAGAGGAAAATATCCCGCACTTGTTCTCAATTCCCTTTCAATGTGCAATGGTTTGCCAGTATGTTAGGATCTTTACTAGTACGCTAGAAACTTAACAACAGTTACATCTGATGTTTGTTGCTCTTTAGTAAATTTCCTCTTGTATTTTCCAGTGAATAGCCATTTATTTCTCCAAAACTAGTTTCCTATTGCTAGTTAAAATGCATACTATACCGGTATGTAATTTATGGATTTTAAGGTTAGTTAGAAGCGAGATGAGAAGGTTTAATATCTTAATTTTAGTTAAAATGTTCCGTTTCGATTATGCCTGAACATAATAGTTTATGTTATTATGCATTAAAATAGAGGTCTTCTTGTTTAACGTTTAGTATAAATAATAATAATGTCACAAACGGGAAAAAAAATCATAGTTTCATGATTCTTCTTGTGCGAGATCTGAGTATTGTATTATTTTTATATGCACATAAAGCGAATACAAGCTAAAAAAATACGCTATACATTTATTATTATGTGATTTATACATACACCTATCAAGTGTAATACTTTCTTTAGCCGATAAAATTGTATCCCGTTATCGAACAATCTACATAAATTTTGATTCATATGGCAACAGTGCTGTTTGTTACAGCTTAAAGGTAGTCTTATGGAAATATTTTGAGGTCAGACCTTAAAGGTGTGTAATCTTTACATCCCACATGCTCTTCATTACATCGGATTGTACCTTTGCTAAATGTAGAACCTACGTTTTGCAAGGCTCTCTTCCCACGCTTGTACAATAGTTTGAAAAAGTAAATGAATCTATTTAAGCTGTACTTAGGTTCCATCTTTTAATATATGATGATAAAATGATAAATTTCGCTGAATATATTAAATAAGTTATTTATAAAATAAACAAGATAGTTTGAATCTGAAAAACATATCTCGCTTTTGATGTAGATTATATTTTCGAGTGTCTTTGCTAGTCTTCAGTTAGAACATTCGCATGAGAGTATCTCAAGTGTTTGGTTCCAGTTTATGGAATTTTTTGTTTGCAAATGAAACTTATACTGAAGTAAAATCGAAGAAGTTGGTTGAAGCCAAAAATCTTTGGGATTTATTCGAACGCGTACAATTAGTAGGGGAAGTTGGGAGAATGGGGACCTCCTAAGAATTTTGTCTTATAAATCTCTTGCTTATCAATAAATTCTTTTTAATCAGAAACAACTGAAAGGTACACTAACCTTTATTTATTATTTATTGAATATCAGTAAATTCTAAAGAATAGCTGAGAGTGTTCCACAATCAGACAAAAAATTTATTTTGGTAAATATATTTGTTAATTTATTGAACAAACTGGAACGTATTTTTTCCAATCCAAACTAAGGTTAAACAAAACTTTTTATTGCAAAACACAAACGAAACAACTAAAAGATAATAGAAAAAAATGTGTTTAAAAATGTGGACAAAACTGTCCTTCAGGCACTGCATGTTCCACAATAAGACAACAGTTTTAGGAATGTTTTAACGGACTTCTAAACCTGAAAAATTTACTTCAAACTTAAAATATGATCTTTGCCGTTTTGTTGTTCCCACATGTGATGGTGTTGGTAACAGCATCTTAATTGTTTCCAAGCATCCCAAAAAAATGTCTTCTATGTCGATAAATGAAGCTGTTATCCTTTCCTTATCCTTTTTTAGTAACACTTGACCTATGTACCAATTTTTTTTCCTATTGTCCATAAATTCAGTCAGAGCAAAATCGCCCAAATCTGGCTCTTTATTCAGTTTATCTAGAAGAGGCGGTGGATTGATTTCTTCTACAAAATCAATATCATCATCAGAAATTTCAGTTAGTAGCATCGTCACGTTTTCAGTTTCTTCGTCTGTTTAATCTTCATCCACTACTTTTCTTTTTACCTTTTTCCTCTGAACAGTTTTCTTTCTTTCTCTCTCTTTCTGTTTAGCTTCTAAGGCAATCTTTTCTGGGGTGTCTGTGGCGATAATACTTTTAGCTTTTTCCCTCTTCTTTCGCTTGTTTCTTCGTGCTTCAGTATTTGGATATCCTTTGACATCTTGTGGACTTATAAAAGTTCTTTTGCTTATTATTTGGTGTTAAAGAATTTTTATCCGAGTTAACATTTTCTTCAGTGCACCTTGACGTTGATGGTTTGTTTGGATCTGTAACTAGTGTGGATTGTACATTATTTTGATTAACATTTCTATCAGTTACGCTACTAATTGCAAAGTCATCATCGGTAAATATGAATTTATCAAATGGGTAAATCCCAGTTTTTCGAAATGCGGATTTTATATTTACGGGGGTCATCGATATTTCAAATGCATAATTAACACATCGAGCGATATCAAAAATAGTAACTGGTATTCCAGGGTGATCTAAAAGCCATGTTTGTAAGGCAGTATTGTAAAATGCTTTAAATGAAAAGAACACGGAGACATCTAATGGTTGCAGTTTGTTGGACGTGTGCCGTGGTAAGGCTAAAATGATCACCCCGTTTTCCTTAACCAGAGTTATTCCTTCTATCGTTAAGTGACTCTCATGGTTGTCTAATATTAGGAGTGAAGGATTATCTTTTGTACTGGACGTATGTTTAATATAGTGCTTTACAACGCTTGGAAATAATTCGGGAGTCATACAGCCAGAATCGGAAACCAATCCCAAAGTACCATGAGGTGTTCCATCAGTCATTCGAGGATTAAACTTTTTTCGTGGAAAAACCATGACTGGTGGTATGGTATTCCCTGATGCTGATATAATACAACAAGTAGTTACCAATAAACCTTCTTTCGGCACTTGTACAGGAAGAGACCTGCTTGATTCCTTTCTGGGCAATAATTTTTTTTGATCTTTGAACAGTTGTGGTAGCAGTCTTGTCCAAATTATAAATTCTTGTACCGGTCCAAAAATTGCCATACTTTTCAAAAACTGTTTCCAAATTATTGAAAAAAAGACCAACGTTATGTTTATTAAATGACGTCGCTCGTGAGAGACTACATCCTTCCGGCTGACGAAGACTTAATTCTGGACGTCGAGAAATATATCCAAGGTACCATTCCTGCTCAGCTTCCTTGTTTCTTTTCCAATTTTCCGGCCATTTACAATTATTAATGGTTGGCATTTCATATGCCATTTTTTTATTTTTACAACCGTTTGCCCGTAACACATTTTGGCACAAGGTATCTTATAATCTTCTAAGGTTTTCTTCTTCTTTAGAAAAAATTTGTCTACACGAGTAATTCCCATTCTAATTTGTTCTGTAGGATTTTGTTTTTGCCTTTTCACATATTCATAAACCGTTTGAAATTTTAATTTAAATCTTTCAGCCGCTTGTCTTAAAGATATTTTTTCTTCGGTGATTGTTCTAACAGCATCTCTCATAGATTGTTCATCAAACTGTCCTTTAGTGGTTTTTCGTTGCCGTCCGCGAGCCATAATTTCTGGAATAGATGTTAAATTTCACAAAAAAAATGCCTTTTTTAACAATACGTACTGTGCTCCACAATCAGACAGTGTCCGACAGTGCACTTCATTTTTCTTACTCAGATACTGCCTTTTGTTTTTCTAGTTGCTCTACAGTTTTTTTGATGCGTCTCTTTGGAGCCACCTTACCGCTTGTTTTCGCTTTGTTGTAGTGTTTTTGCTCTAAGATTATTTTATTGGGGATAGATATTACAATTTGAGAATATTGTTTTTCTGAAATTTTGCGTTTTGTGAGTTGTATTTGAGATCGCCTTGGTACAGCTAAAAGATCTTGGAACAACACTTGCAGTTTGAGATTTTTGATTATCTGAGAAGGTACTCACGACACTCAATATCTTCTGGACTGATTTTAAAAAGTTGTTGCGATTCTGGAATTCGTTCATGTACTCTCACGTAAAGAGGTCTTATTTTCTCAAAAGAAAAACATCGGGATTATGAAGGCAAAGCCTAAAATAACTGAATTCCTTTATCTGCATTACAAATTCTGATACCTTCCTTATTAAATATTTCAAGAATATCAAATTGACTAATTTCTGTACGGGGATGGTGTATCATATATTTATTGGATTCTTCATAATATGCAGATTTAAGTGGTTCAGTAAAACGATCTCACTAGCTTTATAAAAAATGTATGACAAGTGGCTTGTGACAAACCTCATTTGTTTCAAAACCTTGTCCACAAGTACCATTCCTGACCTTTGCACTGTAGTAAATGATTTTTCATCGGTATTGAAGATATATTTTGCTTCAAATTTATATTTGGCTTGTAGAATCAAATTTTATAGAGAACATCAATACTTTTTGACAAAAACCTTTGATTTTGTTTATACTTGTTGGTTCAAGCTTTCGCACCGAAATAGAAGGATTTCTCTGAAAGAATCTGTATAGCCGATCGTCACCTGTCAAGTCTTTCTATTTTTATTGAACCTATTGAAGAAGTTCTTTTTCCGAAATTTCTTACAAAACTGGTCAGTGCTTTGTTAATCACCCCTGATAATTACATTCATTCAGTGTGCTGGCCACCATTTCCTCAATGTGGTTGGTCATAATTACCCCGAAGTATAAGCTTTATTATTGTCCATGTAGAAGATGCTAAAAATTGATTTGGCATTTACCCTATAGATTAATTCAAGTTTAAACGCATTCACGAATCAATCATAATGACTCAAAAACAAGGAAACTAAATTGTGTGGTTCCCAATACAATACCTACAATTATTTATTAGAACCATTGGCACCGTATTTTGAAGGTTTCTTTGTAGAAATGGTTAAAAGCTTAGGTGCAACACTAGTAGGTGTTAGTTTCGTTTATAATCTATCGAAACTTAACCTTAATGGAAATACATATAATGTGACTACGTTTACCGCACTAGATACCATTATCCCAACTTTCCTTACATTTTAACTTTATTTCTAAATTAAACTGTTATTTTTATTTAATGATTTTTTAAATTGAGATATACAGTCACATTTTTTTGTATATACTTAAGTTAAAACTAAGCTTGATATGAATTATACTCTGTCAATTAAAATGATGAATTATATAACATTTTTTGTGTAATTAACATGGGTTTTCACTCTCTATTATCGTAATTTTATTTGAATAATATTGTTATGTAACATAGTAATTAACGTTTAATTCATCATTTCAATATTATCAATAATATGTGATAAGTGTCGACATCAATGTTGGTCTATTTTCGCGCTACATTGTACGACATGACGACATGAGTCACCACTTTGTATGGCGAAAAAAGATCAACATTAATCCATTTTACCGCCTGTACGTACACAGTGGCGTGTACGAACGTCTCCGTTTGAAATCCTCTCGCCGTGATAAAGGTCTCCGCGAGCAAAACTACAGACTTTGTGAAACGTCGGACAGGTGGGTTTAGTTCAGTTTATGTATGATTGTGTTGCGGTTTACTCGGTCGTGCGATAGTGTACGCGCTCGTGTGACTCACTAATTCGATACAGCATAGAGAGCGCTGTTCCTCTCGCAGCTGGTGGAATCACCGATTGTGCGAATTTCTTCAATACAATTCGAATTATTCATTCGTAAACGTAACTGAATTGAAGAAGAATATGTGAAAATTTATTGTGCCAATAAATAAATAAATGTCGACGATTAAAGTGAGGAATATGAAAGAAAAGTACGACGAAGAAAAACCGATTAATCGAAGGATTCCCATCGTTGCTACTCCTAATAATGTTAATGGGTAGGAATCTTGGCTATACAATAAATTGTTTTATCGCTAGATTTTTCAAATATTTTCGCGCACTAAATACGCAGTATTGTTTAAATTATTATAGGAGAAAGCTTATTTTAGCTTTAAATTCCTATCTACAAGGTTCAATATCGTCATCGGCGAGTATAAATATTTTTATTGGAGCTGAAAATTGTTTATGCAATTCGTTATTGGTTATTTTAACTAGTTAGTTGTGATAAATTATTATGATATACCTAGAATTATGAATTTATATCTTATTTTATGTGTACATAAATGATATGAAGGCTGACATAAAGATTAAACTCAATTATCCACATTAAATTTTCGTAAAATGACAATGATGTAAGCGAGTTGAAATTAATGAAATGGAAATATTGCATGAATTAATTACATCAACAAACACTCACATCTTTTCTAGCAATGAGTTGAAAATCTAGTTATAGACAAATATCACGAATAAGCTAACTAATTTCTGTAATGATACGCGCGTTAATCCATCCTTTGTGTTTATATAAATTTCACTCAAATATCATTAAATTTTCTTTACTTCCAACATGCCATACATGATTGAATTGATGAATGAATTGATTATTATAGCGTATGTATATACTTACATACTTATTTTTCAGTAAAGGTAAATTACAACTTGAACTACGAAAGCCTATTGATAGGGGAAGGTAGTGGAGGTAAAATTAAATGTATCCATCTTAGTATTGTCAACTGTTTGTATGACAGGAATGTCAGTGGTTATGTCAAAGACTATGGCAAATTATAAAACCACTTTATAATTTGTACTTTTTCATTAATTGTGTATTCCATTAGGATAATTTGATTGTTCAGTAAAGTATTTGACAAAACCACTGACATTCCTGTCATATAGAAAGTTGACAATAGTAAAATGGATACACTTAATTTTAACTCCCACCACCCTCTCCTATCAATAGGCTTTCGTAGTTCAAGTTGTTAGCCTGTATATCAAGATTGTATTACTTGCCTCTTTAATTATTATTTCCAACTACCTGTGATTTTAAAAACGTTCATTAAAGAGATTTTATTAAATCTTAAAATCAGAAGATATTTTTCGATATAATGTTTAGCCTTTATATAATAAATTAGAAACAATTGCAATTTATTCTTTATCAATATTATGACGGTTTCCCAGTTTTGATCAAGTCATAGTACCTACTGTGAACATTTACTATACAAAAATAAAGTAAAATAAATGTACTACTAACTCATCGTTTTGCTACTAATCTTAATAGCTTCTTCATGAACAAAATATGGGTAGAGGACACCAGAAAATCAGGATAAGTCTAGACAGACGAAAACCTTTCAAAAAGGCCTTAAGGTGGTCAAACGCTGAAAGTGTTACAACTCGTTGCTTTATATCTCTAAAGTGCAAGAATCAAAAATCGTCGTTAGACCACTCACCAGTTAAGTTTTATTCGACCACCTGCCTGCGAAAAGTATGATGGACATTTATTATTTAATTGTATGTAAGACTAATGTTTTGAGGTGAAGGAATTCTGAAATAAGTATTGCAAAATGGGTACCACGTCTTCCTTGTGCTTTCCAAGGTCAATGTGTGGTCGAATATGCACGCCCGTTTTTCAACATTCGTGGTAACGAGCCAAAACCAGTTTTAGAATCCATTGTTATAGGAGATGATTCTGTTTTATAATCTTCTATCAAAAAACAAATAAACAAAATCGTGGCGGATAAATAAACTTCTTCCGAGAAGGTACTTGGGACATGCCCCATATATCTGACCATTTTCTTATCTATTGCAGTGTCGGTTTAATTAGTCCTGAAGTTGAGCCAGTGCAGAAAGCTTATCCATGTTTTAAATATTTTTCCCTTTACATTTTCAAAAGGATCTAGAGTCAATTTCATGGCATTGGATGTTTAAAATGAATGATGTTAACGATAAGGTAGTTTTTTTTACACTAATCTCTTGTCTCTATTTGATAAATATGCTCCCATTCGCTCCCCCGTTAATTACATTGCCTTAAGGAGTGTACCTTTTCCCGCTTTGTGGAAGGAAGCTGTTATTATCCCTTTGCCTAAGGTCGCTCAACTACGACAATTAAATGATTTGCGTCCTATAAGTATTTTATCTGTTCTGTCAAAGGTACTAGAGAAGCCAGTATCTCGATGGCTTTGGAATTTTACCAAATCTTCAGTCTAGTTTTAGACCGGGTTACAGTTGTACTACAGCTTTGCCGGATATCACCGATGACATAATAAACATTGTCGCTAGAGGCAATGTTACTCTTCTAGTTAGTTTGGATTTAGCAAGGCCTTTGATACATTAGATCATGACATTCTTTCGGCGATTCTGAAATATTTCGGTATAGGTGAGAGATCGATAATTTTCTTCGAAAGTTATCTTAGTCATCGCTTTCAAAGAGTCAGGTTAGGTAATTATACTCGCGTGAGCTTACGTATGGGGTGTCCCAGGGTAGCATTTGTGGTCCGCGGTTATTTCTGCTCTACTCTACAAATTTCTATATACTCAATAACCAGTAATGTAAGATGTACACATACGCTGATGATACTCAAATTGTATTTAATGTACCTTTGCTAAATCTACAGGAGGCAGAATTGGTCGTTATGGCGGAGATGCATCACACTTGCCAATTCTCAATGCTTAAAACTAAATCCTGCTAAGTCCTCTGCTATATTACTCGGATCTGATAATGCGATACGTACAGTAAAACAAGCTTTCTCAGTAGTTATGGACGCTTGTACTTTGAACTATACGAATAGCATTCACAGTTTAGGTTTAATAATCATGATAAATTGCGTTTTACAGATTACATTAATAGTATAATTCGGAAATCATACACTGTACTGAAGCTTATCTAGAGCAATCGGCGATTACTAAGTGAAAAACATATGATTCCTTTATGTGAATCTTTGGTACTTTCTCGCTTTAATTATTGTGATTGTGTGTATGGCCCTTGGTTAGATTCAATTAGTAAAAGAAGAATTCAAGTTGTTCAAAACTCTTGCTTAAGACTCATATAAACACGGTATTAGACGTAGAGAAAAAAGATCGCACAAATTGGAAGAAGTGAATTGGTTGTGTATGCTTAATGGCAGAGTGTTCCACTTCTCTTATTTATTATATAAAATAATTAATAATTTCAAACCTCCATGTAAAGACATGGAGGTTTGAAAGGCTAACAAAATTAGATTCCGCACAGATATTCATAATATCAATATAAGGTACAAAAACGGTATAACTATTCCTCGTCATAGATCTGCATTTTTTCAAAGGTCTTTTTCTTACTGCGGAGCATTTATCTAGAATAGCATCCCTGAACAGATCAGGACGTCATATTTTTCAACCTTTAAACGTTGTTGGCGTGAGCAATTGATGGGCAATTAATGGGTGAACAGGCATAAGGCGGACAAAAAATTATTACATTATCATTTATAAATATTCGTGCACTCGACATATGTACATACATACATATTATTTACAGAAGGTACAGGTGGAAGATCAGAATGCTGCTATGGTGCATTATAATCATATATGTATTCCGTTATTGTTACTACTGCTATTGTTACTACTGTTAAGGTCACTACTGTTATTGTCACTATTTACTGCATCTTTTCAATAAACTTTATTATTATTATTATTAAATGCGAATGTTATTTGATCAACGCAAAATGTGATTGCCACAATATTTATTTTGTGATACATCTGTCAACAGCACATTGTTTTTATCTTTCAAGCATTTTGTTGTCAGTCTCATCAAAGTGAAACAAATGCCAAGTTAAATCTAAAGAATATCGAAAAGCGAAAAGTTTTCTGAATTTATTTAATTTTTGTCGATAAAATTTAGTAGGTAAGTCATGGACAGGGTTTTTAGTTGTTAATGTAAAAAAGATATAAATTTGGTCCAGAATGTAGTCGACAATAAAGACTATGCCCATATTGTTTTAGCTTACTGCTTTCCGAATAGACGTCAGGTATGTCGCCGTATATTTTCCGATGTGTTTCAAAGATTACAGAAATGTGGTATTGGTAATCGCCATACTGGTAGTGTAAATGTACAATACAACGCTACAAGAAAATAAGAATTGATGCAATATTTGTAGGACCAGGTATTAATATCAAAAGAATTGCAACTGGTCAGCAGATTTCTCAAAACTTCGTTTGGCGGAAAATGTTCCATCCACTCCAACCATTCTCAGTATCATTACAACCAAGAGATAAAATACAAAAATTTGCATTTTCGCGATGATAGTAAACAAGTCTTTTGTTTCAAAGCAACTTTCATAGTAAGTTATGGAAATTTGAATCTATGACCAAAAACTTCAGAAAACCTTATATCTAGATTTTTCCAAAACAAAGGCCAATCGAAAAAAACGTTATTTAAATTTTTTGCCTTTTGGTATAAATCTTCCTGTATAAATATTACTTAAATTATAGATACCGTTACATAAATTGATGGAATGAAAGCTTTACTAATGTAGCACCCTTCTCAACACTTCATCGAAAAAAGGTAGTGCTCCTACCTTGCAGGTACATACGTAGTTCGGTCTCTGATACTTTGCTTTCGTTTATTGACTGAAGCCGCAACTAAAAATCGAAGCAATACTGACAAATCTTTACTGGCTGTTAAACAAACACCGCGATATGAGTGGAAATAAAAATTCAACCCAACGACATTAACATTGCAATCTTTCCTACATGAATTGAAAAATGGAAAACTACATGACGGTAATGAATTAATCATTGTTGTTATTACACAATTACCTCTACATGACATACATATCTAGCCTAAATACGAAGATGTTCTATTTCTGTAAAACGTTTATATTTGCGACGTAGATTTTAGTGATATATATTTTTTGTTTTGCTGTGATCACGTGTACCTAAAAAGAATGTAATTTTAATCGTTATCACAAACAATTAATATTTTATTTTTACGCGTTTCATTATCAGAATCAATTTTCTGAAATTACCATAAGAAATAGTATAGTGTGCTAGGCGAAACATATTTCGTAAATGAATGACTAACAATATGGGTCAAATCATAACATTTTATTACCAAAATAATGCATCCAAATCTTATCTATCAAATTGAAAAAGGAGGAAATTATGTTAATTATTGACACAAATACATATTTGCGTAACCTTATTAACGGATATAATCCATAATAAATGCTACGTTTAGTTAGTTAATGAAAATAATCATGCAAATGAATAACACTGATCTATTTAAGTAACTGTTATTTCGTCTAGTCTATTAAAGCTAGTAAATACATCGGAGTAAAAATTTAAATATTTCACATTCTTGAATCTAATTTAATACACCATTAAACAAAGGTCTGAATAATATAACAAAACTTATACATTCAGTAAAGGTTAGTATTAAACGATTTTAAAATTATAGCTTTCTGAGATAAATATTAAAACATCGTTAAACGGTAAGGTAAATTACCATCAATTATTAAAGCTATTAATAATAATAACTTTTTTGCGGTCTACTGTACTTTGTAATAGGTGCTACATTCGATCTAATCTATATATAAATATGTATGTATTACATACAGTGAACGGTTTTACTAATTCAAATCGATAAAGCAATTATTACAATATCGACACGAATACGAACTTATTCCTGTGCAAACAGGACTAATGATTACATTGAATTTTAAACAAAGGTTATGATATGAATATCAGTTCTGTTTTGTTACTTTTACCAGCTTTTACGCTGATCGAAATATGTCAAGGATCCGATAATACAATAGTAGTTCCACACTTTTACTTTTTAGCATACAATTGAAAATGCTGCTGTTCTTATACATTGTAATAATGATAATTATTTAATAGCTGATGAGGTAATTAACGGATTTGCGGAAGTCGTGAATACAACAATCTGTTTATATACAAAATAAATTTTTACTTCCATGTTGTTAAGTGCAAGTACATTTTTAAATTTTAAAAGAATTATCAAATGCAGAATCAGAATCGAAAATACATAAATATGTTTGTTTTACAATGATAATTTTTTTGTTTTGCACTTTAAACAGGTAGTTATTTTTTTAGTTCTGTTTTTTCAAAAATATCAGTACACATATATGTATATGCATGTATTTGCTTATATATACATTTTAAATTTAAATGAAACTTGAGTGCAAGCGTAATATACTATTTGCACTGTTGGAAACAAGACGTATTTCGTTAAAACATTGAAAAAATTATCTTACAAAAATACATAATTTTGAAGGCTTTCTTTATGTTGCACACGTCTGACGAGGGAAAAGAAACCGATAACATGAGCGTAAATAATAAACATTGAAAGAAAATGAAATTTTCCATGTCACAACTGATTTGGCTTGCTTAATGTTCCTATTATTTCTTTTCTATATACAAAACTGATTTCTTTTAATTAAGGAAAAATAAATGTCTTCTTGTGGCCCGTATAGTTTATTATGAATCTTGATAAGTTTCTCTGTCTATTTTGAGCTCCTTACACACAGCTTGTACTTGGGCAACAAATTCTTCCTTTCTCTTATTACTTTTGGTCAGTAATTGCACCAATAGATACAAAATCTTTTTCATTTATTTCTTCTTTCTATCTAAGGATAAACTTCTTTTATTGCTCTCAATTGATGAGTTATCTGAAAAATAGAATTCGACGAAATCACTAACGGAATAATCAGATTCATCGCAGGAGGATGACTCTAATTTCTCATTCTTTTTAGCGTTTTTCTTGACATAGAATTATTAATTTTTTTCTTCGCTGTATACGTTGTTTGTAAGTTCAACAACGTAATAAATGTTTTTCCATATTTACGTTTCTTAGTGTTTTCTTCTTTGGTTTCAACTTTTGGAATCGGGATAATATCTCCTGAAGTAGTGTGTTTTGTGCACCTAATTTGTCTAGTATAACTTCGTTTATTGTAGAGGTAAGGCATTTCCAAGACGTTTCGGTATAGGACATGTGCTTTACATTGGAGCTCGACACTACTACTATGGTCCCACCAACTTCCTTTGGTTACTTTATATTTGTTGTTTTTGCTGGTCCTGAAAAGACATGAGGATTCAAAGAACCAATTCCCGTTTTCTCTAAACCACTTATTGCAGTTTTAGATGAAGCAGCCTTGCCATAAACCTGAATAATTGTCCAGATCTTGAATTGTGACTACCCCGACAACTGCTACTCAGCTGAAGGATACATTCAGTGGTGTAACTGGTGTGAAGCATGGGATGATAATGATTTTGTTGAAACTCTTTCTTCTGAGCAAAGAGGACCCACTGTTTTCTCTCTCATTGACAGGACTTTCGTAGGTATATTGAATAAATTGTGATGTTTACCTCATTACAATTCTTGATAGTATGGATTAATAGCTAGCCCTCGTAATAATCATTCATATTTTGTTTGCTGAATACAGAGGCTCTGACTACGGATGTATTTCCAGGCTGGGAAACATTTATTTCTTTTATAAAACTAACAGTTTCCAATAGTATCTTGTTATTTTGGATTTTTGTGGAAAATTGTGATAAATGCACGTAACTAAAT
>CM043020.1:65102510-65223962 GCA_023690525.1 Holotrichia oblita
TCAAGTGAGGCAAAACAGGCGAGTAGTATAAGTCAGTTTAAGAAATACTGTAGTTTATATGTTAGAAGTATATGTAATATTTAGTTAGTAAGATTGATAATAGTGTACTTGAAACATCCTTGGATTAATAACGATTATTATTATTATTATTATTATTATATTATTCTACAAAATTTTAGGCGGTTAAATCATTAATATAGTAAAGAAATTTTCCATTTACTATTTGAACGAAATTTACACCAACTTTGGGTTTCCAAACGAAACACTATATATTTTACATATTTGGATTTGTCTAAATATTCTATGTAAACTGTGTAATTTTCACCAACTTTTACCGCTTGACTCACTGTTTGTGAAATTGACATTGTAATCGAAAATATTTGAAATCGTTTTATGACAGCTACTTTTACTAAGAAAAATACAAATTACACTCGTTACATATTATTAACTTTTTTGACGGCTTCTCAAGTTTCTGAAAACAGTTTTATACAAAGACTTTTCCAAACGGGTGCTGGTTGCTCATTCTAGTTATTAAATTATTATAAATTATTTTATTATATACTCACATCATTTAGTCCTTGGATAGTAGGGGTTACTTCCTTATCACATCCCCGCCATATTGTATAAAATGTAGTAAAAGAAAATACTACTATCCAAAGACTAAATTCCACGAGTGGGCATATTTTCGCATAGCTATGCATTGAAAGGATCATGATATTAACCGCAATTTTATTCAAGTGGTTTTCTAATGTAGGATATTAAAAATTATAATCTCGTCTTGATTAAACTTTCAAACAACTTTCTGAAACTTTCTGAACTGAACTATTAAGAGATTTCGTAAACGAGCATGCCGTTTATGTCGCATTTTTCTTCTAATTTTTTGAAAAAATTACGTAAACGAAGATCCTGGCTAGGAAATCCTTCAGAACAAAAGAGAAGAATTCTTTATAAATAAGATGCTGTATGTGTACTTTGGGTCTTTTTTATATTTTAAATTTAGAACAGCACTGGAATAATAAATTAAACATTATCATTCGACAGTTAGGAAATTATGTGTAATAAAAATGAACAAATTTGGCTGCAACTTCGAATATTAAATTAAACTGTACTAAAGTTTTTGGACTTTACAGTTACCTAAAACGAGAGTGTAAACGGTCATTTTGTATATAGTAAAAACACAAATCTGTTAACTTTTGTTCAGAGAATTTATAATTGAGCCAATTTATTTATTAAAATTATTTGTTTTTTAGTTACTTGGATTCCATTACAGAGAGCGCCATCTACTGACGTCTTCGATAATCGGTTAGTACATTTATCAAAATTTAGATAGCGTAACATGACACCATTACAAACTAAATGTAATACAAGATTTATAATAATGACTCCTTCTTCATAAAATTTCTTATACATAGATTTACCTGATTAGATGCTCTAAATTCTTCGACGCATTTGGTCTTCAATAGCGATTTGATTAAACTTGAACAATTCCTGTGGGGGAAATAAAATTTGTTTCGACGTTAACAACTCTCAGTGTACTGTTCTTCTCCAGAGCATCCGCTAACTTTTGAGCACTACGATCTGTCAGTCCTACATTTGTTAGTGACAAAGTTTCCAGATGTGTGTTATTCTCTATTCCTTCGAATAGACTATCAAATTTCTCCTCTGAAATATTCTGAAAGATAAACGAACAAAATGGAAGCAATGTATACATTATTCCCACATAATGCACGTAACAGAATTAGTTACCTTAATATTATTCCAATTGAGATCTACAAGTTTAGGATCATCCTGTTGCACTTGTTTAATCGTTGCATCTATATCTGTTGTGTTAGGTGGTTCTTGGGGATATATTTTTTGTTTTGAGGCTTTCGTAATACCATCCCATCCAAGTCCAAGTGGCTGACCCTTGTTTAACAGAGAGGCATGATATTGGTCCTGATTCATCATTGAATGGAAACCAAGAATGGCTAAAAGTATATTGAATGATAACATAATCGAAAATATATTTACAATTACTCAAAGTACCTGCCAAATCAATAATTTCTTCTTGGGTTGCATCAGTCAGTGCCTGCTCATATTCATCACCTAAATCTATTGTTATCTGTTCACTAGCTTCTTGCTCTTTAAGAGGAGGTGGGGAGGCACCCACTAAAGATAATACGATCAGAACAGAGATTTAATTTGGATTTGATTTTACCAACCTTCTTCCCTCTGATTGTCCCAGGTACATATGGCTTTAGTTCTGGTTCATCTGGTGCCTCAATAGCCTGTTTATTTATATGATCAATGAGTTGCTTCCTGTTAAGTGGACCCGTTGCTTCTTTCTCGCAATCATAATTGCACCTTTGCGATGGTGGTAAAAAACTATCCTAAAATATCGAGAAAACATGAGACAGATATATGACATATTTAATAAAATCTTACATCTGGATCTACTTCTTTGGCTAATATTTTAATTTCTTCTGGCGATAATTTAGCTAATAATTCATCCACATCTACTTCATCATACTCAGAAAGATCCTTCCCGTACAACTTTGCTGGTGTTGTCATGGTGGTTTTTTTCGTTGTGGAGGATGTCTGAAAATAGAAATCACATCAATGACAACTACACACTTTACAGCTATATTTGTAAGTTCAGGTGTCATTGTTACATGAATGGTAATTGTGTGTATATACCTGTTTGTTGATAAATGGAAAATTACGTCAAATCCACACCCAGAAAGGCTAATAGTCTGTGACCCTATTTTACTGAATCATCGTACTTGTACATTTGACCGATCGATAACGCGGTATATATTGAAACTTTTATACGTTAGATTTCAATCTTCTTTTGGCAAATTATACGCCTATACTACGTGCCACTAGTATCTATTTTACTACTAACACTTCTAATTCGATAAACAAACAAACCAGTTGCATAACCCCACAACGACAGAAGAACGAATCTTGTGAAGATCACTGTACATTCAATGCAAAAAATTAAAAGGTCACTTCGATTCAGTGGCGTACCAATTAATAATGTCAACAGTAAAAAATTGCCAAATATTTATCATATGAAATACACTGGAATACTGGAGTATTTATTATCAAATGTATCTACTGTATCCTGTATTAATATTTATCAAATTTGTTAAGCCAGTAATAATATTAATAGGTACTATACACAAGCCGATATTTTCGTAGCGAACCATGAATACTTATCACATATTATTTATCATAAATAATTAAATCGTCTGAGTTAGCGTTATAAAAAACGCTATAAAAATAATTGTATCCAACATTTAATATTAGATTTTAATTATTGCTTTTTATGCATTTGTTTTTTTTCTCTCTCTCATTATTTAATGCAATATATATAATTTATGTAATATTCTACAAATTAAATACGATTTCGAATAATCTGAACACTAATTGAAACGAAATGACTTCCTGTTTTCCTTACAATCCATTCTTTAAACGATGTTTAAAACTCTGATTTTCATATAAATTATCGTGGTTCCTCGCCAAGGTTACTCATAAGCGTATATGCGTATAAAGATCTGAGAAAAAGGTCTCGCAATGTTTTGGTAGAGTTGTTTGTGGTCGGGGCGGTCTGGGGGACCAGAACATGCCTCACTGGCACCCACCCAACGCGCTATACTTGGAGATTCGTTCTCCACCCGATTTTATTTTTAGCGCGCCGCGGAATCGGGCAGTGGCCTTCTCAATCAAGATGGCGACGCCCGTGACCTACAGCTTCATTCACATCTAACTTCACGCACAAAGGTAACGACGGCGGTGCACTTAAAAAATTTACGATTCTAGATCATAAACACGCAATTTATTTAGTCTCTCAGGTCTTGTACTTATTTTAACCCTATCCGCGTTGAGCTGTCAGTAAAATTGGTTCAAGTTTTTCTTACGTAACTCTAGCAAGACAAATCGGTACTCTAAATTACGATTATTTGCAAAAAAAATTATATTAAACATAAGAGAAGAAATAATATATGACAAAAGTTATATTCATTTCATTATCATTTCTCATTCTGAAATACTATTCAAAAAATCTTATGTAAATAAATAGATACATATTATTGCAAAATAATTTATTAACCCGGCTTCGGTCTAAAGAAATAAGCTTCGAGTATTCCAAGATTTTTTAACTTTTTGAATAACATTTTTATGGTAATAATAATAATTTAATATCAAACTTTATTGTTGATGTTCGCGTGACATAAAAATAGATTTAAATAGTTTAATTTAAATTGCATAGTAGGTATGTAGTTGCACTGAATAAATTAGCCGTAAATTAAATATATAGACGGCGAATTTTTAAATTTGTGACAAAATCAGACTTCCTACTATAGAATGAAATTAATTACAAAATTTAATTTGAACTTCTGCCAGTTCTACTACATGCCTTGATTTAAAATTGAGCAACAGTCCTGTGATATAATTGTACATTGTACATAATGCAATCAAGAATTTCGAAATTTGTGGTATTGAGTTGAATTAAAACATGTTGATGCGCAGAAAGAAAAATACTCAAATATTACTGGAATTCTTATTAGATTTCGAAAATGTAGCAAATACATAAATACTATTAATTGTGTTCGCAAATTGAGTACGATTATAGAATAATTCTGGTATCAGGCGATTCTCCCCTTCCCCTCCCTCCCACGAGATAACTTATAACAACAACAAAACTAGATGAGTTTATGCAATGATGAAAAAAAATCGGATTATCATATTTAATAAGGTATAACCATAACGTTTTAGATATAATTTAACAAACTGTAAACCAGTACCAAAGTTTAAAAACCATCGATAAGAAATTATGCGTATATACGGAGATCGCCAGAAAGTTCGAGCAAAACGGAGAACATTTCTATTTTTAACTCTTCAAATAAAGTTCCACTGATACCCGAATGTTTTTTTTTCAGGTGATCGATGTCCCTGAAATGGCACGGCGTCAAATCAGGAAATCTTGATACCAGGGTTTTTCAAAGAACCTTCCAATCCATTTTGCTGAAACAATTTATTTCGAAAGTCTTAAACAGGTCTTGAACTGTAAGGTGATGCCTCCACATTGCTGGAAAAGCAATCTTTGTTTTGTCTTCAGTGGTATATTTTGGAATTCATTAAAAAACTCGTTTTATAAAAATAACAAATACTATGGAATTAAGACTTTCGCTCAAGAAATGGAGCCCAATGACTTTGATTGTTGAGACTCACAGCAGATGTTCGTTTTAAATAAATCTTGGTTTCCAGTTTCAAGTAAAAAATGCGGATTTGCATTAGCTTACCATCAGCCATTTTGGAAACTATGAACGCACCGTTAGATGTAAGTGTTGATTCGTCCGTAAAACACACCTTGAAACCAAAGATATGCCATAGTGGATCATCTCAGTCTCTTTCTTGCAGACTATGGATTTCGATTTATATTGCTTGACCTTTTTTCTTCAAAATTCTCACAGATGTGCCAGACATATTATCATTACGTTTGCAATTGCTTAAGCTCTAAATCTTTGATTCTCAAAAAAGTGTTGTTGACTTCCAATTTCCAGTAGTTTTGAACTATTTCAATATTTTCTCTTCTTTTAAATAATTAAACTATAATTAACTAGTAAGCGAGCAGCAATTCAAAATCATCAAAAAAATCATTCAAACGTATCTCACTAAAAATTGCTAAGGAAAATCTGTTTAACAATTATGGGATGTGTAAATTAATAGAAAAAAAGAAATCTCGAAAAAACTTGACGGCTTAATTTTTGATAGGACATTTTTAATGGTAATTTTGGACTATGTACAATTTCATCCAGTGAAATTTTGATTCTATAATACAGGAAATTAGCACCAGAAGCTGATTGAACTAAAAACATGAAAAGCTGGTCGCAATGAATTAACTCATTAGGATTAATTTTTTATAGCTAAAAACTAGTAAGTTATCAAATAGTTAGAAGACAATACCGACATAGAAAATTGGCTGTTAAAACTAATGATTACATTTTGACTAGGGTATGGGAGAAATCACTTTAATATCTAAAAGTTACCAATTCTTTAATTTTCGCACTTTTTTTGGTTTAATAATTTCGAAGAAGGCCATTCTGTAACTGATTAAAAATTACTCCGTATATCTAATAGGTTTCCAAACAAGTTCCAATTAACGCTCTAGATACCTTTTTGGAAAGTTCAAAATAAGAATTTCGCTGTATATATATTATTGATATACATATAATAATTAATATACCTGCATACATCTTACGTGATTTATGAGATGAATATAGAAGCAACCCAAAGTTTTAAATTTCGATCGCTAATTTCGAAACACATCAAACATGTTAACAAAGCAGGTTATCATTGAGATTTTATATTGTACATACATACATACATATATCTTTCAAGTATCTATTTTCGATGTCTACATATTATGAAAAGATGGCGCTAAAATGTTTTGTTTATAATTCTCAAGGTTGCTTATATTTAGAGCGGTTGTTAAAAAAATCATAATCAAATCTAAAGATAGACGTAGCTCCATGGGCTAATGGTCACTTTGTACACGATTATATTAATACTACTCTGGCAAATTTTAAATAAAGAGATGCTTGATATTCCAGGAAAAACTGGAATTGCAATATGAATTAACTTATTAACTTAATTTCCTCTTGTGTATTGTTCATTGGTAATTGAAACATTAATATTCTTGGCTACCCGCAACGAAAACTCTGCATGTCAACATAAAGAAACAATGCCAGGAAAACTTTTGAACAGTACTGAAACAGGTGTTACATCAGCATAAAAATTAGCTACCTGTTGCTTAAAAGTGACCACATGAAAAATAAAATTTTATTTTCATCATCCCAGGATCCACAATTTATTGCGTGTGAACAAGAAGATTATTTGTAATGTTTATAGTGAATATATGAAGTGTCATTCCTCGTATGTATAATAAAACATGTCAGATAAAAATAATTTCAGTTGGGATCGAGAAAACATATGAGTGAAGAAGGCGTCTATGCTCGTAACGAAATTTGAGCCAAAAGTGACATTGCGTACCTTACAAAATTATAAAATCATGGGTTTTTATATTCGAACTTTTCACAAAATGAAAACTGAAACTGTCGCATACGTCTAATTGGAAACACATTACACAAACAGCAGTTAATGATTTTTCAACGTCTAATTCATAGACTATACCTACTTGAATTACACTTTTTTAAATCAGATTGGAAAAATAACTTTGTATGTCTGGAATATTCTATTCCAAATCGAATACGTTGTTTTGCAGAGAATTAACAGAATTTTAGCTGCTCATCAACAGATAAAATATCTGCAATGAGTTTGAAAACAGGTTTCGAACTCATGATTTCATATTTTTGTGTATAATGCAATTTCTATTGTTTTTATAGAGTCTTTGTATTATTCTTATCATTTTATTGTTGACTCCTTGTTGATTTAGCTTCTTGTAAACTTTACGTCTTGGTATGCTATCGAATACTTTTTCGAACTCAACGAATGTAAGACACACTGTCTTTCCTTTTTTCAAATATTTGGTTTAATATATAGATGACGTCTTAAGTGCTTCTTCCCGATCTGAATCCACTTTGCATCTCTCTTTATAGTTTTGTTTATATATTTTTCAAATGTGTTCAGTAACGTTTTACTTTCTATGATTGTCACATTCCTTTGGGTTACCTTTTCAAATGCAGCTACAATATTTGCCACTTCTCATTCTTTCAGTATTTTTTGTCTTCTCTCACAGTGTGTTAAATATTTTAAGTAACGTTTCTAATTTCCTTCGTACCATATTTTTATCATTTCTTTACCGCTGTCTGATGTTTCTCCACTCTTTAAATTTTTTACTACTTAGTTCACTCATTGTAAATATTTCTCCATTTCCTTCTCTAACTTCTTCTTCCTTATCGTTGATTTCTGGATTTGGTTTATCAATTGTTTCCTTATCCTTTAGGTTATTACTGCACATGTCTCTAAAGTACTCCGTCCACCTATTAACTACCTTCGCTTCCTTCATCAGTATTTCTCCATTTTTGTCATTTACATGTATTTCGTCTTGCTTTGTATCTTTTTATTTCCACGAGTCCATCGGACCATTTAGCTATAGTTAATTATATATGCGATCTGAGCATTATAAGCCACACACATGTAACGGAACAAACCACTCCAAAGTAGTTATAAAAAGAAATGCTTAGACGCAAAACGTTGAATTTGTTAAAGAACAAATAAAGATGCTGAAAAATAAAGACGCTTTTTAGAAAATTTATTCTGAAACAAAAAGATTATGTAATTAAAAGTTGTTCCAAAATACAAAAAAAATTATTGCCATTAAGAGATAGCAACAGTCTGTGTCTCACTTCTTAGTTTTGCTTGGGATAAAAATTCTTACAAAAGTTTTTATTTTCTGCCCAGTCTTCGACCTTCCAGAAACTCATTTTAATAAAACTGTAATATTTCTACTGAATTTGTGCTACACATTAGATATACTTGTAACACATTGCGTTTACCATAAAAAGTTACCATAAAAAATGTGTTTTTGTGAATATGTCGGAAAGAGAATATTCAATTGTTTTTCTGCTTTCATCTCAATTAGAATACAAAATACCACAAACTTGCTCATTTAACCAATTTTGGGCACAGTGAACAGTGTATTTAACATAAAAACTGCATCATTACTACAATGTAACTCTCTAACTTTCACAATATTAAAGAACACGACTGCCTCTCTTAACATTTATAACCTGCATAACCACTAGTTCCAAATAACAGCTACATACATTATTCTGGCGGTAGACTACCTTTAGTTCATCGATTTCTCACTTAGGTACTTTTATAGAACAGATAGGTACTAATTAACCATTAATCATTAATTTTTCTATAAATAGACGGAAGCTAACGTACATACGTATTTGCGGAAATGTTTTTGATTTTCGAACGACGTTCCACAACGCAGGTAAGGTTAAAATAAGTTTAGATAAATGGGTCAGTATTTTTATGAGTATTTTTTGGCATTTAGCCATTTCCTCAGCCCTTGGTCAGATGCACCCGGATAGATCTGTTAATTTGAAAAAGACCAATTGAGTTCACGACTGGGACGTTATTTTGAAGATCATTCGTTGCCTAATAGTTATAAATCTGTCATTTAATCTAAACTAACGCTGAAAAAAGAGAAAACAAATCCGACTATTCTATTTTTAATTGAAAACACCTGTTTTCTGTTTTATACGCATTTCAATAAGTTTAGCTAATGCAAGGCCAAGAATTGGCAACAAAGACAGTGTTAAACGTATAGTGTAAAATAAAGAAAGGAAATGTTTCAAAATCCGTAATTCTAAATATTAGCAAATCTTAAAGTTTTGTTGTGGTTTATGTAATGGGTTTGTAATAAATCAGTAAAACCTTTTACGACTTGTAAATTGATTTATGTATTTAAGTTTGGATCAGTTCATAACGACAATTTTAGTACAGAAAACAGTTAATATTGCAAATGTTTAAGATCATTATTCAATAAAGTATTCAAGAGTGTATTATAACTCTTTTAGCAAAAGATAAATAGAATAGAGAATCTGAGAGTAGTTACGTTTAGTTATGTTCCAAATCACATATCCTCTTAATAACTGTTCTGTAGACATTTTTTCAAAGTATATCAGAGAATGTTTTTGTTCTATAGGTGAACTTCATATCTTCCTTCCTTGCTTATGCTTGGAAGCTCATTATGAAAGTAACTCTCCAGTACTCACACATATATTTTTAGTAAGTTTACAATAGATAATCATACTAAAGAAGTATCTAGTAGTTTGTCACTTTTAAAACCCTGTTTTATATTTCTTAAAAGCACAATCTTACAGAGTACATATTTAGAATAAGCACAAGGTACTTCTCTGCAAAAGCTCTATCATGCTGAAGTGAAATGCCATTATTAGCTATTTATGATCGTTCGTAATGATAATAAAATCTTCTGTTCCATATGTAACTTTAGAAATCTTTCAGTATGAATCCATGCTAAACCTTCCTCACGCTATACAATTACACTATACATTATAACAATTTAAGTCGCCACGTGACTGTAAAAGAACCATCTGGCTTCGTTCCAGCATGTAAGTATAATCAATTTAAACGAGATTCAAATCGAATTTATAGTCACTTAGATACGTCTTCCTGTACTGTGCAACGCTTCGTTATAAAAATAATTTGGCAAGGTCCATTTGAACATTAAATTATAGGATATGTTACGATATGTAAGAAAATAAATTGCAAAAGGTTCCCTGCCAATCAATCGACTAATTCCGTCAGATGCGTTTTCTTTCTAAATATTCACAAAAATATTAGGCAAAACACTATTTTTTACTGAAATTTTATCAGAGGAAGATATAGACCTCAAGCGTAGCATGTTATTGTGTTAAAGATATTTAAACCTAATGTAACAAAAGTGAATGATAAAAGTAATCCTTTGCATTAACGAGAAAATATTATTTTACAAATTTTAATGGATTTACTTACAAATCTTAAGATTGATCTGACATGAACAATGACAGATTTCGTTTCAGTAATCGCCTCTATACAATAATATTAACATGATTTCGTTGTTAACAGATAGAGTAATCAGGCTTTGCTGTTTCTCATATACTAAAATGCTGTTGTTAGAAGAGAGGTATTGTAAAACATTTGGTGTACGTAATAACACAATTAGAGTAATAAATAATTATTGCTATTAGGTAAAACATTTCATCTGTTCAATAGGTAGAATTACAACAAAATTGCATTTAACTTTTGTAGTTATACTGATTATACTACTATACATAGATGAGTGGTTATATGAGTTAAATAGTTGCATTCCTTTTAAAGTCTGTTGTCACTTTAATATTTTCGAAAAGCTATTTATTTAAAAATGTCACTGAATTATGTAAGTACATACTTTCAAATTCTACAGGTTCCTGTTGTATCGGTATTTGTTATTTCAATCTACAGCCCTGAAGAAGAAGAAGAAAATAATAATTCTTATTGAAACTGTTATTCTAATTAAATTATATTATTTACTGCCTAAATATAGTGGTTAACTATCTCTTATTGTATGATCTATATATACACCGTGTCCGAAGTTATCGGTGCACTATTTCTATATCTTCCTTATTTTTGGAACTACAGTTGTGGTCAAATTAGCAAACTATTAGTGTTTTTAACGCTGATTAGTATGCTGTTCATGAAAAAACAATTGAATTACGTATTTCCGAGAAATTTGAAAATTTATAATTTTTTTAAATAGAAGGTAGGTATTTGTTTTTGTACACATTTAGATAGATAATTTTATTTGTGATATAAAAGCTTCAATACATTACCGTCCTTAAATGAATAATAAAGTAGTTATGTTGGAATTTAGTCGATGTCAAAGAAACATTATCAATAGTAGGCTTCTTTCACTTCAAGCCAAAAAATGTTATATTTGTACGTATTTGGAAAGAGGATAATGTTTTGAACACAAAATATCGAATACATAACTATCTTTAACTAAAAAATAAACAAATGAGAAGCGTTTAAAGCATAAGAAATTTATTAACATTTAATTCTATGTTGATCATGGAAAATAATAACAAAATATAATGTTCACGGTACAAAAACAATTATTTGATTATTGCGTTTATTGTTTTTGTACCGTGAACATTATATTTTGTTATTATTTTCCATGATCAACATAGAATTAAATGTTAATAAATTTCTTATTAACATTTTATTATCTTCATTTATTTATTTTTTAGTTAAAGATAGCTATGTATTCGATATTTTTTGTTCAAAACATTATGGTCTTTCCAAATACGTACAAATATAAATTTTTTTGGCTTAAAGTGAAAGAAGCCTACCATGAATAATGTTTCTTTGACATCCAATAAATTCCAACATAACTACTTTATTATCCATTTAAGGACGGCAGTGTATTGAAGATTTTATATATTATCTTTCTAAATATGTACAAATATACAGTGTTCCATTTTAAAAAATTATAAATTTTCAGATTTCTCGGAAATACGTAAGTCAATTGTTTTTCATGAACAGCATACTAATCAGCGTTAAAAACACTAACAGTTTCCTAATTTGACCACAACTGTAGCTCCAAAAATAAGGGAGATAGCAATAGTGCACCGATAATTTCGGACTTAGGGTTGCTGGTATGTATGGAAACGGTCGATTATTGGGTAAAATATACGAGATACCGGACAAAGTTAAATACAGAAGTTTTAGGGTTTTCAAATGCTTATTAGTTAATAATAATTTTAAGTATACAGGGTCGGTGGTAAAGTCGAGGCACGTCAAAGTTACATTATTTTTAACGGAACCACCTGCATATCCTTAGATAATTCAATTCTTTCTTAAATTTTAAGTAAAAATTGTAATAATTAGAAATAGATCATATACAACGTAAAACTAATTTCTATATATTTCCACATTATATCATGTCTGTGAGTATACGTATTTATAAGCACCGTGTTGTCTCATACTAAAAAGACAAAAATAGTAAAGTTGTATTTATTTATACGTTCCGTGTACCTATTGATGGGGGCTCACACTGGCTACTACTGATGACCGCTATGCAAAAGGAAAACCTGAAATTGGAAATTGGAACGAGGAAATAGGCAACGTTCGCGTAGGGAGCGCTATTTCTATCCTCATAATGCCTTCACAACCGATACTTTTTCCAAACGAATACATCCACACTGTGGCACTATCTAAGCAGAAGATGAAATGTTAATTGCACTGACATTGAACTATTTCGATTTCTACCGCTGGAAGGCGATGTTTCGAAAACCAGGTGAGTGAACGATTTGTCTATTGTGCGATAATATTTGTTTAGCTTAATTCGCGGCAATTGCAGCAATTATTCTAAATTCAGTTTTATAATTTGAAATTAACGCATAAATAAGTAATACTGTAATAGTTAGAACAACGGATAAATTAGAAGAAACCTGTTTTTACAACTTTCAATAAAGTTTCTTTTTCCCTAAATCACGATTCAAATGAAAAGCAAAGAAAGATTTTGCACAAACGGAAATAGTATTGTTATATACATTTTATAACACATTTTCTGGACAGGTGAAACTTTATATATCATTCACAAAATAGAATTGCTTTTCTTTATTTTATTTATCAGAAACTTACCCAACAGAGTATTATACAAATGCTTTTATCTCTTGTTAGATTAAAGTGTTTCTCCGCGCATTATCTTTGCCAATATTATGCATTCATTATTTAAAAAATATTTTTAACATAGCTTCAAATTTTGAAATTTGTTGGAGTCTTTATATTGAAGATAAATGCATTCACGTACAGATTTGATGTATAATTAGGTTTATAAAAATAACTTATCAGAAAACTGTTTTAACTGTGTTAACTGTTGTTAGAAATATATACATATTTCATAAAACCCGAGAAATTTAAAGTTAAAAATTAAACTACAGCGTATTGTTGTTGAACATCAAACAATCTACTCGAAATAAATTTGGTTTGATTGATTGGTAGTTAATAATCGACAAAGTTTGACATGGTACTAGTTTTGTTACTATGCTATTGTACATGGATAAGTATGTGCATAGTGCATATTTCACAGTGCAACTGCCATTTACTAATATATAGGGTTAAATGAATGTGTTGCTATTTCATACATAGTTCGAATGTTTTTATGTAAAATTTATGTCTCTATTAATCACAATTTTCCAAGCGAATAATACATTGTGCCAAAATGTCCTGAAATGTGACAAATGCAACAACGAAAGCATTACGCACTATGTTCGCAAATTGACTCACTGAAATAGTCAGTTTAATAAAAATATCCGTTGAAATCAAAATAAACAGTGACACGCTGCTTGTGATTGTATAAAAATTTCGTAATACGTACACAATCATCGTCAGCTGCAAAAAAAGAGTTTGCGGCAATGGAATTTCTGCAAAATATATAAAACTAGATACTAAATATTTTGAATTCTGATTGATAATCCATAGTCTTTTGGTAATTATGAACTGCAACATTGTTTCCTTTATTGTAATACGACAATGAGCACGCATACTCTTATCCCGTTTGGTTAATTTGTCATATGATCTTGGCAAACGAATTACATAATCCGGCAGTATATCAAAGTGTGAACGCAGACAAAATTCTCGTAGTTAAATGCCATATTACGATATTTACCATATGTCATATGTAACACACATATAACAACTTTGTTAGTTATCCTACATATACGAAAGAGAACAAGATGGACACAAGTAAGAGTTTATATAACAAACTAGCCATAAGTTATCACACCTATATTAAGTATTAACCGTAAAATTTAACCAAATGTCTCATTCTTAAAAATAACAACGACACACGCTTTACAGTTTTCTGAATCACGTATGTATGTTTGCTTAAAAATTTTTATTTATTACGGCAATTTTGGCACATTTCTGTCAGTTAAAAAAGAAATTTTATATTTTTTATTCTACTAAAATACCGGTAATATATTCGTACAGCGTTAGTAGTGATTTAATTTTTTTAAGATATTTCTTTAACATAAAAGCCTGAACTAAAATCAACTAACTTCAGTCTTTCACTATTAAATAGTTTATAAACAAACACAACATCCATATTACAGTTTAAATACTATTTAAAAATATTTTGTGTTAAGATATGCGAAAATGACCTCTAAAAGGATCTTTCCCGACGAAGGCTATTTTAGTAATCACATCCGTTACAAACTAAGATTTCCTAAGTCTTGATTTTACCTTTGTTGCCATTTATAATTATATGTAGAGTCAATGTACTCAGAACACCGACGATTTCTGTACTATATAGATATATTTTGCGTGTAATCCGTACTTGTAAGTCTTTCATGTCATTTGTTGATGCTTCTTTTACCTCCTCTAGATTTCTTGTTCCTAATGTCTACATGATCATCGAATTGCAATCAGATGCAACTGACTATTTTTATGTTCCTATAGTACTTCTTGTTGACGTTAATAATTTTAGAACGCTATTTTTAGATATATTCTGCTAAAGAGCTTTTAACCTCTGTTGTCAACATGAAAGTAATATTACAGATATTTGCAAACTGCTATCACAAAAGTATAGGTTTTCATAACCGTTGTTCACCAAATTTAAGGCTTCTCTGTTATACCGTATAAATAAGTTTGCAATTGCCGTTTCTGTATCGTTTGCTTGATCATCAGAAGGATGATACAGATATCGTACTCATTACATGATTTGACTGCGTCTTTTCGGTTCGAATTTCTAGTGACTCTCCTATTAACTTCTGATGGTAGTACTTTTACATTATCATGCGGTAATTTTCATCTTGAGATAAAAATTCAAATTTTATTTTGGCTACCTCAGTAATATCCCTTAAAGATTCGACAATCTTCACTGAAATCATTGAATGCTAGACCGTAGCGATAGCTAAATGTAATATTATCTAGTATATAGGTACAGACTCTGGCCTTTAGACTCATAAACGTTACCGAAATTGTATGTAATGTAATAGGAATGGAACCTGGATTTTCTACAATAGGGTATTAATCTAACTATTAATCTATTAGTCTTCTCCTTGTGTACATTGTTAAAGTCCAAAATGGCACTAGCTTATATTCTAATGAAATCGAGGAAGTGAGGTATTCATAACCAGGTGAAATACCATGTACCAAAGCAACATCTTTTGGCCAATTAGAAAGGTGCATTAGGCATGAACCGCTGCTGTAAAAAAACTCTTTACATGACCCAATATGTCGACTAAGTAGAAAAATCCTGCGAGCTTGCCGTATATACGGTGGTTAGTCAGTTAGAAGGTACTTTTCATGCCCAAGAATTTACACTACGACGATTCATTGACATCTAAGGGACATTTGAATCCACATCCTACCAATTAGAGGAGCATTAGAAATCAGGACGTCCATCGCGTTTTATATGGCTAGATTTGCAATAGAATTTTATACGTCATTAAATTAGCAAACTATAATTGTACGGACACCGGCTGCCTTTAAGGAGAGGTATTCTGTCCATTTCTGTTAGCCTAGGGCTAAATGATCCACTGCGAGAACTTTGTAAAGACATTCGTACGATTGTTGACTAAGCTGATAACTTAGCAATTATAGCAACCACTTTGGTATCATTTACTTAAAGACGAGTCCCACACAAAATTGATGGCATCTGCCACACATTCCGAGCGCTTCTGACGTAATCGATAAAGCCGTCAGAGCTTTATGGACGAGTAGAAAAACGTTTGTATCCATTGTTCTTTTGAGTGGTAACCTTGTACACGAAGACAATATTTTGGAAAATAATTAAACAAAATACAAAGAGTTGAGTATAACGAAATGGAGGAGTACAACACAAACCGCTACTATAGAGCTACACTGAATCGGCCTCCTTAAAAGCAGGACTCAAATTCAACATAAAACAAAAAGTAGGAGCAACCCATAAAGGGCACTCCTCAATTAATAAAGTTACCTTCCCTCATGTCAAATCGATAAAACCTTTTGAAGTTATTACTCCAAATAACGAGAAGCGAAATATTGTGGGTTGAGACAAATATAGAGGATCTTGCAGTATGTTCAGAATGATTCAAAGTGAGTTGGTTATAGATAAAAATTGATTAAATAATGTCTTTTTTTTTAATTGACAAAGTCATTTCTACTTAGCAACAAAAAATACAACAAATATATATAATATATAAATTTCTTAAGCTTCTTCCAAGATGATATATTTCACTGTACAGGACACGGAAAATATGATACTATTTATTTTATTGTAAAAGTGTTTTATTGTAAAGTAATGTTTTGCAATTCAATGCCAAATAAAATTTCTGAAACCCCATATTTTCAAATAATTAATTGTGTATCACAGCAAAAGAGTACTACACAGACATGATCTGTATTACTACACCACAGAACGACCACAACAAAACCAATGGACACTGAGTGTTTGAGGAAGTTTATGTTGTTGGATTATATCCTTGGAAAACCATTAACAAGTAATACATACATATTTCACATTTCTACAAAATGACGTATTACTCAAGTGAAAGAAATTTAGTTTTATTATCGCCTTGATAATGACAGCATTGCTGTTGAAACACGTCGGTGTTTTAGTTAAAACTTGTTTGGTGTTCAGTGGGTTAAAGTGTTTAGTGTTCTACTTCTGCACCAAGAGATCCAGTGAAGAACTTCCCATAGATGTGCATGTAGACGACTGTACAAGGAGGGTGCAACATGGCGGCCAGTGGTGTCAGCAATGTCGTGTGTAACAATTAATAAATAAAGATTACTAGAATTACAAATGTGTTATAATATACGTCGATATATTACATGGTGTCAGGTTACTAAAGAAAAGAGTGAAAATGGCAGATTATTTTAATAAACCTGGAAAGTTGCTTATAAAAGGTAATCTTAATATAGAATGGAAAGCATGGAAGCAATCGTTCACAAATTATATGTTAGCGGCAGGGTTTGATACGGCATCGGATGCACGTAAAATTGCCATTCTTATCAATTTGATTGGAGAAGAGGGTCAAGAAGTATTTGACAATTTTACCTTTGTAGTAGAAGGTGAAGAAAAGAAGTATGATATAGTTTTAAAGAAATTTGAAGAATATTGTAAACCTAAAGTGAATACAACAGTAGAGAGATTTAATTTTTTCAATATATATCAGAAAGATAACGAGCCATTTGAATCATTTTTATTGTAGCTTAAAAATAAGGCAGCAACATGTGATTTTGGTGACCAAAAGGATAGTCTCATAAAGGATCGTATAGTTTGTGGTATTGCCGACAAACAACTTCAGAAAAGATTGTTACGAGAGGAAAATTTAAACTTAGATAATGCTGTAAAACTGTGTGTATCCAATGAAGTAAGCGAGAGACAAGTTAGAGCAATACAAGAGAATATCGGATCGGGACACAGAGTAAACGCACTCCGATCAAAAGTGACTATACATCATTCACTTTAAGAGTGCAGCGTTAGAAAAGATAGGACCTTATTTTACGGCTTGTGATTGGTCAATTATCGAGGCACGTACACACTGTGTAAAATACTGTTCTTATACGTATGAAATTTGAGGTTAAAAGCGATACGTCAAATTTGTTTATGCTGTTTTGTTCGTATATATTTGCTGTATTGTGATATTTCCTTACGTTTTTCTTTGTATTTTCAAATTTTGCAAGCACCTTACATTAAAAGCAAAGTTCTTTTCAGTATTACTTGCAAATTCAAGGTATCTATTATTATCCGTATTCATCTAATATTACTATTACACTTGAAGGATCCTCAAAAAATCCTTCGCAGGAAAACATATAAGTACTAGGCAGAGGCAAATGGCATATAATTTATATTTGCAACAGAAGCAGAACAATTCAAAGTCAGCTTCTATTACATTGACTGCGAAACAACTTGGACTTGGAAAGAGAACAGTATTGAATATTGTGAAGGATATAGATACTGCAGGTGTGTCTCATTCACCTTGATAATTTGGATGAAGGCCAGCGGTCAGCAATCCGAAGACAAGTGCATTCCTTTTTCTTGAAAAATGAGTTACCTACGTGTACAAAAATATTGAGCGTAAATATATTTCAATTAACGTTAGCATGATCTAATTAATGTTTGTAGGTTGTTAATGCAGATGAGAATTTGGCAGACTTTAAGCAAACAACATTATGGAAAATTCTCAAAAAATTAGAACTTATGTGGGTGAAACGCAACCAAGAAAGTGTGCTAATGGAGCGACAAGATATTGTTTTACGGAGACACCTTGAAAAAAGAAGCATTAGTTGAATGGCTTAATTTAAAAGGAATTGTTGATAATTTTTTATTAAAAGTTAAATTACTGGAACTTACTAAAAAAATATATTACTGACAATCCTATTACATACATTATTGACAAAATAGTAGCAGAAAGTGTTCGCACAATATTACGATTGTCCCCACATCATTGTAATTTGAATCTCATCGAATTAATATGAGCTCAAGTGAAGCATTATGTTGCTAATAATAGAACTTTTAAGTTAGCGGAAGTAAAAACTTTATTATTGGATGGAGTTAATCATGTCACTGCTGAAGTCTGGACTAATTGCATCAAACATTCTATCGCAGAAGAAAATACGATGTATGATTTGGCTTTTTGCGTGTTATATCATACAAATATTTAAATATATTTCTTCTTATGTACAATAAACTTGAAAAATACATTGTGTATACAATTATTGTGTTTCTATACATAAATATTAATAAATATAACATAGTTATATATCTTATATACAATTTCTATACATAGTCTGAATAATATATTACGAACATATAAATTTTACGTTTTAAAAATCAATCTTATCATTAATTGCCTGTAAAAAGCTGTAAAAAAGTTCAACAAAACTTAATAAAATAGAAATGTATTGATTCATAATGTTATATAGACATTATTAGCTAAAATATACATACGTTGGAATAATATTTGTATATTTACCGCATTTGAAGGTTAGGCTACGTCAATGTCGATTTTGAATTGAGCGGTATATTTAAATTCTCTAGTGTAAAACCAACGCCGATTGTGGCGCCAACTACTGCACTCTTAAGTTGAACGGAGTATAGCGATTCAAAAGGGGCGACAGCAAAATTAAAGGATTCAAGAAACGAAGTGCAGTGCGGTAGGTGTAATCTCACACATAAATATGGAAAATGTCCGGCTTACGGTAAAGTGTGCCATAAGTGTAAAGGTAAAAATCATTTTTCTAGTGCATGTAAGAATGATGTAAATAAATTTAATTACAGTAACAATGTAAAAACAAGAAACCAAAATCGTACAGTCTATAGAAAAAGTAGATGAGTACACGGAATTAGTAATAAGTGAGATAAGTGACAGTTCGATTAATGATGAGAAAAAGGTGTGGTATTCAGATGTAAAAGTAGAGGGTCGGTTAGTAAAATTCAAATTAGATTGCGGTGCAGATTGTAATGTATTGCCCTTAAGAATATTTAATTGCTTAGATATTGTTAATAAGAACGATAGAATTAATACTTGCAATGTAACACTATTAGCATTTGGAGGTTTTAAAATTAAAATCACAGGTAAAATTAGTTTAGAATGTAGCATTAAAAGCATAACACGTAAAATTATGTTTTATATAGCTGATGTAGCAACAGAAGCAATTTTAGGGTTAAGTGCATGTACACAATTTAATTTAATTAAGAGGGTTAATCATCTAAATGTGCAGAAAGCAATAGATGCGAGAGATTTTGTTAACAAGTCAAATGATATATTTGCGGGGTTAGGATGTTTTAAAAATGAATATCACATTCAGGTAGATCCTAATGTAAAACCTGTTGTTTATCTCGTGCGGAAAGTTCCTTTATCTATTCAATCCATCTTAAAAAGTACCTTAGAGCAATTAGAAAAAGACGGAATTCTTGCAAAAGTTGATTATCCAACAGATTGGGTTAATAGTTTAGTTATAGTAGAGAAGAAAGATGGTAAGTTAAGGCTATGTTTAGACCCAAAAGATCTTAATAAAGCTATTAAATTTTCTTATACCAACTGTTCAAGATGTCTTAGCGCAGTTAAATAATAAACCAATATTTACTGTTATTGACATGAGCTCAGGGTTTTGGCATATCAAACTAGATAAAGAAAGTTCAGATTTGTGTTGTTTTAATACTATTTTTGGCAGATATAAGTTTTTAAGAATGCCGTTTGGTATAACTTCGGCGCCAGAAGTCTTCCAAAAAAGAGTTCTGCAAATATTTGGAGATATCAAAGGAGTATACCCAATTTTCGATGATTTAATAATAGCTGCGGAAAACGAAGAAGAAGATGATAGCATACTAGAAAAGGTGGTAGCAAGAGCAAGGCAGGAAAACGTAAAATTTAATAAAGAGAAGCTTCAATTCAAAGTTGGTGCAGTGAAATGTATGGGTCACATAGTAAGCAAGGATGGAGTAGCTGCGGATCCGGAGAAGATTCGTGCAGTCCGGGAAATAGAGACGCCAAGGAATAAGCATGATCTATACAGATTCCTTGGAATGACTAACTATTTGTCATCCTTTATTCCTAATTTAGCGGAATTGAATGCACCGGTACGAGAATTGTTGAAATCAAAAATAGAGTGGATATGGGACGACGTAAGAGAAAATGCGTTTCAGAAAATGAAGGAAGTGTTGTGCAAAGCTCCTGTTTTGAAATATTTCAATAGTGAACAAGCTTGCTATATACAGACAGATGCATCGAAAGATGGTCTAGGTGCCTGTCTAATGCAAAATTCTCACCCGATAGCGTATGCGTCGAGAGCATTGACCGAGAGAGAAAAGAACTTTGCTCAGATTGAGAAGGAATTGTTGGCGGTAGTTTTTGCTTTGGAGAAATTCCATTATTTCATCTATAGGAGACACGTAAAAGTGTATAGCGATCACAAACCGTTAGAAACTATCGTAAAGAAAGAAATTCCCAAAGTATCTAGTAGATTACAACGTATGATCTTAAAAACGCTGAAATATGATTTCGAAATAACATACAAGCCTGGTAAAGAGATGTATGTAGCTGATACTTTGTCGAGATCTTTCATCAAGGACAAAATTACGGATGATCCAGAATTGGAAAATGTAGTACATTCTGTATCAAAACATCTATCAGTTACACCTGCAAAAAGCTACAGAAGAAGACGTAGATCTGCAAACCATCATAAAGTACCATATGGAAGGCTGGCCAAATAAGAAGTGTGATTTACCATTAGCAGCTCGAGATTTTTGGAAACATAGAAATTCTATCGATGTATCGGATGGTCTAGTATTTTTAGAAAACAAAGTATGGGTGCCATTTAATTTACGGAAAGATATATTGGATCAAATTCATAAAGGACATTTTGGCATAGAGAAGTGTAAAATGAGAGCACGAGCCGTAGTATATTGGCCAGGAATTACAAGACAAATAGAAGAAATTGTAAACAACTGCAGAATTTGTGAGAAATTTAAGCATAATAATCAGAAAGAAATTTTAATTGCTCATCCAGTTCCGAATCGAGCATGGGAAACTATTGCAACAGATATTTTGACGTTTCAAAGAATCGATTATTTACTGGTTATAGATTATTATTCCAATTGGATAGAACTTATCCGTTTGCAGAGTAAAACATCGGAAGCTTTAATAATGAAGTTCAAAGAAATTTTTTCTAGAACTGGTATACCCGAAAAGTTGATTGCGGACAATATGCCCTGCAATAGCGTCTTATTCCGAAATTTTGCTAAGGAATGGGATTTCTCGATCAATACTTCAAGCCCACACTATCCTAGGTCCAACGGATTAGCAGAACGTGGAGTACAGATAGCGAAGAATATCCTAAAGAAAGCTTATGATGAAAGAAGCGATATATATATCTACCTACTAGAGTATAGAAATACCTCCTTGAAAACCTTAAATGTATCTCCAGCGCAGATAATGATAAATAGACGGCTACGAACCACGTTGCCTACAATGTCTAAACTGCTCAGTCCAATTAAAGAATGCAACATCGAAAAAAAAGAAAGAAGAGGCGAAAGATAAAGTTGCTTATTACTATAACAGAAATGCGAAGGATATGAAACCACTACAGGAAGGTCAGAGTGTAACAATAAGGAACACCAATAACAACCAGTGGGAACCTGCTCAGGTAATGAGTAATTACGCTACGCCAAGATCTTATATTGTAAGAACGAGTGATAGTGAGTATAGAAGAAATAGAATAGACATAAAAGAATCCACACGAACACCTCCCACTTTTAATCCTGACTTAGAAATCCAATCACCTCTTAAAACACCTACCCAAACTTTAGATTTACTTGATAATAATAAGTGCATCAGCCGGAAGAAAATAATATAGAAAATAATCCTGTAAATAATAGACCTAAAAGATGTATCAAAAAACCTAGTAGATTTAAGGATTTTGTTAAACATTAAAAAAGATAGATTAAAAGAGGGAGATGTCATAGATGTGCATGTAGACGACTATACAAGGAGGGTGCAACATGGCGGCCAGTGGTGTCAGCAATGTCGTGTGTAACAATTAGTAAATAAAGATTACTAGAATTACAAATGTGTTATAATATACGTCGATATATTACACCTATAATAAGGATATGCCCAAGAAAAAGATTTTTTTTTGAATCAAAACCTATTGGCACTATTATAAAACAAAAGTCGGTTCGCCAAAATAAAAAATTTACAAAAGAATGTAACGTTGGTTGTCAATTGTCCCACATATACGTATAACATAAATTATTTCCCGGCACAAAACATTTCTATTCCCCCAGCAATACTTAAAATTTTTGTAAAGCGCTGACCTTGAAACATGAATTTTGTTTGAGTTTATTACTGAAAATCGTTCCAAATATACCAAAGTTTATTGGGATTATGCATTTAGGTTTTGTACGATATTAAGCTAGATATATTAGCTTAATTTGCTGAAATAATAAGAATTTTGGAAAGGCGACATGTGGACAATCTTATAAATAATATATATGTATGTGCGAATGATCTCATCCATGCACAAACATGCAAGATTGACCAGAATAGAAGCAGTAACCTTTCCAAAAACGCGTTCGTATATAAATTACAACCGTATTTCTCATTTTTTTTTCATTGCGAGGTTCTAATGAATTTGCTTGTTTGGTGTTAGAACTGCATTTGCCAACCGAACAGTAGAATGCCAAAAGATTGTGCTGTTTGATATGAATATATGACAAGATATTTTTCAAATAATCTTCGTTATTATTATTGTTTTTGTTATATTCAGCATATACCAGCATAAAAACATGCATTAACACTGCTTATGTTCGTTGTTGTCTTTGTTAGTATTTCATAAAGCTTTTTCCTAACGCTTTGCCAAAATAAACGATTATTCGATTTCAGAATTAGGTTGTACCAGTCACTACGGTGCGTGCTAATGCTTTTTTAATAATTTTATTAATAACCGACGAGGCGGTTTATGTCGTCAGAGTTCAAAGATATGCCTCGACTGTGTTCAAATATGGTCATTTAGTGTGTAGAATTCGTTATTGATAGATTTACAAATCAGCGTTACAAAAACGAATTTTTAAACAGATATACTCCATTTAGCAAAACGTATTTATTAATAATTACACGCAAATGATGTAACACCGACTGCCTAACACAACAATAAGCTTCTAAAATCAACATGTAGTTAAATTAAACAATCCCTTATAGAAGTCATAAAAGTGTTTCGTTTTTCCAATAGCAACATATGTACTTCTGACTGAAATGTGATGCCACAGCGATCATAAACGCCTGATGTTGCATCATTGTACAATCAATCGCTTACTGCCAAACTTTTTGTGCCAGAAGCGACAGCATTGAGGCATGGTTTTTCGTTAAATTATCTAAGAAATTTTAGGAAAAGCAAAATAAGATGTTGATGTTAGTCAATTAAGAAGCAGTTGTAAATATTTTTTTCTTATATTCAATTTCAATTTCAGCAAAATTATACACTGTACTGCTCAAAAACCAAACAATAAGCCTTCCTAATCTCTAATAACGAACGGCATCAATGAACACTTAACAGCGCAAGATAAATTCTACCACGCATTCCTATTGAAACATCAGCATCTTTGGTCTATTACTTTATTGTCGTTCAGAATTTTGCGACTATTCAAAGTACTTACAACTTCATTGATGCTACTCACTGAAACACCGTCTCATTCGCCTATTCTCTTTGTCTTTTCTTATTTTCAATGTTATCTTTCGTTAGTTCTCTATGTCCTCACTAAACTAAACTAAATTTTTGTTTTCCTTTGATTTTGTGTTACACATATGCGTTGCTGTGATTCATTGATCCGTGACGTGTGATTTATGATTTAACGCCTACTGCCAATGTTTCTTCACCGATGAGTGTTTCTATTATTATTTTGCAGTAATCACTTTATTTATTATGGTTATCTCTTTCATTCAAATAAGAATATGAAGATTTTTAATTACTTACTTAAAATTACGTTGATCTCTAGTAGATCTTCCCACAAATCTTTTTGAACTCCTTTGTAGAAAATAAAGTCGTTTAAACTTCTACTGTACCTATATTTTGTTGGTGGAATCATATATGGATTTATTTTCAATCATCGCTTTTCTCGTTATTCCTTTAAGTAATGAAAAACGATGTAGCCAATAGAACTCTATTATTACCAACACAAAACAGTGTTCTGATTAAAATGTACGCAAAGCACGCAATTGCAACGGTTAAACTTCCAACAGAGAAATTTTAAAAGCACTTACTAATTGAAAGATTTGTATTGCCTCTTCCGACTTTTGATTATACTTTCAGTTTTAAGAGAATTTTCGTTGAACATTTCCATATCTGCCAATCATAGTGTACAAGACGAAACACTGTTTTACAAGAAAATCTTGAATTGTATTTGCAAATGTCATGACTCTGAAAATGCTAAAACGGACTATAGTCAACTATAACATAAAATAATATTGTCAAGAACTGTTGCAACTAAAAGATTCCAAACATTTAATAAATCATTGAATAAATTGCATCGCATAGGTTCATTAAAACTTTCCAAAACAGTTTTAATTCCACAAAATGTTTCAATTCTAGGGACTTCTGTGAAGAAAATCATAATAGTATCATCTATATTTCTACCAGTAATTTATAATGGTATAGACAGCCCATTAAAATCTGGAAATTTATGAAAGCAATGTAAATATCAGTCATAAGATTACACTTATAGTTATTAGTAGGTAGTGTCACAACAAGAAACTATATTTTTAAGTTATAGGAAAGCCATTCTTAATGCCCTTCTATTACTAAAAACAAGAATTAGCTTCCAAATGTCTATCAAATAAATTTCAGTCACAATTAATTCTTCGTTGGTACATTTCCACCGGTTTCCGAATTATTTCACCTCACATGAAACAATTATTCGAGCTTTTATTACTGTAATTCAGCATATAAACACCTATTTTTTTAGCTTTTATAACTTCCGCTATTAACACCCGTTTATATATTTTGCACTCCTTACTTTAAAACTATTGATAAATTATTCTGTTAAAATTGAATCTGTAAATTAATAGCACTAAACTTCCAAAATAACTGAAACAAATAATGTTCTCCAAATAATAATAATTCCAAAACTAAAATGAGAAAAAAACGCTAAGCCGCACTGTAACACCAAAACTTTCAGATTATCTCAAAAAAGTGCAGACAGAAGATAACACCAAATCGCAAATTGTACATAGATAGGTCCTCGCTTTGTTATATTAGAATAAAAGTAACAATTGAATATAGTAGAGAGGTATTAGAAAATGAAAGTTCACGAGCTGAAAAATATTGTAAACAATAGAGAAAAGTGTGCGTAGATGAACGTATGTAGGTACAGTGGCCAGCTTTTAAATCGACACCACCGCAAGCTAACGTCGACCTTATCTACTAATAATAATATCTACTATAAATCCTAACTGAAGGCCACACAATGTAACCCTCTCTACATTGTTATTAAGGTTTAAGAAATTCCGTAACGGTATCGATTATGGTGCTGTCCACTACATCTCAATACGGTTCTATAATAATAAACTTAAGTAGATATGATAGTTGTGGACACAATGTTTCAATAATCAATTAAAATGGGAAAGAATTAATAAATTATTTCATTTGCTTGAATTATAATGTTAGGCTAATAATATTTAAGCATTTCGAACATTCTTCGATCGGCGTGTAAATCCGGGTCAATAACTTTTGATTGTTTTGGTTAATGTTCAGGAAGCAAATTTAATTTTAACCCGTTGAGCAAGCTTGACTACTTCTAAGCACAATAAATCGGTACCGATCGCTCTAATAGTGTTTGTGCGAAAAGGTTAAGCGAGAGCTTCGTTCCCGCTCTTTGCGGTTATCGTGTGGTGTAGGGTTGAATAAATAAGCTAGAGTCTGGAAATAGTTCGGTACAAACGTGGTCAGCAGTAGTTTATTTGACGAGTGATTGATGCCGTTATAAACTGTTTTCTTGTAATCTACTTCTAGATTATGCGTATACAGTAACAATCTATTGCGTGAAAATCAGCCTAACTGATAAATGCATTTAACAAGAACTGTTACCACCTATTATGGAATTAACTTGCATTCACATATTCTCATATATAATGCATTAAAAAAATGTCAAAATAAAATATAAATAAAAACGAAACTTTAAGTATACAGAGCAGTTGTAGAACCAATAACAACCTATGTGTGCAGCTAAGGAATAAAGAAAGAACACATTTTAAAGGCGTAGGGATGAAGTATCTTAAAAGAGCGTTACTTTTCAAGAATATCACAAATGAGAAATGAAGAAATTGCATAGGATGACAATTGCAAATAAAGAAGTAGGAGCCTATATCATGACACATGCCAAACGATTGTATAGATCACCCATAAGCTAACAAGCGTAGGGATGAAGTATCTTAAAAGAGCGTTACTTTTCAAGAATATCACAAATGAGAAATGAAGAAATTGACAATTGCAAATAAAGAAGTAGGAGCCTATATCATGACACATGCCAAACAATTGTATAGATCTTACAATCTACTATTCTTACTATCTAATTCTTTAATTATTTAAATACATACTTTTCCAAGTACATACATTGGAAAATGTTGATCCTCCAGTTTGGTTATATGGTTGTGTATTGACTTCGTTATACCTTAATGTTTTAGACAGCTAAAAGTACATTAATAATACAAACGAATATTTAAGAAGAAGTAAGAAAGTAGACGATAACATAAGAAGATGCAAAAAATTAGTGCGTAAGGTTTAATTGCTAAATATTGGATTTAAAACTACGATTTAGGTTACGTACAATAAATATTTTTTAGAATGTTCTGGATAAAATGTGTATGTCTATGTACACGTTTGAGTCCGAATTATTGCTCTAATTTAGTTATAACTTTTTTTACTATATTTAGGACATATTAGTAATTTTGCGATGATACATACAATATAATAGAAACTTGTTGACTATATCAGTTAATCGATATGAGAAATAAATTTTCAATTATTCTCCCCATTTTCCAACCAAATCAAACAAAACTATTAATTAATTGCACTATTTTTCACATCTCATCTTAATGCAGTTAAGATGCCCGATTTGAAACAGTTGAAACTTGCTTTACAAAATGTCTGTGTTGAGCAGTCAAATAAATATAGCATAATCATATTTGAATCTGTTCAGCAATTGACGTAAGTATAAATCGTTTTTCCCAGAGGAGTGCGAGCCATAAAACTTTTTAATGTGTTTATCAACGATAATGTTGTGATTCATATCATGTTGGCAATAGCTTTCTTGTGAATTTATGCTCGATTTCTTTGTGTAAAAAGAGAACGATTCTTTGAGAGAGTTTCAAATGAAAGTGTTCTAACGCGGTCACCTACTTGCTTAGAAAATGTATATTTACCTTATTTTATATTGTTTTAGAAACTCTGCTATTCGAAAAGTAAAAATAAGGCGATCATTATAGAAATCAAAGCGTCTATCTTAAAACGTTCAGGGTGGAATTTAGGACCTATTTTTACGTCGTCGCAATGTCAGTTATACATCACAGATAAATTTATTTCGTGTTAACATGCATACCAATCTTCGGAGCGTCAGAATACCATGCTGCGCTTAAAACTTGGCACGAAGTTTTATTGGAATACTTTACTTCAGTTTCAGGTTTTTAATGTAATATGACCGGATCGTTTCCCAATACTGAAATATTTTTACGACACCAATGAACTCATCACGTTAACAATAAAAGGAAGCATTTTGTCATAACCACATTGATTAGATGATATGATTTCCGTCTTATTTCTCCGACATTTCCGCATACAATACCCTTTCCCCATAACATAGCTGTTGCTAAAGATTAAAAAGGTACTTAAATACTTTCCTATAAAAAAATCATTCAAGAAAAGTAGGAAACTAATATTCTACGTGCCATCGTTTTTGCAGCAGTTTCATTGGCAACAAGAGAGTTTAAGAACATAGTGTGTATTTATATAAACCGTGTACACTAGATGTAAGCTTCTTAAAATTTTACAAATCTTAACCAGAGGATAAGCAATCAGAAGTGTCCACTGCCTGAACTTAAGCTTCAAAATAGCAGCGTCACTAAATGAGTGCTGCAAGACCTCTTTTATCATATTATGAAGGAGTATTTTACAACAATAATCTTTGCTAAAAAAATCTGAAATCGGTTATTGGTTTGATGATACTTCTGTATTATTAAAAAGAACTTGCATTACCTGAAGCGATAGCCATAAAAGCCGACTCCTTATTGAATCTCAGTGCCACCATGGGTTTGCACATTAACTCTTTGAAGTATCACTACAAGACAGATAACCGATTTCTTTGTAGTACCTATAGCAAAATATGCAGCCAATTTTACTTCTTGTGCTATCGTAAGCTAATTATCAGGGTTATCTACGTAAGGGAAGTTTGCAAAAAGCAGCAAATTTGTGAATAATGTATTATTCACAAATTTGGTGACTATGTGGGTTTTTCAATCCAACTGATTCTACCAACAAAGCTAATAACTAGTACCTATTTCTAATTTTCATACAGGTATATAGTAAAATATTCTTTTACTTTGATATGTAAACCACAGTTTACTAAGGCGCAGCAGATTTCACACACTTTCAGAAAGTATATGTAATATCAATTTTGCGTACATCAATAACAATATTAAATTTAAATACCAAATACATGCCAAACTGTATTTCATTTAATGTTTATCAATTTTAGTTGGGAACATTACGACAATTTCTGTCTAGTAAGAAACACACTGCTAAATCCTTGCAATCCTTTTCAAAACATGGAATATTATTTTTCTGATGTTTGATCTAAATTGTTCGGGAGCAATAAAATTAAAAACCACTCAGGGAAGAAACGGAAAAGTCTTATTTAGCACAACCCGCTCCCGTCCCCCTCCTGCTCCGAACATTATTACAACATTTCGAAGTTAAAAGATTCTAAAGATACGGTGAGTAAACAAAATTTTCCCACCGCAGTTTGGACACTTGACATTTTTAAGGTTGCTCCAGATTTTTCGAGCTATTCTGAATACTGTTCCAAGTTTTTCATGCTTTTCTTTTGCATAATTCATGAGAGAAATAAAATCCTGAGAAATATATAAAACAACAAATATATAAAACAACAAATCCGAAAAACGAGCAAGAACACCGAAATTTACTTTTTTCTCATTTATTTCATGAACAAAATATGACACTAAAACTTTGGAACAAGGTTCGGAATAACTAGATTAACCTAGAACAATCGTTAAAATTGTAATCCTTTAAATCCTTTGAAACGCACAAGTTAATGCTTCTAATTCTAATTCTGCAACAACTTTTAAAAAAAATTTAAAAAATGAATTTGAAGTTTATTTCGATTAGGTTTTATTATTTTATACAGCTCTGAAACCACCTAAAACAAACTAGAATCATGATCAAAATTGTGAAAATGTAGATTTACTTCACACAAACTCAGTTGAGTGTCTTTTATAGCAGCATGAATAAATAGTCATTTTATGCATTTCTAATTGTATCAAAATTGTATTACGACCTTGGAACAGTACCTAAAAACAATTCAAGTTTTTAGCTTGCATTTCACATTTTACGAATATTTGTTTGTTTGTTTTTTAATGTGTGGTGGGTGCTGACTCCGTAACCTGTATCGCTTGTCTGGCTATCACTACAGCTCTCCCGGTGTAGTTTTGTGTGTGTAAGTTATGTTTAACGGCTTTGTGACAGCATCATATCGCCTTTTATGATGCCGCGCTGTTAATCACTTTGCTGCCAACAGCGAATGGCAAGTCGATCCGGGATTAAACTCTCTGAAAAAATGTCACCGTCCCTCCAGAGAATTGAACCCCGGCACCTATCATCCTCCCACAACGATAGTCGACTGCCTAACCATTGCGGCCATCGACCCGAATAATAATAATATCGAATTTGTTTCTAAATACCTGCAGTTGTGCAGTTACGTATATACACAGAGTGAAACAATAATGAATAACACACTACACTGTCTAAATATTATTTTGCATCGCTCACAACAAATGTATCTTCCTTTTCTTATATCAAAATAGACATTCGATACTAATAACTGAGAAATCATCAGTACTTAACAATTCTCAGTTCTCATTATGAATTATCACCAAAATTGCTGGTGCTATAAAGCAGCTACATTTCAGAAAGACCAGTCTACCGGTTATCAAATGTAATATATAAAGACTAAAGCAAGTATGCAATCAAATAGAGAATTGAAACCTTTTTTTCGTTACACTTGTAACTTTAAAAGATATGATTTATGATCAACTTGAAATAAACAATATGTCCAATTCGCACACCACAAATGTAGTTATGTTTACTAGACAAGAGTTGCGTTCTATTCCTCTTAACAAAAAGAAATCAGGTATCCAGAAATAAAAACTAAGTTTAATATATAAACTACTCATATTGTTAGAGACGAGAATATTACAATTTCTAAATAACGTTGAAACATTCAAAGCAAACATATATATCAAGGTAATCTAAGAAACCTCTACGAAATAGCTTACGATCGCTGTAACATATTCTGTGACATTTATTTGACATTAATTGAATGAATCAACAACTAACTAGTCCCGCAAATTAATTATACATGAATTACAAGATACGTAGATCCAATCCTTGATAAAAACCGTACGAAAGATTTCATTCGACCAAAATAAGTTGGCTGTAATTCCAATGTGAAAGATGACAAAACGGTGAAAGAAATATTGTGAATCGGTTTAAGTATTTTCAAGAATCCATAAATTTTTGCGTGAAAACAACAAATTTGACATTGGCTCTAACAAGAAAATATGCGTTTACGTTTCGAATACGCAGATTTTATAGTTTCGCAAAGTTCGATATATTTCAAAAGTTAGCAAAGTTCTAATATGTATATCTATATCTACAACAGCGAAATTACTGTTATAGAAACGAAATGTTATAACGAATGAAAAGTAATTGCAAAAATAGCAGCAACACAAAATTCAAAGATATGTTTCAGTAAACGAATATGTTAACGAGTTTGGAATTGTTTTATAAATAAACATTTATAAACGAGGTAGATCTGTTTATTTCTGACTTTTTCTGCGCAATATTGCAAACTAATCTCATGTATCTCCTACGTTTTGTTGGAGAAAATTTGCTGAAAAGTAGTGATTTTCATCAGCATTGGTTCTCTAGTAATATTTGCTATGTCATTTTAATTAAATTTATGGGATGCCGTTAGCTTGTTCTGATTAAATGATTTCTCATGACAAGACAAAAACATGAAAATGGTAAATCTTTAAAATATAACTACATAACTGTGTTTAACTAAATCCCCAATACCAACTGCATAGCTAATCGACAAAAGAGTAGGAATCTACATACGTTTCAAATATCTACCAGAATATATATGCAATAGGATACCGATAGTTTAATACTAATTCGTGATTTAATTATATATTATTAAGACCATGAAACGTTATCGCAATGCATTTGTATTTGTATATTATATTCTAGATATTAACCTACTAAATATTTAAATTGGCAACCCAATTTTAGACATGAACATAATTAATCGTTACATTTGAGCCACCAAATCTTTTCATACTAAAGAAACTTTTATAACAAAATTAATTTACAAAACTGTGTAGAAGTTAATTTATGTAGTAACATATATAATTCGCAAGTTCTGTCCTAATTACACATTTTGCCACGCGTTTTATTTCCAGTTATCAACAAAGTATTAGCGCTACCTGAGGAACAACCTTTATTTTAAAACATTCCACAGAACTTAATATCAAAAGGTGTATATACAAAAAGTATCTACCCTCCTGACTTCCGTTTTTGACCATTCCTGGAAGAACTCCATGGCCCATAGTTTTACCGGCACAATTCACTAACACAAATAACTCAATCGAACTTCAATGTAAATGTTTCGAAACTAATCACATATAAACAGACATGTATTTTAGCTAAGACATACAGGAAAACGTCGAGACGGTAGTAGACGCGCGACTAAGCACTTTCCAAGATTGGGGGAGACGCATTTCCCAGACGTTTGTGTAAACGCACTAGCGCACTCTGGATTCTTGGCGGATGCCCCTTCTATTCTAAGGTAAGTAGAATGCACGGTGTATCTGTGATTTGTTTATTTTTCTTTGTTCCGCATAAAAGAAATTGTTTTCTACGATTCTACACATACAGACTAAAAGAAAATTTGATTTATATTTAGATAATTCGTTACGCATAAACATTTGTGAGTGGGGAAAGTAAAAAAGGTTTATTTTTCCTATTTTTAAATTAATCAAGAATTTGTTTAAGTGCTCGTAGTAAGTGGATTAATCAAGTTCAATTTCCCTGAAAAAGATAAGCGCGTGTGTATGTATAAACACCGATACATTATATTACTAGATCTAAAAGAGGAAGTAGCTTTTGTTTCTCAAATAAAAATCTACCACCTGTAGATTACGTCACTATTTGTTACAACAGTTGGCTTCCATTATCAAACGAATGTATTTAAAGTTGGCAAACTGTGTAGTGACGTCATGAACTTTTCTTTTAACAGTTCTTCGTTGCATTCAAAAACAGTTGATGTACTGCCAGAAATATTATCAGAATAAAGGTCTAAAGTTTTTAGACTTCGACTAATTTTGAATGTCTATAAAGATCTGGCTAAAAAAATTAATAGTCCATAAATTGTATTTCAAAATATTTTTTTACAAAAAGTACGTTTTATAAAATTACTGTCAGGTAGTGTGATGACATAGTTCGAAAAATGAAATCGCGCCACATGTACTGTTCTATTTTTATATAACAACGTAAATATATTTTGAATGAAATTCGGTAGATTTTGTATCAATATTTGTTGAAAAAATGAATAAATTGGTTAAAAGCAGTGATAATTTTCATAGTCACCCCAATCTGAAAATTTTATCTTCTATTGGCATGCTCAATAATGAGAAAAAGGACAAAAATAAATTGAAGAAAATAAGACGAGTAGACTGCTGATGCGAAGCACGCAGGAAAAGTTTAGTACTGACACAATCGAGGGACTAAACCGGTGCAAGGCAGCAGCTATTGATGGGCAATAGATAGTAACGGAAACTGTAATAATAGACCTAGCAAAATCGAAGAGAAACAAAGGAAAACGGGAAAACAATGGGCTAATAAACATTGCAAGAGCGCACGTGAAGTGAGACAAAAACGCCAGCCACATATGTTATGTAGAAAGTCCCATGGGACTAATTCTAACAATTACTGAATAAAATTAATATATGTATTTTTTGACCTTTATTAAAAGATAATTACTGAATAAGAGAAGGAATGAGTACTAAAGGAAGAAAGACAAGTTATGAAACGAGGATAAAGCAGAAATTCAAGTGCAAGAACCAATGGCTAAAGAAATAAATTAACAGAAATAAATTATATAATTAGGAATTTGAAGAAAAATTTCATTTTCCATGGGATAGCAGCAGAAATTTTAAAACAAGATTTTCAATATTTCAATTAATGCATACAAGCAATGCAATGCAAGCCGAACAAATGCCAGAAAATTAAAAAAAAATTAGATAGTTTACAATATATTTACCAACCTATTAAGTAAAAGAATGGAAAATAGATTCAAGGTTATACCAGGAAAATACCAAATAGGTTTCAGACGAGAATAGACGACAAAGGAACACATTTTTATTCTTAAGTAGATGATTATTATAAGCTACGAACAAAACTTATCCATGCATTTGTTAATTATTGATTTGAAGCAGCTATTGTCTCGTAGGGAAAACTCTATGAGACAGTAATAAAAGTACATGCAAAATACATGAGATATAAGAGAGAACTTGCAGTAAATCTTTCTGCATACGAGTTCTAACACAATGAAACCAATTACATGGAATAAATACGAAAGGCATGTTAACACCAAGACATCAGTGTATAGCTTACGTGCTAAATTATATGTTAATAACAATACCAAAATCCGGAATGGCAACAAATTTAAAACACATTTGAAATATAACACAAATACTTACAGAGTATATATGAACCAAGAAAACACTAAATACAAAACTCACAAAAAACAATGCAGAGGAAATATATCATTTCAAAGATTGAACCGTAAAGAGTATAGTTTTGAAGTGGCGGAATGATTTAAATATCTGAGAAGGACGACGGGAAAGGGATAGGAATTGATAAAAGAATTACGATGACGTTTAAGATCATATGAACCAGTAACTAGGTATAGGGTTTTCCATGGACATTAAATATAGATAATGGACAGGCAAAGAAAAATAAACCTAATGACTAAGATGAGCCCCTAAACAAAGTTTACAGATAGAATCAAGGATCAAGGATTTATATATTCGTCATAATTACATTAGATTAGACATTTAGTAGATCGAATATTGCTGTATCTAGGTAAACGGTATCCATAAACTTTTACATAATATATACTGAAAACGGGATAAACTTTGTGTCCTACAGAAGTAAAACACAAATACATTTAATTAATTAGATTTTCAACAGTTGTAATTTGTTTGCAATACAATTATTATAAGCAAACTATGCATTCTTTATACATTCCCAACAATTACAATGTTACAATTGTACCGAAGTATGGGGTATATTTTTCTTGCAGTGTAGTTTCTCTCCACTTTGCAGAAAAAAATTATATTCAATATTTGCCTGCAAGAAGAGATAGAGCGACTATATTTCTTCCAGTTGAATAAAAAGTTGTGAAGGATGAATTGCTTCGAAAACTTTGATATTATTATACACTTACGATGACAATTCAGTTATTACCGAAAAAGAAAACATTTATTAATATCAGTAGAAAAAACATAGTAGCTAGCAAACATTTGCATGTTGTATCGAATCAACAGTATAATCTGACTCAGATGTAGATATTTCTTAACCGATTTTAATCTTATGTCTATTAATACCTATTATTTTAAGAATGCTTAAAGCTAAATTTTTAATTTCTAGATAAAATTACAAACTTTTAATAATATGTAAATGCGAACTACTTTGATATCCCCATATCTCAATATTCTAAAATTAAATTTTAGTTCTAATATTTATTTTCCGGAAATGATCGGGTTTTGTTTTATATTCAGAAACACGTACTATGGCATTTATAATATTTTGCAGGTATATTAGTAAATTTGAATTGGACTGGTTCTGAAAAATTAATAATTAAACAACTGACAACTTGACAACTTCTTTTATACTCAAATTTAAGCTAAATTTACTGGTTCCTAAACTCAAATCATCAATTAAATACACTTACTTTTTTCTAACAGTAATGACGACTTTTTTAATAAATGTAATATATTATTTCATGTTTTCGATTATAGTTTTATATATTTTTCGAAACAGATAAGATGTAAACACCTTGACAAAGTCCACCCTGTACAATGTTAAAAAAAATATTAATAATAAAAACATCATGAATCTACTTTAAATTATGTAACTAGTAAATCCTATGTGATCCTCGAACAAGGACAACTGACACAATTTGTAAATAACAATTCTTCAACACACGAAATTGTCGTACATGTTAGAGGCTCTAGTATGAATGAAAAATTGTATTCTTTCTTCTATTTCTGAGAGCAAAAAAACATGTGCATACTCAATATTATTTACGTCTCCAGATTTCTAAATATATCCTACAAGTTGTCAAGTTTTACGGACCACTTTGCGTCCAAATTAATGTTTTGAAAATTTTAAATGCCAGTTGATTGAAGACATTTGTGTATGTAGCTTAAAAAACAGCAGCCTTGGAATTACCCCAAAGGTACGCACAACACGTGAAAATATAAATCTTAATGCAAAACTACGGATCCAAAAAAACTATATATTTATTCATATTCTAAACAAATAAGTGTAGAGAACTCAGAAATATGGCTTTCTGAATGTATTGCTATGAAATGTAACATCGTCCGTCATATTTTTGACGTACCTTTCTTGTGATTTATTTCCTTTCGAAACTAACAAGCACTAAACGGAGATTTATGGAGTCCAATATAGTCTTTTTTTCTAAAGCTAAGGAATCTTGAGGCGACCAAAATAGTATTTTACGCTCGGATTAGCTACACGCTTCCTAATTAAGCACCAATAATTTTAATGACGCGCATGTTTATTTATATATTTCGGCTGCCAGAATTAAAACTTCTAAGTGTTTACCACAAGACATTACACTGCCAACTTCCTATATATGGAGTTACTTAGCAAAACATAAACTGCCAATATAAGAAAGTAACCTAGGAATTAATTTAGATAAATTGTACTGGGTAGTCTGAATTTCATTGTTATAAAAAATTGAGAATAATCAAACAGAAGAGCTAAAATACAATAGAAACATAGATAATAGTTTTAGGATCTTAAAGTAAGAGCCCGTTAGAAGTTAGTCGCTTTTTTCAGGTGCCTATATCCTTACCTTTATGACGTTTCATTGTCTGTTACCATCGTGTTTAGCAATTTCAATTTAACGCTGGAAACCAATACCTGAATTCCGAACAGAAAGTAGGTTAGGCAGCAGAAAAAATGAAGTATCAATAAAACGCAATGTTTGTAGCTAAACTTTCGTAATATGTTTGTTGCTCCATCAAACAAGTCAAGTTTGCTACATAGGTGCGGCACCTATTTGAAAAAGATAAGGATGTCCTAATTTTTATGTAGGATGAGGACTAGTACTGGATAAGAAATGTCAGATAACTCCACTGACGTATGTTGCACACACAACGAGTTACACTACACATGAGCAACGGTGCGCCGATATCTCATTGGTCCTTTTTTGAAGTGAGCTTACAATGGCAGTTGCTAAACAATACATAGAAATAACCAGAATGTTTTTTTCTAGGAGAACTGCAAAGGAAAAGTCTAAACACTAAATTTGGTTCCAACAAGAAGTGAAAAATGCTTCACTTCAACTTACGAGAAAATACTATTAACAAACCTGCGATTGTAGCTAACAGAGCATTTGAGAAGATAGCTTTAAAACCAAAAGCTTTGGTTGAGATACATTGATGACTATTTTATTATCTCGCCTTATTGTAAAAACACTCTACCAACTTTCTTGGATTTTCTTAATAAGCAACAGCCCAGATCAAATTTTCTACGGAGCTTGAAACAACCGTTTGCAAACCACTTCGCACCAATCCACATCATTATCCAGGACAAACACAATCACTAATCAGCTCCTTTGGATGATTAAAATATGTCAAAACCGCACTTTTCCAGTAAGGTTATACATCCCGCAACCTACAGAGGGTCATAAATACAGTACAACCTTGATAATCCGAACTCCCGGTAATCAGAACCTCCCGTAATCCGAACAACTATTTCGTTTCTATAATCCGAACAAAAACCTTTTCAAATTCGCTACTCCGAACATCGACATGAAGTGTTTCTTTTGACTAATAGCTGATACTAAAAAATTGGGGAGAGCAAAACAATAAATGTATTTTTTTTTTGGTTTTTAAGTAATTTCAAATTCACGTCACAAGAATTATTTTTTTCCTTCCATATAAATAACAACTATTCACGGGCGTACTCTTCCACCATACACTTTGATATTGATTCCCACTGCAGTTTCCAAATAGGAAACATGTTATTTTAATATTTTAACATTTCAATTTTTTTAATTTTCAAATTTTTCTCCTATTCGATATTTAACATCTAATATATGTATATGTTAGCTTCTTCAACCTAATTGGTTTAATGGTTGAATTTAGAATTTAATCAACAATGTTTTACCATATTTTACCGTATTAAAGTAAGTTATAACTTTATACATATAGAATTCTCCAATTATAAAAAATCAACTGTTATTGTAGCTTTTGAAAAAAATGAGCGACTCATCGAAACGTCGGTTGTTATACGATTAGGTAGAATAAACAGCTATTTGCTTAAGAAAATTCTTGCCATTTATTTCATCAATTAATGTATTTTTAACTACAAGTCACAAGAGATGCAATCGTTTGTGCTAGAATGTCTTTGTTATCGTTAGGAAAATGTCTAGAAACACTCTATATTTGGAGAGCGATTATTCATCTTTCGGGGAAAGTTCGAGCGTAGCGCAAGATTAATCGACACCGGCTTTTTTGATCGGCAGAATGGTAACCGAAAGTTATAAATTTTAATGTTATTTTGTAGAATAAATATTACTTTTGAGCTTATTTGTTGTTTTTTCAATAGTTTTCTTTAATCCGAACAAAAGCCTAATCCGAACAGTGTCGTGCTGAATTACTTCGGATTATCGAGGTTGTACTGTACATACTAATCAACAAGCCACTCTCGTTCTCTCTTATGTTCACGTGCGTTACAAATAATATAAGTAGATTCCTCCGTAAACGACAAGCCCAAGAATACTCGCAATACTCTTTCCAAAGCATCTACATTATCACTCACTCAGCGTTACTCACTCAATTTTCACTGGAACATTTCACTGCACACTCGTATATGTACTCCCGCACACCAGCATTTCCTTGCCAGGTTCTCATCTCTTTCGTTGTTAACATATCGACTTAGCGTGACTTTCTGGAATTCTTCACTCACCACTCACAGGTTTTTGCCTCTAGCGTGATTAACACGTCGTGTAACTTTCTGGTGTAGCATAAAATGCAAGCTTAAATTTCGAAAATAAAAGAAAACCGAAATATAAAAACTCTTTAATTTAGAAGAACAGGAAAATAGTAGGTAATTTATTGATATATGTAGTTAAATGTTTTTACTTATTTTCATTATTAATAATAAAAATTTCGTAAAGTGTTAGATATTTTGTTGTGTGATGCTTTAGGATTACTGCATACTTCTGTAATTCTGTTTTTTAACTTAATTTGAGATAACCCCAAATGAACAAATCATTTGGGGCAAAATCAAGGTATTTGTTGGACAATGTTTATTAAGGAAATTCTTTACTTCTACTGTCGCATGCAGTGGAACCCCTTCATGTTGATACCATGAATTTTTCTTTGCAACTTGCTGAATTTGTTATTATATTGTATGGAGTTTTGAAGAAATCCTTGCCAATTTGCAAGAGTATTAAGTAATTACCACAAATGAGAAAGTAGATATTAACGTATTTGGAGTGACATAAACTGGGAATAACCAACGACATTTTCATGTAAATCACTTTGAGTGCCAAATACATAATGATTGGACTCGATTATTTTAAAATGTGACAAAAAAATGAGATATAATAGCATTGTATATTAGACTACTGGGACGCGGTGAAAACCGAAAACCCAGACACCCTCATAATAATAATCGTGATAATCATAATCATTTCAAACATTTTTGTCGTCATCCATAAGCTAATGACTGAAAAAACCAGTAAACAATAGGTCTTTACTAGTAAAAACATCGATATTAGAATCTAAATTAAATAAAAATCCGTCAGGTAGAATAGAAGACACCTTAATGTTTCCATGTTTTACAAAAGCATTAAAATCCTTGAAAAGAGTCGTCTATTTCGTAGAACGCACATAAAATTCCGTTTATTAGACGCATCCTTCACGTTGGATCTATTCCAAAGTTCAGTTATCGATGACTGTAACCTCGATAATCATCCGATTAAACGGGAAAACTACTTAAATAGATTATTCGCTCATCGCTGCCTCTGAAAACCGCTGAGGAAAACGAATGATTTACGAAAGCAAACTGTCATTCAAGAAATATCGTTCTTTTTTACTGACTTATTGAAAAATGAAAGAATTGTTTACGTAACGCATCTACTTGGCAAACTGTTGTCTTTGGCGCTACGCAAATAGAGTCCGTTAAAAATATAGCTCGCATAGATACTCTCGCACATACAAACCTATAAGAGAATACGCACACGCGAAAGAAAAGCATGGATAAACTTAATGGTTTAATATGAAACGTTTGCTATGTTTGACATAACAACTGCACCGGACCTGTTACCTGTCAACACTTTATTTCCTTCTCTTAAGCCAGTATATTTTTGTTATCTATGCTTAAATATATATTGATTATAGTAACGTTATTCACTTTCAGAAATAATCATTATCTCTCCTAACTTTAGCTCAGTACCAATAGCTGTGGTATGATGGTAACAAGTAACTAACAAACTACATAAATAATAATAGAATAAGTAGATATAGATATATGGTTTTAAACCGAAAAAAAAAAAATACTACTTAAAATATAAGAATTTGTATTCCTGCAGGAGTCTATAAGAAACCTTTGTATTAAAATATTTGTAACGAATCTTATAAGGTTATCATGAACAAAGACTTTAGTATTGAAGATTGACAGTTGCAAGCATGCTCGCAAAAGACACTGCTATTTTAATTAAAACCAATCCCGAAATAATTCTCGGAAAACAATTAGCTTATTTATTATATTTAACAGTCAGAGGTAACGAAATTTATTCACAAAATAAAAGCATAGAATTCTTAACATTGGATAAAGACATCTCCTCGATCAACTCAATCTTTTCTGTATAGTTATCGATTTGAAAACAGATAGTATTGAAGCCGTTAATATTATTATTAAATTTAAACAATTACTAAACAACTTGACAATTTATCCAAATATCGAGCTATAGATCCCGTAGAAAACATGCATCAGCTTAGAAAAATGAGTTATTGCACGCGTCATATTCTAAATGTGCCGATAAATTACCAAGCACACCTGCCACGAGCATATAAACGACAAATAGCTCTTTAATTGTTAGCATTTTTAATAGCCGCATGTCCAGATCACCTAATAACCGTAAAATTAGTAAACGCTAAGTTCGAAATGTAAGCTCGTGATATGTAATCGCTCTCTATCGAGAATCTTTCGAACCACACGAACGTATTTCTAGCTTACAATCAAGGATATCCGTATTTATAGACTGCCAACGATGCAACCGATATATCGTTTTACGAAAATTTAGCAGAATTTTAAAGCTTTTTAGACGAAATATTAACATATATAGTGTCATATATAAAATATCGTGCAGATATATAATTATATAAGTCTAAATGTTCTTGATAAAACCTAAAACAAAAATTAAAAACAATCTGCACTGTAGTATGTGTTAATATATGGGAATTCTGTTTTAAAGCAAGTTTCACTTGGAGTTATGCAGCCTGTTTAGCAGGCAAGTAAATCAGGTTAACGTGTAAAGGCTACAATATATATTAAAGTTGTAAGTACATTGCCACTTCAAAATGTAAGCTATTAAAAAGAGAGCTAAATACATTATTTATTCTAAAAATTAATCAATACTACGCTCTTATGGGGGAACTGTCCCAATCATTGTCTAGTATTTTTGGATATATTCCATTGTTATTAGTTGGGAATTCCCGTTATCAATCGTAAAATCAAATCAGAGAAATTCTCATTAATCTTTCTCTTATCTGCTCCATTTACTATTTATAGCTTATAATTTAATTTTGGTATCATTGAAAGTAGGTACATGCACTTTCTCTAAAAAATAACTAAAAGTACATATGCATGTATATAAACTATGTTGTCAATTTGTGTGTTCTACAACAGTTCACATACATCTAATTTTGAAATTTTAATTCATATACTTATGGTTTTAGTTTTAATTTTATACTGTTTTAGTATAAAGATTTTCAAAGATAATACTTGCAGTTTGTCCTTATTTCTACAATATAAAATAAGCTGTGAAAGATATAATTTGATTCATTTGCAATGCAGACAGATTCCATAAATATTGTGTGCTAAACATTATCGAATGCAATTGGTTATTTAAATGCTGGGGACACCTCACGTGCTTTAAAATAATTTAAATCATTTGAAGGAATCAGCTAGTATTGCTCTTTCTTAATAAACGTTGGCTTTAAACTTATTGTCACGAAGATCTTTATTGTAACTAAACAAAAAATATTTGCATCCTCAAATGGCCCCGACAGTATTTCTTGAAAGAGACTTTACTTTCGAATCACTATCGTTTGTGCTACAGCCTATTTTAAGAAATACAGCCAAACAACGTTTAGCTTTGAAATCATGTACATATGTGTCGTGTTTTATTTGTTTCTCAAGTAAATTCTGAGTAAAACTCATTATGTATAGTGAGTCAATAATTTTTCATCTGAGCTGTTACAGTAAGCTTCAAGAGCTCGTAAAACATTGCTTTTCTACTGTTTTGAAATGACAGATTTATTACGTTGATAGATATCTTTATTGACTTCTATTCCTCGTTACAAGTTACATATTTTACTTTACAAGTATGCATTTTATAATGTAAATCTAGCTTGAAACTAAATAATAAATGTTAATTTTCGACAAAATTGTTAATGCCAATCGCAGATGGATATCTATATATCAGTTCATTTCCTTCCTCTAATATTTCTAGTATGAAATCTAACAACACAGAAATAAATTAAAAATCTAAAAACTTCATGCTTTTCAGCAATCAAATTTCTACATCTAATTTACATTTGCTTTCTCGAACTGTAACATAATGAATAAACTTCGCCAATTCGCAACACATGCCAGCGACTTGCGGATGCAATTTTACATTTAATTTCAATCAAATTGCAGAGAACGTACGTACGGCTAAAATGTAAACATTAATTGAATTCAATTTAAATTATAAGAATAAATGTACGCACTATAGGTATTCACCATTAGAGGGTTAAGTGAGTTTACCGATCGTGGCATACTTATATACGACACGACTGCATACTAATTTGCAATTTAAGGTGATTTTTCGGCCTACGCTGACAGATCGCAAATACTATAACGCTTAAAACATCTCCTGCATTGCATGTGCGATATGCCATGTTTAATAATGAAACTCAATCTTTCCTTTTGATTGTATGTATTTGTATTCCTACAATATACAGCGGATGATTTGGTCAATAACAGCTAATTCGAAGTGTTTTAGCAACTATTAATTATTGAAATATTTGTATTATGTTTTCGTAGTAACCATTTTCCTGCAGCTATTTAACTTCATAGTTATCAATTTTTTTCGTTGAATATTCATTGTCACTATTCTAGCATTTTCGGTATTTATCTTCTGTGTACATTTGTCTATCATTGGCGTTTTATTATTTATAAGCCAAGCTCTTAAAAGACCTAAAAAGTCCATATCATGGTACATATGTATGTACATCAGCAATAAATATTTGATCAAAATGTCGGTCTATGTCTTGCGTTGATAAAGCTGATATAACTTCTTAGCCATATGTATACTAAAATGCAAAAATTTGTCTTACAATTATTAAACAAGCTCTCTTTATTTAATTTGAAACAATTATTAGTATTAATTACGCTGTTTTAAAAAGTATTGGAAAATTAGTTCAAATGTGTATTATTATTACTTAACAGGTCATAATGTATGTATTAATGTTATTGCAATTACTAGAATAAATGTTTTAAACATTTTGACTTTACAGATACAAAAATGTTTTTACACATTTTCGTGTTTTTTAACAATAAAACGGAGAATTGTTTTAAAACACAATACTGTGCTAGTTTTTCAAATTTAAATTATGTTGCTCAAGATATGTGTATAAACGAAAAAAAAACAACAAACCATTATAAAACTAACTTTTACTTAATTCCTATCCTCGGGAAAAAAATACTCGTTTGTTATTTAAAAAGCACCCATCAAGTGGAGCATTAATTTAATTTTTGAATGAATAAATAATCATTGCAGCAGTAGCAGCTTCAGTTTAGATTTTATTTTTCATGGATTCCGATATTTTATATTTCAGATTCGTTTTTATAAAAAAATGGTGTTGGGCATTTACAATTAGGTCAAGTTGACAAATATCATATAATATTGTTGATATTGTTATCTGACATTTAATTTATTTCTGTTAAATAAAAACAATTTTTATTTCTATCAAAGTCAGAATGCTTAATGCTTCATTAAATATTATATAAATATATCGAATAATATTATAAAATATACCACTATTTGCCAATCAAAATTCAAATTAATATTTTTCGCGTCAATTTTGACCTAATTACAAGTGGCTTCAGTAGTTCATATCATAGGAGTAGCCTGTATATTTAATAGTATATATGTATAAATATATACATAATACTCCACTATAAAAAATCTCAAAACTTACAGTATGCAACGAGAAATTAAAGTTAGAATTTATAGAAAACTTGAATCACATTATTAGCCAGAAATGAAAAATTTTAAAAGCAAATGATACAGAAAAATATAATGCCTTTCGAAAACATTGTTTACGTTTTTAATGATCTTTAGCGAAAAGTAATAGAGAACAATCAAATTTATTAGTGACTTTATGAACCATGAATATTAACCCTTACATTATACTGTACAAATCATGCACCTATGGTCGGTGCTTGACTTAGTCACAAACCAAATTAGCTCGAGAACCTGAAAACCATAGCAACTAGAATAGTACTCTTGTCGACATTTTATAGGAAATTTCATGCTTTACAAAAAAGGCCTTACAAGTTTTCTTGATATCTGACACGTTTAAAGCTGGATTTGCAAAAAAAGGGAAAATATCGCAAAAATAACCCTAATTGTGCCTTTCTTTGCAGACGTAGGCTTAACGACAGAAGATATCAAAAAACTTTTAATACTTTCTTTGTAGAGCATTAAAGCTTCTCCAAAAGAGTCTGGGAGAGGACTATTCTAACTGTTATAGTTATCGAGCTAATCCTGTTCGTGATTAAGCCGAACCTCGACCATAATAGGTTGCGGCCAATATTATCTGGGCAGTAGTTTTTCCCACTGTAAATGGATTTTAATTGTTACATAAAAAAAGTTGCCTGGAAAACTATACTGTCATATTGATTGATGAAAAACGTCAATTATAAAAATGCCACATTTATCTTTGGCCGAGAAATTGAGGGTTGTGACATTACTTAAGATTCCAAATATCAAAGAATATTGTGTGATTGGGTAGTGGTAGGCCCAGAATTACAATGGAGGTTGAACTGGTAAATTATATTCGCAGAATCCGTTAGTTCAATGCCAAGAAGGTTAAATAATGTTATTGAAAAAAATGGAGCTCAATGCAAAAGGTTAAATAATGTTTTGAAAAAATTTGTTTGTTTTTCGTTTCTAAAATAAACATCAAAATTTTCAATTTAATTTAAGAACAATAATATGGTTGGTCAAAACCAACCTAATTGCAGTTAAAAGGCAACACATTTTAAGGTAATGACTATTGATTATTGAGATAACCATCACATGATGGCTCATGCCTAAGTGCGTATCCAGAGTAACGTAGATTGTAGCAAAGCCTGATTTACCAAATTTCATGAAAAAGTCATGAAATGTCAAATCACTGCCCAGATTATATTGGCCGCAACGGTACGTATACATACTAACTAAATCCCGATATTTTCTTTCAGCAATTTAAATGGGTATTTCCATTATCATGTTGATAGTACCAGTTATATTGATCATGCTACTCTTAATCATCTGCTCACTTTTATTTGGGGTTATCGTGAAAATGTCCATGTTTACATGACGATAATTAAAATGTTTATAGTTTATACCCAGGATGCCACTCTATTAATTAAAAGTTTTCATTTGAATTGTTCCGTTTTAGATAAGAATTTATAAGATTTTAATTTAATCTAATAAGACATATTGCATAAACGTTTTATAAATATTAACGTCGTAAAATTGTATAAAAACAACCAATAAATGAATAAAATTAATGTTATTCACATATGTACATTGAATATTTGTGTAGACTTTCAGAAGTCTTTAGCTCAGTGTGCAAGAAATGCATAGTGCATATTGAATATTTATATATTTATTGTCGGTGTGATCTTCAGCATGTAACGGTATGACCTTCCGTAAATTCAAACACATCATGCAATAGATAAACAGCTAAATATAGAAGCTAATATATACAGAAATCTTTCCATTGCTTCTATAAATACCTCATTTCAGAGAGGAATAATCCATTTATAGGATCTGCATTTAGTTAAAGTATACAGCAACTTTAAATAAATATGACTGGCATCTAGTTTGAATACATGCAGATGATGCTTTGTCACCCGACGAAGGGTTTATAAACGAAACTTTTCATGAAATACGAAGAAGATTATCGTAAGATACTTTGTAATTATACTGTTCATACTGGATTACCACGAAATCTAGTTTATTGTATAATTAACACATACGTAGTCGATAAAATCCAGATGTATGTAGTGATGTATCCAGAAATAGAGGAATACTGCATATTGATTCTGATTCATATTTATTTAATATACGTATTTTTTGACCTTTATGTACTTATCTTTTATTTCCTGATTTATTTCCACTGAGAGGTCAATAATATTATAGGAGGTCATATAATACCATGTTATCAAATTGGTATTTAATTATTTATTGTTTTATTGACATCTAAGTGGAAATAAATCAGGAAATAAAAGATTCATATTTATGTACTTACATACGTTCAGTATAACATTCATTTTATGACATATTTCACAAATCCATTCAGTCCATTCAGAGTCTGCATTCCATGTAATAGTTTATTTTGTTTGATGCGTTTATATCATATAAAAATAAATATTAGAACAAATATTAAATATATGTAGGTATCGTAAAAAAGTTTTCTGTGGAATTGTCATTCGATATATTTCATTGTCTTATTTAAAAGGTCACTAAGTGACATTGCTCATCTTGATTCTATGTAGCATATTTAATGTTTTGTGAAACATACGTACATACATCTTGTACACATCATATTACCCGGATTTTTATCCCCAAATTTAGTGAAAACGATATTGTATTCTTTCGAGCAGCACGCCTTTATCGCCGATTTGAAAGGTACCTAATACCATAAAAGATATACTGAGTAATTACGAGATATTACAAATATTAAATACAACAGCATATCTAGTATCTCGCCTTACGTAGTGAAAAATTGGATGTTGTAATATACTAACGACAAAAATTGATAAATAAAGATTATTTCCTGCCTGCACTGTATCATTACGATTGCAAATTAGATGAAACGAAAAATATACTGTTTGAATACATTGTCATTTAACATACCCCTAAAACCAATCCACTTATTTTTATAATAATACATTGTATCAGTAAATTACATCAGAAGACAATTCAACGCCAAGTATATTCGGTAAAATGTTCAAAAATAGAACCAAATAAACAGGTACAAAGACGCAATATCAAAAACGGGTACCGACATATCTACAGGTGTTGATAGCGAACATCTTAAAAAGAATTAAATATTCAGGAAAAACCCTTGCTATGAAATAATCCATCCTCAGACTAAAATTCATGGCACCAGAAGCTTAAAGCATGTCGAATATATATGTAATACAATAACTGTGAAACAGAATCAACCAGAGCCCAATTTCAGTGATTTGACCACATATTGATGGACTCTTAAAAGACGACACCGGCGTCATTAATCAACCACTATGATATGGTTGATTAATGGGAAAACTTGCATTAACTGGTGGTAATATGCTATTCCTTACCAAAACTTGTTTACCAGGTGTACGTAATAATTCTATTTCTTCAATAATCAATTGTGTACAGACAATATCTGACAACCTTATAAAAGCAAGTATAAATGGTGGAGATTTCTTTATCCAAGATCAAACAGCCGCCCTATAGTCAGGGCATCGTAAGTCGGAAGCATTCGGGAGCAGAGAAGTAGGGATGCGTTAGTAGGCTTAACTCGACAGCGCACAGTTGTATTGTATTAGCGAGATAAAGTAATTCATGCTATCGTAAATATACGATTATTATTGTTACTATTACTGATGCTGATTGTTTTGTAATTCATTTGGAATTTTAACCTTCAACAAAAGAAATATGTTACAAAACAACATAATCGTGGTTACTCAATAAGAGATATTGTACGCCTATTTAACGATGATTTCCAACAAACTATTTGATTTGAAACAGTTCGTTATATAATCAATAACTTTGAAATGTATGGCTGTTTAAATTCGTGTAAAACTTGTATTTACAGACGAATCTTCGTTCGCTACATGGTCGACACAACCCAAGTGTTGCAAGGTATTGGTCACAAGAAAAGAGACCTTGTACTTATGACGCTCGAACACAATACTCTGCAAAATTAAATGTTTGGGCTGGCCTATTACATAACAATAAATTGGTCCATTTAATTTATTTACTTATGATCAGTATTGTCTTCGTTACGTGTGTAGTTGCTTCTCCTATTTGTGACGAGTTCATCATCTATATTTTTACCACAAACTTCTGTTTAGTTTATAAAGTATATAGAAATTTTGAGAATAAGCAAACAATTATTGTATTGTGCATATGTATTGAACAGAATACAACCGTGCGGTCTCGAGTGAAGCGTGCATCTAACTATCTACTAATACATCCCTACTTCTTTATTCCCGAATAGTTCTGATATACCATGCCCCGACTATAGGACGGCTGTTTCATCTGTATACATATCTATAGTTGCACATTTGTCTAATGATGAAACGGACATTGGTTACGAATTCATTTTTTATAATAACGCATATTTTTTAAAATTATGTTATGTGTTAATACGACACATTAACCAAAACATTTAAAAACATTTCCATTTGTACACCAAACAAAGAAAGTTAACAAAACCAAAGGATCTTGGTATTTACACCTCAACTACAAGTTAAACATCATTTAAACTGCTTGAACGTACAAAAAAGAAGCACAAAAGACAAAATCCTTGAAAAAGAGTCGTCTATTTCGTAGAACGCACATAAAATTCCGTTATTAGACGCATCCTTCGTTGGATCTATTCCAAAGTTCAGTTATCGATGACTGTAACCTCGATAATCATCCGATTAAACGGGAAAACTACTTAAATAGATTATTCGCTCATCGCTGCCTCTGAAAACCGCTGAGGAAAACGAATGATTTACGAAAGCAAACTGTCATTCAAGAAATATCGTTCTTTTTTACTGACTTATTGAAAAATGAAAGAATTGTTTACGTAACGCATCTACTTGGCAAACTGTTGTCTTTGGCGCTACGCAAATAGAGTCACGTTAAAAATATGGCTCGCATGAATACTCTCGCATACAAACCTATAAGAGAATACGCACACGCGAAAGAAAAGCATGGATAAGCAATGGTTTTTAATATGAAACGTTTGCTATGTTTGACATAACATACCGGACCTGTTACCTATCCAACACTTTATTTCCTTCTCTTAAGCCAGTATATTTTTTTATCTATGCTTAAATATATATTGATTATAGTAACGTTATTCACTTTCAGAAATAATCATTATCTCTCCTAACTTTAGCTCAGTACCAATAGCTGTGGTATGATGGTAACAAGTAACTAACAAACTACATAAATAATAATAGAATAAGTAGATATAGATATATGGTTTTAAACCGAAAAAAATACTACTTAAAATATAAGAATTTGTATTCCTGCAGGAGTCTATAAGAAACCTTTGTATTAAAATATTTGTAACGAATCTTATAAGGTTATCATGAACAAAGACTTTAGTATTGAAGATTGACAGTTGCAAGCATGCTCATAAAAGACACTGCTATTTTAATTAAAACCAATCCCGAAATAATTCTCGGAAAACAATTAGCTTATTTATTATATTTAACAGTCAGAGGTAACGAAATTTATTCACAAAATAAAAGCATAGAATTCTTAACATTGGATAAAGACATCTCCTCGATCAACTCAATCTTTTCTGTATAGTTATCGATTTGAAAACAGATAGTATTGAAGCCGTTAATATTATTATTAAATTTAAACAACTTTGACAATTTATCCAAATATCGAGCTATAGATCCCGTAGAAAACATGCATCAGCTTAGAAAAATGAGTTATTGCACGCGTCATATTCTAAATGTGCCGATAAATTACCAAGCACACCTGCCACGAGAGCATATAAACGACAAATAGCTCTTTTAATTGTTAGCATTTTTAATAGCCGCATGTCCAGATCACCTAATAACCGTAAAATTAGTAAACGCTAAGTTCGAAATGTAAGCTCGTGATATGTAATCGCTCTCTATCGAGAATCTTTCGAACCACACGAACGTATTTCTAGCTTACAATCAAGGATATCCGTATTTATAGACTGCCAACGATGCAACCGATATATCGTTTTACGAAAATTTAGCAGAATTTTAAAGCTTTTTAGACGAAATATTAACATATATAGTGTCATATATAAAATATCGTGCAGATATATATATATAAGTCTAAATGTTCTTGATAAAACCTAAAACAAAAATTAAAAACAATCTGCACTGTAGTATGTGTTAATATATGGAATTCTGTTTTAAAGCAAGTTTCACTTGAGTTATGCAGCCTGTTTAGCAGGCAAGTAAATCAGGTTAACGTGTAAAGGCTACAATATATATTAAAGTTGTAAGTACATTGCCACTTCAAAATGTAAGCTATTAAAAAAGAGAGCTAAATACATTATTTATTCTAAAAATTAATCAATACTACGCTCTTATGGGGGAACTGTCCCAATCATTGTCTAGTATTTTTGGATATATTCCATTGTTATTAGTTGGGAATTCCCGTTATCAATCGTAAAATCAAATCAGAGAAATTCTCATTAATCTTTCTCTTATCTGCTCCATTTACTATTTATAGCTTATAATTTAATTTTGGTATCATTGAAAGTAGGTACATGCACTTTCTCTAAAAAATAACTAAAAGTACATATGCATGTATATAAACTATGTTGTCAATTTATGTGTGTTCTACAACAGTTCACATACATCTAATTTTGAAATTTTAATTCATATACTTATGGTTTTAGTTTTAATTTTATACTGTTTTAGTATAAAGATTTTCAAAGATAATACTTGCAGTTTGTCCTTATTTCTACAATATAAAATAAGCTGTGAAAGATATAATTTGATTCATTTGCAATGCAGACAGATTCCATAAATATTGTGTGCTAAACATTATCGAATGCAATTGGTTATTTAAATGCTGGGGACACCTCACGTGCTTTAAAATAATTTAAATCATTTGAAGGAATCAGCTAGTATTGCTCTTTCTTAATAAACGTTGGCTTTAAACTTATTGTCACGAAGATCTTTATTGTAACTAAACAAAAAAATATTTGCATCCTCAAATGGCCCCGACAGTATTTCTTGAAAGAGACTTTACTTTCGAATCACTATCGTTTGTGCTACAGCCTATTTTAAGAAATACAGCCAAACAACGTTTAGCTTTGAAATCATGTACATATGTGTCGTGTTTTATTTGTTTCTCAAGTAAATTCTGAGTAAAACTCATTATGTATAGTGAGTCAATAATTTTTCATCTGAGCTGTTACAGTAAGCTTCAAGAGCTCGTAAAACATTGCTTTTCTACTGTTTTGAAATGACAGATTTATTACGTTGATAGATATCTTTATTGACTTCTATTCCTCGTTACAAGTTACATATTTTACTTTACAAGTATGCATTTTATAATGTAAATCTAGCTTGAAACTAAATAATAAATGTTAATTTTCGACAAAATTGTTAATGCCAATCGCAGATGGATATCTATATATCAGTTCATTTCCTTCCTCTAATATTTCTAGTATGAAATCTAACAACACAGAAATAAATTAAAAATCTAAAAACTTCATGCTTTTCAGCAATCAAATTTCTACATCTAATTTACATTTGCTTTCTCGAACTGTAACATAATGAATAAACTTCGCCAATTCGCAACACATGCCAGCGACTTGCGGATGCAATTTTACATTTAATTTCAATCAAATTGCAGAGAACGTACGTACGGCTAAAATGTAAACATTAATTGAATTCAATTTAAATTATAAGAATAAATGTACGCACTATAGGTATTCACCATTAGAGGGTTAAGTGAGTTTACCGATCGTGGCATACTTATATACGACACGACTGCATACTAATTTGCAATTTAAGGTGATTTTTCGGCCTACGCTGACAGATCGCAAATACTATAACGCTTAAAACATCTCCTGCATTGCATGTGCGATATGCCATGTTTAATAATGAAACTCAATCTTTCCTTTTGATTGTATGTATTTGTATTCCTACAATATACAGCGGATGATTTGGTCAATAACAGCTAATTCGAAGTGTTTTAGCAACTATTAATTATTGAAATATTTGTATTATGTTTTCGTAGTAACCATTTTCCTGCAGCTATTTAACTTCATAGTTATCAATTTTTTCGTTGAATATTCATTGTCACTATTCTAGCATTTTCGGTATTTATCTTCTGTGTACATTTGTCTATCATTGGCGTTTTATTATTTATAAGCCAAGCTCTTAAAAGACCTAAAAAGTCCATATCATGGTACATACGTATGTACATCAGCAATAAATATTTGATCAAAATGTCGGTCTATGTCTTGCGTTGATAAAGCTGATATAACTTCTTAGCCATATGTATACTAAAATGCAAAAATTTGTCTTACAATTATTAAACAAGCTCTCTTTATTTAATTTGAAACAATTATTAGTATTAATTACGCTGTTTTAAAAAGTATTGGAAAATTAGTTCAAATGTGTATTATTATTACTTAACAGGTCATAATGTATGTATTAATGTTATTGCAATTACTAGAATAAATGTTTTAAACATTTTGACTTTACAGATACAAAAATGTTTTTACACATTTTCGTGTTTTTTAACAATAAAACGGAGAATTGTTTTAAAACACAATACTGTGCTAGTTTTTCAAATTTAAATTATGTTGCTCAAGATATGTGTATAAACGAAAAAAAAACAACAAACCATTATAAAACTAACTTTTACTTAATTCCTATCCTCCGGAAAAAAATACTCGTTTGTTATTTAAAAAGCACCCATCAAGTGGAGCATTAATTTAATTTTTGAATGAATAAATAATCATTGCAGCAGTAGCAGCTTCAGTTTAGATTTTATTTTTCATGGATTCCGATATTTTATATTTCAGATTCGTTTTTATAAAAAAAATGGTGTTGGGCATTTACAATTAGGTCAAGTTGACAAATATCGTATAATATTGTTGATATTGTTATCTGACATTTAATTTATTTCTGTTAAATAAAAACAATTTTTTATTTCTATCAAAGTCAGAATGCTTAATGCTTCATTAAATATTATATAAATATATCGAATAATATTATAAAATATACCACTATTTGCCAATCAAAATTCAAATTAATATTTTTCGCGTCAATTTTGACCTAATTACAAGTGGCTTCAGTAGTTCATATCATAGGAGTAGCCTGTATATTTAATAGTATATATGTATAAATATATACATAATACTCCACTATAAAAAATCTCAAAACTTACAGTATGCAACGAGAAATTAAAGTTAGAATTTATAGAAAACTTGAATCACATTATTAGCCAGAAATGAAAAATTTTAAAAGCAAATGATACAGAAAAATATAATGCCTTTCGAAAACATTGTTTACGTTTTTAATGATCTTTAGCGAAAAGTAATAGAGAACAATCAAATTTATTAGTGACTTTATGAACCATGAATATTAACCCTTACATTATACTGTACAAATCATGCACCTATGGTCGGTGCTTGACTTAGTCACAAACCAAATTAGCTCGAGAACCTGAAAACCATAGCAACTAGAATAGTACTCTTGTCGACATTTTATAGGAAATTTCATGCTTTACAAAAAAAGGCCTTACAAGTTTTCTTGATATCTGACACGTTTAAAGCTGGATTTGCAAAAAAAGGGAAAATATCGCAAAAATAACCCTAATTGTGCCTTTCTTTGCAGACGTAGGCTTAACGACAGAAGATATCAAAAAACTTTTAATACTTTCTTTGTAGAGCATTAAAGCTTCTCCAAAAGAGTCTGGGAGAGGACTATTCTAACTGTTATAGTTTTTAAGTTATCGAGCTAATCCTGTTCGTGATTAAGCCGAACCTCGACCATAATAGGTTGCGGCCAATATTATCTGGGCAGTAGTTTTTCCCACTGTAAATGGATTTTAATTGTTACATAAAAAAGTCGCCTGGAAAACTATACTGTCATATTGATTGATGAAAAACGTCAATTATAAAAATGCCACATTTATCTTTGGCCGAGAAATTGAGGGTTGTGACATTACTTAAGATTCCAAATATCAAAGAATATTGTGTGATTGGGTAGTGGTAGGCCCAGAATTACAATGGAGGTTGATGATGGTAATTTGGTTGATTTTATTCGCGAAAATCCGTTAGTTGGGAAAGAGTTCAAGAAGCATGGGCCGAATTAACTCCAAATTATACTGCAGAATTAGTAGTATCAATGCCCAGAAGGTTAAATAATGTTATTGAAAAAAATGGAGCTGTTTGTTTTTCGTTTCTAAAATAAACATCAAAATTTTCAATTTAATTTAAGAACAATAATATGGTTGGTCAAAACCAAACTAATTGCAGTTAAAAGGCAACACATTTTAAGGTAATGACTATTGATTATTGAGATAACCATCACATGATGGCCCATGCCCTAAGTGCGTATCCAGAGTAACGTAGATTGTAGCAAAGCCTGATTTACCAAATTTCATGAAAAAGTCATGAAATGTCAAATCACTGCCCAGATTATATTGGCCGCAACGGTACGTATACATACTAACTAAATCCCGATATTTTCTTTCAGCAATTTAAATGGGTATTTCCATTATCATGTTGATAGTACCAGTTATATTGATCATGCTACTCTTAATGATCTGCTCACTTTTATTTGGGGGTTATCGTGAAAATGTCCATGTTTACATGACGATAATTAAAATGTTTATACCCAGGATGCCACTCTATTAATTAAAAGTTTTTCATTTGAATTGTTCCGTTTTAGATAAGGATTTATAGGATTTTAATTTAATCTAATAAGACATATTGCATAAACGTTTTATAAATATTAACGTCGTAAAATTGTATAAAAACAACCAATAAATGAATAAAATTAATGTTATTCACATATGTACATTGAATATTTGTGTAGACTTTCAGAAGTCTTTAGCTCAGTGTGCAAGAAATGCATAGTGCATATTGAATATTTATATATTTATTGTCGGTGTGATCTTCAGCATGTAACGGTATGACCTTCCGTAAATTCAAACACATCATGCAATAGATAAACAGCTAAATATAGAAGCTAATATATACAGAAATCTTTCCATTGCTTCTATAAATACCTCATTTTCAGAGAGGAATAATCCATTTATAGGATCTGCATTTAGTTAAAGTATACAGCAACTTTAAATAAATATGACTGGCATCTAGTTTGAATACATGCAGATGATGCTTTGTCACCCGACGGAGGGTTTATAAACGAAACTTTTCATGAAATACGAAGAAGATTATCGTAAGATACTTTGTAATTATACTGTTCATACTGGATTACCACGAAATCTAGTTTATTGTATAATTAACACATACGTAGTCGATAAAATCCAGATGTATGTAGTGATGTATCCAGAAATAGAGGAATACTGCATATTGATTCTGATTCATATTTATGTACTTACATACGTTCAGTATAACATTCACTTTATGACATATTTCACAAATCCATTCAGTCCATTCAGAGTCTGCATTCCATGTAATAGTTTATTTTGTTTGATGCAGATTTATATCATATAAAAATAAATATTAGAACAAATATTAAGGTATCGTTTTACCGTATATTAGGTACCGTATATTTAGGTATCGTAAAAAAGTTTTCTGTGGAATTGTCATTCGATATATTTCATTGTCTTATTTAAAAGGTCACTAAGTGACATTGCTCATCTTGATTCTATGTAGCATATTTAATGTTTTGTGAAACATACGTACATACATCTTGTACACATCATATTACCCGAGATTTTATCCCAAAATTTAGTGAAAACGATATTGTATCCTTTCGAGCAGCACGCCTTTATCGCCGATTTGAAAGGTACCTAATACCATAAAAGATATACTGAGTAATTACGAGATGTGCAAATATTAAATACAACAGCATATCTAGTATCTCGCCTTACGTAGTGAAAAATTGGATGTTGTAATATACTAACGACAAAAATTGACAAATAAGATTATTTCCTGCCTGCACTGTATCATTACGATTGCAAATTAGATGAAACGAAAAATATACTGTTTGAATACATTGTCATTTAACATACCCCTAAAACCAATCCACTTATTTTTATAATAATACATTGTATCAGTAAATTACATCAGAAGACAATTCAACGCCAAGTATATTCGGTAAAATGTGTCAAAAATAGAACCAAATAAACAGGTACAAACACGCAATATCAAAAACGGGTACCGACATATCTACAGGTGTTGATAGCGAACATCTTAAAAGAATTAAATATTCAGGAAAAACCCTTGCTATGAAATAATCCATCCTCAGACTAAAATTCATGGCACCAGAAGCTTAAAGCATGTCGAATATATACAGAGAAAACGCGCTTAATGCGAATATACAAAATTATATGATTGGCGCTTTATGATAGGGGAAGTAAGTGGGGCGCTGTTAACTACATATTAGGGTTGATTGAAAGAATACATAAAGATGGTATATACTGTCTACGTTTATTTTTGTATAGTGATTGTCATTTTTTAAGTTTGCATTTAACTATGTATTTTTAAATATAATAAGCTTTTCAATAGGTTTTTTGAATTGCTTTACAATAGTTTATTTTATTGATTAATGATTTTTGTATAAAAAGTAAGAAACAAGAATAACACGTACGTAAACTCAATTTTTACATTAAAAAAAATCCTAAATTAAAATGAACGGAATATTAAAATAGAAAGACTGAATATAAACACTCAAGGTAATAAATCTTTAAAGTGTCCTCCTCCAGCTTCCAAACAGCAAGCAAGTCCATCATAAAAATTGCGTCTTACATTTACCAACATATCGGATGTGATTAACTGCAAACAATTTCGAATTTTGATTTTGAGATCATCTAAAGTATGTGCTCTTTCGTCTTCAAGACGGTAAATCTGCGACTTTACGTATCCCCGTAAAAAGAAATCATTTAAGGGATTGTACCATTTTTCGAAATTATACGATCACCAAATGTATTTTATAAGATCCTCAGCGCAATTCTACTCTGATGTGCAGGGTAGCCATCATGCTGGAACCAAACGTCTTCTATTACAACACTAGGTCTCGCGTGAAGAACAGGAATAATATTTATTTTGCAGTAATTGCAAATATGTATGCACTCCAAACATTCAATTTTTGCGGATATTGTGTTTGAGCATTGTATGTAATGTGTTTATTTGATCGTGATCAATATATTACTTGTTCAGAATTATGGTGTCCATGTAACACAAAGGTAGATTCGTCTGTAAATAAAATATTAGAAACAAAATTCTCATCCCGACATTTCAATGATATCGGCGCAAAACTTCGTGAAATATTTCATTGGTTTTGTTAATGCGATAGGAATGGAATTTATTCTTTTTTAATATCTTTCTTACAGTTGTAGCTCCAACACCAATTTGTTGAGGCATTTGTGTTGAGGTTAAACGGAAATTTTTTTCGGCAGTGGCACATATCATGTCACGATCAAGTATATTATTTCTCCTTGCCCTTTTATGTAGGGTAGGTGAAACACAACCGAATTGTTCGAAATTTTCCTTTATGCGGTGAAGTGTATCTAAAGAAGGTATTGGCCGATTTTCAAATGAATCAACAAACATGCGAATAATTTCTGCAAACGAGTGCCCTCCATAAAACCATTTCACTATCTGTACTTTTTCTGCAGTAGAATACTTCATACTTAAATTAAAAATACTATAAATGATAAATTGAAAGTATTTCCTGACCACAATTTGAGAGACTTCAAAATAACACAACTGACATAAGTGAATGTGACTTATCGTGCGACCAATCTACTTACATCCCCACTATATTCCCCTATTTCTATATATTCCTACCTTGCGCGTTTTCACTGTATATGTAATACAATAACTGTGAAACAGAATCAACCAGGCCCAATTTCAGTGATTTGACCACATATTGATGGACTGTTAAGACGACACCAGGCGTCATTAATCAACCACTGTGATATGGTTGATTAATGGGAAAGCTTGCATTAACTGGGGGGTTATTCTCGAATCTGAGGGAATGGAAATTTCAAGAGAATTGTCAAAAAATTCCTACAATTTCAATAGTTCCTATTCTGGAGTTGACTTTCTCACTTTTTCGTAACGAGTAGTATCGAGGAGTGAGCGGTGAAAGTTACTCCCTGGGAGTGCTATTTTTCCACTGTTTCGAGAATAACCCCCCTGGTGGTAATATGCTATTCCTTACCAAAACTTGTTTACCAGGAGTACGTAATAATTCTATTTCTTCAATAATCAATTGTGTGCAGACAATATCCTGACAACCTTATTTTTATAAGAAGCAAGTATAAATGGTGGAGATTTCTTTATCCAGATCAAACAGCCGCCCTATAGTCAGGGCATCGTAAGTCGGAAGCATTCGGGAGCAGAGAAGTAGGGATGCGTTAGTAGGCTTAACTCGACAGCGCACAGTTGTATTGTATTAGCGAGATAAAGTAATTCATGCTATCGTAAATATACGATTATTATTGTTACTATTACTGATGCTGATTGTTTTGTAATTCATTTTGGAATTTTAACCTTCAACAAAAGAAATATGTTACAAAACAACATAATCGTGGTTACTCAATAAGAGATATTGTACGCCTATTTAACGGTGATTTCCAACAAACTATTTGTTTTGAAACAGTTCGTTATATAATCAATAACTTTGAAATGTATGGCTGTTTAAATTCGTGTAAAACTTGTATTTACAGACGAATCTTCGTTCGCTTTACATGGTCGACACAACCCAAGTGTTGCAAGGTATTGGTCACAAGAAAAGAGACCTTGTACTTATGACGCTCGAACACAATACTCTGCAAAATTAAATGTTTGGGCTGGCCTATTACATAACAATATAATTGGTCCATTTAATTTATTTACTTATGATCAGAAATTATTGTCTTCGTTACGTGTGTAGTTGCTTCTCCTATTTGTGACGAGTTCATCATCTATATTTTTACCACAAACTTCTGTTTAGTTTATAAAGTATATAGAAATTTTGAGAATAAGCAAACAATTATTGTATTGTGCATATGTATTGAACAGAATACAACCGTGCGGTCTCGAGTGAAGCGTGCATCTAACTATCTATAGTGCTTTTCAAATTGCAAGAAACTAACTTTTAAATCCTTAATGCTTTTATTGCACCTCCGGTAGTAATACTCTTGAGAAGGGTACTGTTTACCTGCTTGCAGCATATGAATGAAGGGGCCGGATTGAGTATAAATTACGGCACTATAAGGTAATAGTAAAACGCTATTTTAATTGTAAATATGTATAATAAATAATATACATTAGGTTTATTTACAAAAAATAATAAGTGAGATATATGAAGCTTAACAATTAGTTGGTAATGCACAATAAAATTGTAAGTCATGTTTATATAAAAGTAGACGTGGCAGTATTATACAATATAATACTTAATATACACCGTATTTCACAAATCATCATCTGATGTGATTGAGTCGTCTTGGAAATCGATATCTGAGTGTGACTCTGAATTGTATTGCAAGTTTATAATTAAAGGTGGTACTATACATATTATACATATCCATGTATTCGTTTTCTTTTGATATTGCGTGTTTAACGGCATTTCTCCAATTATCAGCAGTTATATGTTCCATCGCATTTTTTATGTGTGTTATAGTGCTTTCACTAAATTTAGGCGTTTGATTTGTTCGCCTTATGGTATCCTTAAGTTGGGCCCATATCAATTCAATTGGGTTGAAAATGCAATGGTACGGCGGTAAACGTAAAATTGTATGTCCTGCTTCTTTGGCTCTATTATCCACATAATAATCCTTCAAATATTCTTTTGTATTCATCACTTCTAATAATTGGTTTTTTGTATAATGCTCCTCATAATATAAATTATTTGCTTCTAAAAATTCTTTAATATCTTTCTTATTATTACATTTTGTAGGAACTTTATTTTGCTGTCGTGAATGATACGATAGTTGAAGTATATATATCAATATATCATTTGCGTAATGAGGCCGTAATTCATACTTAATACGGCCCGGCGATTCATATAGTGTAATTAAGCAGGTAAACAGTACCCTTCTCAAGAGTATTACTACCGGAGGTGCAATAAAAGCATTAAGGATTTAAAAGTTAGTTTCTTGCAATTTGAAAAGCACTATACTAATACATCCCTACTTCTTTATTCCCGAATAGTTCTGATATACCATGCCCCGACTATAGGACGGCTGTTTCATCTGTATACATATCTATAGTTGCACATTTGTCTAATGATGAAACGGACATTGGTTACGAATTCATTTTTTATAATAACGCATATTTTTTTAAAATTATGTTATGTGTTAATACGACACATTAACCAAAACATTTAAAAACATTTCCATTTGTACACCAAACAAGAGAAAGTTAACAAAACCAAAGGATCTTAGTATTTACACCTCAACTACAAGTTAAACATCATTTAAACTGCTTGAACGTACAAAAAAGAAGCAGGTGCCTTAGTACGTGAAGACGTAATGGAAAATATACAGTTTGAGAAATGTTTGAATCATACAACACTGATATAACTAATTAGGTAGTAGAGGCGGCAGGAATTTTAAGTAATGCATTTATATTTTACCTATGTATATTGTGACATAGTTGTTAAACCGTGCTATACCTAGACAAAAAGATATTAAACTACAGGCTAGACAAGCTTGGTGCCTTAGTGTGAAGACGTAATGGAAAATATACAGTTTGAGAAATGTTTGAATCATACAACACTGATATAACTAATTAGGTAGTAGAGGCGGCAGGAATTTTAAGTAATGCATTTATATTTTACCTATGTATATTGTGACATAGTTGTTAAACCGTGCTATACCTAGACAAAAAGATATTAAACTACAGGCTAAGGGTGTACTGGCTAATATACCGCGTTCGCACCCTGCTATCTCCTTTTTGAAATCGGGTTTCTGTGGTTTCTCCGATTTTTTGGCGAAGTACATATCAGGGGATTTATACAGACACATTATTCGTGCGTGTAGAGCGCAGGTGTGTTAATTTAGAAACAAAGAATAATCCTTATCTATAAATCAATCAAAATTCGAATTAATCTTCATTCACTACACTGGTGGAAGAATGTTAGGTATATACATTTGTATGATAGAACTATTCGACTTTGATCCCCAAAGTTCTAACACGCTTGATAGGGTGTTCTATACTAATTCTTACCCGTTTCTTATGTTGTTAAGCTTTTCAGTAGTTACTTAAGGTATAATTACATCGCTAGCCGACATTTTTGTAACTTATATAATTCATAAATTCATAACAATTAAACAAAATGGACCCTAGAATTAACCCTTCAGAAATTATATAAACAGCATATGCAATATTTGGTATTACTTTCAGAACCTGCAATTAGCCTTAATATATACAACGAAAATACATAATAACCTATTAAGTATTTTACAAAAATAGGATTGAAATCATAACTCATATATGTCAGATCACGTTGTCATTTATTATCACATTTTCTACTCTATAACAATGTATCATTATGGATATATTTAGCAACATAAATCATCATACACGCTATACGTGTGAAAGCGATCAAACAACTGACGCTCTCAATTTGACAACTTAATGCGTTGTCTTAATGAGTCGCCGCTTTCATCCTAACGAACGACAGGTGTCGTCTGATTTTCATCTCATGAGCTTTTATTGTATTGCAGAATAAATTTCACCGATATTTGCTACTCCCCCTATATTAACGTTGATGTCTTACGCTCGTACCCAAGTGGTTTATGATTCTATTTCCAACCGCGGTGGCCATAAATTAATTTCGTATCTGATGTGTGTGCCCTGGTTTTGTTGTTAAACGAAGAACTACGTTGGTAATGCTGTGAACACATACAATCCTACTCACGCACATTATTTTCATTGTCGAAGTAACGGTGCTTTATATATTTAATCTCGTAACTCAAACTAGATCACAAAAAATCAGCTACATTTCTTTTCACAAAATTGTGAAACTCTAGCAATAAAACTTACGGGATTGTTACTTTCCTTGCTCACTTACCTACAAATGCTGATTTAATTTTCAAAGAGGTTGAATATATGTATATTTAATTCATTATTTGATAAGAATTTGCTAATAATGCCTTGCGAATAAGCTAAGAGGAAACATGGAATGAAAACGTTAGATTGTATATAGAAGAAGTCTCTACAAAGTAGTTCAAGGATTAATCATGACTTAATTATAATCTTGACATCCAATCACTAAAATGCTGCTAATAAAGCTTCAAAAGCAACAATTATTTATTCTTTATTCGCTTTTAATTCGAAAATTCAATTACCAAAATTGTTTGGTCTCTGTTAATTATAACTCGAAGGTTGATTTATCATAATGAGACATTAAATCCTGGTATAAAATTCTACGTCAAACAATTCTAATTAATATTAGTTAATATCTTAAACATATCAACATTTGACATTGCAAATATAAGGATTTAATGCTGTAAAATATTATTTATCAATGGTCTGCTAGCGTATTCTTTTATGTTAATATATCTAAAATAAAATGTAATAATAATTCTATTTATGAGCATAGTATAGACAGTTCCTAACAATGAGTACGATGAGAAGTTAGGAACTGCAGTTGGTTTATTCCTCTATAGTCGCACATCTGTGATTTTGTTGGCGTTTTTTTGCCATTGCAATGGTTTTATGGTTGTAATTTTTTATAATTATTAATTTTAATTAGCGGTCCCAAATCATAATTAATCAACATCTAAAGTATTAGATATGTGGTAAGTTTATTATCTAAATTATAAGTACATATTATTAATATTTAGAGATAAAAGGACCAAAAACATTTCTGCTTATAAAAGCTACACCATGGTGAACTACCAGAATTCATTTGTGATTTGCTTAACTAAAATAACCATCAGTTTGTTAAAAACTTCTTTTATACAGTTATGGGTTGGTATTCGTATCTGACAATAGTTATATAAGAGTACAAGCTGACATGTTTTACCTTAACTGGCAAATCACTAGCAATTTCCTGTTACATACGAAAGTAAATGCTTGTGTCTTGTGTGTAACCATAACAGAATGCATTCTGAAAGCGGTAATTCTGGATATTATTCTATTAATAAATTTATTAATAAAAACACTCTTCGTATTATTAAATTCTTCAGGTATGATTATAGATAAGATGATAAAATTATAATCTGTACTGATAATGATTATTATCAATTGAAACAACCACCATACGGCTGCCACAGGATTTTGGATGGGGATTTTGCAGTTCGCATATAACGCGATATCTTTATGAATATGAAAACCAAATAATCTTTATTTGCTTGTACTTATAGCCGAAACGTATTCATGTTTTCAAATTATATCAGAAGATTTATCGGTTATCGCGTAAAAGCGTATCAGAGAAAACCAAGGCAAAACATTTTTTCCAATAAAAAAAATATTGTTCATTGGTTTTCATATTTCGTACAAAGTTTGAGTATTTCCAAGGCAGTTCAGCAGACACTCAGAACGTTGGACAGCAGCAAAAGAATTGTGTATTCTATTCGCTAAGGAAAATAAATTATCCTCTTGCACCTTTACAGAAAACAGTGTGTCACTCCCACCAATATTCGCTTGAAAATATACGAGAAAAATGTACAAATGCTTGTAAGGCATAAAATATACGCTTTTTTTTGCCAATACCCTACTGAAACCTATGCCTAATTTTTCGAGGTTTATGCTCTACAAGTTCTTAGAAAATATTGGTTTATCATTAAAAAAATGAGATAGAAAACAATGCTAATAGAATCGAAATGATACATAAGACGACATATGTATTTATGTATAGCATTAGAATATATCGCAGTGAAAGGAGAATATTATACTAACAGATGAATCGTGGGTCAATGCTGATCACTGTGTTGCCCAAACATAAACTAGTACAATTGTAAGTACTTCTCTAAACGTATTAGTTAATGATTTGAGTACTAATCTAACTCCATCAAAACGTCGAGGGCAACAAGTAATGAAAAAGGATTTATTACTGGCGCCAAGTACATCTTTCTCTATTTTAGATGCTCATTCCTAAAGCGATTGTGATCAATAATTCTTCTGAGCAAGAGAAAATACCAACTAGAGCTTCTATGAAGCAAGAGATTTTGAAGTTAATTAACTGAGAAATGCACTGCTGTTAAGGAATGATAATTTAAGTATGCGAGAATTATATCAACCACACCAATACTTATTTCAAAATGAAGAAAATATAAATTCCCAAATGAGAATTGACACAGTTATGAATGGTATAGGTATTTACTGTCACTACTTACTACTTTTTCTTACAATATTTTTATATTAGCTGAGAAAGAGATGTGGAAATTAGATAAATTATAGGATGATGCTAAATAATTTATTATTAATCTATCACTGGTATCGTCTTCTGCTACCTCATCCAGATATTGTTTTTTAATCTATTTATTTCTTTAATACTCACTTGTGAGAGTACCTTCTAACCTACCTAACTTTGTCTTGTATAAAAATTAGATAATGTTTTATATTTACATAATAATCTAAAGTAAAGTTATGTTATTGATTTAAACAAAAATGTCCAAACGAGTTTGAGCTATTTATTTACGTCTCCCTCTATTTGCATTAATGTTTCTAGTTACTACGAACCCATTAGTATGTCTTATACATAAATTACTTCCCGTATTACAATGAATACGACTCCCTCAAATATTACGCGTTATTTTCAAATGTCAAACTAAGATATATGTAAAGCAATAATACATAGCAGTAGAAAGGCTATGTCACTTTCAGCACAGTTTGCCTTTGACCCCGCGAAGAATTCACTTTCACGCTCATACGTTATATGCCCTAACATACTTGAGAAAAGTAACCGTCCCTAAATAACCATTATTACTCTTGTTGCAATCTACTATACGTTCATCTCTATGGATTTACTGAATTAATTTAACAATATTTTCATTCAGGTACGACAAGAATGTACTAATAAAGTCACAAAAACATAGTTACGAGTACACACACAATTTACACGCAAAAAGCTGCAGGGTAGTCTTAGCAAGTAATATAGCTTGGGATACAGCTCCACCTGCACACACTACAAAAAAAATGATGTTTATAATAATAAACATTCTAATAAACGATAGACCATAAAAAACATTTTAATAAATTATAAATGTATAGTATAGCGTTTTTTTAATTTTGTAAACTATAAACGCTCTGTATAATAGTAATCTACAGCGAAGATGTAATCTCCAGTTCACGCATTGTTGCTGAATGTTACACAATTGTGAAAAATTACAGTATTATGCTGAAATGACATCTTGTGAGTTATCTATTGCAGAAAATAATATTTATAAAGTCTACACTATTACGAAATATATAAAACAATAACGCACAATATAGCATACGCAACATTATACATATAACTATATCTGTCGAGCAATATCTTAACACAAGCATTGGCGACGCGATACTCTGAAGTATTCGTAACGACGTGTGCGGTTAACACGATCATACACAACACAAGAATGTTAGAGTACTTAAGTATCCACGATAGTCGAGGAATGATTTGCGGTACGGATTCGTCGGTGTATTTTCATTTATTATTGCGAATTTATGTCGTCGGTGTATATATAACTGTCAGCCGTGTAACTCTATTGCCTGTCAGATTTATCTTTGTATATGCATCATCAATGTAAAACACCTATATAACAGTTTTGATAAATCTATTACTGTAATAGCTTTTCGAAAATTATTCTAAGTGAGCAGTATTTACCAACAATAATTTACTTTTAATTTACATACTTAGAAACACGTCGGTTGCTGATTTATTTAGCACAACTGTTTTTTTCTTTCCTTCTAGTAAGTTAAACTCCAACAATTAGCTAGATTGAATCATATTTTTTTAAGTAGTTGAATTGAATAAGCAGTGCATTTGTAGTATTACATAAGGACGAGACAGGACAAGGGAAGATCATCTCTCGTCTTATTTCATGAATCGAAAGAAAATAATAATTTGTTCTCGTACCGTTTCTCTTGACAAATCACTTCCAAACAAACCAGACTTATTAAAATTCAGCCGCAAAACAACGCTGATATGTAGCCGTTCTATTTGCAACCAACTGTTTTAAACTTTAAAAGTTAATATACTGAGATGGCAAATAACTTTAACCATGTAAATTCATAAAATAAATAAAGGACAAAATATTTTAGTTCAACTTAAATTATGTGTACAATTTAGAATATTCTTCATAATCGCTGAAGGCTGTCCTTATGTCAATCTTGGAAAACTTGATTTTATTGACTGTTTTGCAATAAACGGAAGTATGTACACCAATAAGAATTACCGCACTTCATATACCATGAAAAGAACCAGCTACTGTTGCGACTACCAAATTAGCGATGTTAGATCTAACTTTTATTCAAGGTAGTAAGTGTTACAAACTGAATCTATAACAACAGATATATTTTAAAAGCTGCACAAAGATTCATTTGCATTTTAAGCAAGCTTTTAACGGATTAACCAATAGGTTTTATTATTTTGGTGAAGGTGCCGGATACTGATTTAGATTTTTAGTTACTTATAGACAAGTTAGTTAGCTTCTTATCTAAAAGCAACGAAGAGAAATTCCGTTGGCCTTAAGGGCAAATCATTAAAATAATACATATTACTTCATTTATATTGTTTCAGTATATCACGGCGAATAACTGCAACAGTTAATTATTAACATCTAAGGAAGGTGGAATGGTTGGCTATAGAATTTTATATCTACATGTGGTGCTTTTTTCGTATCATAAATAACTTATTTATAACATTTCACTCCTCGATTTTAACCTACTTCAAATATGTAGCACAGGTCTACAGGTATGTTAACCACACGCAGAGAAATGCATATTTTCTTCAAGTAAGTCTATATACATCAAATCAAAAAAATAAACCAAATATTTATAGTGTTGTTTGAGTCTCCTCGTTAGAAAGTCATGGACATACCAACAGATCTATACTGTACATTGTCCGTTAACACTTCACAGTGCTATACAATATCCGCAAATATTCTATTTTATCTCATAAGTTACTAGTTATTGAACATTTTTTTCTAGTTCATTTTAAGTTGACAAAAAAATGAAACTACCTAACAAAATTATATAGAGAGATCCTAAAATATGGATAGAATACATTAAACGGAATTATTTTTGTAAAAATATGCGAACAGGTATGACAATTTTAAACAATAGGCACACTTTGGCTGTAAATGCTACTTTGCTCGACAACCCGTAAAATGGCTACTCGTAGTTTTTTTCTTCTATATGACACAGGATTCCATTAGCTATTCGATTATTATAAAAAAGTAATATGTTTCATTAGTAAAGTTCTGTGAAAAACGGGAAAAAAATCTGATAGTTAGTTGGCCGTGCTGTGTATAAAATCATCGAGTAGGTACGGAAAAATTTAAATAAATAAGTGGTGTATTATGTATGGTGAGAAAATTGGTTAAATTACGGCCGATATTATACGCAACGTGCAGCGAAAATAAAATAATAATTACACTTTACATTGTAAATTTGTAAATAGACAACGTTTTGAGCATCTCTTCTTTTCTATACTTTCATTTATATGTTAATTTTTCTATTTTTTAATTGATTTTGAAAATGTCATGCCTTTGCAGTAATATCAGTTTTAACTCATTTCCAATACTTACTCGGTGATTTGATACTCACTATAGCCAACTATGAGATGGTCTTTTTCGTTTTGACAGAAACTTTGCAATATAACATATTACTTTTTTGTAATTATTTAATAGGGAATGAAATACTCTGTGAACCAGACAAAAACAAAAGCATTGATGACATCACAAATTCAACAAATATTGTAGATTAATCATCTACTATCAAACTGTGGCAATTGTCTATAATGAAAGAGGTGGTTCGCCATTATTATAACAAAAAAGTTATAGCCGATTTATGAGTTTTATTTCATACTTTACATATGTAGCATTACTGTATATTCAAAATTGCATTTTGTAAATTGCGCTAAATAATTAATTCGTGTTGTTTAAAAGGCGACTAAGGTTATTATATTAATACGGATGTGTATGAATATTAACACCTCTAAGGTGTATTATCTGATAACATTTACGGCAAATAAAAATTGTAGATACATAACCGCTCATATAACACAGAAACATGTTCATTGGCTGCATTTAGACAGTCAGTTTACTTTAATTAATAAATATTACTTCATGTACTTCCAAACAATTTATATAACACTCCTTTTGTTTGTTCAAAGAAGATGGTATAGAATAGTGTATGGCAACAAACCTTTTATTTGTTGAGATATAAATATACATAATTTGTTAATTGAAAGTTTTATTTATCTGAAGTTTAGTAAATATTGTATCAATTCAAAACTATCCTAGTTTTTTTAAGAAACATCCTATCGTTGACGAAAAGAAGTTTTTTTGGATTAAAACTCTTTTCTTTTGTGATTGAGGAAACTATGTCAAAATAGTATTAATAATGTAATAATATTAAATAATAAGTATGGTTTTACAGTAGTTTTGCCTGCTGGATTATTAAATCACTGTCAAGATTCAGATTTTGTTTGATGTAACTTATATTAGGAATAAAACTATGCCTGTATAACAATATAGTGCTAGGCATACATAACACTGAATCGCAGTATTTTTGAGATTTAAATAGAATCACATACCAGTGTTTTACACCAGTTTACTGATTACTACATCAAAGTCCGTTTGTTTGTATCACGTAAAATTTTTCGTAATTTACTAATAATTATCAAGATATGCCCAAATCAGTATATAACCATTCTTTCAGCCACGGCTTAGAAGCTTTACAACTCTATTTTCGTAATTATATTAACTATTCTTCTCAAGTACAGCAACTTGTGTATGTTTAAACTTGTGGAAGCGTACGCTGACTTTTTGCAGAGTATACCATATACATAACAGTTGATTTCAGAGATAGGGTAAATAACGGCGTGAAGGGGCAAGAGGTGGGTACAAAAATTCGCTAAGAAGTGGGGTCGCGTGAGTATATCACAGCGCTGTAGACTAGACGAGACTAGACTGTGATAGAGAGACTCGTACGCGTCCTCACTTCTTAGCGAATTTTCGTACCTACCCCTTGCATATACATAAGTGGTACATCCCTTGTACAGCCACACCTCATGCAACCACCGGCACCGTCATGAGCTTTTATTGGGTGCTAATTTTCTTTTGGTATAACAAGCTTATACACACACCGGCAAATTTAGAGGAACGGATTGTAATTTTAGTTTATTTCTTTATTTTATTATTTTATAGCCTGTATCTAGATAGCTTTGAATGTTCCAATAATCAATTGAAGTTTTAAATGTCAAAACTTCAAACCTGTGTTTTGTATCTTCCATTTTAGACACGTATTATCTGTAGATAACAATTAAGTTGTTGTTAAGTAATCAGTTTAATTTGTTTGGGTTTGTTGAAATTTGTTTTTTTTTATTTGTTCTTGTTGTTGTATTGTTTGCATTGCAAAACCCAGGTCGCTTATGTATCACACCCGTTTACATTTCCGTTAAACTTTTCATTTTAAATTCATACGAGAATCGCGTCCGGTTTTTTGTAGGATTCTAATCCTTCCACATAATCTTAGCATAAATATTTCTTTATATTGCACAAGTTCGTCTAGATATGCTTTCCTTTTATTAGATCTAGCATTTTAGATCTCTAGCCATGTATGTCGCACTAACAGTTGAGATGCTTTAAGTACTATTCCTACTTATTAACTTTAATGCCGACATTAAATATATGTACATTTGATTCTCATTACTCGCGTGTGACAACCGTGCGCGTCGAGTAGAAGATAATGCGTGCCAACAGGTGTACATCCTTCTCTGTCTGACACGTTCAAGCCAACTATATTTAGCTGGCGAAAGATGTGTCCGGTTGGACGCGCCGAAATGGCATCCTCGACCGCCGAAAGTCGGTGGAAATTTTCCGCTAAATTTATAACGATAAAGGAAAGGGTTGGGAACGCTTTGCAAGAGGCGTGAACATTTTGAAGCGCCTGACGTATTATAACCAAAACATTCACTTTATCTTCTTTGGATGAGTTCTTCTTTCGTTTTCAAGTTGATGCTTGTTTAAGATACGCTTCCACATTTCTAAAACATTAAGTAAGTCGTTAGAGAAAGCTTAGAAATTGCATTTTCAGCTGGCAGTTTCCGATTTTTTTGCCAAAACTACAACATTTTACATTTAGTATAGATACAGACAACAGTGCATTTCGCAATTTGCTCATAGCGTTTTCAAGTCGTAAAACTACTGTTACCACTTTACCACGCAACCACTGGCTGGGAAGTAATGCCTGCATGTTTGTGTTGACGCACGTTAAATTACGCTTAAACCCCTAGAAGGTATTACATAGGACCCTACTTTAAGTCGATCTTTCTTTGATACTAATAGAATTTCTTTACGGATAATAAACGAATGAAAGACAGAACAAGAAAAGATAAAATTGACAAACAATTACAAAACTTCTATAAAGAATCCAACAGAAGTAGTAGAAGTGATAAGGGTTCAAAAATTACTTGGTTAGAACATATCCATGCATATCATATAAATTATGAACTCATATAGGGTATAAACGTTTACACATTTTATAAAACACCAATGGCTTGTATTAATAATTACTGACATAAGAAGAAATTGCGGGAAAATATAATATCAAATGGGTAGATAGCGAATCACACAAAAAAAACTAAAATAAACATTAATACTTCAGCAAATTGTAACCTACCAAATTTGCAATACAAAATAAATAAACTTACGTTTTTAAAATATACGCACTTCAGCTTATTGAAGAACTGGGGCATATAGAAAACTATACTTAAATTTGGTTACAAACAGTGAGTAATTGCCTGATGCGTGATGTACACTTGGAAAATGTGATGGCCAACAAAGTGTCAGATCGAACTGAAAATTACAAATTTACCAGCATGTTGAATAACTGAATACCGCTCACACTGCAAAAACAAAACGTAAATCTAATGCATACATTACACATTAAGGTTTCTTGAAAAGTTTGTACTGCTGACGTTTCAAGATTAAGTGATGGCTTGTCGGAGAAGGACAACGAAAATTAAATACCAACGTTTCTGTTAGATTTAACATAAATGTTTCAAGGTTGGAAAATATGTAGCAGTATAATTCTATTCCAAACATAACATCTATTTCATAATATTTACTCAAAATTTGGTAGTTGCATGGTTACATAACTAGGAATTAAGTTTTAAGTGATTTTTCAAGTTTAAGACATTTATACAGAAATCTAAAACTTTCGCAGTGAGGAATAACATTACGAGTATTATTAATTACAGGGCTACAAATTATTTCGAAATTTTCTGTGCAATTCATTATGTAAAGCATGAATAGCCAACATTAGAATTCCATTATAAAACATAAAGTTATCGCTCGTATTTATTAATTGTAACTTGCTGATATTTACTGTAGTTACGTTACGAAAAGATACTTTGTCAATTGTGTCATTAATTTTTAATTTTAAATTGTATATCGAAGAAGAAGTTTTAAATTTCTATTTTCAGTATTAACTGCAAAACATGCAAGTCTAGATTACTGTTTTGCCTTTCATATCACTAATTTTTCTCTTATCTGTACAGCTTATGTAGATATCAATAGATTGTTAAGTTGATTGTTTTTACTTTTCATTAGCATGAATTCGATAAAATCTGAGTGTATGATACAAACCTCATGCAATAGTTCCATATAGTTTATTCGTAGTTTAATAAAATGATGTACATATGAAGAAGATGATTACTAGAAACAGAGAAGACAATGACAAAAAAAAGCAAAAGCAAGAGACACCAACAAAGAAAGTCAGAGAGGGACCAACTACTACGCGTATGAGTAGTACTCTTGTCAAGTAGTACTCTTGTCAAGTACTAGTAAGCATATCAGTTTACTGGTAATACTTCACCTCGACTAACAGGTAAGAATTCTGCTGAAATTCTCTCATCGAACTCGGCATGAGGGCTAACACACTTTCACTTCTAATGGTGTTAGTAGAAATGTAAAAAAAAAATAATTGATAGTAATTAATTCATGAAAATAGTATGAACTTATTCAAAAATATGCAAGAGATACATACCGGTAGCAATATAACTTGAAATTTGAACAGTTCCGATGAAATCGCTAACGTAATTAGATCATTGTTAAAGTAAAAATGTATCTCCTGCAAAATTGAACCAAACGTCTGTAGGTACTTTGTCCCACAGTGATAAACGCTTTCGTTCAAATTCTAAGGGAGAAGGGGATAGTTTTTAATCGTAAATTTAGTACCACTACTATTCGTATTATTCCACATTCACTACATAGCTAATTGTATAATTATTGCAAAACTAGTAAAGTGTTTTATAAAGTAGTATTACGATTTTATTGATTTAATTCCATACAACTTACAATTATAAATATTTTAGTATGGAATACTATTAAATGTTTAATCAAAGTGTTACATAACTGACAAGAACATTATTTACCTAAAACTTTCACTTTCAACAGATAATAATTTCACATCAGTAAATATTACAAACATATAATCTATTTTCGTAAATTTTACTAAAAATAGTTCACATTTAATAATTGATTTAACTGCTAGTGACGTTTTTAGTACTAATCATGCGCTCTTCATAAAACTATAACATTTTTCTTTGATGTGAAATATCATTTCTTGTTATACATTTAATACTGGTTGATACTAACTTGTAAATCTGACAACTGCAATACGTGCGTGTGATTGCTAATCGTTGGCTGTCTTTTTTTAACATATATCACCTTATTAATGTTTAGAAAAAGATAAATAATGAACAGGATATTTTCACAAAAGTTCTCATAAACACTCCGAATCGTTAAGATTCGTAGCAGTAGATTCTTGTAGATGGTAATTAAAATTAACGATCCGGTACGGCTTTTGTGTGACACGATTTTTCAAGCGATGAGTGCGTTTGTAGCAGAACTAATTCACGTGATCTATTTTGAATATACACACCTTCACACGCGGAAATAAATTTGTCAATATAAGTGAATAAAATGGCACAAAAACCTGGTTTAATATTTTAGGAAAAACGTGTTTCGTTATTTTTGTTATCTTTCTTGTCTATCTCTTCTTTCAATAAGTCACTTATTCTTTAATTAGCCCGTACACAGTAAGTATTGAGGCCATGTTTAGAGTAACATGTTATGAAAAAAGAATAATGAAATTTCACAGGATGCTATAAAGTAAGATTTTTATATGTACATATGTGTGTAAATCTTTTCAGTACAGGTGGGTAGGTCGTATATCCTTGCTAAAAAAATTATCAAAACAAGAACAAAGAATAGTATAATAAATACAAATATCATTCTCACAGTAAATTTGCCAATTAAAATGCATTAAATGTCGAAAGCACTTAATCTAATCAAGGTGGTGTAATGATTTATTGTATTAGACAATTAATTATTATTGATATCTACGCCTGTGTATTCGAAGATGATTAGATCTAATTATTTTCTCAAGTTATTTATATTTAAATTATGTCTTAATTTAGTTTACTAATAGCAAAAACTTAAACATGGCTTAAAAAAGGAAATACACTAGATATAAAATTATTCTTTTGATGCAACAACTACATACTATCGGTCTGAGATCTATGCGTGGATTTTCCATTGTAGCCACAAAGTGGAATTTCCTCAAAATATAGTTACTGCATTGTATAAAGAGCATATAGGATTACAACAACATTATACAGAACTATTCAGTGTGTTCTACGCGCAAGTAATGAACTATTACTCTGTTTTTATTAATACTCTTTATATATAAACAATATTTAACATATTTATAAACAATCTCAAAATTAACCATGACAAGTCTAATGTAATATTCTTCAAATGTAACAAATCTCAAACTTTCCCAGATGTGGTGAATATTAATAACCGCGACTATTCAGTCCGCACTTGTGTTAGGCTGTTGGGCCTTACAGTCGATGAAACCCTAAAATGGAAAGACCATGTCAATGTGCTTTGCAAAAAGCTAAGTAGCTACTGCTTCGCGATTCGTCGACTTAGGGATATAGTGAGTCCGCATGTCCTTCGCATTATGTATTATGGTTGCTGCTACTCGAACATAAAATATGGGATCGTTGTTTGGGGCGGCGGTAGTGACCTGAATAGAGTTTTTTTGGTACAGAAAAAGATCTTGCGTGTAATTAATAAACTTGAGTTCAATCAGTCCTGCAGAGGATTCTTCAAAATGAATAATATTTTAACTGTATATGGTATTTACATATTTGAATTACTGATGTTCTTATGGAAAAACAAAAATTTATTCGAAGATAGTGAATTACAACACGAGTATTCTACAAGGTTTAAAGCCGGCTACCGTTACCCCAAACATCGACTCACCTTAAGTGAGAATAATTTAGAATATAATTGCCTGAGGTACTATAATAAATTGCCATCACATATTAAAACTGTTGCGAACTTGTCTGTATTTAGAAAACACGTATATAGTTTATTACTGGAAATTGAGCCATATAATATAGAGGAATTCTTAACTTGGAATGTATGTATGTATTTAAGCTTTGTTTTTTTCATTTGACATTTGCACTTTTTCTTTCTTGTGAACTTGATATATTGCAATAAACGAAATAAATAAATAAATAAATAAATAAATAAATATGATTGCTTTTTTAAGTTGCTTTCATTCTTTTCTTCAACAAATATATAACCAACTAGTTGTTGGGATATTAAGAATTGTTTTTAGTAGTATTTTACTTTTGTGTGACGACATTTTATTTCAGATTGTCGGATTGTTACATAGGATGATACATTTTCGTGAAAATTGCAAATGTCCTGTAATCAACTTGAGATGATGAGATAAATGATGAGTACAATATTTTAGCCAACATCTAGCTTTTGTAACCTTAACAAAACAAGCTAACTTCTGGCTATCAATATATTGTCAATTTAAAACTATGTTTATAATAACATTAGAAAGAGGACTCTTCCATTCTATTGCGTGTATACGCTCTATCATTACAATTTCTTATTCAAATAGGAAGTTTGCCTTTATGTATCTTATCAACTCTAAAAACTGAGTACAGGAAGTTTGATATCAGATAAAAATGCTCACATCTATGTACAACAAAATGTTAGACTAACCTATTTAAAAAAATGAAGATATTGTTCACTGCGTGAAAATACATCAGCCTGTATAATAATCTGATTGAAGTATAATTAAAATCCTACTAAGAGAAAATGCTTTTTATGTCATTTCTGGTACTTGTTAACAAATTAAATAAAATGAACATCCCGAACATAGCGCAATGAAATTTTATATAAAATTAGTTCTAAATAACATACAGGTATACAGCTAGTCACGCGTATATGATATGTGGAGGGATGGTCTACTGTTCCACTGCAACTTACTTACACAAAAATTCATCGGATAACGTTGATGTCTTTGACCAATAATGTCTAGGCATATTCCGTGCGATTGCGATCCAAAGAATGTGGTCGCCACCGCGCACTCGTATGTGATATTATTTCATAAAGTCATATGTGTACATGCCTTATCGTGTATATAAACCAGCCCTACGGGTAGCCAAATACAGGGGATTACAACAGGAACAGGAATTGGTCATGTTTGCGAATTTGAAGTATTGAACAATGGCACAAAAATTACTCTTAAAACGCGTAAATCCAATTTTGGAGAATAATAGAATGGGGTGAAACGGGATGCATAAAAAGGGTGATACCGGACTGTGTGATGCATAAATATTCCGTAGTAAAGAAATAGTAGAAAAAAAACACAAAGGCAAATATAGATATGTACATAAATTAAGGAAAGCAACACACCGAAAAAAAGATTTTGTTTTATAGCTTCTAATTTATCTAGTTCGCTAGAAAATTACCATAACATCATCACCCATCGCTACTAACAAAATTACTAAATTGTACTATTTGCATTAGTAATGGCCTTTCTTCAAGAAAATTCTGGATACAACGCTTGTTTATTTTTTTCGCCATAATTCCACATTTTTAGAAGTCGGTTTTTTTAATTTGTTGCGAATTGTGATGATATAGTTGATATAGCAACATTTTTCATTTAAAAAATAAATGTATCAACCTAATTGATTAGATTCGAGTGCTTTAATTAAAATGATGACGTGTATAGCAAATTACGCCTAAGTTTTACTTTTAAAACGAATAAAGTTAAATAGCCTAAGAGCCAGTTAATCAATCTGACAGCTATACATATTTGTCAAAATTTGCCTACAATGTAATTAAACCATGTTCAGTTAAATAAGCGCTATTGTTGCTGAAAACTAATCTGACGAAAACAACCTATTCACACGAATAGAACTATATTTCCCAGATGAACCCTTCGTTTCTTAATTAAAGCAGGGTTCGAGTCCAACATAACACTCGTTAGACGGAAGAAAAGTTCAATGGTTAGAGGTGGTTCTGGCAACAGCAAAAGCGTCAGTGTATAAGTCCTCATCAACCGCCACCGCTAAGTGTTGCCAAAAACGTCGATACAATGTTTTAGCTAGGTAGCAATCTCGATTATTATTTTCCAGTTTCTCTATGTAAACTGACGATGTAGATATATATGTACAAGCAGTGTGACTCTTGTAACAGAGATTTCTTTACTACACTATACCTACAGTGTTTTATAGGTTATAACCTCTTAAGTGGTCATTACTGTTAATTAACTCAGTGTTGTGTAAAATTAAATCACTTCCGCTCCGCTCGAGTAAGTAGATGATTTAAAACTAGCAATCGAGGCGAAGACTAATTGGTTCGGTTTTCCTCACCTTTTTAATGCGTTTACCAGGAAAACTATTCCTGTAAGTTTCATATTTTTTTGAGATGTATAAGAGAAGCTGTGCGCTTTCTCTATATAAATGTTTCATTTGAACAAATATAACAACTTAATTTGCTATTAAATTGTATGATTGACTCTTTTATTGAGCGAATTACATATTTAATAACGTGGGATATACATACATATACAGAGTGAGAAATGAGAAATTTACCTCATAACTCAAACATATATCTAGTTTAATTTGTAATTATAGTATCTAAAAGGAATAAAATTCCCTCACAATCCTAGAATATTGTGACCGTCACCTTTTTCTCTGATTAAACGACTTTGCTTTTCTCTGACGGTGTTCATAAAGCCACCATTATTGCGTCAACTCGCTTTTAGACAGAAAATCATAAAACAGAATCATTGTTACATTATTTATGACAATGGACTCCGATGATTATTGATCGTCTTGACAAAACGAGCCTGCACATTTTGAGTTCAATTGGCCAACCAAAATTCTCATTATCTTCTTACCTTAATCGAAAACATTTTTTCAACACTTTTTATCGCTTTATCTGTATTCAGATGATTAATAGAAATCACAAACTTTCTCTGTAAAATTGTTACATGCTGCTATTATTTTATTTATCATTTATCATACTTTCCAATATGTAAAGGACCATTCGTTTCTTTTATTATGGAGTTCAAATCAGAGGACCAGTGAAAATAATAATACTGCAATTCAATTGAATGTGCGTTTTTTTAAGTAAATGAATCCACAGCAATCTTACAATGTTAAATTGCAGAGAACATGGTTAGAACATACTGTACACGTTGTTACAAAGTATATCTTTAGTCACTATAACTATGAATTCTTAGGGTGAATTTATCAATGTGAGGATAAAAGTGTTAGATAAGTAACTGACAGATATTGCTAACTGGCAGATAAAATTTAGCAACTACAATGCTTTATCTTGCAGATAACTTCTATTTAACACTCAATAAAGAGGATATAATACCTTTCACGCTCGAGGAGCTGCGAAGTGCAATAGATACAGTGAAGCCTGGTAGGGCACCATGGCCGGATAAGATGCCGCCGGAAGTCATCAAGGAAGTTGCTTGCTATGCGCCAGAGTTCCTGCTGGGACTTATGAACGAGCTGCTTAGAAAGCAAGAATTCCCGGATAGCTGGAAATTTGCGAAAGTAGTGTTGATATTAAAAAGTGGTAAATCCCCAGAAATTTCGAGCTCTTTTAGGCCCATTTGCCTGCAGAACACATTAGGAAAACTGTTAGAGGCTCTGGTAAGAAACAGGATACAGGCGGAATTGGAGGAAAGAGGAAGCCTGCACATGCATCAATATGGTTTCCGCAAAGGAAAATCTACTGTTGACGCGATGCAAACGGTAATGGAAACTGCAAATGAGTTTAATACTGGATGGTGTGCTCTTATTACAATAGACATAAGAAATGCCTTTAATTTAGCTAGACATAATTTAATAGTGCAAAAGCTACAAGAGAGGAAGATGCCAGAATATCTTATAAATTTTACAACGAACTATCTAACAGACAGAAAGATAATGTTAGATAAAAAAGAAATGCTGGAGACGAACATGGGAGTCCCGCAGGGTTCAGTACTTGGTCCGACATTGTGGAACATTTTATATGACGACGTACTCTCCTTAGAGCTCACCACAAATGCAGTCACCATTGCCTATGCCGATGATTTAGCCCTGGTGGTAGGTGCGAATAACGAGGGAACGCTAATGGAAAACACGAACATCTGTCTTGCACAAATTAGTGAATGGGCCAGAAAACACGAGATGACTCTTGCACCCGAGAAGACAGAGGCGGTGATAATAAAAGGCAAACGAAGGAGAGAGCATGTTGCTTTCCAGCTAGACGGAGTGGAAGTTTTACCAAAAACATCCGTAGTATACTTGGGCATCACTGTAGACGAAAAAATGAAATTTGGACAGCATGTGGGAGCAATCATCACCAAAACAGCAGTGAAGCTTGCCAGGCTGACTAGGATTATGCCCAATATAGGGGGTCCGAATAGTTTAAAGCGCACCATGCTGTGTAGTGCAATGAACAACATGATATTATATGGAGTACCGGTGTGGGGTAAGATTATTGAAATTAAGAAATATAACCGGCAATTGCAGCGACTGCAAAGGAATATGCTACTACGCGTTGCATCAGCATACCAGACAGTATCGGCTGTGGCGTTGCAGGTAATCACAGGCATGGTTCCTATTGATCTCGTCCGTGAAAGAACCTTTTTGTACGAACACAGAAGCAGCCATCTTATTATAATGAAAAAGCAAGCGAGAAATATCACTATGAGGACGTGGCAGGAAAGATGGGACAGCGAAAATGTCGCTGGTCAATGGACAAGACAATTGATAGGCGATATTAATGCATGGATTAATTGTGGCCACAAACGTTTGACTATTATCTGACGCAAGTCTTAACCGGTCATGGAGTCTTTAGGTCATATGCCCTGAGATTTAAAAACGACGTGAGTGATGCCTGTATGTACTGCGGGATGGTCGATACGGTGGAGCATACCATTTTCCAGTGCCTGAGATGGAAGGAAGTGCGAGACGCTGCATATGCTGAAGTGGGAGAGATGTTTACGGCAGATACACTTATGGTAAAAATGATGGAAGACGCAGCAAAATGGAAAACCATGCACAAGTTGATTTCCAAGATTATGAAACGGAAGGAAGCCGACGAGAGAAAAAGACAGCAAACGGATAGGTCTTGTGAAGGGTGATAGCCCACCGGTCGCACCTGAAGTTATGTCTCTCAGACGGTCGTGGGTGCGCTCGAGGCTACAGATGCAGGAGGTTTTAGTGGGTATACGGTACTGGAGGTACTGGAGTCCCACACACCGTCCATAAAGGATTTCCTCCTGGGTAAAAAAATAAAAAATAAAAAAAATAAACGTTTCATTGTAATTATTTTACTCATAAAATTTTTTCTGCAAGTTAATTTATTTATCTTTGTCACCCTTAGTGGAAATCCTTAGCATATTCATTTTTTTGTTTCTTCGTATTCAGTAACGGGCGTATATATAAATTAATTATAACTTTTCATTCAAAAAATAATACAAAACAAATAGCACCACTGTTCAAAGTGCATTCGGACTGTTCATTTTTGTGACTGTTTTTCATAGTGACGATATTCTTTTCTTGAATGTTGATATTATTGCATCATTTAAAGAGTACAATATCTATTCACAGATCGACGGATGCTTCGCTCGGATGGACGATTATCGGTGCTATGAAAATAACGAAATCACCAATTTATTGCGCGAATTGACAACCGTATATTCAAGTAAGTTTGTATAAATTGCTAAATCGGGCACTCAGTATATTCCCAAGAATGTTTTACTTTGAATCTCAAAATGTTTTATTAAACTTAGAAATAAGTATTGCAATGTGCAATATTCATAATTTCGCATACATTATTTTCAGTATTTGATGAATGGTAAGTTATTATTGGAGCGATTCTGTTCGAGAATTTATATATTTTGCATTCAAAAATAATAACGTCTATGCAACGATTGGGTCCACTCTATCAGTATTGCATTTTCATAAACTGGATTACATCCAAACCAATAACATATTGATCAAAAACATATTAAAACGTAAAACGCTAGAAGTATCTATTTATAGGTTTTGGAAAGGTTCTCTTTAAACTTATTTCAAGGACTCGGATCTGAATATTCATAAATATATTTTTTGCAATTACCCAGTCTATATATTTGAATAATAGAGCACAAACCTCCACTAAATATATCTTTGATATTTATATTACTAGAGCAGCACTTACTTCGCTTATTTTTCTTACAAACAAGAAAAATAGCGTTAATTCCATATATCGATAAATCTGTAGTACACTTTCTTTATCATTTCTTTGATCTTCTTAGAACCGTCGCTTAAAGAGTTTTTTTAGATAAAAATATTTACTTTCCCAAAAATCAAAACTCGAGCAATTTATCGAATAAATTTATATCTTCAAAGTATTATGGGTATATCAATTTGTCGGTATTCATCTACTGTAATATATGGACGATCAAACATCCGTGTTACATAGATATAATCAAGTGAATTTACATGCGCCTATAAAGTTTAGGTAAGTAAAGTTACTGAGAAGTTCATCCACACATTTTTAAAGTTTAGTTTCTCTCAAATCAAAAAATCTGGCATTGGCAAAAAATCATGTATTTTGCGATGTGTTACAAAAGACTGTAACGATAACGGGATGTGTAGTTGTAGTATACTTACAAAATTAAATGTTTAAAGTACTGATACTTGCAAATTATTGAGTGCGTTGTGTCATATTGTAAACTGAACAGACTGTCAGTTTATAAAGATTACTTAAAAAGTTATTATATTATTATTTATATTACTTAAAAGGCTAAAGTCACAAGTAAATTTGACTTTTATCTAATATTTGATTGACGAATAGTACCTATACATGCATATGTTGAAACATGCAAGCCTCTTCCTAAACTGCATTTTATGTCATTTTAAGTCGTTATTATTTCACTGATTATAAGTAGGTTATCACTAAAACGTATTTCTAATATAGATGTTGCTCGTGTCATTATCGAAATTGTTTTCTAGTTTCTTTTTCTTTTTTTTTAATAGAAGTATATTTTTATATTCTTGAAATCCTTCTCTATCTTGCATTAATCTCAAAATGTTTATTTTCTTTTGTAATTTTAACGAATGGGTAAACCCAAAAAATATGATTTTCTGGTGCCAATATTGAAGTAAAAATTTATTTTGGAAGCCTATAATATAAGATGTCGGCCAAACTTAAGCAAATAGATGTTAAGCCAACAATGACGTATGCAGGTTTGCCATGGTGGAGAAACGCGCATCAAAGAAACGCCATTCAGAAGCTGAGCAAGGTGCAAAGACTTGCCTGCTTAAGAATAACAAGAGCAATGCGGTCGACGCCTATGGCAGCTATGGAGGCACTCTTAGACTTACCACCGTTGCACCTGCTTATACAGGGGAGGGCAAGGATGGGGGCATACAGGCTGCAACACACAACGACTCCGAAAGGGGTCAAAACAAAATATATGTCGATAACCGAGCATGTGGGAAAGGGGAGCCAAGATTTAGTCTGGTACACGGACGGATCTAAGACGGCTAATGGTACTAGTGCAGGCATATAGTCTCAGAAGGAGGGGCACAGCTACGTACTGGGGGAATATGCCTCTGTGTTTCAGGCGGAAGTATATCTCATTATCCAATGCGCACACAATGAATGTGAAAGCGGTAACCAACAGACGCATTCACATCATGTTCGATAGCCAAGCTGCACTGAAGGCACCACTACGCCGGAAAGTGTCGTCTAGGCTACTAACGGAGTGTCTCGACGAATTGGTAGAACTTTCGAACCGGAACAAGGTCTGCTTGACTTGGATACCGGGCCATCAAGAGATCGATGGCAACGCAAGGGCTGACGAACTCGCAAAGAGAGGGTCAGAGATGAAAACGTACGGCCCAGAGATGCATACGCGACTGGATTCTTACGAAATAGCAAGAATACTGGGGAGCTATACCCTAGCTAGGAACCATGCAGCAAGAGAGCTAGAGAACTACTACAGGTTAGTAGGAAACAACTCTGCATTGTTACGAGCCTAATGACCGGACATTCTGCGGTGAAATAACGCCTACACAAAATCGGAGCGTTTGACGGGGACACAGTGTAGACTTCGTAAGATAGAACCGGAGACAGCCGATCACATACTACGCAACTGCGAGGCACTAGATCGCAGAAGGCAAACGCTATTTGGGAGAATGAAAGGAGACCCAAAGACATACCTTATCCACTCGATTAGGGAGCTGTACAGATTAGTGGAGGAGACTACCGTGTTAGAATGGGTGACTTGAATATACAGACGTGGCACAATAAGCCTGAAGGCTGCGGTGCCTTACCCGTGACAAAAGATCGGAAGGGGAAAAAGGCAGTTTAAAATCAGACGTGGATTTCAAAAATGTCAAAATAGTTAGGTATTCCAGTACATCTAAATAACATATTTACCGTGCTGTGTGCAGTCTTAGTGACTTTGTATTGCTCTATCGCTCTTGTAAATCTGTGTGTGTGTTAAAGTGTTTCATGGCTCATTATGTCGCCATAAGTGGTACGATGGACTATAAATAGTTGGAATTTATAAAATATCGAAAACTTTTTGAAATGGTTAACTTTTAGTAAATAGGATTTTACTCAAAATATCGAAAACTTTTAATTCTGACCCTAAATACAACTAAAAATGTGGAATAATTGAAAATTGTTACATTTTAATTTCCTGGTTAACTTTTATATTACGTAAAAATAAACAATCAAATATGGATAGGAACAACAACATGAAACGTTTACAATCTTAAATTATATGTATTATAGTTGTTTGTTTTCAGATATTAACATAACAATTTTTTATAGATACAATTTGTATAAAAATAACTACCAAAAAAATTAAATATTCATAAATCTTTTGTTTCAAAAATTACATCAAGCAAATCAACATGAGCACTGTTTAAATACGACCCTGACAGCTTATGAAAAACAATTTTTCATAGGCTGCATGTAAATGTATTCTGGTCTACGCAATCGAACCACTTAAATAAACTTCAAGTATTTAGCTCCGCTACGTTGTTGTAACAAAAAATAAACAGACACACAGCAGTGCCGAAAGTCTAAAAATACAGGAACAATGTCTGAAATTTTTCAATTTATTTTCACCCGAATAAAGTAATTAATGTCATTCGCCAAAAATGCGATGGACATGATATAAATATTTAGAATGCAAAGTAATCATCTCATACAGTTTCGGTTAAGTAGGAAAAATTATGATGTCCGATCTTTTGTCGAAAACAAAATTGGACGTCAAGTACATATTTTGAGACGCAATGAATTAATGTAGTGGAAGAAGGCCAACGGCATTTTCCGATTCACATTTTCGACATCATCTTTGTCGTTAAACTTCTTCGCATATAAAATAATATACACAACGCAGTAACAAATCTAACAATATTTTTCAATTAAAGTAACACACAATAAACATGTACTACTCTGTAAATAATATAGTTTTAATTGCTGTTCCAGTGCATAGATGGCTTCACTAATACTGAACAATCTTCTTAGTAAAATAAAAACAATTATGACTAAAAGTAGAAACGTTATCCTTGAAATAAAGATGACGTAAACCTTGATCATTCTCAGTAATTAACCATAATGAATCAGGATATATTATGTGGTTGGATTTTTAGTAAGTGTAAAATTCCATTCTGAAAAGATATAAACGAATTTATATATGTATGTTTTACGGTTTTATTGATATTTACAATGGTCTATGAATATAAGAAAATTATCTAAATAAAAATACGTAGGTAAGAATGTAATATCTATTTATTCTCTACCGTACAAAATGTTCTCTACCATATGAAACATGTTTTTATAGTAAATAATAAGGAGGTACCTATTTTTACTTAATTAATACATTTATAAATGGTCTACATTGAATTCTAGAAAGTATTTCAGATATTTTTATCATTATCTTTTTCTAATTATTCTACAATAGAACAAGATTACTTTTAAATTTTATTACAGATAATATTAGTAGTACGATTATACTTTATTAAAATTATAAAAGCAGAAAGTGTAAATGATTCAGTATATAAGATTAACCAACAATACCCATCAAAAGGCTGTATTAACCAAGGAGTAACGTTCAGCTAATTTCCAAAACAATCAGTGAGATTTGTTCGATGTATAGAGTTGAATCATAATAACAATTTGGTAGTCAATTTCTTATTCTTTTGACTATTGTGTTATACTTCGTTCTATTTATGTATTGCCACTGTCGTATGCTTTTTGATTTCATTATTCTAGATTGTTCTTTTTTATATTTTGTTTTATATTGCGTCTTTAGTTTCTTTGCTCTAAATATTTTTTCTTATTGCTTTTCATTCGAACACTTTTACTTCATTTTAATCTCTTTTCCTAATACACACATGCACATGTTCTAAAGAAGATCACTAGGAAAAAATCATGGCAAAAATTCAAGCGCGAATTAAATTGTTGTATGACACTTAAATTATCAATATTAGTTTTAAAATTGACCGCATTGTTGTTTTTTGATATCCATACATTATTCAATAAATTATTTTTCGAAATCAAAACTATGGCGGTCATCTTTAGAATGCTTATACAAAACAGTTTCATCGATTGTCTTATGTGATTATAAAGTCGTTTCTTTAATATTATTCAGTTTGTTTTTAAATACGGTTTAGTTACACCAAATTTTTCAATTTATATACATATATACTATATACTAACGCAATTTCTACTGTAAAAATATCCTCCATGAGGATCCATCAATTTCAAAAAATATTTGCAAAGCAATCAATCATTATAAACAATTCATTACTTCAGAACAGCACTGTATATAAGTACAACATATAACATATTCGGAACTGATATATAACAGATAAGGTTTAAAATCATTCCCTCCCCATATCATATATTTGTTATTTCCACAATATTGATACGATGTAAATATTTACACAAATATGAAAAACTCAACGTTCGAACAAAACAAGTTTCACAAAGCACGTGATACTATAGTACAGTTATTACAAACATGATATTTCTGCAATCAATTTCAACGTTAGCGTTGCGTATTTTCCACGTTTGCACACGGATCTTATTTCCTTGATTTTATCGGATTATAAAACATCGCCGCAGTCCCCTTTACGCTACATTTTATTACGATGTACTACTTCGTCTTCGTTTCCTTACCGCGGAGCATGACTGCATGCATGAAAGAAATATTATTACAACATATAGAATGTAATTAGGATTTCTCCTCACCCGTGGACGATAGCGAAGTAGAAAAGCAACCAAGTTACTATGTATGTATATGTACTATATGTATTTCTAAGAATAATTGCGAAGATATGTTTAAGTTTACATGTAATTATATATATATCTATGTTAATATGCAATCTATCGTATATTATATAACGTATAAAACATACAAGCTCCTGAATATGGAGATTATTAAATTTTGCTACTTGAAATATAGAAGTGAAACGTTTCTTTAAAAGTATATTTATACTAACGTTTCCCAATATATAGAGAAAGTATTAATAAGTTGCTACGTTTTACTAAATTATACAATAGGTTTATATATTTTAATGTTCAATGATATAATAAACACACCTTAAAATATATCAGAAACTATCATTTATGTATATAAGATAGAGAGATATAGGTATGTAAGGAATATGTCAAATTTTTAGCTTATCATCAAATATCTCTTAAAAGGATATAAGAGTGTTTCAGCTAAGAAAGAAAGCTGACACCACTTCCGTTGACATCGAATACAACTATTATCTGATCTTCCAACGTCCATCGTAATCACAAACTGCAATTATCTTTATACTTATTGAGGTCGTTTCAATTTCAAGCACACATATTTCATATACTAGCATATAATTTTGGAATTTAAATTTCAGATTTCCGTGTGCATGGGTACTATGACAAATTATTAATTGCAAAAGCAATATCGCTTCCAGGAATTATACATGAAAAAAGGTTAGTAAGAATTCTAACTAGCCCATGCGCATTTAATTTTAGTGTTTGCATAATTAGGTGTATTTACTACTAAACGCAATAACTTTTAATAATTCTGTTTTTAAATTTTGCAATCTAAACTGCTTGAAATATTTTTAAATACCTAGATTTAGATAAATTGATAAACCATAAATATTTATCATGTTTACATTACAACCGTATACGTATTTATATTTGAGTATTTACTGATATTAGTTTGGGTTACAACTACAGTCACGTCTGTGTAATTGAAAAATTATGTTGGATCAATTTCGTTTGGAAAAGTTTATTTATATCTATTAAAATAATACAATTTGCAAATTTACGGTTATGTTAGCGATAAGAAGTGTAAATAGGTATAATGAATAATGAATACGTCACTTGATATCTTGTAAAACTCGTTTATTTAAAGTTGAATTATATGATAACTAGAGAATATACCTACACATTTTATAAAAATGTGCGCAAATTTTTGACAGATGAAATTAGTAAATATTAATAAACGTTCACTGTTATTCTCATATACCAAAATTTGTGTCTAATCGTGCTCGGTGTTGGAAGAACTTCTTGACTTTGCCAGCGGCTTCGCTTTCCAACAATAACAATCATTATGATTTACAAAAAACTTGTATGAAGTGCTTTGTTGTACAATAAACTAATTTTTCTCTACATACAGTAAATAATTTATAGAATAAAGTTATATCAATGCCAGTTTTACAACATACCACAATACCACAAAAGAATTGTCGAACCTGTTATTATTTCGTTCTCATGTGGTTCCTAAAACTATCGTCACCGCAATCATTAGTCATATAAACAAGTTGGATTGTCTAATTGTTTACACACAGTAGTTAGTCTAATAAATAAATAATGTAAGAAAATGTAAGCAAAATTAAATTCTACAACACTATTCTCTAATGGTAGAGATTTTTCTAACATTGTTTTGTATCTTATGCTTTTAAAATCACAAAATAATACTAAATATATATGGGTATAGGAAGTCATCATCAATGAATAACGACTACCTTTAAAATAAAATTATTTAATTTGAAGCAATTTATAAAAATGTAACTAAACCGGCAAAATTAATGAAAATTACTAATGAAATAGTGTTTAGACACGTCTAAAGCTGAACGATAATTAATAATAATAATAATAATAATAATAATAATAATAATAATAATAATAATATTTATTCATATTACTACACAATAGTGTTTACACACGTCAGAACTCTACAACATTGTACCCTATAGTACAGATAGATAGACACAGTAATAATTCATAAAAACTACATATCAACAAAATCATTCTCTAAAAATTCGTCTACAGTGTAAAATGCCTTGGAGATGAGATAGTCCTTCAGAATTATTTTAAAGTGAGCAAAAGGAAGCTGTCTAACATTACTTGGCAACGCATTAAAGAATTTTATTGCGTAATAATTCACCCCATCCATTGATTTAGATAGGCTAAGGTAATTTAACCTAATATCACATCCACGGCGTCTATTATATTCGTGGAATTCACCATTGCAAGTATACCTGCTGATATTTTTTTATAAACAGTAAGCACTCTAAGATAAACAAACAGGGAGCAGTTAATATTTTAAGTTGATTAAAGTACAACCGGCAATCATCTCTATATCCTAAACCCGCTAACAATCGAACACATCGCCGCTGAACACCAAAAACTTTACCCAAATGAGACGAATGGCCCCAGTTTAAAATTGCGTAAGACATGTTAGACTGAAACAGTGCGTAATAGACCTGAATCAGGTACTGCAGCGATAACCTGTACGCAAGTGATCTAAAAAGAAAAGTCAGCTTAGACAGTTTAGCACAAAGTAAATCAATATGAGGTTCCCAAGTTAATTTGCTGTCGACACAAGTCCCTAAGAAAGTTACCGTACCATTCGCAATCTCATTGTCTTGCTGACGAAGACTAAAAAGCAGTGACTGGGATTTTGTGGAATTTAAAGTTAAGCCATTAGCCAAAAACCAATCCTCAACGCTATTCTCACAATCCACAACACACCTACCCAATTCATTGATACACTCACTAGAATTGATTACCGTGGTGTCATCCGCAAAGAGAACGAAATCGGAACGAGGATTGCAGTGAGGAAGGTCGTTAACGTAAATAAGAAATAAACAGGGACCGAGGACAGAGCCCTGTGGTACTCCATACTTCAATTCACGCATGCCAGATATACATTCGCCAATCCTAACACATTGGAATCGATGGGTAAGAAACGAGTGAAGAAGCGCAATACTGTCAACCGCAAAATTATAAAATCTTCATTTTTCAATAAGAATCTTGTGACTAACACAGTCAAAAGCTTTGCGCTAAAACATTGCCTGTGTGTATTCCTTATTATTAAAATTTGCTAATATTTGATTTGTGAAGCTGTTAATTGCTAATGCTGTAGATAATTTATTACGAAAGCTAAATTGTGAGGGGCTATATAGTGAGTTTGTCTCGAAGTAATGGTCTATTTGGTTCCTAAAAACCTTTTCAAAAATATTTGAGAAAACCGGTGTTAGAGAAATAGGTCGATAATTGCTTGGATGCCTATTATCACCACTCTTGAAAATCGCGACGACAGCAGATATTTTAAAAGACTTGGGATAGTAGCCGTGCATAATACATTGATTTATTAACTTAGTCAGCGGATAAATTATAATATTTTTAATCGTATTCAAAATTTTGGAATTAACACCAAAAATATCAGAAGTACGAGAGTTTTTAATATTTGTGATATCACGAATTTCTGCGAAAGATACTTCACGGAATTTGAAAAAATCAGTACGCGGATTTTTTAAAAGCTAAGTGGATCTGAATTCGTAGATGGCAGACAACTAACGGTCATCTCAGCAACATTCACAAAAAAGTCATTGAACGACTCCGCACTCACAGAACCCATTTCATGTGATTACTTCATTACTTCTTCTTGTATGATTAACCATATTCCACAGAGCCGATGGTTTGTGTTTGTGGTTTAGGAAAAATGCATCATATGCCTCAACTTTAGTCTGTTTCAATTTAGATCTGTAATTAGTACGCAAACCCTTGATTACATCGTTCGATATAATGTCAGGATACCTACTTCCAAAATGTGTAAAAAAACTTAATTTATTACGCAATTGAGCCAAGTCATTATTGAACCATTCAATATGGGGTTTTTGGGAATTTATTAGTTGGAGTTGCGTTGGAGATAGTATTCATAAACAGATTAGTTTTCTCATCCAAATCCAAATTCGAATCAGTGACAAAAAGCCAACTAACATTCTCCAAGACATTATACAGGTTAAATAAGCCTATTTGCGTAATAGATGTAAAGCTAATACGTTATTCACATGCAGCTTCCCTATCTCCCAATACTTTCAATATAAGACCCGCATGATCAGAAGTAATATGATCATTTCTACTGACGTCGAGTAGAGTATCGTCAATATTTGTAAAAAAATTGTCTAAACAAGATTTCTTACATGCAGGTTCAAAATTCAATTGACTCATATTGTAAGAAGCAAACAAATCACATAACAACTTAGCCTCCGGATCCGGTGTACCAAACTTAACATTGAAATCACCGGAAACAATTACATCCTTATCGAACAGACGATCCAACAATCTAGGCAGGTGGTGCATAAAAATACCAAAATCTCCATCTGGAGATCTGTATACACTAATAATATAATAACTACCATACTTTATACCTGCCACCTCAATATGAACCTCACTGCAGTAAGTTTGAACATCTAGAGCTGAGACTGGCAGATCAAACCTAACAAATATACATACACCACCATGCCTCCTTAGAGATCTGCAATATCTAGATACAAGTTCGTATCCATCGACAATTGTATTAGTTAATTGTTCGTCAGTGAGCCAGTGTTCATTAATACAAATAAAATCAATGACATTTTGCTTAACCAATAGTTCAAGTTCAATTAATTTGTTATTCAAAGACTGAGTATTAATATGAAAGACACTACAATAAGCACTACTTAGCGTACGTCTAAAAAACTACTCCGAACATTGACCGTATTCCGATCTTCATCCAAACCATCGGACATTCGCAACGAACCGGGCAGCTCCGCAGAAGACCACGGGTCCATTGGACCACCCGAAGTGTGCACCAAAGGTACCACATGCGCCACACCATCAGAACCCATCACCGCATCAGACACTCCCCCAACACATGATAAACACAGTCACCAGCAACCAAATACTCCTTCAAATGAGCGCAGACATGTTTCTTGCCCAGAATATTGAGATGGAGTCCACGGTGATGATAGAATCTCCTGTACAAGATGTTATTTATAGTAAATGTAGCAACATGACTATGCTTCTGACACATATTGTACAGCCAACCATTAACATTTTCGATAAGGCCATTCAATTCCGTCCTGTCATGTCTAAAAGGAATTGTGGAGACAATAACGTTCGTATGCGTAGTTCTATTCAAGAGCTTACCAAAAGCCGCCAATATAGAGCCAACACCCGTACTATCATAGCAGCCGTCAATGTCTCAATAAAACAAGCATGCTTTTCGAATTTTATCCTAGATTTCAAAAATATTTTTTTTTTTTTTTTTTTTTTTTTTAATGTGGTGGGTGCTTAGTTGCAGTGACTCCGTAAACTGTATCGTATAACTATAACTGTATAACTATGTATGTATGTATTTATTTCCTTCTTCTGTATTTATATACATATGTAGATCCATATCAAATAAAACATTGGCCTGTTATATACCTTAATATGTATTAACATTCACCTACAAAATATTTTAGAACTTTTGTGTTTGTATTTGACGGTAAATATTATTAAAAAATTCTTGAAGCATCTATGGGTGATGTAATCTACCCCATTATTCTGCAATCATCTTCAACACTCAAGAAATTCAGTTTTTAATTCATATCATCCTAATATACATTTTACTATAGAAAGTAAATCCCTATTAGATACTTTAATAAGACGTAATGATTATTCCATTATTTTAGTTTAGCAGAGGAAGATATTTAAATCCAACGGGTATATCATTTCTTTATACCATTCAAGAAAAATAAAAATCTACTCCATTTTAAGTTTAAAAAAAATTGAATTTCGATCAAATCGTAACTTTTCTAGTACATACATAGAAAGAAACATTGCTATTTTCAGATAACTTTATCAAAAAATAGCTATCCGTTACTTCTCTTCTTACGCCCACAATCTAATCCATATTAACTGTTAATTCCACCAAGGTACCAACTAGGAATTTTTAACTATATCGATCGTTTATTGTCAAATTAAAGTGTCTATTGAGAATAAATTAAACTCAAATATTATTTATTCACTGCCAGGAAAAGATTGTTATAAAAAATACATAAACCAATCATTTAGAATATTACATTCTAAGCTGTAAAAAAACTGATATAATCGATCTAAGTAATATTGATACATATGTAAGTAAATATTATCTTATAAACTTGAATCCTAATAATTCTATTGGCGTCGCTACAACTAATATTCGATAATATGAACTTTATGACTATGTAATCTCAATTGATGCTTATTAACATTCGCTTTAATTCATGTCATATGCTAATGTCATCCAATGGTCTTTATAATGTTTTAGTAGTTTTATGAGTTTAAAAAATCCGAAGGCTTGAATACAATTTAGAAAAACTTAGAAAGAATTGCTATCCCAATTAGATGATATTATTTACTATATATACAGGGTTATTAAAATGTACCGAAACACCTAAATGTTTTTGAAACCGTATGAATTAAATAAACCTCACAAAAGTTTGCTGGTTTTAAGCAAATTATTGTTGAAATGTATCTCTAATCTAAATGTTGCTCAACTTACTATGAAAATTGTATTCAACTTGCTTTGTTTAAATACATCATCCCATATAATTTTTACATTTTTGAAATCCCCGTGTGATTTTAACGTGCCTTTGTGGATGCAATTATATCTCTATCTTGCACCACTCTCAAGATATCTTCTCTTCTTTGTAATTTTTACCAAATGCATGTGCCCTTGATTTTTCGAAAACATTTGTTTTTGCTTAAGTTTGACCCACATATCCATCGCATCCAACTTGCAAATTAAGCTAATATACAGGATGTTCAAAAACAAATTCAATGGGATTTCGAAAGTAACCCGTACATCATCTAGATTGAAAATACGGTTTAGTGACAGCTTGCTTAAAACCAAAAACGTACGTTTGAACATTTTTTGAAAATGTATAAGGTTTCAAAAATATTTAGGCATTCCGCTACATTTAAATAACTGTACGTAACAGAGAAATACTGAATTATCTATATTTAGAAGCTACCAATGTTTTACAACAATAACATAATCATTAATTGCATTAACATCTCATGAAATCTCTTCAGCTCTTTTTACAACATTGATGCAACTGAATGAGATAGCGTGATATTCTTTTGCTTTTGATTTGGCAAAGATATTATATATTTTTCTCGTTCAGTTTTATTTATTACTTCCCATGAATTTCTGATTTAGAAACATGTTCGCAATGCCATGGATGTGTTACATTTTACTTGTAATCAACAAACTGTCTATACGTTTCTGAAATTCTTACGTATATAACATTACGTTTCTCCTTCCTTTTCCTTTCGGCATTAAAATATATCTAAAATATAACTCGAAAGCGTAAATATAGATTCACATGTATGAGAAATATCGGAAAGTTTAATCCACTAAAACAAGTTTAAGAGAGAAATATTTAATACCAACATTACATAAACAAAAACATAAATAAATTACTTATAGTACTACAGAAAATAAATATTTATATAGAGATTCAATGAAGTTGAGCAAAAAGGACAGCTATAAAATCGTGCAAAACAATTTTATATACCCATCATAACCTTGACTGTTTTTAATCATGATATTAGGTCAGGTATATCGCAGAACCTCCAATGGTACGCATCTGTAATTTGGAACACTCAAAAGTATAATAAACTGAAAATTAGGTTATCGCGATCTTTTGCTTTAAAAAATGTATGGAAACAGATAAAATATGTGTAAAATTAACTTCCTCAATTCTGATGTAGGAACATTCATATAACTATTATTACAGATATATGTATATGAATAAAATTAATAAATCTGTACATACTGCCAAAACGCTCAATGTAGGTTATGAACATTTCTGTAACACGCTATAAACGTTATAAATATTTAAATTCTAGCTTAGTTTATTCGATTTCTAGGTAAATTATTTTGGACACAAAGATCCGCTTTTATACATTACTGTTCTTAGTTCTATTTGGGTATCAGTACACAGTGGTATACACATAGTTTCGTATCAATGTGCAGTAGTACAACGCATTGTTTAACTTTGGTCATTGTACTCATTGTTTTACGGACAATGAGGATTGTTTAATGCTGAAAGAAACATGATAGTGGTAGGTAGATTTATATTTCCCGAGAAAAATATGTAACTCATTAGAATAATATTACTTTATCCTCAAAGTAGACAATAGTTAATTGAAATGTGTGTTAAGTAAAACAATAGAAAAGTTTCTTTGTTTGGAAATAGTTTTTGATACGTAAAAAAAGCAATAGTTCACTCTAACCTTATCGTTCAATTAGTCAGTAACCACCGGATTTGCTAAAAAGATAAGATAAATAAAATGAATTGGTTGAATGTAGGTATCATTAATACGTTATGGGAAAAAATAAAAAAATGTATTCAAATCAATTTATAACTTGTGAGGGAAAATTTTCGATTCGAATGAGATTTTATTTAATTCTTCGTCAGGCATTTTGTTAAACTGCTCCATAGAGTATTGGTTGTTGGGACATAATTAACAATGCTACACCACTTACGGCGAGGTAGCGTATGTAACAAACACAATAAGATACTTTCAACATAAGTACATATTCAGCAAGAGCTGTAGCAGTAATAATGGCAAAGAATCCAGCTAATAAAGGTGCTGTAGCTGCAGTACACCACAACCACGCCACAAATAAAATTATTATTATAGGTTTTGATTTACACCACTAACACTTAATAAAAATGGAAACCAAAACGCTACACACAGGATAAATAACCATAAATAATAAAACTAAACCCTAAGTTTTTCATCAGATAAAAACGAGTAGTCAATGGATTGGTTGTGTTTCTTATGCGAATAAAAGTAGTTGATATTTAGCGGTAGCTGTAATCCCCTCTTTTGCAAATCGCTCTTCAGTATATCCAAACTATAATGGTGGCACAAAGATCGCAGCATCAAGTGATTTGTACCGGCAAACTTATTACAACATCACAAATATCACTTCGGTAAATTTGTTTTGATAGAAGATATACATTTTATCGATAATGCTTGGGTGCAGCATGCAGAAACCAGTGGATCACTTTTTGTAGTATTTCATATCTTCCTTTCCAACGATGGGGTTGAAGCATATTCAATACGCTACTATAGCTACAAACAAGTTATTTGGGTACACTTAGTAACAGTGGAGGTTAATATATTATTAGGACATGATTATCTAAGTCAGTTTTAAATAACAGGTTTGTGTTGACGAACTTTCTAATTTTCTGTGTGAATATTAAAAATAACAAAGGAGATATATTTAGACCGTGTGGTACACAAGATAATAATACGATTCGCAGCAATTGACTACTACTGGCAATGAGTGCATGCCGTTGAGTAAACAGGCTTGAAGCCAAAGTAATAGGCTGTCAGAAAACAGTAGTAAAATTGTACCAATGAAGTAATATTCTTTCAAAAGTAAATCACCTGGTATGTTATAATAAATATTTAATAATGTTTCCAAGAAAAATATTAGACTCTGATATGATAAATTTAGTGTGCCAATTACGAGAATCTATTACACTAGACCACTGATTTCATAAGTAGGTAAACTTAATTGATTAGTCTGCTTTATCTAAAAGGAATTAATATGGCAATCCTTAGATTATTTCATGACTATGTAATCTCAATTGATCTTACTGCTTATTAACATTCGCTTTAATTGATGTCATATGCTAATGTCATCCAATGGTATTTATAATGTTTTAGTAGTTTTATGAGGGCTTGGATAAAATTTAGAAAAACTTGGAAAGAATTGCTATCCCAATTAGATGATATTATTTACTACATATACCGGGTTATTACAATGTACCGGAACACCTAAATGTTTTGGAAACCGTATAAATTAAAAAACCTAACAAAAGGTTGCTGGTTTTAAGCAAATTATTGTTGAAATGTATCTTTAATCTAAATGTTGCTCAACTTACTGTGAAAATTGTATTCAACTTGCTTTGTTTAAATACATCATCCCGTTATCATTATCATCTGTGCATTTGTTGCATTGAATAAGTGGTCAAACCCGCTACGGAAACACATACTCATTGTTACTAAATTGAATTTATTGAAAACTTATACTTAATAAACTCAAAGTAATATTTATGGGTTTCGCTATAAAGAATTAGTTCAAGCGATGAATAAAAACAATTTTAATTCTTAAAATTTAGACTAGATAAACGTACAATCTGTATATTTTATTACAACATTAACTTTTAATTGCGAATTCAACTTACTATTCATTAAAAACTACTTTCTCCAAATATGTAAATTACTAGATTAAGAAGCATCAAACCCAAATATTGGCTGCATCTAAATTATTTGTCATTTGAACGGATCTTTAATTCTTGATAAACATCTTTCCTTATTGTCGTAAAACTCATATATACATATGTGTATTAGTCGGATCCACTATTTTTGTTATAAGTACATTAAAAAAAATAAACAATACAACGAGTAAAATAGTAAAAATTGTTTAAGTATTTTTAGTAAATATCCAAATATCTCGGAAAGAAGTGGACGGATACCTAACAAATTATATATATTTTTTATCAGAAACACAAGCTCTTTCCACAGGATGTTCCATTAAAAAAACACAAGTTTACTAAATAATTCTCAAAATATAGCTGGAATAAAAAAATACGTCAGACCATTGGAATTAGCATAAAACACTGTATAAAACATCGTTAAAACATTTGAAGTATCTTTTTGAATAGTTGAAATATAGAGCTTCTCAGAAAATGATATATTTTCAATTTTGTCCCCTACCGCCGCCACTGTAACAGATATTAAAAAATGGATTTCTCCATTGAATTTACCTTGAAAAAGTAGGTCTAGAATGTACGATTGCCAGCTCTCTAACTATGCTCTAAATATGTGAAACCCTCTAAAACCAAGCAATTTTGCCCACCCGGTACACCACTTTCAATTGTGGACACAGTCTGTAAACATTTTTCTTGTACAAAAAGCAATAATACTAATTATATTCTTCCATATTGATCATCAGCAGTAATCTGCACCATATCTCTTCATAAGTTATTGAAGCAAAAAACGCATCAATTTTTATACATAAACAATTGTTATAAAATACGTAATTGGTCACCTAGCATAATTTCATACTAGCCATTCCTGAATATCTTTATAGATACTCGTGTCGGGTATTTCAACGTATGTTTGATATCATATGAATGAAATGCAAACAAAACGAATATAAACCCAAGCTAAGCCGAAAATAAATGAACAATTGCGCGATGGAATGGGACATATGTAGAACGCTTACGGTTCTGAAATGTGGCAATTTTGTTCGCAATCCGATTAATTTACACAACAAATGTAAGTAATCCATCTTCCACCACTATATTTTGTATTACGACAAAGCAGAAAAGGAGTAACAATTTATCGTGAAACGATCTGCATTGCCTGAGCTTTGACGACTTTCTGGTCTGTTTATACGATAATCACCCAATTTTAATTTATTTTAACATTGTGTTGCACACATCTAATTTATATATTACCTGATCTAATAAAACTAATACGCAATGACTTTAAACTTATCATTTCCTGAATTATAATGCTGATTTTCCAATAGGCTCTCGAATTGACAAGTGTGATCCGAATATTAAAAATATGCTTGAGAATGTTCATAATCTTTACCTTAGTGAATATTCAGGATTCGATGGTATACCAACGAATATTGTGAAGCTTTGTTGTACGTCTTTACTCGTCCCTTTGGTTGACAGTATTAATTCCATGTTTAGTAGTTGTAATTTTCCTAATAGTTGTAAGCTGGCAAAAGTTGTATCTGTTCATAAAAAAGGTTCTAGAACTATGATACGTAATTACAGACCGATATCTGTTTTATCTTCCTTCTCGAAAGTATTAGAAAAAATCATAGTTTCGCGTCTATTGGATTTCTGTCGGTCTGGATCCATATTTTTCAGTTCTCAATTCGGTTTTTTACCTAAGTTTTCGTGTGAAAAAGCAATATTTAGTAGTCTTAATGCAGTAATTAAAGCAATAGATAATAAAATGAAAACAGTGGGTATATATTTTGATTTAAGTAAGGCATTTGACTATAAATCATAAAATATTGTGTGAGTTGGATCGGTACGGAATTCGTGGTAATGCTCTGGATCTTCTACAGTCCTACCTCGTTGATACGCGTCAAATAGTATTTCTGGTCGACATTAAGGGGCACCCAACAGTGTCTGAAGCAGCTGAACTGGAAACTGGTGTACCTCAGAGTTCCGTTTTAGGTCCATTTTTATTTTTGATCTACTTCAACGATTTGCACAGTTATATACGCGCTGAGACTGTGGTGCAGTATGCAGATGACACATCTCTGATAGCGATGAGCGCCTCTACTATGACGGATTTATCCTTAACCGCAACTACGTTTGTTAAGCGTATGGGCGATTGGTGTGAGATCAACCAGTTGAACCTTAATTGTGGTAAGACCGGACTGGTGAGGTTTGGAGGTTTAACTGAGGAATCTGTTTATATTCCTTTGCGCCAGAAATCAATCCCTGAGTGTGAATCTGTGAATTTCTTGGGTATTAACATTAGTCGTGTTTTGAAATTTGAAGGCCATATAGATAATCTAACTAAAAAATTAAATAAATCAGTGTATGCTATTTACCAACTTCGACGGATAGTGTCGCTTGGATCATTGCGGACTTATTATCATGCTTGCGTCCAGTCTCTCTAAGCTATGGAATTTTATTCTGAGGTACTTCCCCTCTTACGGTCAGATTATTTATTACTCAAAAAAGGACCTTACGTTGCACATATGGTCTGTCTTCTAGGACATCATGCAGGGACTATTTCAGAGACTTCCGCATTTTAACTCTACCTTGTTTGTATATTTATAAGCTCTTAGTTTTCCAAAGAGATAATAGAAGATTGTTCCTAAAAAATGCTGATATGTCCTCGGCATTCATGACGAGAAACACTGATAAATTATCTGTTCCCAAACACGCTACAACCACGTATAAGAGGGTGTGTTATTATAAAGCAATTATCATATATAATTCATTGCCAGAGAACATAAGAAATATATCAGACACAAATCGGTATTTTACAACAATGAAAACATATAATAGTTAATAGACAACATATCGAACGTATTTCTATCTAAGTATTTATATACCATAGATTGTTATAATTCTTTGTATGATCTTGTTATATTTCTTTTAAGTCATTTGTTTATATTTCTGGTTGATGACGCGTATCGCTTTAAATTCTGTAAGCAGCAGACCTAGTTAAGTTAAGTTCTCTCGTGTTGTATGTTATTGTTCTTAGACAAATTATATACCGAAACCGGAAAAGTCAATACACATACCGAGTTCTGCAAAGTCACGTCCGAGCTAATATATATAAGAAAACGTGCTGGATCTAATATAGAGCTCTGAGGCAAACCAATGTTGTTTGTTGATGGACTCGATTTGCTGTCATAACCTACACACACTTTTGGCTCCTCGTATGCAAATACGATTTAAACGGGGTGTCCCTAATCCTGCAAATTTAAGAGTTGTCTGAGACGGTTATCAGTAGAGCAGAACGAAGTATCAGTGCTTCATCCAGAGCTCGATATCATAAATAGTATCAATTTGTTGATACTTTATACAACAAAAGTATGCATACCCAAGTATTCGCTATATTATCAATTCCAAAAAATTAAATCTAGAGTATCGATGCAAAAACGCCGTTATTAGAGTATCGATACCAAAGAATCGAGACTTGGGTCTGGATATAAAAACACCGAAATATCGATACCGAGATATCAATTACAAAGTGTCATCAGCAAGTATTGATACACAATACCAAAAGATCTAATAGAGATCTGAAATATTTATAAAGTTGTTATCGACACAGAAAGAGGAATTTCTAGTTACTCTGGTAAGAATGTCCATAGTAATTTGAAGCTGCTAAGTAAATCTAGTGAGCTACGCTGAGAAGCATTTGCAGTCAGAAAATTTCTGTTAAAGTCTTCACCAAACATCATACATTTATTTTCTTTTTCTAGAGGAGTGAGAAGCACTGGAAAAATTATTTGTTATCGGTATTTAGGGAGCAATAAATTGCACTGAGTACTACATTGACGACAGAAGTTCTTCTCTAGGCTTTCCATTTAGTGATACTGATTTAGTGATAGCAGCGCTTCTTATGTTTGCTCCAAAGATGACAAAAATTGAAAGCCGCACTAAAATTTTAATAATATCCGACTGTTAGACCTCTGTAAACACTACTTACTTTTTTCGAAACTTTTCTGAAAGCAGAACTGAAGAGAAGCTTGCGGTCTCCAACCGAACTTTTTAATCTCTGATTAAAATAGACTAAAAATTTATTTTTACTAAAACGTTTGTCTGCTACGTTTGACAACAACTGCCGAATGTGGTCGTATTTATACCATTTTGTCTGGCAGTTTATCAAAGCAATTCATTGAAAAATGTGACAGAAAATATTTGAGCAAAATGTAAAAAAAATCAATGATATCGTCTCTGCTGTTACTGAAGGAAGAGTATGGTTTAGAAGCAGAATTAAAGAGCATATATTATATAAAAATATTTATCCTGGTTTTAGAATATTTTATATACCAATGAGTTCAAAACTTAAAACTCATTTAAAATTAATATTAACAAGTCAAACGGGCGCAGTGCTAAACTAACATAATTTAAATTATGAATATTTTAATTTTGAATATTACTATGTGATAATAAACATATTGATATACAGCTTACATATATTAAATTCAATTAATCCATTATATTGCTAATGGAAATTAATGAAATTTCGCAATATAGTGGATTATTTCATATTAGTATTACCGCAGCTGTATACATACATATATTTTGCTTATTATAATATACATAAAGCTTTTAAATGTAATACGACGTTTTGTTTGTATTATTTGAGAACAGATCTCTTTATATTTATAACTTACTAATCGTTACTCGAGATATTTCATAATGCTTCATATTTTTTGAATTCCTACTATTTTTTGCTTTTACTGTAACACTTAATTTCAAACAATACATATATGACAGTTTGGTTGTAAAATATACCGACTTCTTAATATACATATACACCTGTATGAAAATGCAAAGCAGTAGTTCAGAAAGGCTGCAAAATATAGGTATCTACACATATTAATGGACACTTTACGTCGGCAATCGCGTCTAAGCTTACTAAAATTACACAATGAGCAACAAAAGTTCCCCTAAAGTCCAGAATATGTAGTATGATATGCAAAAACTAAGATTTTAATGTAATAAGATAGAAAAAGAAACAAGGGCAAAACGAAGAAACAAAGGCACAACTTTTGATACAAGTTGTGCATTTGAGCCTCATTTATTGACTCAAGAAGGTCTTAACTATCTCATATGAGATTTAAAGTTATACAAAAAGCAAGCAGAAATGCTTGATTTGCAGCTGAAGGGCTGGAATCTTTTTCAAAACTTTTTTACTAAACTTTGTGTTCATCGTAATCATCATTTTCAATGATTTAAAGACTATTTTCATGAAAATAAAAAAAGAAAGCTTAGTATTATGTAATAACATTCCCTTATGGAGGCATTTATCATTGAACATCAACAATTTCTCTAAAGTTAGTTAAAATCTATACTTTTACATAACGACAATAAATTTCCATAGTTACCTGTGCCCCGCTCAGCTAGTAAGCAAGACTTCTATATGTATGAATGGAATATTTGTGGTGATTTGAAGGTTATTGCACTTATTCTTGGTCTGCAGCTTTGACATACAAAGTATTGTTGTTATTGTGTGGGGTAATAAGGATAGAAGAAAATCACTATATTAGAAAGGAATGGCCTAAACGCAAGTCATTCATTCCTGGACAGAAAAATGTGAAAGATGATAATTCTAAAAATATATACTTACTTCCGTTACATATCAAAGTTGGACTAATGAAGAATTTCATCCAGGCCATGGACAATACTTCTGATTTCAAGTACTTAAAGCAGAAGTTTCCTAAAATTAGTGATGCAGTAATTAAAGAAGAACTATTTGCGATTCCACAAATACGACCACTAATGCATGATGAAAAGTTTAACGGAATATTGAAAAGAATAGAGAAAGCAGTTTGACAAAAATGTTTCTAACATATTTTTTATGTCGAGAAGCGGAAACTTACCATAATATATTAATCAATGTTATAAAATTTGATTGTAAAATGTCCTTAAAAGTGCACTTCGCAGAAAATCACGACAGTGAGCAATGAGGATAAACAACACTCATTTCTTGCTTTCAAGGTGAATCAGACTGTTTAAACATTGGATGTTAGGATGTAGAAAGTATTAAAATTTTGAAATTGTAAATGCCTGTTTCTCAAAAATCTTGCGTGATTGAGAAAACCCAACATTATATTTGAATTCAGAAGAAAAACATACTGTCAGGATTGCATATTTTTCTTTCAAAGAGAAAAGTTTCTCTTCTGTTTCTTAGTGTTATGGTAGATATAATAATTACATAAGTTGTCCAGTTAATTCATTCTTTCTTTAGTCTACTTTTTGTTTTGTTTTACGTAATGCATATACGCTATTTTACCCAATTATGAAGTAATTTATCTTATTTTATTATTTTTTACATACAACTGTTTAAAAATGAGCTACACTTCCAGTTAGTAGTGCATTTAATACCATAATTTTAGTATTATTGAATATTGATGTAACATCCAATCGTATGTAATATATGTTCAATTACTTTTCTATTCGAAAATAACTTTTAATTGAAGCACAATGTAGGACAGTAATTGTAACCGCTTCAAAGGAATATTTTTTGCTAATATCAAAGCAATATGCATTTTTCAATAAGTACCTAATTAGTTAACAAACGCAAAAGGCACTGCAGCAACAAAATTTGTTTCAAAAATTATTTAGAAGAGCACAACAACTGCATAAAAGAATACTGACGTTATATGTATAAAGTTCTATTTGGGATACTTTACGGTCAATGAAAATGTTACAAAAGCAAAATTCATGCTAGACGTACAGCTATAATTTTTCGTCGAATATCTTTATTCATTTCTTTTCCAACAAATATTTGAAACAAAGGATCACAGTAACAGCTGGCTAACGTGACGTAGTTCAGCCGGCGTCGCGCGCCGATTCGGACGCTGCTTCACAACATCAGGAACTATTTCTGTACAAGTCTTCGGTACCGGTTTTCCTGAAGCTTCTCTCGTGTGTCGAACATATTCTAGCAGTTCTCTATACTTTTATGTCCGGACTAACTAAAATTAGAACTGTTCGATTTTATATCGACATAAGTAGAGGTGTATAGTTCCGAAAATAATGGAAGTAGAACGTAATAATTAAAGCAATTTTAGAGATTTATGAAAGGCGTCTAAAATGTAAATAGAATATAAAAATTGTTAATATATAAATTACGAACTTCCAAAAATTTTTATGTCCTAGATCATAATAATTCTTACCAAAGACTAAATCTACCAGGATCATTAAAGCGTTTAATAATATAACATTAAGTAGCATTTATGTACAGTAATAACTGCTAATTCTACTGCTTTTTCATACATTAGATACAGGTTTCTAGGTGGAAATATAAACCAACAAAATTTCAAAATTCTATAGATATATACCTTTTTATTTTAAAAGATATTGACAGTTCAAGAAATATAAATTATTTTAATTAGAAATAAAATAAAGTACGTTTTCATTAGCGCCTCCTTCTAAAACTTATAAGTGCATATACACATACAAATCTAGACTTAATTCGAAAGCCAACCTTGTTCTGCGGTAGTTACCTCTATGCTCAAAATTGTTAATAATATCTCGAAACGGAGAAACGCTTAACTTGTAATAAGACGATTTAGGGTTACCCGGAAAAGTTTCACACATTTATCCTTAAAAATGTAGGTTTTCATAAGTCTTCCTTGCGCTAAGGCTGGTAGATCCGTAAGCCTTTTATCACTGGATGATGGTGGTTCTTCTAACTACAGGGTTCTTCTTCGGTATGGGTAAATTCGGAGATCTGCGACAGGGCGACCAAATCGCGGCCGGGATCTACAGTGTCTTCGCTAAGATTCTCCTTACAGCCACACGAGGAGGGTCTATCGGAATCCAGCTCCCTTTAAGTGCTGGATAAGTAGGTTCTCCGACCGAGAGGCCCTCTGAAGGGTTCCCCTGGCCAGCGCCATCGCGTACTCGCTCAGAGGCGGAATGTTCAGATCCCTATGGATCTGAGCGTTGCTCACGAACCAAGCCGCTGCAACGATGATTCGTAGCGCCCGGTTCTGTAGAATGTTGAGCCGCTTTACTTGCGATTTACTGCCGCTGGACCAGGTTAGGGCACCATAAGTAAGAATTGGTCGGAGAAACCCCACATAAATCATGAGCTTGATCTTTAAACTCAAAGAGCTCTTCCAGCACAAGAGAGGAGCCAGAGCCCCGCGTGCACGTAGAAACTTGGAGGCAATCGTGGAAAAGTGGTGTTGAAACGTCAGCCTTGTATCTAAAGTTAACCCCAAGTATTGCACACGCGTTTGCCAAGGCAGCACTTGACCCCCAATCGTGATGTTAGCGGGTGGACGATTACGTTTCAAGGAGAACCTTATCGCCATACATTTTTCGGCATTGATGACAAGCCGCCACTTCGTCGCCCAGTCGCAGATCTCGTCGACGGATCTCTGAAGACGGCGACACACCAAGGCATCATTACGAGATGATATGTAAATTGCAGCGTCATCTCCATAAATTGCAAGATGAGTCGAAAGTGACCTTGGTATGTCGCTCGTAAATAACATAAATAACTCTGGACCCAGAAGCGAACCCTGCGGTACCCCAGCGAATATTCGCCTACGATCGGGTGGTACTCGCTCATATTAATGGCAAAGGTCCTGTCGGCAAGATAGGGCAAAAAAAAAATGTAGGTTTTGCCAAACGCAGAATGTGTATCCTTGGTAGAGTTAGATATTATTCAGTAAAGTATTTGACATTGTTTTCTTTAAAGAACTACCTCAGTATTTTATAGAACATGACGATTTTAACTTAATTTAATGGTGCAGCACTGAAAACGCTACAATTATTTCATATACATACTTTCACTGCAGTAGAAAAATTACACCCAATTTGATTAGAACTCTGACTTAACTATGCCGAGTAAAAAGTTATTTATATGACCAACTCAAAGAATAATCTATCTCAAACATTTTTATGTGTGTAGCAGTAAATTTATTACTCCTTGGAGATCCATTATTAATAAAACGTAAATATAATAATAATACCGGATTCTTACTAACTTAAATTCTGTCAAAAAACAGAATTATTAGAATGCAAAAATAATTATTCTTCTTTTGCCTGATATCGCTGAAGAGAGATACGTAAGTTTCCATAGCTCCAAAGATAAGAAAAGTAATTTCTTCTTTTTAAGTAGCTCTGTTCTATACTCTAAGTTCTAATTCTTGTCAAATTTCGTGTATAATAGCATAATGAGGTAGTCAAGTAGTCAATTCAAATGAACCTCGCTGTATATACTAATGGTAAGTACAATTGATCACATGTGTACTGTAATGTAGTCATACACCTACATTTTTAATGAGAATAGAGGCGAGGAGTGCATTATCGGAAGTACAGTTTATTAGTTACAATTAGTCGAATAAAAGGAGAGTTCGCGTTAGTTGCGGTAATATTCAATATTCAGCAACACGTATGGAATTCTAAAGCTATGCGGGCAGATAGGAATGATGATAAACTCTTTCCCAATTCAACAAGAGTGAAATTCTTTGATGCAAGTTTTAAAAAATAGAAAAATTTATGATAAAAAGCAAATACGAGATCAAGTGCCACGTTATTGCTGAAATACGGACATATTATTAATTTAGAAAAAATAACACTAATTACGGAAGCATTTCCCTTATAAATAAGATAGATATTTAATTAAGTGGGCAATGTTTTGAAATTTTATGTGCATTGGATTCGGTTAAAAAACGCAGGGAAGTAATTGAATTTTAATTTAATTTTCTTCCAATTGCACCGAATATGTGTCAACTTCCCTATGTTCAATAAATAGCATTCCACAGTTTCTTTAATTAATTTGTATTACCTAAATAACTCTACCACTTTGTTTAATGCACCTTGTCTTTAAAACTAGCGTGTTTAAATTAATTTATTTTTATTAAAAAAATAAAGGTTTTTACAAACAACTACATTAAAAAAAAATAATGAACGTTCAACTTAAATTTTAGGTAATTCTTTAAGAAACTGGAATTACAAAACAACGCCTGGTGTTCAGAAAAAGATTCCCAAATTTGTATCATTATATTCAACTAATATTTTTGTTAGTACCATAGCATAATACGTTAAAAATTAAGAACAGTGTGTATTACTTCCTGATAACTACATAAATGTCACAGTTTTAAAATTATTTTCTACCATGTATTAAATTTGCTTTTGTGGTATTGCTTAAACTATGGAAATTAGAATGAAGAAGTAAAAACAAAAGAGGTAATTGTGTAAAACTGATCTAAAATGATTAACGCAATAATTACTATTATTTAAGACCAGCGAACAATAAAACCAAAAAACACAAATAAATTTTCAAACACACATTTTCGTTTGGCTGCCGTTTTGCAAGAATGACCTAAAATGAAATGCAGTTTATTAAAAGATTGTTTCAGATACTTTTGTCCACCACTGACCGATTCTGCTGAGTATCTTAGCACATTCACCGTCCGTAATTATTAGATTTCAGAAATCTTCGTTAAATTCATATCGCGACATTTTTATGTATTCAATTGCAAACTACCACGATAATCACGATTTGTTATGTTATATTAAAGTTATTTTTGGCGGAAATGCCAAAATGTCACTTAGTGCAATGTTTCTCTGCTCAATAATTCCTATTAGTTTCTTCTGTTAATAATAATGATATATACTTTAAATCTTCGTGATTTATCTTTTTTTCCGGTTTACTTATGTTGCTTAAATTTGTATAATCTATTAATTAAGCGGTTTCAACCAACATTAATCTATCAGCAAATAATTAGGGCGACCTGTCAATAAAGATATAACCAGTTTGATCCATAACTCTATTTTGTCGTTATCAATGGAAATAGCATTCATCAAAGAATTCAGCATAAAATAATAAATTCAACTTCGAATTTATACCTTTATTATTAAGACCGCTGTTTAAATCTAAATTTTAACGTCTAGTATTATACCGATCATAAATAAACTAAGACATAAAACACAATTGTAAATCAATATAGGTGGACATCGTTGAGATAAAGTGGGAGCACAATATGCGGGTTTTTAATAAAAAGTACAGTATTTGCCAGAATAAACTAATAGATAAGCGATTGCCCTATATACAGTCGGTAAAGTAACATTTTTTTGAGTAATTGTTGTATTGATGAATCGATCTGGCCATCATTTGTTGAAATCGAATCCCTATATGACAATGTATGTATGTATGTATGTAAATGAATTCGACATATACAAATAATAACTTTAGTAAGTACCACTAATTTGGTTCACTCTATAGGATTAGTGAACCGTATTCCTTCAAGTACGAGGACGCGCAGTTGGTTACTGTCAAAGTACAAGCCAATTCTCCTTAAACCGGCTTGTGCTAACGTGTTACATAAAGGAACTATACATAATATTTCGAAATTATATGACTTATATGAATTTCAATATAAATTCTTTTCGAACCACACAGTTTTCTTGGTTCTCGTTAAAAAGATGTTTTGCACTGGTTTCCCTTCCAATCTAAGGACGTTAGATCCAAATATAGTTATTCATTTTAGGAGGTTTTTAAGAAATTTCGAATGAAATCTGGGATTGTACGACCAATGGTTTCAAAGAGAACGTGTCTCGTAGCTAAAAATTCTCTTATTACTTCACGACTTATAGACTAGTTTCTAATTGAACAGATAGTAGCATCTTTCCTATTTACATACCTAATAGATATGTGTTATAATTACTGCATCTTGCTGCTTTTGACATATCCCAACCTGTATTTTCGTTCTTCGATATTGTTGTAATATTGACCCATTGCACATTATTCTTTATTTGCAATGTCAGTACTGAACTAACAGTGTATCATTTGAGGCAGCATTAAATATTATTTTTTCAAATATAAAGTTTAACCAAAACATCTATCAGTTATTGCTGGTTATAGAAAATAACATTGTCTGATGAAATATGGATTCTGTTCCTTAGGGTCAATATTATAAAGAACTTTTACCGTTTGTAATTAAATGGACAGGTACTGTATTATATAAATTTATTTACACTTTAAAGTTATTTTGTGCTTTTTATACATTTCTTTTTACTAACAATGCTACTACGATTAAATAATAATAATAATAATTATTATTATTATTATTATTATTATTATCACAAAGCCATTGAACACAACTTACACACACAAACTACACCGCGAGAGTTGCAGTGATAGCCAGACAAGCGATACAGTTTACGGAGTCACTGCAACTAAGCACCCAGCACACATTAAAAAAAAATATATATACATATAACATGTAACTTGTTATATATATAATAAGTATATACTTACTCGAGTAAGTATCCCTTTGAGGTTTATCTGTATGTTATAATGTTATAATGTTATAATATATATATAGTAACGACTGCCACTCCCTGAAGATTTAATAATATGTATATTCAAAATCACCACTTCCTTTTTTAATTAACACCTACACTATTTACAATGTCTAGAATCATGAAGCTTTTAAATCCAACGAATAGAGTTTGGTTAACAGGTTTTTATATGTACCTATATTTTTTGTGTGTTTCCTAATATTTTTAAAATAAATAAAGTGTATCAATTAGAATTAGAGTAGTGAATATAAGAAAATCCTTACCTCTTGTAGTACATAGAAGATTATGTATGTAAATGTTACAGTAACATGACTGCAATGGCACATGGTTGTAGCAATCCTATCACTAGAAACACAAAAATTCAATGGCTCAAGAACTATTGAAGTGGTTCTAAGCTCAAATCCTCAGATGAGTAGCGCTTATCTGAATATATTAGAGACATTATTTTTATTTACTAAAATTCTGACAATAATATCGCCAAAAATTGAACTAAAATTATAAGTGTAAAAATAAAACTATAGCTAGATTATCAATTTTTTTGCCTTCTTGTTACTTCAAGTGCAAATGAGACGAAAAATATTCATGCATGTACTTGAAATATTGATAGGAAATATAGTTACTAATTTTTATAGTAAAATTAATATTTATACTGAAGACAATTATATCCGATCATGAGTTGTTTATAATGGAAGCTCCTTTATTAAACGTAAAGAATAAATGGGAAATCGTTTACACTAATGTAAAGATCTTACAACATCTTTAAAACGAAAGCTGGCTTGAAATATATAACGGCACTACTTACAACGACAAATTTGAATCAGTCTATTATATAAATTTAATAGTTGTTTTCTATTTTAAAAAACATAGTGAATATTGAACCAGGGCACGTTGAGTAATGTCTATGTATTAAACAACAAATATCTTGTTCTAAACAACATTTTTAATTATGATATGATTTTAATCATTTCTGTACCAATACTCAAACACAATACTGCAGAAACAAAATATAAGTCTCTGATTACAAAAACAAAATTTCTAAGCCATTATAAATTCCTTACGTAGTAGTACTTCTACTGCAGGCAACCTTATTATCTATATTTGATTTTGAAAATAATAGTCTCGTAAGCCCTAACGCTCAAATTTATAGTTCGTGCTCAAGATTCTGCCGATGCTTGAGAACACAATTTTGACACATTTTTAATTATATTTACGTAAAAATCGCATCAATCGCACAATCATAAACCATAAATTTGGGTCCAAGACTGTTACATCTACTGTCAGCAAACTTTTCGTTTATATTTCGAAAAATATTTCTAACGGCAGTTACAACAATGATATTTATAATTACATATTTCATAGAAACTATTGTAAACAGACAATATCTTGTGAGAATTTGTTGGACATTGCCAACAACTTGTAGAAATCAATCCCAAAATATCGACATACAAAATGAAAGAGATTCGCATAAATCTTTAATGCTTCCGGTTACTTTAGGACTGTCACAAGAATCAATGTTAAGACTTACACTATTTACGCTATACATAAATGATATTGTGACTTTCCTGTTTAATTTCTTCATTATAATGTATGCGAATGATATGCCAGCTATATCTGTTATATATAATATACATATGTATACCTACATATACATAAGTTCTTTTGTGATGGAGTTGTTAGAACTTACTTATGAATCCAAGAAAATCGCTCTGGAAGTATGTGCATCCGGGCAAAATACAAAATTGAACTTATATAATGTAGCTTAGAAAAAATGCATATTTACTTATTATATACAAGAAAATTGATGAAAAATTACGTCCATTATTACCCGCAGAACGTTTGAGCGTATACTAATTATGACAAACAAATGTTTCTAAAAAAGCTTTGGTTATGATAATGCGTTTATTACTTGAAAGTGTGATGACTTTTTAATTCACTATTTTTGATTTACATTACAATAATAAGACATAAAAACTCTAAGACTTGCAACATGCATCAGAGCAACTAACTGCAAACTAATTGCGCAAACAACGGAGCATTTAGGAGTTTCTCATTCGCAGTCCTTGAACTGTAATATTAACATCTGTATAATAGTAGAAATTTACAGCGTTCCAGTGAACAAACTATAAATAATTAATGTAGGTTTTAATAAACCCATGTCTACGTCTCTTACTACCCACCACAAAATTCAAATTGAAGTATTTCAATTTATTATTATGCTTTTCAATAAGAAATGCCTACACCCTCGCTTTGAATTACTGTAATAACTACTGATACTTATTTCTTCATTATAGACGTTTGTAAGTCTGAAATTCTATACGAGCAAAAAAATTACACATCGTCACTGCTGCACAAAAAGAATGGCCTCTACAAATATTTTAAAATCAAATAACATTATAGCTAAAATTAAAACTCTTCTTTACCATGAAGCTACGCCCAATAAAAGAACGATTACATTTCCAAAAACACATAAATACGTGATTGGCTGATAATTTCGAAATTATTACAAACAAAACAAGACATAACCATGTAGCACAGCGCCAATAAAAGCAAAACTTTTTGTAAATACTTTTTATAACTTCCTGACTTAGATATTTTTGGCGGACTTCGATCTACCGATCTGAAATTATTCATGTTTGTTTCAACGTCAAGTTGGCAGTCACTAAAACATTCACAAGACATAAAAACAAAGTATGTTAGTCATTAATACATTATATTAGGAATTAGTAGCCAAACGTAAAATCAGTATATTATATTGATTTCTTTCAAAAAGTCTAGTATTTATAGTAATTATAGTCTTGCCTTAAAATATACCTATATAAAGATGAAAATATCTAGATAAATATATATATATGTATACATACATATACAGGATGCCCACCTAGTACGCGGAAGTCCAATATCTTGGTTGATAAAAGAGATAATTGAATTTTTTTATTTCACGTGTCTAGTTTGCTCAAGATCTACAAACCTAAAATAATGCCAATTATACAGAGTGTTCCATTTCCTCTGCACAGACAGCAACTTTGTTTCTTTAAATACAAACCTATATTTTTATAATTTATTTTGAATCTACATGAAAAATAAAAGGGACTTTATGTATGGTATTCATATGAAAAAACTGTCTGTCTTTGAGATATTTGGCTTACTATTACTTTACGATGTCCAACATACGTTTCTTCAATCTCTTTGATTTTTTGGGTTTCTATTAAGTTTATAATAATTACTTGAGTGGCCTACAAAAATATTCGCGTTCAATACGATTGCACAACAAATAGTAATGCAAAGATGTTTGAGTTTCTGTAGAAACAAGGCTACATCAATAAAACAACTACTGCAAAATGGATAAAGATATTATACATAAGGACCTATAATGACAATAAAACTTATTATAAACTGGTTGGATTATTTTTTGTACCGGGAACACTTTGAACAATTTTTGTAATTGCATTTTTAATTTTTGAAGTTTTTTTTTAATGGAGTAAATTTAAAGTAATGCATAAATTTACTCACTTCTTACTATAATACTGCGTTTTTTACCTAAAATGTTGAACTTAGGTATAGGGAATGTTATAGCAAAGTTGTAGAATATTTAATACTCCGCTTTACATTTGGTCTAAAAACAGCTTTTCTGTTAATTAGCGTAACTGTAAAATTTGCGATAATGTAATTGACAAAAATTTACCAGAAATACATATATCTATACAAATATCAACAAATATCTCAAAGACCGTCAGTTTTTTCATACGAATACCATACATAAAGTTCCTTTTATTTTTCATGTATATTCAAAATAAATTATAAAACATATATGTTTGTATTTAAAAAAAAACAAAGTTGCTGTCTGTGCAGAGAAAATGGAACACCCTGTGTAATCGGAATTATTTAGGGTTTGTAAATCTTGAGAAAACTAGATACGTGAAATAAAGAGTTTCAATTATCTGTCTTATCAACAAACATATTGACTTCCGCGTACTAGGTGGGACACTGTATATATGTATACTTATAACGCACTAAAGACTAAATACAGCAATAACTTTTAAATAGTTAGAGAACTAAATTTTAAAATTAGACTGCTTAAATTAGAAATGGTTTCTCATATTTTAAAACAAAAAGAAACTTTTTAGCGCACCCTACACATATTTAAAAACCTATATTATAAAAAAAAACAATTCAGTCGTCATTTTTATAACTCGTACGCCAAAAAATGTTTTTTATTTTGAAATATGAAAAAATCGGAGTAAAATCTACCCATTTTTAAGTCGATATCTCTATATAACTATTTCACAGATACTGCATCATTATACACAGCCCTGTATTATGTTAGTTTTCGTGATCAGCATTTTCTTGTACTACCTAATTTAAGTTTATACAACATATTTCAAACTGCAGATTATCTCAAAGATGTCGTTTGCTTTTAGAATAACTTAAACAGGTCAACACTATTTTTTGATCTAGAAATTCATTTATAATCAAGGTATGGAAACAGATCTGTTCACAAAAAGAAAAAAGAGTGACACTTGAAAGATCAACGAGGCGCTTTTATTGGGTATATATAAAACGTATTTCAAACGCAAACAGAATAGAGCTAAATTCTTACTTACACTTCCGAACGATGTAGAATAAAGAATATTTTTCTACTAGAACTTAGCCTGCACCCATATTGTCATTAAAGATAAACGGCAGACTAGATCTGCAAACGGTAAACAAGATCCTCGTTTAAAGCAGAACCGAAAATGTCGATGAAAATGAATACTTGAAACATAGATTTTACTGCAGTGGCAAGCTTTCTACTTAAGTGCACCTCCACATACGTACGTGGTAAAATATTAATCGATCTAGCCCACAATGATAAAAATAAGCCATCCCCGTATAGTCTTTTATAAAAAAACGTCTGTTATCACCTTCAGGAGCGAGTACACTACTGGATTTCTCCCTAAACCATCAAAGCCTGGATGTATATATGTATCTAGAACGTTTCCGAACGGAATATTCTGGATTTGCGATAGAAAATGAAAGGCCAGCGATCGCGCTGAAGGCAGTTAGTCGGCAGTTTATCAAGCCGTAGTGCATATAAATACGAGTAAAGTAACATCCTTTATGTAAATAAGTATTAATCAATGTAAATAAATAGTTTTACTATTAATGTTAATTAGTTTTGTTATTATTATTTGTGTAAACAGTATTACTACTTCTTTTAACGTAAAAATAAATCTTAGGTAGTAAAAATATCGCCGGTGAACTTTATTGAATCTTACAAACGTAATAATTGGTACATTTCTTGAACTATTCTATAAAAATAACTAAACTAATAACTAAAAAACTATTAAAGTAAGAGACCTAAACACGGTGGATCGCAAACGAAAATTGAAAAAAAGGGACTAAGGCACTAACGGAAAAAAGAGTGAATTTAAAGGGAGAAGGAAAATTATGGGAGAAAAAATTGTGAACATCCGAAAAATCGTGCGTTTATTTCCGACACAATAAAAGAAAACTCTAGAAGACTGGAGCTGGATTGGAAGTTGGTAAAAAATCCTAGAAGCTTAGAACAAAAGCCAATAAAAACATGGAACATTGACTTATGAGAAGAGTTGACTCAAAATTTTCATCTAGAAGACTGGAAGAATGCCCGAAAGAGATTAATAAGTGTATACAATAAATGAAACAATGGATTGGCTCAAGCAAGTTAGACAGGTAATGACAGCTCGCCCCATCCGCAAGAAGAAGATGAAGTACAGAAGAAAAAAGACAGCACCAGCACTTCACGGTCGATGCAGGAAACTGACGGCCATACACCGGAACGAATATTTAACAGTGTTTTAAACACCTGCCATGGTGAATGGTTGGAGTCGCACCACCAAAGCATCTACTTTATCCTTGGCGCTACATAGTGACGCCTTGAGACTACATCCTTTGAGCAAATCAACAAAATTATACAGAATCTGTGAAAGATTAGAGATGCCACAATCATATGGAGCAACTGTACCAGCCATAAATAAGAAACCGCTACAAGAAGCCCGCAGAAACTCTGCGGGAATGCCTATGCAACCAAAGGCTACTAACGCGACAAAGAGAAGTGGCTATCCTCTGCTTCGGATCAATAATATGTTAGAATCCTTGGTTTGTTGCAAGATGTTCTCAACGCTGGACCTTAAAGCGGTTATTGACAAGTAGCCTTATAGCCCAAATATAACGAAAAGAAGGCGCCTAAAGTTGGAACCAAACTTTGGAAGTTTCTCATTATGCCGTGTAAATTATGTCATGAGAAATCTGCTTAGTATACTTTGTTAGTATAGTTGTGCTTGCATCATTTAACGATTATATGAGAAATTTGGAAGCAGTATTACGTGACGCCAAGTTAAAGCTGAATCCAGAGAAATGCAATCTATTCCAGAGACAAGTAAATTGCCTCGGCTACGTTGCCACAAACGAAGGAGTATTGGTTGATCCAGAAAAGATAAAAGCAGTTAAGAGTTGCCCGGTACCAAAAAATAAGTATGAAGTTCTATTTAACTTTGCACTTATTACTGTCAGTTCGTCCCAGGATTTCCTAAGATCGCTAAGCCATTAAAAAAACTTACTGAAGCAGACTTTTTGTTTGGAACACGCACTGTAAGCATGCCTTTGAACAACTGAAACAAATATTAATTTGTGTCCCGATTCCAAGCGTGAGTACTTCAAAATCGGGTAGGAAATTTATCTTGAGTGCAGATGCTAGCAATGCAGGTATCCCAAAAGTATTATCTGAAGTACAAAACGAAGATGAGAAAGTTATTGTCTACTTCAGCAAGATACTAACAAAATCGCCGTTCATATCACCTGTTTGGACTTTTGCCGTATGAGAATCTAATATTGAATTTAATTTGTTGTTTATTATTTGTTCTAATTATTTAGTAACGCTCTATAATTTTATAATTAAATATTGATTATAATTATTATAATATTCAGAAAAATTAACGTCGTTTAATATAAAGTGCTAACACATACAAATACTTCTACAACCATGTATAAAGTATTAACATTAGCTACATGAAGGCACAAAAATATTTCAAAAGTATTTGGCAACCGCCTTCAACTGTAATATGTAGTAGATGTTGAAAAAGTAAATAAAATTTGACGAGATTAGCAAAATAGAAGACAGTAGAATTATGACGAACGATTCGTAAAGGAAATTAGGCCAATGTACTGCTTAATAACTCGACAAATGCCCATCTATTTTTAACTATCTACTCGGCAAAAATTAAGAAGAAATATCTTCTTTTTGTTTTAGTAATGTATGCATGTATGTATGTGTTTGTATATCATATAGGCAATTTCTTTTAACGGCATGAACATAGTTACGCAATGTGTTTAAGATCGAAACCGGGTATATTTTACTGCGTTTATTTTGCGATCGCATTCAGTGAGATCTATCAATAAATAGAAGAAGGCAGCCGGTGTGTGATGGTTTCTCGATTTTTGCATCTACAGCAGTGGCCAGATGTATTCGCCACTCATGATTTTTACTAGGTTTCAAAAATATGTTAGAAATAAATGAAAATGCACATTAGGATATAGTAGTAGCTTTATTTTAATAACAAATTGTTAATACTTGGTTGATCCACCATGAGCTTTTAGTAAAGCACGCACTCTTCGTCCCATACTCTCCACTAGCCTGTGGCATTCTTCAGGCGTAATTTTATGCCACTCTTCGTAAATAATTTTTTTTTTAAGCTCGCCTTTGTTGCACAGGTATGTTTTGCGATCCTCTGCTTCAAAACGTGCCACAAATGTTCGATCGGCGACATGTCTGGTGATTGGGCGGGCCATTCGAGTAGACGCACGTTGTTTTCGTGGAACCAACGTAATACTTCTCGTGACTTGTGGCATGGAGCGTTGTCCTGTTGGAAGACGAATTCAGGTTCATCACTGTCGAAAAGTTTCACAACCGAAGGTTCTAACACCTCTTCCAACATATCCATGTATCGTCGTCCATTCATGCGACCTTCGCATATAAAAAGCTCTCCAACCCCTGCCGCAGACATACACCCCCAAACCATTATGCTGCCCCCACCAAATTTGACCGTATGCACTATACATGCGGGATGATATGCCTCCCCACGTCTACGTTGCACATACTGCGTTCCAGGTTTCCCGAAAAGCTACAAACGTAAAGACGATTGTTACGATATGTTACTTTATTTATTCATTATGAAACTACAAGAGATGAATGAAATTGAAGGGCATGGGCAATAAATACAAATATTATCTCATAATTACCTCAATATTGGATTCGTCAGTCCACAGCACTTGCGCCCAATCATCAGCGGTCCAATTTCTATGATTTTTAGCCCATTGAAGTCTCGCTTTCGTTTGTGCTACAGACAAGCGCGGTTTATGTCGGGCTCTGTATCCGCCCAAGCCGCGTTCTACAAGACGTCTCCTTACTGTCCGAGCCGAAACACTGACATTGTGTGATCTGAACAGTTCACTAGAAAGTTGTTTCGAGCCTTTTCTGCGATCTCGCAGAGCAGCGCGTTCTAAAATACGCTCATCTCTTGCCGTGGTCTTTCGTTTACGGCCAATTTTACGTCGATTTGTATAAGAGCCAGTCTCATCGTAACGCCTAATCGTCTCTCGGACCGTAGATCTTGCACAGTGTACTTGTCGACTAATAGCAGACACTGACATACCCTGCTTCTTCAAAATAACTACTTGTCCACGTTCTACCTCTGTTAATTCACGCGTTTTCGGCATTTTAACATTCAACAACCACAAACACAGTAAAATAAAAATTGCACGCACAATCTCTACACTGCGGTGTTCACTACCCGACTATTTAGAAGGTACTAACGTAACGAGGTATATTTACGGTCCGTTTTCCAGGTACCTGCTTTCTAATCCCTTAACAATAATACATTACTGCATTAAAATGTAATTATTTACCACTTTATGACCCTTCTTTACAATCTATTTCATTGGAAATTCAATAATAGTTATAATAACGTATTTGTGCAGGGGTGGCGAATACATCTGGCCACTGCTGTATGTATGCTACCCAGTTGCGTATTTTTAAAGCGCGCATATAACGTGCAGGATTTGATTCAATTTGTTGAATTGTTCATTGGATACGCGCCAACATATATTCTTTTGCATTTAGTTTAAATATAATGGATGTACATTTATTTTTGACTTTTTTCTTTTATTTCGTTCCCATCAGACAGTTTTGTGTGCCTTTCATAGATTTTTAAGATATCTATGAAAAACATGTTTGTTTACTTCAAATTAACTGTTTTATATTACTAAACATCCATATCCAATATGTTTTATTTTTCAGACAACCGATAATGTTTTTCAAATCTGATATAGCCAGAAATAATTTGTGTGTAGATCTATTATACAAAATTTCAAAGTTCAAGCAATCCAGCAATTTATAACTACATTACACTACATTCACACTATAAAAAACAACACAACAGTTGAGTCATTTGCTTCAATAATTGTAAACAAACACCTTTGCCCTTTGTTCAAATTGGTCGAGCACGCAACAAACTTAATTGTTGTCTGTATAAAAATAAAAGCTTGTAGCCTGTTTTTTTTTGTATATACTGAAATATATATACTGAACAAAGAAGTAAGGCGCCTAATTTAAATAACAAAGGCTTACATATGGCATGGTATTTACACAAATGGTTATAGAATTAGTGTAGTACATAAAAATTCACCAAACAGCTCTTACAACAATTAAATGTAATCTGCAATAATACAAACAATTATAATTGTGTTTCTTTCAAATTGATTTTAATCAACAACATAAAATTTAACTTGTAACATCCATCTAAATGTAAGAGCAAAGCAAATTGTACATTTTTTAGTAACATCTTTATACTAAAATGAAAGCTTTTGGAAAAGTGCCCTGGTCACCGTTTAACCATCTTGGCGCCAAACTAATACACGCACATAACAAAAGGCAAGCTTCGGCAAACGTATAAGGCCCTATATTTCAAAGCATATTAAGATTGATTTTAATATATCTATGTATAAATATGCTAAGCAAAGCTTAGAGCTTTTCAAATACGACATTGTATATTATATACTGCATTGTACATTCATTCATACACACATACCAAGATGTATACACACGAAGGTTCTGTATTTCCTAAATTGAGATATTCATTAGTTGTACCGAATTAAAAAGCATGATTTTGAAGTGAAAATTCCATGAGAACTATACAACTCAATAACGATGACAAAAATAAAATACCAATATAAGTGGGACATGCTTAATTTTTCACCAGGTACGAAAGAAGCTTCCGACATTTTTTTTTACCAAACAAGTTTGCACTTCTATGTTATTCTAGTTTTCTGTTAAACGTCAAATTGTCAATTGTCACTTGAAAGACGTTCCGATACAATTTAGTTCCCTAAAGTGACAATAGATTTCGCACGATCGGGTTCGACTTTCATTAGATTTAAATCTAGTTTTTCTCCATTTAACTTAACTGTTTTGAAACTATAATTTTCGATTCGACGAACAGAACAAACATTTATACTTAAGTATGTATATATAACAGTGCGCGCGGTTCTATTTTTGAATAATCCGTCATTAACTTAAAATGACGTCGGCCGTAGTACGCGAAAGATTATGCAAAATCAAGAAACCGTTTATAACCGTTTTTCATGTCACCCTCATTTAACAAGCACGTGTTCCTTTGACAAGATACTTAACCGATATATACGCTAATTGGTTCCGAATTGTTATAGCATCATGTATATCCAATCTTTCGTCATCATCATGTTTCGTGTTTCTTGTATATAGGTTTGTATTCGCACGTATTTGTTTGTTACATTTAAATATTATCATGATGGTGTATGTTGTAGTATGTGTGTAGCTTATTCTCTTGTGGTGAATTTGCTCACTTACTTCTTGTATTCTCAGACTGGTTCGACAACTTTGCGACGGACTTCCGTCTCGTACGACTCTTCGACCGTTTCCGCCATGTCGGTGGACACCTTCTTCGAGGAACCGTTCACTGGAAATGCTGTAAGAACGACGCGGTTTCCGAATTAATAATACCTACTAGAGTGTGCTTGAGTTCTATATTTCTCTTTCTCGAACCGTTCGTCAAAGCAACGCGTGCTAGACTGGCGATACGCACTGAGTCTTGTCTAAAATTAATCCTCTCTTTGAGACCGCGAAACTGACGATTTTTGTTGCTTCGAAAAAACGTCATAGTAACGCGGTGAACACGACCTGATGGGGTGTTTTTCGTCACAAAGCTTTAAGAAATTCATAAACGTCTATAGAAAAAAGAGAACAACAAAGCAATTTTAACCCACTGGTACAATCAGAATCATGGAAAATGCAATAGTTGCTATCAAAATGTCAATAAAATGTAAGAAAGGCTAATAAAAGATTACAGTTAATTTTAAAAGAACAATTTTAAGAACACTGAAATAATGTTATATCATTGTCAATATTTAAAATACTTTTCACGAGTGCCCTTATATTTAGGCCTGCTAGTCCGTGTCCTTCCTGTTTTTTAGTAACAAAATATTGAAGTAGAACTGTGTAGTCATTGTCATTCGCGAAAGCTGAATGGTCGCTATAACAAATTCAACGTTTTGGTAAATTGTAATAATATCCTAGTATAAACTAAGCGAAGATTTATGTCGAGCTAAATAGCGAGAGTTTTAAGCAAAATTATTATCTAGTAGGAAAATTCTAGAAGTCTATTTCTCCTTTTGCCTTTGGGAGAAGCAGAACTTTAATAATTTAGTATTTCAGGACCAATAGACAACTTCAAGGCCAATATATGCCGAGTTTATGTCACATCGTGACGATCAGTCTTCAGACGCATGTACACATCACGTCTGTTCACGTATGTTTGTGAAAATGTGTAGCTACCGTGTCTAAGGGAAAACATGGGTATCACATCCATTAAAGGACATACATATATATCACGTTATTGAAAGACACTTGAATGTTAAGTTTATTGTGGAACATATAATAATCTT